>JALXJV020000005.1:27044982-27644982 GCA_024633595.2 Lepomis macrochirus
TCTACTTACGCATAAGCCTGAGGTTTGATTAAAGGCTAATTATTCTCACTGTTTTAGGGCAGAAGGAGAATTGCATTTTGTAGTGTTACTGGTTCACACAATACCATCCACAGAGCTGTAGGAACCTAGGGTATATGAACAATGGCAAACCTTATCAGTGTGGTACAGCTCACAAAGACCTTCAATGCTTGATTATGAAGCACGGTGACAGAAAAAAGGCAGCTATTTTTGCTTCATCTTTGTTCGTGTTCTGAATTTGGTGAGCTTTTATTTCTATTTCTAGCCACTCTGACTGATTGTCTCCACTGAATTACAGCCTCACAATACTTAACACCCAAAAGCTTGTCTAACAAAATATATGAAAAACACAAATTAACAACTCTCTTAGTGAAAGATTTGGCATGATTGGAGTGGTTGAGGAGTGATTCAGTGTGATTTGACTCTCTGGTGTGGAGATAAAACACTGATGGTTCAGAGGTGTTAATGACAGCGCATATGCCTCCTGTTAGATTTGTACTGCACATAGTCATTTTTTTAAAAAAGGGTTCAAAATAAAGTCACTATGACTATGCAACTGCATTAAGCATCAAAATGTCTAAATATACCTGCACAACACATGTTTAACGTTAGCTGAGGCATAAATCTATGCACACAAAAGGTAAGATTATAACATGGGCATAGAATACAAAGGTAGCAGTTTGTCTTCTAGTTTAACTCTCATAAAAGAGAGCCTTGAGGAAAATTAAGCTCAAACGTAGTTAAAGCACCTCATTCAGTGAAGCAAGACAGGCTGTCAGAGTCATCCTGGAAGCAAAATAAAGAACAAAAGAGTAATACGTAATGAGTGTTTCTTCTCTTCCTTAAATTAAAGTTAGAACAATAGCTGCTGCAATGCAACACAATATGATAAGACATGAACAATACCTTGCCATACTGCTACCAAACTGCATTTTGCTGGCACTGTATTTTAATACATCAATGATACTAGTACATTATCGCTAAACAGTATTAGTCTTAATTACTCTTGAGTCACCACCTCACAGTAAGTAGGTGTTTTGCCCTGACAGTCAGGGGACTGACATTAAGAATATCTACCCTCACTGGCCGTCGGCTCCCCTGGGGACCTCCGAGACCTCTGGGAGATCTGTCTGTCAACCGTAAAGCTTGTCACTGTGGAGATGGTGTGTATGTGTGTGTGTGTGAGGAAGGAAGGAGGAGGAGGAGGAGAAGGAGGTAGAGAGTAGAGTATGCCTTCCCCCCTTAACCCTCTCGCTTCTCCATCACACCCCATGAAATGGTTCATCAAACACATCTAGCTGAGTGAATCACTCTGCACTGTCTGCATCCTGACTCTAGATGGCACCCTTCTAATGCACAATCCCCTTCTCAGCCTTGATCACCCGTCATTCAAACCTGACTCCTACATAATGATATAACAACAATTATGAATCATTATCAAACTACCAGTTACTTAACCACAACAGCATCAGCGTGACTGCCTTTTTATTAATAAATGCATCAGGATATTGAACAGATGAAGTCAAGTCTGCATTATCTTCCTGCCAAAAAAAGCAACACACACACTTCAACCACCAGGAGGCACCAGTTTAACACACCTGCTGCAGGCAGAGTGTGTCTTGTGTTTTATCTTCTCACTCTTCTTGGCTACACTAATTATCACAATGTTAAAAGGTATTAAAGCACTGGCAAAGAACAAGACCAGACAAGATGAGATTTAATTCTCTCACAGTGATTCAGTTCTCCCCATGGGAGCTTAACTTGGCAGATGAGATAGGCTATTCACTGTGAATTACTTAAGTGCTTCAGCACTGGAAGCTTGTATCAGATGGTGAAGGCATAACAATAAATATTCAAAAACGTTTTGTAAGTCACGACTTCAGATGAAGTGGGAAAATGAGTCTTACACTGATTGAGATGAATGGCATTTTTATATTTATATTATATTATATATTTAGAATCACAACAGAATATACTGCCATGTTGATCAGATACTGCCCTGTACTCGTAGCACGATTAATGTGCCAGCACTTTGCCCTTGTGCCTGTAGATGTGGATTTATGTGTATTAGGTAAATGTGAGAATGGCCCACAAGTATTGTCTCGTGAGTGAATTATTGTCAGTGATTGTCGTGAGGAAAATGTACATTTCATTATCTGCTGTATGTTCAAGTTAATGTGTGAGCACATTTACGTGTAGTAAGACTTATGGGTGTTCTCTGTAGTCCGTTTCTCCCCTGAGACATCTCTGCTACAGGTAGATCTCGTGACATCTGCACTGTGACAGAAGTGAGAAAGAAGCCCATTCCCACCTGTCAATCAGGCGGAGCCGGGGGGGCTCCCGAGAAGCTGCTCGCTCACTGAAAATGCGAATCCCCTCTGCTAGTATTTGTGGAAAAAATGCTTGTGAGAGTGGAGATCAGTGATTGTCTGTCTGAGTGAAAGAGATAGATTTGTGGAATATTATTGTAGAATTAAATCTAAACATAAAGCAGTAACATAAGTGCTCTTCTAACATAGGCAGAGACAGTCACACTGAGCCAGACAGCAGCTACACAACAAGAGCCACAGCCTTTGAACAACAACCACATTAGCTTCCTAGCTAATGCCTCCATGTCTAACTTACAAACACGAACACTTTTGTCCTTCCTTAGCTTGTTGACTGACAAACAAGCTGTTCAGAAGTTTTACATTCAATGCTAATGTTAGTTTGCAGGTTAGTTAGCTAAAAAGCATTTTCTTTTAATACACTATTGATAACAAATATGAAAAAACACATTGACATTATTTTAGACTTCAAAAAGGGATGACTAAATGTGATTTCATGATATGATGATCATGAAATGAACTATGATATGTCAAACCACTTCACAGTATAGATCAAAAAGGTAACTTTACCTGAATCCTTTATATGCATTTTTTTCAGTATGTTTTGTTTGAACGGAGGCTTTTGTATGTACAGAGAGGCCTCTGTTTTATTCCTCTTAGAAAGCTGTGATTCAATTGAGTACTCTGCGGATTCAATTCAATTTGTTGCGACTCAGAACAGTTAATATATGTGTTAACTGTTATGGTGTTTACTCCAGGGGGGCATTCACAGCAAGCTATCTACTTCTTGTTGTAGCTATACTCCATTTATTCTCTCTCATGGTCAATTATGGTGAAAAAAGTAAATGTAGTACCATAAAAGTACTGGAGATGACTGCATCCACCAAACAGACACACAGTTACAAACAAACAAACAAACAAACAAACGACACTGTTGGTTTTTCAGTAAAACAAAGGCTTGAAGGAATGCCATAACAAAGTTGTCTGATGTAGATGGATGAAGCCTGTATCGAATTTGGCTTCCTCTCCGTCTTCTCTGTGTGATGCTCATCCCCTGAAGGATTCTCAGTGACAGTTCAATACATCCCTCTGTATGCACTCAAAACAACACACACACACTCTCACCAACTACTACCCCCTACGTCCCTTGCCCTGAGGAACAGGAAGAGCTCTGCTGAGGGTGGTACACTCTTCCATCTGGAGAGAGGCAATGATTATTAGCCTGTGGGATGGAACCACACGCACACACAGTATAGGTCTCAAAATGTGTTGTTTTCTCCACTTTTGTTTTGTTACTCACCATCAGTCACTATCAGCCACTGAGTTGTGCCTCCAATCACAGTTGTGTTGAAATGCTGATAACCCACTGAACGCTGTAATAAAACATCTGTAACAAGCCTTTACTCTAATAAACTCACTTATACTCATGACCCACAAGATGTCACACAGAGTAGCTGAATCTAATCTAAATGTTACTGGCAGGTGCAAACCACAGTCAGACAGCAGCATTTTCAGTAACACAGAGGTAACAGCCTGAGAAGATGGTATTAATTACAAATAATGAATTGCAGTGGTTGTCCAGTCAATTAATCACAGCTTAACATAATGTTATTTCAGATCAATAAAGTTTCAATGTACTATTTAGATATAAATAAACCTCTGGACACAACAAGATATACCTACCAAACCAAATTTAGGGTCCAATGCATTTTAAGATGTCTGCTAGACCTTCACATTGGCACAGTGTGGTTTTAAGTTATAATAATCTAGAAATTCCAAGTTCAGAGTAAAATTTATCATAAACTGGATGTACACATCCAGTGTGCCATTACAGAAATGTACAGCGTTATCAGGAGACTGTTATAACCTCAGAGAGAAACTTCCTCTGTGGCATTATCAGCTCTATTACACAACTCTTCAGCTAGCCGCCCTTATTTTCCTCCTGCTATTTTAATACCTGCATTAATGTCCATCCATTTGTTGTGCTCGACAGCTGATATTTAAATGTTTGGTAAGAGTCAAACAAGTGACACTAATAGGACAGGTGTGGAAGGTAGGTAGGTAAAAGAACAGCAGGAGAGGTAGACAGCAACATTTGTAGGCAGGTAAATGGAAAGAATGAGGGCAGGTACAGTAGATGTGACAGCGATTCGAAAAGTTGGGTTGTTGAACCTGGATGAAGGTAAATGAAACTGAGAAGAAGACTGGCAACGAGGTAGAGGGGAGAAGAGGGAGTTTAACAATGAAAGTTTAGAGTCATGGAAAGAAGGAGTCTTTCCTCCACATAAATTCAACCTTTCAGTTTATCACATATTGTTCATGCTGTGAGGTCGTCTGACAAAGGAACAGCAAGAGTCAATCTCTTTTCTCTGCAGTAGAAATTATTTATGTGGCATTTCCCACAATAGAATGTAATAAAAACACATATCTCAGGGCTACATAATTGCAGAAGAACAGAGACAAGCACCATTAGATTTATGATTCAGATACTGGATCTTACACTGACTATAAGCACATTAAATGCATTAGACCCAACCGATAAACCAGCATGCTGATATATTCAGCTGATATGAGCTGATGGCAGACAATTCAGTATCTTGTTAATAATAGCTGATTAATGACACTTAAAAAAGAAAGGATGACAGCTCCTTAAATCCTGTTATGAGTGTTGACGTTGCACAGTTTGTCCACCAGAGGGCACTCTGCAACTCCCCCTTTTGGCAACACCTGTTACTACAGCTACAAATCCACAGCAAAATACAGAAATAGGCTGACATAATAAGCTGTCCTTTTGTTCAAAGTACAATTTATAATAAAACTGCAATCTTAAACTGAATTATGTCATGTTATCTTGGTAGGGTCTCCTAACTACATATAACAAATATTTGAGATAATCTTTGCTCATGTTATGTGTTTCTAAAAAAGAAGGATGAGAAAAAAAAGAATATTGGCCAATATATTGGCATTTTGGATTTTAAAATGCTCAAATGTCAAAATCAGTATCGGTCTAAAAGTCCCATATCGGTCAGGTTCTAAAATTGCATCCCTCAATTTACATCTCTGACTTAAAGACACTTGCTCCTGTGAACAAAATTGAACATATTCACTTTGTAATTATAGTTGAATGTTATTTATAGTGGTCATGTCATTCAACTTGGACACATTAATAGATGAGTATTGCTTTCATTAAATTCTGAAATTGAGCACTAATATGTAAACTGTGAGGAAAAAGGTGACCACATCCATCCATAAGCCCTGCCCTGATTCGACAGAAAATCACACACCAAATGGGAGCAGACTAAACTAATCTCTTTTAGTAACACAACCATTTGAAATGTGTGACGGTCAAAATAGAGTTCCCAAGAGCTAAGGCATTCACAATAAAGTTCACAGTATGTGTAGCGTGTGTGTAGGTCCATTTAAATTGCATGGAAATATTTAGTTGTATGTATGAATTAAGTGTGTGTGTGTGTGTCTTCACCCGTAGCTTGTAGAACTGAGGAAGGAATAAACAGCACATAGCATGGCGCAATTATGGGAACTGTCTCTGTAATTGCAAATGAATAATGTACAAGTATTACCAGTGGTCCTAGTAGAAGGAATCATTTTGTACTAATATGCCACCTAGCCTGTGAAATGTACACATAATTCAAATTCAAATGTAATTTACTTTGGCAACTGACTGATATTGTCCGTAGATCAGTAGTTAGACTGAAAGCACTGAGGGTGCACTGGCACACCACTGTTTTACTCTTCAGTAAAAATCACTTCCATTGTTTATATTATTTTTAATGGGACACCATGTATTATGAATATGGGATATCTAACTACAGTCCATCTACAAATCAGTGATTTAAAGTTTTTGATAGTAAACAACTATTCTAGATAGGAAAGCTTTGTCAAAGATCATTAAAGGGAAAAGAGAGCAAACTTTACTGCAAATTGTTCTCTTTATTCCTGTAATGGTATAAATATTATGCGGTTATTCAGTCATTCTTGTCTTCACAAATTTATTTTGATAATTCAGCAGAAATCAACAAAGTACTGATTTTACAACATGCTCAAAAAAAGTACCAAAGCTTAATTTACACCGTACAAATGTAGCTATTACATTTACATGCAAGCAGTTACAAATGCCGATGTTCATGTGTAAAATCCTCAGAATATTATCTCTGATCTGCTTCACCCTCTGTTCCATGAATGTTTTACCTAAAGCATCAAACAGCAAGACCGTGGCAATTAGTCCAGGGTTTGTGTGTGTTTGTATGAACATCACTGTCAAGTCACTTTTTTATATCACACAGCTTAATTGTAAATAAAATCATATCAATTAAATTCAGCATGGACCAACGTACAACATTATCTCTGACTTTCCACGGCAATCCAATAAATTAAGTTGTTCAACAAACCGATGCTGGTTTTGCATTTGATGGTTTGATGTTCCTTTAGAATATACTAGCTGTGAAAATACGCAGGCAAAACATACTATGAATATCTCTTTATTAAATAAACAGTCCAGATTCAATCAATAACAAAAAATAAACTAAAAACTTAGGTCCAGGTCTAAAAAGTCTGCCGTTAAGCTTCAAGTTTCTCAAGAAGTACATTTACGGAAGAGTTTATAGAGTTTCCATCTTCTGTCCGATGAAGCAGAGAAGTGTGACAAAGAACCATCCCTGCAGTCTGACACTGACTGAGAGGGCAGGATTAGAGAGAAGCAAACGATAGGGGAATAGACTGAGGAAAAACTTAGAGAAAGGAGGGAAGCACAGAGGACATGCCAGAGAGGGAGAGTATACTCATTTCAAGCATCTCATTGTTGGACACCAGCACTGAGGCACTGTGTTGCTCTTTTACATAATGTCGCTTCATTAAAGCAGCGGAAGCAATTCAAAGCCTTACATTTAAGCTTTCCATCCGGGAAAAAGAGTTTGTATTTGCATTTGACAATATTAACTGTCTACCAGGGCAATTTAGAACATATATACAATGACGGCTATTTTGAAACAAAATCAAATAAGATACCCAGTCTATCAGTAAGCCTTCTGGGAGCACACATGTGCACCAGCACAAGGACAAAGAAGAATTTAGCAATGTTAGCTGGTAGTGGTGCACACACTGGACCCTTCAAACCCACATGAAAATATAAACTTAACTCCAATACAGTCACTTTTAAAAAAGCTTCCACAACTGCTTGTAGGATGTAGGAAGTAAGTCTTCCCTTGCAGCTGACTATATGTAATACTTGCATCAGCGTACAACAGCAATGATACTAGCAGAAAAAATTAGGGAGCTCAACAATCATTTCAACATCCAGACTACTTTTCTTACTGTAGTAGTGGCATTATGATGCACTTAGTTTAACGCAGATGTTTCTGAATTCTAAAATATCTTTGTGTGCACTATTATGCTAAAGCAGGAATTGGAGTGTGTAAAAAAAAGAAACACCGTCCTTGGACGCAGCTGTTTAATCGTATTTGGGGTGCTAAATGTACTGTGGGACTACTGGGTTTTCTTCTCTGTTTATAAGTCAAGGTGTATTCTCATTGTGGCCCATTAGGTTTTTATATGGAAATGATAAAATTGGTCTTTAGTGAAGCTTGCCCACCTCCACCCACTGAGAATATATTCCTCCTACTAATAATGTATTATTCATCCTGCTATGTCCCTTTCCAAATTTCCCAATAAGTGCTAATGTAATATTTTTCATGAAACTTCAGAACCAATTAGCACTCAAACCATGGAAACTGCAGTTGTTTCCCGTTGAGCAATGACCTTTTGAAGTCAGTGCAGAACAACTACAAAGCCTGGATGTTCAAACTGCAGCCACCTTCACCATATGACAGAATGATCAGATATGAAACCACAATTTATGGCCAAACCATAACATGCATTTTAGGAAACAATTTATAAAGAGATAATAAATTGGCCAGCCAGCGATCTTCTGTCAGATTTGTGAGCTGGAGGGCGCAGATAGGAAAAGCACAAGTCAATGGAGAAGGAGTAACACAGACGTTAATCTAGTACCAGGCCATGAAGTGCCCTAAAAGTAATTAATAAAATGTTAGAATCAATCCAAAACAAACATGATAAAGAGGTACAGTAGGGATGCCAAAAGCAGAATAATATAGACACCATCTCCACTAGTAGGTTTAAGAATTCCTCTTTGATAAAGCTTATAGTTAGCGCTGGCTCAAGTGGGCCCTGAACCATCTCTTATTTATGCTGCTACAGGATTAGACTGTCGGGGGACTTCCCATAATGCACTGAGCTCCATTCTCCTCCTCTTGCTCTCCTTCCATACGCAACCCTATCCCATCAACGCATGTCACTAACTCGACTTCTTCCCTTTCCCGTAGTCGTGTGCTTTCTAGTCCCTCTCTTCTCTCCTGTTGCTCTGTGCAGGTGTTTCCGGCCCTGGAGTTGGGATCTGTGTCTGCAAGTCACTTGCTGAGCTCCAGTACAACATCGACTGCTACAATTATTACTAGTCCTATTATTACTATTATCATTATTTATATTATTATAATTATTAGTACCATTATCCATTTTCTGTACCACTACTACTTTTACAGTTTGTATTCTGTGTGGATATTGTGCCCCCCAAAGAAAACAAAATGCTACCTGACTCTTAAGCATTTATATTGGTCTGAACCAACAATATGAATTTAGTTTTTATCTTATTTTAGGTTTTTCACATCTACAGTTCTAGACATTTAAGGTGAGTGAGGTCGCTGGGCTTGGTAGGAAGTGTTGATTCCTTTAAAATGGAAAAAAAATGCAATTTCTACATATGATGTGCCTCAGGAGAAAATAAGATTGGCCAAAAAATTTAAACCCGCGGCACTCCAGATGTTATAAAAGCTATGGTGGAGTCATTGATGCCAGTGAAGATGAAATTTTTTCTAGGAAGAAAGAAAACCACTGAAAAGAACAACAAACAAGCCGACACAATAGGCCTGAACAATTTGGGAAAAAAATCTAATTGCGATTTTCTGCCAGATATTGCAATTACAATTCAATTTGCATTTTTTTTATTAAAGTTTTGCTAAGTTCAATATTCACTGCCAGTCTATTTTTGACAGAAGCTGCATCAAGCAGCAAAGAGCAGATGAACCAGGCAAAACGTCACACACAGAACAGCATAGAGAGAAGGGTGCTTTTCAAAATAAAACACCCTCTGCAGACACCCGATCATACATCACCAATAAACACAGTTAAAGCAGACAAAAAAAAAAAATTTAACTACATAGACTACTTAACCGTAGTAGAAGCAGGACAACTGAACAAATAAACAAAATCTGAACAAGTCAGCAAAATCAGACAGGCAAAAAGCTCTTATTCTGAAACGCTCCATGTGGATATGTAATGTTAGCCTGCAGAGAGCGGAACGGGCTCACAGAGAGTGTTATCCACACTTGAAGTACACAGAATGACAAATTAACAACACGTTAACAATGTGTAGGCTAAACACTCCGCTACTGAAACACTTCAGTGTGAGTTGACGACGGACAAAACAGCGACACAGCCGTTGCCAGAATTAGAATTAACACTGGCAGAATTAACCCACGTTATCCTCTGGATAATCTTCTTCGCAGAAGAACATAGTGGCCAATTCTATAACTAGTGTGTTACCTGTTACATCAACGAATAGGGATAGTCTACAATATTAGCAGTCTGGTGGTTTGTGTGAACAGGGTGCTCTGGGATGGAGTCAAATTCCTGGCCTGAATTATTGTGCCAGTCCACCCCTGGCTGAGGAAGGTCACATGACTTGGACACAAAGAACAGTATCTACTGCACTAGTTGTCACAATATTTTGGGAAAACCAAGATTGCTGTGGCAACTGGCACAACAGTTTAAACACGACATCTTACTGAAGCACAACCGCAGCTTAAAAATTAAAATATGCCGAGACAGATACACCTTGAAATTTTCAGTCAAGGCCTACATTTCCTTGGTAGTATTTTAAAAAATCTTTTGGATATAGCCAGGTCTATGATGCATCAGTGTGATTTCATGTCCTGCAGCGCTGAGAGAGATTCAAATACGTCAAAGAAAAATGGATACAACATCAGCATGAGAAGAAAATGGAAGATCTTTCTCTCTGTCCGTCTCTCTCTCTCTCTCAAGACAGGAGATCAATGCAATGCCCATCTGGTATTACCTGATGCCCCCAAGTCCCTGTCAATCCAGTCCTCAATGGAGAAATAGAGCAAACACACACACATACGCATACACACACACACACACACAGAAATCTATAAATTACAGATTAGCTTTAGTGCTTGCCGATCTAATCTTCTGAGTCAACAGAGCAATGCAGACATGGCTCAGTGTCAGAAGCCACTATAATGAACAGTCACTCATTTCACCTCAATACTGCAGTCGGCTGCTGTCTTTAAACCAAAAGCCTCATTCTTCAGCACTCTGTGTGGCTTTACTAGACTTTGATTCATTAATTCAGCCCAGGATCAAATTGAGAAACTTTAAGTGAAACTCTCACAGAGTGAAAGATTTTCAGAAGATTCAGTAAAGAGTACTGAAATTTTATCCATCACATGTCTACCTTTAGGAAAGGCCTACTTTACTAAACTAATCCTAAACATGCCAAAATTAGCTTATGTCAGACAAGCACAGCCATAAGGCTCCTGCGATTTTGATGAGATAATTTCCCTCTGGCAAAAAAGGCAGAATTAGGATCAGTCTAGTTCAGGCTAGTTGTGTCTGAGAGCTCCTGGCTACTGAGTGTTTGACATAGAGCTGTCACAATAACTACTTTTTGTTGTGCGATATATTGCACCAAAATTAATTGCGATAAACAATATTATTGTAATTTTCAGACCATTTTATACCACTGATTACCTAATGACAATATAAAAGCATAATAATGCAAGTACAAGGTTTCAAAGAACAAAGAGCATTTATTCTTATTCTATTCAATATTTAGACATTGTGAAATGTGAAAAAATATATCCCAAATAAATAAAACAAGTAAATAAATACACATTCGTTAACAAAAAAGTGCAAGGTATCAAGAACTAGATCAAAACAAAATAATATGTCAATTTAAACTTTTAAAGTTTCTCACACAAAGGCACAGATGCATCAACAGGACATTTCTGCTGCCAGATTAGTTTTTTAATTGTTAGGCAGATTCCGAGAAAGGAACACCAACATGTTTACCTTGTGGGGCTTAAGGCAAGATCTTAATGGGGTAACAATGTTACCAGCTGTGCTAAACAGTCTTTCTGAGCTGGTGCTTGTTGCACAAATGCACATAGTATTTTTGTGCTAACTTGGCTACTAGGGGAAATCTTCTGTGGTTATCACGCCACCACATTAAGGGATCAGATGATGCATCAACTGGTTCTTCCTGGAGGAACCTGGTTAGCTCCACATCAGCCTGCGCTCTTTTTGGAGCCGGTGCCTGAGTCTGGTGACTTGCAAGTAGGTTTCTTCTGTGCTGGAGAAGGTCACACAGCCTCTTCTTCTTGCTTGCTGGAGGTCCAGATTCAGATCCTTCATTTCCCCCTGCAGCTTCAACACAGTTCTCACCACTGGCACATTCTCCTTTTCCTTCTTCCTCGTTCATGTCAAGTAATAATAATAATAATAATAATACATTTTATTTGTAATGCACTTTACATTTAAGAAAAACCTCAAAGTGCTACAGTTAAGATCATAAAAGCAAGGTAAAAACATCAGTGTAAAGAAAAAGATAAATAGTGCATTGACATTATTGTGCAAGGTTAAAACTCATAAGTTCTGCTAAAAAGAAATGTTTTTAGTCCTTTTTTGAAAGTCTCAATTGTCTGTGGTGCCCTCAGATGGTCAGGGAGGGCGTTCCACGTCCGGGGAGCGGCAGAGCAGAAGGCACGGTCACCCATGGTGCTGAGTTTAGTTCTGGGAACTAGGAGGCAGTTTGAGTTTTTTGAGCGGAGGGATCGTGTTGTAGTGAGAGGGGTGAGTAGTTCTTTGAGATAAGGGGGGCATTTCCATAGATGCACTGGTGGGTGAGAAGTGAGACCTTGTAGTCGATCCTTGCAGAAACAGGAAGCCAGTGAAGTGTGCGAAGAATGGGTGTGATGTGGTCATATTTTCGCACTCTCATCAGGATCCTTGCAGCACTGTTCTGAACATACTGCAGTTTCTGCAGACTCTTGTTAGGGATCCCGATGAGAAGTGCATTACAGTAATCCAGTCTGGAGGAGACAAAGGCGTGGACCAGTTTTTCAGCATCAGCTAAGGTGAGTGTGGAACGGAGTTTTGCAATATTTCTGAGATGATAGAAAGAGATCTTGCACAGATTTTTGATGTGGGCTTCAAAGGTGAGTTGTGGATCAAATTTTACACCAAGATTGGTGACTGTTGTGGAGAGGGGAATGTCTTGACCAGAGATAGTTATACCGGTTATGGAGGATGACTGAACTTGATGTGAGGTGCCAACAAGAATTGCCTCGGTTTTGGAACTGTTCAACTGGAGGAAGTTGTGTTTCATCTTGCAAGTAGTTCTTGCAATAGCTTTTCTTTTACATCATCCAAGACCTCCGCATCCTCCATGGTACCACGATACCTTGGATCCCAGATTGTGGCCTTGGTCAGAAGGTTTTGGATTTCAGGTGGGCTGTATTTCTCTTTCAACACCCTGCACATGTTTGCCTTTATGTTTGCTGTCAGTGCAGTGTCATTGGGGTCTGGGGATAAAAGTTCACCTTTAAGAAGTTCCAACACAGGCTTTACTGAGGACACAGTGACATATTTTTCCCCTGAGAGGACATCCGTGAAATCAGCCACTGGCTTCATTGCTGCATTAATTGATTCCAACACAGAAACATCCTGCCAGGTTGGGTTGAGGTGGCCATGTTTTCGATCTTCAACCAGGACACGTCTTATGGCTGGGAGTTGCTCTAGCACCCTCTCGATCATTTTGTGCTTGGAACCCCATCGTGTGGCGACATCCTGTGGAAAATATAACATTTTATTTTTATTTTTTATCTAACATTATTTAACAAATGCTACTTTTACTACACTGTAAAAAAAATTGTAATCACATTTTTTTTTCTTTTGTCAAATCAACTTAGATAATATATGTGGTTCAGATAACATAATAGTTTGAGTTTCTGATGGTTAAATCAATCTGCTTCATTGTATTTACTATTTTTTTTTATTTCAATGAACTTAAAATTTTAAGGCAACCAGGTTACTAATTTAAGTAAAACTATATTTTTTAAAAAAATATATATTTTTATAGTGTAGCAGTACTTTCACAAATAATAATATGGTTATTATAATGTAACCAATTATTTAATACATACAAACAGGCCCAAAAAGTAAGTAATAAATAATAAAACCCTTTAAATTAAGTTTATATAAAACCTAAATATTTTGTGTTGTATAACAAGTTACTGGTATCATCACTTACCAGTACTAGATTGTGTTGGGGGACATTGGTTTCAGTCTGTGCCTTCCTCAGGTCTCTCTTCTTTAGCCAGCTCAAGTTGAAGGTGTTGACAAGATTCCTACAAAGTCCCATGGCACGTGCTGTGCGATCCTTGTCACTGTCCAGTCCATGGGAAACAGCCAAATGGAGGTTGTGTCCAAAACAATTGAGCCATGGCCAGCCAACATTACGTATTGCAGTTGTTAGCACCGTTATCTGTAGTTATACAGGCCATTTTGCGCTCATCCAATTCCCAGTCTGCTAAAGCAAACTGAAGGGCTTCAGCAAGCACATCCGCAGTATGGTTCTGGGGTATGTATCTGGTCTCTAAACACTTTGACTGCAGAGTCCAGTCAGCAGTTATGTAGTGAATGGTCAAGCTCATATAAGGTGTCATATTTGAGCTTGACCACATATCTGTAGTGGCAGAGTAAAAGGAGATGTCTTTTAGCTCCTTCAGAATATCATCTTTTACTTTATTGTACAAGGATGGGATGGCAGTTTGGGAGATGTACGTTTTCTTTGGCAATTCGTACTGTTTGTCAAAAGTTTGCAGCATATTTTTAAATGCTGGTTTTTCGACCGTGCATAATGGCTGCATCTATTTGGCTATATAGCGAGTTACGCTATCCGTGAGTGTGCGCCATTTCGTGCCGTCACGTTTATATTTGCACTGTCGGGAAAAGGCATCTGCAACAGATAACTGTCTGGAAGAAGGCCCCTCTCCAACTCCAGCTGCAGTTGTTGTTCCCAGGTTGAAAAACTGGGTGGGATGGTTATGTTTTAGGTGCGATTTTAAGTTTGTTGTGTTGCCTCGTTTTGTTGCTACTGTTTTAAAACACAGTCGACATACCGGCTCGTTCACGTTAATTATCTCTCCTCTCTCGTTCGGCTTAAAGCCAAAATGTTCCCACACCGGAGCTGAAGATTGTGTCTTTGAAATCAATTCCATGTTGGACTCGTTCTTCCTAACTGTCTCGCTGTAGATGTCAAGACATAGAACACTTTAAAATGGTTCACGCCTTCTCTTCACCTGACGGTGTCCGCTCTCTCTTTCTCTCTATGTGTGTGTGTATGTGGACACGCTGCCTGAGCCCCGCCTCCGACACAGAGTGCAGACAAGATGACAGAGGCAGCGCGATCAACTAAAATGTTGATGACATTCATTTTAATGTAAAAATGAATCTAATTATTATTTTAATAATAAAACAAATTATCAGTTGCAATATATTGCGGCACCAAAAATGATCTCGCTCATTTCCATATATCGCGCGATAAGTCGATATATTGACTATCGCGACAGCTCTAGTTTGACATATCTTGTGTTTCCAGGTTGTCCTAAAAACCAGGCCTCTGGAACCAGTGAGGTGAAATAGTGAAATAGTCGATAGTCAACTAATGGGTCTACCTCCTCCTCGATTTTGTCCCTCCATGTCTGAAATAAGCCCCTGTTGAGAAGGTGGCACACAGGCGGCACACAGACACACAAATGACAACTGTACAGCTACAAAATCTGACACACACACACACATCCTTCGTAGTTGTGAGGACCCTCATTGACATAATGTGTTCCCTGGACCTTTACCCTTACCTTAACCATCTCAACTAAAATGCTGACACTAACCCTTACCCAAACCCTAACCTAAACGTAATGCTACCCTAACCCTTAAAACCAAGTCTTAACCTTCACTTTGAAATACTGAGGACTGGCCCTCACTTTACAAAAATGTCCTCACTCTGTTGGTTAAACTCGGTCCAGTCCTCACTATGTAGGAAGTTCACACACACACAAATCCTGAATGCCTCGCTGCTATACTGTGTATGAAAACAAAATGCCAAACTCCCCTGACATAAATTCTGCATTAGCCGTTCAGAACCTCCATGTTGCCGTAGCAACGTAGACATAGTGTAATTACCGTCTTGCCAGTCGGTGTAATAAAGCTAGACTCACAGCCCAGTGGCCCTGGGGCCCCTGGTAATGGCTTTTATGGCATCATTATTGCCACACTGCTACACCAGGAAATACATACGCTTTTCCTCAAAGCCCAGAGTCCATGTCATCAGACAGGAGAGCTTCAAAGCCAGAGTTCAAAGAGGGGGTGCAACACGGGTTTCAGATCAACAGATCTATTCAGAGATGTCTACATTTACATGAATGGAAATATCTGCATTTATAAAGACAGACCTCCCCTTTATAGGGTTTCCTAATTCTGGGTTTGGTAACTGGTTTGAGGAGGAACAGAAGTAAACACTGGATGCTGGATGATACCTGACTGCTTTCTACTCATGAAATGAATGATAATCTCATATATTACATACTGAAAATACCAGGGGAACCCACAGTATACTACAGTGGAGGCAAGCCACCTAACCTGAAATAAAGAGCGCCTCTGCTAATGTCAGAAGAAATGTTTACACTTTAAAAGCCCAATTCCGAAAAACTTACTCCATGTAAACATGGCCATACCACTTACACTGAACAACTCCTGGGAGGAACCCTGAACAATGATGATAAAATCCACAATGTATAGGCAAAAAAGAATAGTCTTGATTTCACTATTTTGCCAGTCGAGATCTCATAGTCAAGCCTTGTTCATGACTCCAACACACAGCACCAAAATCAGTGGGGGAAAATGACATATTTTTCTGAAAGGAGAAAATGAATGGAATGGAAATGAATTAAGACTTATTATTTCTTTCTGCATAAAAAAGATGTGATCTAATGCTAACTCTCTAATAAAAACTGTTTTGGCTGAGACATGACCGAGCATCCCTGACTGAGCATCCCTCGCTCCACTTCTGTTCCTCTCCTCCTCTGTCTGACTGAGAATAAATTAGCAGAAGGAATTCAGAGCGAGGCTGCTTAGAGGAGGGTTTAAGAAAGCTTTGATCAGGACCCATGCCAGTAATCTGACAAATCCATAAGGGGAGCAACTCAAATCATGTTCTTTTGTAAGAGGCTATATATTGCTTTGGCAAGTCACCGTGCCGTGTTTATGTGTATGGCTTTATGCCATCCTGCCTTGGTGATAATGAACACAGCTGCCTCTAATTAATTATTTTAGCGATTTAGAAATCTTAGAACATTAAATAACTTCTGGTCATTTATGATTTGGTTCCTCTATATGTTCAAGTTTCTCTGTGTGTCATCCAAACAGTAGATAGATAAGAAACCCATTGAGACTCTTGTTTTTAATCCCACACTCCAGATAGAGCGGATTCACTGCTTTCTTTCACTTTGGCAAAGCACAAGTTATTTCACGTCTATATCCCTGCCACTCAGAATGAGTGCACTGGCCTGAAGGGCAAGGAGCACAAAGTGTAGACAAACCTAACTTAAGGACAATAGCACACTTCATTCACTGTGATATAATGAAAAAAGAGCGTCTAAATTTCATTCATTAACCCCCTTACAGTGTTCTCTTACAGTTCACTTCAACAAATGATCCAAAAGCCTTGCAGAGAGAAAGGATTATAGAGCTGTCATAATACCTCTCCCTCTCCTAAATCACATAGAGAGAAAATGAATGGATCTGCAGGCTGGTAAGATGAAGAAAAGAAAGAAAAGAAAGAAGATGCGATAAATAAAACCTAGAATTTTGATGAGACCCGATCACGTATTTTCAGACACCCATGCATGTGTTCTTGTGTGCATGGTATTGTCAAGACTACAATAAAAATGATGAGCTCTTGGTGGTGTATAATGTGGTAATTCAGCTTCTTTTTATTTTATTTTATATATTTATTTTTAAAATCAGACAAAGACAGACACTGACGACAAATTCACTAATAGTTCAATGGAACTCCCAGAGAGTAAACTATAGTCAAAGTACAGGGATGGTGATGAGTGTTATTAAGGTCGGTCAATAGGCCTTCCACCAGGCAGTCCATGTTTCCACGCACATAATCACACCACATGCACAGATACTGTCAGGTCAACTGTGGCCATTACCTCAGCAAGGTGAGTTGAGGAATTGTTGCCACAGCAACAAAAGTTTGCCATGCGACCTTATCAAACCCTGTCCTCTTTATTTCCTTTCTCCTCCCTTTTCCTTTTCATGGCCAGTGTTCATTTTGCCCTTTCTATTCCCCTCCCTGCAAAGTTCACCATCCACATCATCTTGCTGAATGGTATCTCAGTAAAAGATCTCCTTAGTTAGGTTTCAACAGAAAACGGGTTTGTTTGTTTGTGTGTGAGAGGGAGAGATGGAGAGAAAAAGATAGATAAAATGTACCACTTATATCCGTAACACCCTTAGACGTCTCAAAATTACCATGCCTACTCAACCCCCTCACACTTAAAGCTCCATCTGTGTCACACACTCGCTCTCCTCCTCTGCCTCAAATACACACAATCACCTACTAGTAAGTACTTTCATCCTCCCTAAAGATTCTTTGTCTCCTCAGCACGTTCTCCCACTATCTAACACCTCCCACCGCGTTCACTGCTTAAGCAAACTCTACATGATACTTCGGGCTGTTTCCATGGTACTGTTGCTACGGATGTCAGTCAACACCCTCCACACATACACACTCACACTCACACCATCATTGCCATCAAATAACCAGCTTATTTGAACTACCGGTCTGCCACTGAAACGAGTGTTAAGCAGATTAAAATGTTGAGGACTTAGCTGTGTTGGCATGTCAGCAGCCCAGCCTCAGGTTCGTTATGACTCAGCCCCACTGAAAGTGAAATGAAAGTCTAAGGTGTGGCATTGCAGTTAGTGCAAGAAACTAACTACTACTACTACTAAACTCTCAAATGAAAGAACCTTTTGGCATTCAGGCTTCTTGTTTTGCTGCTAGTATCCCCTTGTTTATTTGGTGCTGTGGTTACAGGGCAGTGTGGGGGTTGAGGTGTCCATACGTCTGCCTCTGTCCGTCTGCCACCCACTACCCTTTCTCCAGATGGCTCCCTTCCCTTTGCTACTTAATTTCTCTTTAATTAGCTTGATGTGTATTACGATGGGCTAATAATTTACAAATAGGCCGTGGGTGCTGTCCACCCACGCTGTTGACTGTGCAACTATGAAGGATGCCTCTATAAAAATAATGTGCATGAATGTGTATTTAAACATAACTGCAAAACATAGTTGTTAATTAATCTAGTTACAGTGGGCAGATACTGGGGATGACATTAGGGATGTCCCAATCAAGATTCTTTGGCCCTGATCCCAATCCGAGTCCTTCAATAGCCTACTGGGTATCAGCAGATAGTGAGGCTGATCTGATACAATATATAGAAGCAGAATATATGCAATGTCGATTACATGATTATCTGGCACACTGAACAAATTAGTTCCTAGTTCAAACTATGTTTATCATCTTAAAATTGATATGATATCAATAATAGTTTAACTGGGAGGCTCTGCCTACGCTCCTAATTGAACAGCAGTGTTACAGAATGCAGGTACTTCCCTCACAAATAATTTGGTACTGGTTATTCCATGAGTTTGGGATGTACTGTACAGTGATATGATTTACACAACTGATCTCTTATCCAATTATTCGATCAAACAATGGAATAATGGGTAGAATACTCTATTACTAAATTATTCGATAGTTGCAGCCCTAGTCAGCACAGACTGAAAATGAGAAGCTGCTAGCTGTTTTGTGCACTGCAACCCTGACTGCCGTGTATCAAAATTCAAAGTCACCCACACAGATAATACTCAAAAAAAAAACTTCACATACACTAAATTTCACTCGCATGTATTAACAAACCATTAGATCCTTTAAATATGCCCAGATGGGCCCCCAATCAGGACATCTCGAGATGACATCCAATCATCATTAGGCAAGATCATCAGAGCCAAGTAATTTTACTGCGTTGTTGTTAGTTGTAAATAGATTCTATGAAACTTTGTCACATAATGAAACTTTACAAAGTACAGCTTTTCTCCCATAGACAGCTCTCTGGTCTTCATGATGGTTTATCCTCTTTAACAGGAAATAAAGTCTTTATAGGTTTGAACCAAGGATGAAAACTTAGACTAGTCATGCAGAGCTATTTAATGTTTGAATAATCAACCTAAAAGGCAACACCTGGGCAACAAGAAACATCAGTCAGTCACATGTTCCAATAGTTTTGATCACTTGAAAAATGGGTGGGTTCAAACAAATGGTGGTATGTCCTGAGTGTTTAACACATTTAGATGTGAATACCAGGAAATGAGAGCTGAAATTCTGAACTTGTCTCATACTCATCTTTTGATCTTAACCCCAAATGTCTTATGTGAACAACAAAAAAAGGAAATCTGCCTTACTGTTCCAATACCTTTAGAGTTGACTGTATTTCAATGACACCATTAGATTTGATAAGCCTTCTTATCAACTTCCTATCTTCTCATGATACTGTACCACTCACCACCCTGAAACCTGTAGTGCTATTTTTTTGTCTGAATACCCGCTAAGTCTCATGCAGTTGACTTATCACTCACTATATAAGGCACACACACACTACACCTCATACTTTGTCCATTTTTTTTCTTATCACAGAAGCAACAAAGACACATTCTGAGCAGTCAACTTGCTGTGTACTGTCCGATCATGTGCAGTGTGAGAGCCAACAAACAGACCAAAGCAGTGAATTAGATAGCGGTGCGTATCATTGTCTGCCAGCATCATTTTTTTAATATTACTACTACTACCAGTCTCCAAAGGAAGTTTCAATGGATGCTGATCCTCAGTGGGATTTCCACTGCGAACAACTTTACCACAATGAAAGTAAGAATGCTGCTAGCCAAAAAAACAACAACAAAAAAAACAATGTTTGTCAGGAAACCTGAAAACTTGAACAGAAACAAAACAAAGTTTAGCTGAGAGTAATAGTGTTAGTAAGATTAAAGCAAATGTCATTACCAGACCATCTGTATAGTCCATCTTTATTCACACTTTGTTTTAGCACTACCTTGCAGTGGCTAGCCACATCACCCACGTATGTCAGTAAGCTAGCTATTGTTAGTCTCCCTTCTAATAAATAACACAGTTTCATGCAGTGTTTCCCACACATAGACATTACTTTGGTGGGCCACCCAAGTATATTAACACCAAGTATATTTGAGTACCCATTTTAGCATTTTTTATTTTCATCTTTGTATCCATCTGACATAATGACGGCATCCAATATCAACTGACTTCTGGATGTGCTCGATGTGTGCAGGAAGGGTCTACTGACAATCGCACATGCCCTGAAGAGAGATAATAACATAATATCACAGAACCTCTCTCTTTTTCTATGTAAGAAATGCAAGCACAGTGAATTTATTCTGAATGTATTTTACAAGCACAGAGAAGATAAAGCAACTCCTTATTATGTAATTATTCTCTGACTTTGGTAAAAGCTTTGAATTATATGAACAAAGCAGAAACTATGCCGCATTGATAGCTACAAGATTCAAGAGAGCATTTGACACACTAACTTGTGTGACAAGTTAGTGTGTCAAATGCAATCATTGTGACATGCAGCAAAGTTGTCCTGGCTAATTATAAGAAATATACTTAGTTTTCTCAGATTTTTCATGTTTTAACTCAGCAGACATGAGTATTTATAAAGATCTTAAGAGGTGAGCATGAGGAAGAAAGATGCACAGCACCACACGTAATTTAGCCAACATTAGCATTTAGCATGAAATGGCAATATCCCAATGATGCCATACATGCTATTATCTCTTACTAGTATTAATTGCTACTCTAACTAATATGTATTGTCACTTGCAGATCTCTTGCTGTATTGATCCTTTGTCGATGCTTGTACGTTGTTTTGGACGAAAGTGTCTGCCATATGAGTAAATGTAAATGCATAAGCCTCAGTAATTGCAACTGTCAGTTAATTTGATGTAAAATTACAAATGCAGTCAACAGTGAGAGAGAATTCAGAGACCAAACTAGATTCAAGTTTGTTTTCAATTGCAGGAGTTGTCAGTGAAGCGACTGGCACAAGTGGTGTGAGCAGAACTAGATCCCGGTGTTGTCAACCCATTCTCCTTCCCATAGTCTTATATAGACTCTAAAGGGGACCTTCTGGGGCACCAGGCTTTCAACTAACTCCAATGTAAACCCGTCCACGGCAATGTTAGAGGCTCAGAGCAACTACTTCAGCTGTCCATTTACTGTCTGACCACGGCACAATAAGACTCTGTGACAAAGTCGCTCACAGACAATTTTTTCCTACGTTGGTTTCTATAATGCGTGCCGCACACAGACTAAGACTGACATTCAATATGACTCGAGTGCTGTCAGGTACATGGCTACCTTCAGGGACCATGTACAGGAACTGCACCTGTTCTTTGCAAATAGATCAGGCACACAGATATCCACCACCACCATATTCGTGACTTTGAAAGTTAAGATGCATTTTCATCCATTTCCATAATGCTATCTTGGTGTCATTATTTAATTCATACCTAACAGTCTTTCTACTTATTGTTAAGGAAGTGAAAGATATCACAGTTATCACACTTGAAAGTTATCTCAGAATCTAACCATACAAAATCATGGCCTTCAAGCCGTGCTGGCTGCTCCTGCAAAGGAGGTGAGCACAAGGAAACGCACAGCGGCCATGTGCGACATACTGCTTTGTGGCTGCACTCTACCTTCAAGCAGATGTGTTGCTGCACATATGATGCTGTCAAAGATGTTTTAGAGAGCAGATGTGAAATTTCCCTACATAAAGCAGCAGGTAGATTATAAAGACTTGCATTTGATAAAGAATGACACTCCAGACCAGATATTTGCATTATGTGATCTATAATTTAGTTTTTTTAGTTTTTCCACATTTAGGTCACACTTGCTACTCTGAAGGGGATTTCAGGAGGCAGGTGAGACCCCACAACCCTGATTGTTTCTTGCTCGCCTTCACCAAGACCTTGATGACCCAGAACCTCGTTGGACCTTCACCATTTCCAGTGAGGAGGAGGGGAGCTGGAGGGGATAGAAAAAGCCAGAGCGCACCGGGGCTCCTAGAGCTGTGGGCCAGATTCTTCAGTGATGCAGATACATCCCTTCTTACTTTAAAATGTTAAAATTCTTTCTTCCTATCAAAAAATATAAAATAGCAATCCTGAGTGCAGGTTCCAGCACACTGAAGTGGTTAGCCCTCGGTGTCCTGGGTCCAACGGTGGTTACCTCAGATGAAATGACCAACATTTCAATGTTGAACACTCTGACAATTAAATTCATTTCACAGGTCTGCCAGAGTGGACCTCTCACAAGCAGTATAACCTGAAATACTATGAACTGAATGATTTTTTTGACATCTTTAAATGTTTCAATTACACTGTATGCCCTGCCTTTGCTAATCTCTGAAGGACAAGACACAAGCTCAAATCATGCAGCTGCTGGCCAGTGAAAACACTGAAGTGGTAGAAATATAGCCAAACTGCCTTCTAGCAGCAGTATTTTTTATTTCTGCAAATATCAATAAATGGACCAGCATAAGAGGCATTCCCATAGGCACAGATAATAGAAAACTAGAAAGATTAAGTGGTCTGACAGTGCCATCTTTGTACACACCTATTTGTGCTGGCGGGTAATGTATGCCGTTTCCACCAGCTACTACCACAAGTATATTTTAGGCCTGTGGGAAACGCTTAGTGCTCTTTTAATTCTTAGTCTTTCACAGTATGAACCAGAACCCTGTCTCTGCAAAGCAGAACAAATGTGTTAAATTAACAACTGATAAGTTGGTGTTAGATTACATTTACACTAATACAGTATATAAAAAAGGAGTAAAAAATATGGCAATGGCTAAGCTGCAAAATGCACTTGTAAAGCAGCGCATTACAAGTGCATTTTCCCGAATACAGTTTGCATCAGGTATAACTTTAAACACAACAAAAAAATAGAGCTATGGGAGAGACCTTATCTCACCTTGAAAGTCATTCAACTGCATTCAGGCAGCCTTCAGGGTCTTTTTTTCATCCTCATATCATACTGACTGCAAAGGCAGTGCTGTCATATTCTGCATGCAGCCTGAGGCTCAGGGTCCAACATCAACACCTGCTAAGTGCAAAATGAGGGTCAATTTTGGATTTGGAGAAGAAAGAATTGGGGGGTCACTGGCCAGGTGGCCGGTAATTAGTTTGGAATCACAGCGTAGGGCAGGTTAACATCGTTTTTTTCCAACAGAGACTAAAATGTGTCCACTTTACCTATCGTGACGTCAGCGAATCAAATCAAAGCAAAACATTGGCTATATTCATATCAGCTACCGCCAAGTATAAATATCAGAACACTGGCTGTAGCCACTAACATATGATGAACAGCAGAGCTACAGCTATATAGTGACACACAGACACACATACACAAACACCTCAGGCTCTCTAAGCAGCTAACTCAGCTAGAACACAGGTACCACACAGAAACTCTTACAAAGGGACAGTGACTGTTAAAGCAAATAGATCCTTTTTGTAGCCTGATGATGCTTCTGGGAAATTTATAAAAGCTGGGACAAAACAACTTTCTCACTTCTGGAGCAGGTGAGACACCAACTATATCTTGCCTGAAACTGTATAAAAGAGAAGATGCAACCCAAGCTTTAGCCATAGACTGTATATAAAAATGGACGTAGCGTCCGTGACGTCACCCATTGGTTTCTGAAGAGCCGTTTTGAAGCTCAAAAGTGGCGGTGCTGGCCGCCGCCATCTTGACAGCGCGTCACCGCGCGTCACTCCCGGATAACCAAAAATGGGCAAAGAGGCGGGTCGTAGGTGTAGCTGAGGTGACGTTTTGCTGAAACCACTCCCGCCTAGCTCGACGTGACCGAGTTAGCTCAGGCTAAGGAGCTAATGCTACATGCTACTCGGCGGTGCTGTACGGTGGAGGTTGGAAACTGCGCGGCCGTGTTGTTACCAGTTTACGGACATGACCAACTACAGTCAAGGTAAGACACCGGAAAATAATAAAAATAACAAATCTGTTATTGACATTATACTTCATAAGCTTTTAAATGCTTTTTAATATATAAATGTGATAACGTTATTTTGCAACACTAACGTTACGTTAGAACAGTTAACTATGAATCAGTTATTAATTAACGTTACCTTAAGTTTACTGAACGTTAACGTTACATCTCAAACGAACAATTAAATCAGTTAACCCTTTTACATACCGTTGGTTAGGAAGCGGGTTACCTCAGTTGTTACTTGTAATAAACGTAATAAGCTAGCGGTAGAGTCCTTACTTACATGATGGACGCTGTATAACTTGTAAAACGTTAGCTATGGCTGCTATCACGTTAGTAAATTCCCCACACCGCTATTTTGAGTAAAGTTGCTGCTGTCGGCAGGGTTGTGTCAATTTGTGTGGGATTATTGTCTGGAATAGGACTCGAGAGAGAGAAAGGTACTTTTTATATTTGTCACAAGATTCTTGTTGAGGTTCTGATGCTTCCACATCTGCTACTCAAAGCTTAAACTGAGTCTAAATAACGTTGCTAGTCTTGGCTACTGGACATTTTATAGCAAATATAAAATTGTCTGTCTTAAAAGGACAACACAAAAACATTTAAAGACTGTCTCCCTTGTTCCATTTTTTCCCAGAATCACACTGTGGATCAGATGTCCCACCTGGAGCCCAGAGAGCTGCAGAGACCTGGGAGTCCTCATTGTGCTGATGGGGTGGACTGACGTGGAAAGGCATTCTCTCCTTCTGTTTACTCTGACTTTTTAATATTGTCCATATTTGTATCATAGATCCATTTAAAAAATATACAGTTTATGGTTCACTTGTAATAAATAAATAAATAAATAAATAAATATAAGCACTCAGAGCTGACCAAATGCACATATAGTAAAAAGGTGAGTTTATACAATGTAAACCACAGAAAACCTTCTCAGGTCGCAATAAATGACACCTCCTACAGGGCTTCAAAAGGGTTTTTCACTACTGAGTAACTTCTCAGTCAATGTCACGTTTGTCTCTTAAAGAAATGTCAAAATAAAACCATATACAACACCAACCTTTAGTGTTTAACTTTTTACTAACAAAAAAAATGTTAACCTATAAATAACATCTTAATATTTTTTCATTTACAGCTGTTAACTAGAATATATTTTTAAGTTTAGATCACACTATTTAAAATTAAAATATGAAACTGATAATGAATGAAGAATGATTTTATTATGTATAATTAGTTTGATACACTTTAACAAAGTGTTCCTAATACAAAAGCAATAGATTAATAAATTAAACTCTTGTCTTGCATTAATGAAAACATCAATATTGAAAGGTTACAAATGTAAAAGTAGTTTTGTATGACTTGAAATGTGTTGAGTTATTAAAATGATGAATCTGTTGATAAGCCCAGTGTCATAATTTTACATCAGTAGTGTTCAGGTGTTGTAAGTAAAAAAGAAAAGCAGGAGCTGAAGAGCTGGAAGCTGGAGCTGTTCTCTCCTGATGAGCTGGACACAGCTAATCACATCTGGAGGGTTCTGCAATCAGCTCCTCTGGTACCTGTAAAGACAACAATGGGTAGACAGTTAAGCAGCTTCTTCCAAAGAGCCATAAATCTACTGAGCTCTGAGACGCCTCAGCATGATAACCTCTCTGGCATGTGACAGTAATTAGGGGTGGCAATGTGAAATACACTGTTTACTAATATGTGGAATTTATGGGTTGCTGTTGGACACTGTGCAATAATAAATACTCAAGTCAGATCTTTTTTAACGCTTATTATAAGGATCTTATTTTTTATTGAACTGTACAACCTTTTTTGGCAAATTCTAGTCCACCAAACAAACTCAGAGGCGGCTCTCACACACCTAATTTATCGCTTTAACTAAACCATCGTCCTAGTCACAGCCCAGCTACCTGTCTGCAGGCAGAACGCACATTATATGCTGACAAAAAAGGTGGATGCAAATCTCTGCATGTAGCCTACAACAGCTGTTCAGTCAAATTATGCATCCACCTCTTAAACTCTTCAGAAACGTCGCTGATCAAATGCAGTTTTCACCTTATTTGCTGAATCTCAATGAATGCTAACGTTACATCTACTGAGTGTAATAACTTATTGATGACTAAACAGTCTTTAATATGTACTTTGAATCAATCATCCCCACTGATAAACCCCACAAAGAATAGTATAACGGTATCGTAACGGTAACGTTACACTCGGAGGTGCACGGCTCCCCTCGGGAGAAACAGCTATAGCTCAAATAGCGGCATCGGTGCTCCTCGGTGTGACAGTTTCAGGCAGCCGCTGCCCCTCGGCTCTCTGCCTTTAAACCCTTTGTGTCCATCGGGTCAGGAGCAGCCACTTATAATAGTACCTGGCTAGCACCTAACTGAACAGTGATTCCGTTACAGGATGTGGCTAAATCTCACATCGCCCGTTCGTAAAAGTTACCGTTAGCATAACGTCAGCTAACTGAGAGCGGAGCCTTTTACTTACAACTTCACACAGATGCCTTTTCTTCAAAGCATTATCACACTAATGTCTAACACTAAGGTTAATCTAATAACGTTACATTTTGGCTTCTTCTTGCTGACTTGTCTTTGACTCATTAAAAGCTGCGGTCAGAGCACACTAAATTACTTACTTAAACTAACTTAGCAGCTTGGGGCTACTCGTATCTGGCTAATTAGCGTAACGAGCTAACGTTAAGCTAACAAGCGATGATTGAACATTGATAAATAAATTTTACTCACCAAGTAGAACACGGAGGAGTTCCTGGAGGTTCTCTGCACAGCCTGCCATTAATCATCCGGTATCTGCATGTAGAAATGTCCAAAAGCCTCCGACAGGCTGAGCCTCAGAGCTCCGTGTAGCTGAGTGAGGCTAACAGACGGCCGACCGAAAGTTACGAGTGGCAGAGGCTAGAGACGCCTGTCAATCAAAGCGACCACGCCCCTAATAATGCAGAACTTTAAGGCTTCATATAATTTAAGCAGGTGAGTTATAAAAAAATTCACCCCCCTCACAGTTGTCACGAAGGGCAAAATTAGCGATATACACTAAAACCATTTTTTGAACCAGGCTGTAAACATGTTTTATTCTGCTGTAAAGTTGGGCATTTTAACATGGGGGTCAATGGAGATTGACTCCCTTCTGCAGCCAGCCTCAAGTGGCCACTCGATGAATTGCAGTTTTCAGTTACTTCCTGGTTGCATCGGAAGTGAGAGCCGGAGGTTGCCGCTTGGCTTTAGCCATAGGCTTTAGCGCTGTTTATACTTTGTTTAGAAGTGAAAAGAAATAGAGACTGGTTGGGAAAGCAAGTAAGATGTTCTGCCTCTGTTGTTTGAGGGACAGAGGGCGTCATCAGGGTTTTTCCTGCAAATAATTTGTATAGGGGCAAGTAAAACCCGACCGGAAGTGGGGAAAAACACACACACTAACATTAAACCCTTCTAATGTTTTAACATAAGAGCTACAGCCTCACTTGTTGCTCACAGTATGCCCTGGTTACTGGCTAATTTACTCAAAGAAATCTGACTGTTAGCTGTGTCTATCAATTCAGATCGCAGCAAACAGAATTGAAGCAAATGGCTTACTCTGAACACACAAGAAGAAAAACATAATATTATCAACTAACTGCATGGACCACCAGGAATAATGTGAGGCAGAGAGGAACCTAATTAACTAAAAAGGTACAAAACTAGTATTCACTCCTGACAGCTACAGGCCTTTCTTTAAACTGTTGTTTATAATTATTGTTTATTTTTTATTGTTTTATTTCACATCAAAAGAAAGAAAGGCACCAGGCCAAGACAATGTCTCACTCAACTGTGTTCCAGAATCACTTGACAATGTCCGCAAACAACCCTGCATACAAATGATCAGGAGACAAGGCAGCCACAGTGGAGCAACACTTCATGCTGTAACACCTCAACCGTCGAAGGACAGCGAGAAACCGGATCACTTTACCTGTCAATTAAATCACCAACTTTTTGACTGACGGAAGCAGTACGAGGTGGGTGAAACCTTTTCCCACTGTTCTCCCTTTCTATCAGTGACTGTATCCGAGGACCCCTCTATCAAAATGTCTAGATGAAAAAATGACGACTGTCTTCATCCAAGGCTATACAGTTGTACAATAGCTGTACGTTGGTTAATATTTCTTTTTGTAAGTGCATGTAACTACTGACAAATGGAGTTATATTACTTGTTTGAGTGAGCATACTAATAAACTTGCTGCTGATATTGAAGATATGTCACTGCCATAATCAAATGGCTTAAATTTGAGTTAAGCAGTGGGAGAGCTAGTTTTCAGGCACCCAACAGGGCTCTGAAGCTATTACTAGTGTTTTTCAGGACTAAAAGTTGTCACTTGGCTGATCGTGCTACCAATCAGCCCAAGAACAAATGCCAAATTTCCTACTATAACTCACAGAAAACACTTTTAAATGTGAGTCACTGATTTTAATCCTAAAAGCATTCCTTTTAAAAACAGCACAAATCACTGACTGAACCATGCACCGTTTCCATAGAAACCGACAAATCTCTTTCCAACGTCTGCTTCATGAAGTAATATCACACTTGGGTTCATTGTAATGAGAGTCCAACACAGGCATTCACACATTTTCAGTTTTGTTTCCCCTGGGTACAGGAGACACCAAAAAAGAACAAATTGAATTTTCAATAACAAAATCAAACAGTCTGCCCTTTTTCCTGCAATGAAGCAGTGAAAAATCAGTGGTACTTATTGCCCTTATATAAGTTTTACTAAGTAACTTTCTGAAGTTGTGGATCACAGAACTTTTCATTTTGGCGTCCATGCTGTAGGTTGGAGCAAACAGTTGTATGCACACCGTACATACTGCCTTGCGTTTGCTAAGGTTACTTTTATGTATGCTGTGGGTGAAATTGGGCTTTCTGCTTTTGTATACCAAAATCATCCAACAACAGAGATTGATTAAAGCACTGAAGCCTTGTACTCATTGCACTTAAGCACAGTAAGCCTACTTGCCGCTTTGAACCATGTTTTTATATTTCTTTATTTATATTTCTTTATTTGCTCCAAAGTCAGTTTCACACCACCACTGCTGCAGCTGAAAGAATAGGGCTAAAATTATCAAACACATCATAAGAACACATCTAAGCAACACATTAATTGAATGGAATACAAAAATATAATTGTAGTCACATCCACTCGTGCCCTAATGATGGGGAATTTATATTATAAGCAAATTAACATACGCATTCGCACAGCGATTTTTTTTGCCAGTTGTCTTTCCTGCATTTGCTGGAGCTATGTTGCTTTTAACCTTGACTACATTTAACTTCTTTTAATACGTGTCTAATATTATAGTTTGCTCTTTTGTTATAAAGAACTACCACTCTGCAGTAGACTTGTTTGCGATTGTTCTGCTGCAAACACAGACCCTTTTATGGTACCCATCTCCCGAGCATCAGTGATATTGCCTATGCAGAGAGCAAAGGACAGTACCCATCCAGCCACAGCCTGTTCACCCTGCTGCCTTCTGGGAAGAGATATAGAAGTTTCTGCTGCCGCACCAATAGACTGCAGAGCAGCTTTTCCCCCCAAGCTATCAGACTCTTAAACTCAATCCATCCTCAGCACTGCTTCATTGATTATAGTTTATTTCTGTTTACCATTTTTATAATCACTTCTATTTTAATGTATATTGTCTGCTATGTAGTAGAAGGGAGTTACAAACTCAATTTCACTCAATAACCTATTATATTGTGACAAAATAAATCTACCTACCTAACTACCTTATGTGATCGCACTCAGATGGATTGAGACACCCTGCCTTTACTTACAGAGCTAAAAACAAGTGTTGTGTGACCGATTAGCCTGAACGCGACTGTTAGTGTTAGTGAAGCCACACAACGATAAGATATCGTAGGTATGTTGAACTTGCTTCTTAGTACAGGCGACAGGATTAGAATTTCCTGTGAGGGAAAGCAGGAAAATTTTCCGGTTCCGTGTCTCCGTCATCTCCGACAGGAGTTGCCATGTCTCGAAAAATGCAGCTGCAGGCTACCGGTAAGCTATGCTGTGTTGTCTTTGAAGTGTCCCAACTATGTTAGGATCAGTAAACATGCAATAAGTGATTTTTTGGCTACTCAATGGCACTGGAAACAAGTTGTTAACACAACACTGATGTATGATCACAAAAGGCCAATATTCACTCTCCTTTTAAATCCTTTTTTGGTCTCTAGCTACTCCAAAGGGAAATATCTGGCTCTTAAGCTGCTTAATGCTCCACTATGTTCACCAGCTAGTTGCTCAGCCAGTTTATGGAGATTTTGTCACTGGAAACAGCTGCCTGCTGCGGATGAAAATGAAGCTATGAGAGCGGTGAGACTGAAACAAAAATAGAGTTGCAAGCCGGACAGCTCAACTGAAACTTAATATAAAGCTCCATAAACCTGTTGGGAGCTGCAGATATGCTATGTCTCTATCTCTGTACTTTCATCACTATGAGAGACCCCTTTCACAGGGTCTCATAGCTTTCACATTATCAGTATAAAAATACAGATTAGAGCCACTTCAACAGCTATATGTCCCCCCAACATGTAACACACATGTTGGGGGACATAGCTGCTGCAAAGATAACATTTTTTTCATGTTAAGTAGATAGTGACACCAAGATTGCAAATTGTTCTCTTGTGACACTGGAGCTCAACCATTAACCATTAAATTGTATTTTTAGCTTGGTAACTTCTCTATGACAGTTCGGCATTTTGCCAAATGCTTTGCACGTGAGTTGCTGTGTTTGGCTATGTGGCTCACTTTTGAGTTTGGTGAGTTGTACTTGGTTTTTTTTAATGTGACAAATCTCAATAAACACTAACACTAGAGAGCACTAACGGACCTAACAAGAGTGAATAAAGACCACTTAGGAAAGGGAACAAATGGACTATGAGAGTTTCTAAGGTCATTTTCAAAAGTCAGGGGTGATAATAATTGTGGGCAAAATGTCTGTTTTCAAGACTACTGTGTTCCTACTGTGACATTAAATGAAGCTCATGACAGCCAAAAGCATCAGGGTGATGGTGTGAGCAGCAAGGCTATGACACTACCATCATGTCTCAAACTGCCATACTCTATGAGGGAGAGTCATCATGACAAACTGGTTCACACATTAAAATACACACACACAGCCAAGCACACAAACGGACACCACACATACAATTCAAACCTGAACAAAATGTTGTCTTGCTGTAAAAAAGGGACAGGGGATTTCTCTAGCTGTACTGAGCAGAAGGCCTCCGTGATCCACAGATGGCTTGATGAACTGCAGGGCATTCACAAGGCGATAAAGAAAAAAAGCATGACACAAACTGAGACACACACTTTATCACACACGCTTACAGACTCACACATACAGCCCAGCAAGTGGAAAATACTGAACAGTAGGTGTGTAAAGACTACTCTGACCAAGAGTCAGATATATGGCTACACTGATTCAAAACCACAGATCCGAACCAGATATTAGGTAACAACTTTGTCTGTGGCAAGTCTTAGTTCCAAATACATAATGCAAATCCAACAGAGGATAACACATCAGACTACAACGTATACAATGTACCAGCCAGAATAAAGTCCAAAGTTTGGAAGAACAAGGGATATTATTACATGTACAAGTGGCACCACCAAACATGAAAATCACTTTAGAAGGTGGCAGTAACACACCAACATTAACGTTAGCAGCAGCATCATGGACTCTACTCCTTGAATTTAGTACTTAATTTGAAACGTCATTACATGAATGATACTGACCCGGGAAATAAAGTATACAATACCCAGTCTGCAGTATTTCAGTGAGTATGGCTTTTGTGGAGACTGTTCAACGTTATACTGCCTTTTGAAGTTTTTAATTTAGGACATTTCAACATGTCATAGCAGGAAAAGCCCAAGTAATCAATTATATTAATTGGCAACTGCACTTTCTTTCGGTGTCCCTTTTTCTGGGCTCTGGTATTATGCGTACAAGCTCACTGGAATACTGAGAACTTGTGTATCTGAGCTATAATTAATGTTATTAGTTACAATCATGCTTTGCCTGTTATGACCAGTCAATTTAATCTGCCATTAATGGTCTGCTGTCGCAGTGACAGCAGACACAATCTTTCAGCACTGAGCATTTATACCCATGGTCTAGTCACACAGGCATGTAGACTACAATGACTACAAGCGCTTTCACACAGCCTTATTTACTGGTATTATTATGCCAATGTGCCGGCTCGCTGAGCTGTATAAAAGATACAGAGCTGTAAAGGCGGTCAGATTTGATCCACCCCTGAGCCAGGAACTTTGATAGCAACAGAGACAGAACAATATCTGTATAGAAAGTCACAGTCATTTTTTTGTCATGATCTGACCAGGAAAGCCAGATCGTCATGTGAAAGCACACACGGTTGCCGGATTATGCTGCAATATTATGTTCAGTATGAATGAGCGAATGCAGCAAATCGGCAGATATTTTATTGCGGGATCTCTGTGTGAAAGCGGCTTATGACTGACATTTCCCTCACTCTTCCATTGGCTCTGTAGCACAGAATAAATGGCACAGCCACAATGAGAATGAGCAGATGTCTAATCAGTCAAAACTGAAAACATCTGTGTGGGTGTTTTTTATGAGTCCCTGCCAGTCAAAACCCAACAACTTCAATTCATTTGCAAAAATTTGAGAATTTCAACAAATATAACAAAAAGTGCTCCTGAAATAAATTGCCTACCCTAGTTTTAAATCCAGTTTTTAATTCTCTTAAAGATCTTCTCCCTCACTCTCCCTATCTGTCCTGGCCTGTAATTCTAGGCATATGATAATTGAGTAAAGGATTCTAAAAGCTGTGGAGTAATTCTCACACTCACTTTCTCTTTCAATTTGCATACCTGGCCATTACAAATGGCAGATGACCAGTGTCTAATGAATTGAGACTTGCAGTGGTGTTTTTGTAGAATCATACTGTGGTTCATATCCAAGCAACACTAATCCCAGTGGACCAACCTTAGCTTCTTTTTGTGTACACACACACACACACTCACACATTTAAACGTAGGTCGAGACAAAGACAGATTCACACACATTTGTTCTATCCTGATTCAGTTTTTTCAAATCCACTTTTAAATTACACTGTACAAAACTGTCTGATAGCCCACTATCTTACAGTAAACACTGCTTAAAAAACACTCTGAAACCCATATATAAGAGTATGTGTGCAATACAAAATAGCACTACCTACTAGGACACAACTGAAAAACCAGAAACGGATCTCATATCTCCAGCCATGCATATCTCTGTCTCCCACACATCTCCCAGCTCAGATATTGATGCCAAATATCCCCCAAAAGATTTGCCAAGTGTGATAGTCCATGAGCACCAGCTAGCAGCCAGCTTTAGTAATTCTGACCTTGATCCATAAACATCAGTGAAGTTCTACATTTCAAAAATAGAGTGGACGGGAACCCAGATCCATCACATCCACATCACAGAGAAGTTTCATCACTGCCAAAACAACAATGGAGAAATCTTTCCCACTAACCTGACAGAAGCTGCCAAAAAAACCATCAATTTTGAAAAACTACAAGCACCACAGCTCCTTCTGGAGTCAAGCAAAAAGATGGGAATGGAGTGAAACAACTACAACAGATAGCAAGACAAGAGTAGGGAGTGTATGTGCAACCAGTTTCCTCAAATAGTCAGTGCTCCTCTTTCTCATTAAATCACAGTGGATTTTGGTGAATATTTAAAGGTAATACAACAAATACAAATAGTCTCTTCCAATCTTTAAGTTGTCCTCAAACTACTGATATTCAACTTAATAGCAACAGCAGGTCATGTTTATTTGACTACAGTAATCCTTAAGAATCATTGTTGCCAGTCACCTGATCCCACTGAAACCAGCTGGCCCAACCTAACAAACATGCCCTCTTTTATTAAGACAAGGGCATGTTATATAAGTTCTGGTAAGGCAAAAATTGTAGCTGATAACCAAGTGTCTATAAAGATGGTAAAATATCTAAGCTATTTGTGCTGTTAATCAGCCACTGCATTAGATACAAATTGCACACATTCATCCTTCTCTCCTTCGGTTCATATACCAGGTAGGTTATTTCATAGGTTGAATCACTGACAGAGTATGCACTCATTATCTACAGGGAGCACAGACACCAAAAAAACCAATGGTCTTTGGTAGATAATGTTGGTGCTCCAGTAGGTAACTAGCGTTGATTACCTTGCATCATCTCAAAAGTTAGAAAAGGAGGATGTGTAGAAACTTTAAATCTAAATGGTAATCTAATATCTTTATGTAGCAATGTTTACAATATGGACTATAATTATTAAATAAACCCAAATATAAACATTTTCTGTTCAGGCGATAGTACCTGGTTTCCAAGGTAACAGCTGATGGGAGACTGGTTAAAAACAACTGCACATTTGCAAACACAGCATCTTACTTTGGGTAATACTAGACACCTTTTATCACTCAAGATACTCAAGCAAGCAAGTCAGCAAGAGGCACCACCGAGTGAAACATCTACCTGTTCCTAAACTGGCAAATTAAACTTCCAAATGTCTCTACCCCATTTACCTTCTAATCCTTCAAGGTTGCTTAACTCCCTCCCATGTGAGGTGCTATTTTGACAGCAGCCTTTCCTGTCCCATTTCCCTCCCAGCACCCAGGTCATTGATTTATCTTTGGGGGGGGTGTGAAGGGGCCTGTGTATCCTCGAAACATCTTACCGGTGGCTGCTGAGAGTTGAGCGCCCCCCTCTTGGTGGAACCCCCTCTGGAGCTGAGCCTCTTCCATGACTCTGAGAAACGCCCTCTCGCGGTGGGACGCCCTGGCCCAGACGTCCCGGACGCAACAGATGAATCATCCCGTGTTGAGAACGGCCGATCCCTGCGCAACTCCCTCCGCTCGGCCCACTTCTTCTTGGAAGCCATTGGTGTCAAAAAAAAATGCGGTCAAAGAGATGTGGGAAGCAGGGCAGCCACGCTGAGATTGAGGAGGCTGTTCAAACTAGTGCCACAGGTGGCATCTTCACTTCATTCTCAACTCTGCTGCCTACTGAACTAGTCTGAGTCTCTGTGTGTCTCCTCTTTCTTTAAGTCTTCCTTTTCACTTCGAAAGGTTGTGAAAGAGAATCTTTCGACTCCTCTTTCTCCTGTTTCTTTTACTTTTCCACCTCTTCTGATCTCTTGATCAAAAGGAGCGGGAAAACAGATCTTCACCTGCTCGGCAGAACTCCCGGGCTCGTCTTTTCGTCAGCGTAGCCTTCCTCTGGGGAGGGATGAGAGTCAGAGAGGAGAGGTGCAGAAGCAGAAGGTGCTGTTTGCACCCTGTTGCATGTGCTGTCAATGTGGCTCGGCCGCTGATTCTGTTTTCCCTCCTCACAGAGAGAAAGAGAGAGAGAGAGAGAGAGAGAGAAACAGGGAAACAACGCAAGGGAAGAGGGAGGGCGGGAGAGAGGAGGAGGAGGTTGCAGGGTATGATATTGAGATCCGGGTGAAAGGGGCTTTAAAACAGAGATGAAACAACAAGAAGGAGCTCACAGAGTGGGCAGAGAAAGAACAGGAAAAAAGAGCAAATGATAGTGAGACAGGTGCAGCGAGAAAAAAAGAAGGTTACCAGACAAGGAAAACGAAGAGACAAGGAAGAGTCTCTGGAGTGCAGGGTTCCCGTTGAGCATAGTGCAGAGCTGCTTTAAGCTGACTGAGAGGCACAGAGACAGACACCCTGTTCAGTAAGTCACTCTCTCACTGTGTGAACACTGTGCTTTGAATATCCACAGCTACTAAACCTCCCTCTCTCCTCTTGCTCCCCGAACCTTCATTCACAATCTCACTCTCTCCCTGTGCAGGGCACACGTCTCCCCCCTCATCTTCTTCTTCCTGTTCTTCCTCTTTGATGTACATGGTTCACAGTTCATGAGTAAAGCCACCTGAGCCTCGGTTTCTCTGTTGCAATTTAAGAGTAAAGAACGATACCAAATAACACTGGCAGTTGAGCTCTTCTCTACTTTTTCAATAACCTGCAGCTCCACTGGTCAACTTCTTCTGTCACTGTCACAACTCTCTCTCGCAAAGTCTTCAGCGGTGCTAAAAGGCATGCCATGCTGTGGAGTTGACATAAGGTGAGAAATTGAGCAATTTCTTCAGGTGCAAACATGGTTGTTACTCTATGAGAATCTAAAATGCCTCCAACTCTATTTTGGTCAAAGAAGATGAGAAAAATATTCTGGGGCAAGAAAACAAGACGAGAGAGAGACTGAGAGAGAGAGAGAGCAAGTGAGGTAGCGGGATGCAGAAAGGGAGACAAAGTAAGGAGAGGTGACAGTGTCTGAACACCAGGGACATTGTTGTCATTGCTCCCAGCAACCACTCACCACCTGGGTGTAGCTCCTGTGTGTATTTACGAGTGTGTGTGTATGTGTGTGTGTGTGTGTGTGTGTGTGTGCTGTGTGAGAGAGAAAGACTGAGAGAATAGATTGTATTTCTGAGCAAGTGAAGAGACAGAGAAAGTGAAAAAGGAAGACAGATACTCCCTGAAGGGTGAGAACAATTGGACCAGAGTGACAGTGGGAGTAAAAACACATAATCACAAATTTTGATCAAACACCAAACGACACCGTGGGGACTTCAAAGTTAGCCCTCACCACTGCATCGAATCACTGACACAATAATTAACCTTTTGTCAATTGTAGGGTATTTCATCAGAAAAGATGAAGGGAAACACAAAGTGTTGCACAAAGCTTAAAATGGAAAATGTGCATATTTGTGAGTTTTGAACTGTTAGTCAGACAAAGGCATTCGAAGACAGACAAGAAATGGCATGTCTCTATTTTCTAACATTTTATGGAAAAAACAATGTGTTAACTGAGCAAATATTCAGCTGGTGAATCAATAAGTAATGACAATAATTGTCACTTGCAGTCCAAGAGGACATTGTATATTCAGACAGCAGTCTATTCTGTCTATAGTTTTGCAATATAATTTGGTGCGTTCAAATACAAGCAATTATCTTCATTTTCGTTTGTAACAATATAGCTCAGCTTATCTTACAAAGCAAAAGCAAAACATTGTCGATAATTAATACAGACATAATTTCTGTTTACCTTCATTTTAAATGTAAATAGTCAACATAAAATTTTAGCAGTAAAATTACATTTTCAATTTAACTCACAAAAGAGTAAGTTAAAAGAAAGGTAACTTTGTCTACACAATGCAACAAGTGCTCTACTGGCAATTAGCCCAGAACCATTTAGGTGCTAAAATTGTATTTAAAACCATTTGCATGTTTAATGGTAGTAATGTGTTTTGTGGGCATGTAACACCTCATGTGGATGATGAATGCTATTACTAATTTGCAGGACATTTGGGAGGAATGCGTTCATTATTGGGTGACTCAAAGACAGGCTATGACAATAATATCTTCATTAATCCCACGTTTTTAGCATAACTAAGCTCGCTAGCTAGCATACTAATGGTCACCTATGGAAAAACTTCACAGCTAAGCGACAAAATTGTAACTAACTACGACGAATACATCGCTTAGCATGTCTACATTGTGTGTAAGTACGTTACTTTTGTTGTTACATTATCTTATCTGACATTATATGTGAGTGTGCGTACCAAACCAGTCGCCATGTGTAGCTCTGTCTCCACTGTATAAGAAGTCTCCACCGTGCAGGAGCTCAGTAACTGCTTTCTGACATTTTATATTTTTTTTTTGGTCATTGTTTGTCTTGTATGTTTGTTTAGTAGTGTATTTTGTGTATCAACCCTGGCATAGACAGATGTTGTTGTACTATATTGTTAATATTGAATAAAAAAAAAAACTGCTTTCTGACATGTTGTTTGTTTTATACTACCACTAGAAGTCGCCAATGCCAAAATAATGTAAACCCTGACATTAAAATGTTAGGCAATATTTTGTTTAAAGAAAAAATCCTGGTTAATGTCCAGGTGTGCTGGCCATTTGTTGTTTCATTAATGGAAAAATAAATTCAGGACAGGCTTGTAAATTCTCACCATATAAAACATATTTGTTGTGTGTGATATGGACGTGTGTATTTTCTAGGAAATGTATGAACTGGAGTTGAATGTGAAAACTGTTAATTCAACACTGAAGGGCCTAAAACCACTCGCATACACACACGATTGCACATAAATACTAGTAAGCGTTAATAGTGCGCAATAGTGCTATCAGTGTAAGAGAACTGTAAGGAGACTCTAAGAAGAGCACAGGCAGTGCATGTTAGAGGTTAGGGGTTAGAGTGTTCTCAGAAGAGAGGAGTTTTCAAGAGCTTCTTAAAGTTTAAGAAAGTTCCACCATCGTGTTGTCACAGATGAGGGCAGGGTTGGACTGAGATTGTTTTGTGTGTAGGTTAACTCACAGAAAGCTACGTGAGAGATAAGATATTTAAAATATATTTGAATTTTAAAAAAGGTTATCCCAAAGCATAATTTCTCCCTCAACTCAAAGTTACAGTTTATTACATACTAATTACAAATGAAAAATGTGGAAACAGGGCAAAAAGGTTGAGAAAAGCTGTGATAGACTGTGAGAAAACAATAACTCTGAAAAGTAGAAGGGGAAATAAGAGTTGTTGATTTCACCCAAGAAGCTTTTAGGGAATTTGCTTAAAGTTTGAACTAGTCACCGTGTGTACTAGCAGACATCTGCCATCCTCTTGTCCCCCAGCACCACCCGCTTTCTTTAACATCAAAGATCCACCTACACAGGGTCGTGTGGTTGCCATGGTTACTAACCTGAAAACTGATGTTGCATCATCAGTGCTTCATTATAATCCTCCCATGTTTCACCATGTGAACTCATGTACAAATTCACACCATTACATCCACAAAAACACACATTTCCCCCTCACCAGCAGCAGACTCATTTTCTGCCTTTGACACACACACACACACACACACACACATAGACGTACACTATGTAAGAAAACAACATGCTCACACTTGTTTCAGACTGACATATAAATAATTAAATGCATTAAATGCACCAAATAATTAAATACATTTAAAACCAGGAGTTGCAGGTCATTTTATTAAACTTTTCTAGAGTCCTTTTAATTGGCTGTCTGATTAGTGGATTTTTTTTTTTACTGGGGTTGGTGTAGCGTGTCAAGATCACACTCTAACAAGTTTCAGAAAAAAAAGAAGTAAAACGAGCTAAGCATGCCCCTGCAAAAGTAGCTGCCATTAGCTAAAGGAATAACAAAATACTTGAGAAAATTGCTCAGTTAGTTTCTAATCTCCCAAAATAAATAGAATAGTTGTCAGACTTTCTTTAAAAAAAACATTACTTTTTGATTATCTTGAAGTGTTGGAAACCACCACCACCACAGAGCAAACCACAAACTCCGACATATTTCCTTGTTTAATTACACAAATTGAGCTTGTGGAATGTTTGATCTGCTGCTGAACGCCAATTTACCCATCTTTCATCCATAGCTTAGGTTCTTTTCTTAATCTGAGCTTTGAAATCATCACACATAAAATTGTCTCCACAGTATTTGTCTCTAAGAAAAGCCAGTTTTCTTGCAGTCAGACAGTACCCAACTGTTACTGAGAGTAAAGTCCAGAATGAGAAATGCTTGAACTCTAAACTGTAGACAAAACTGTGAGCCACCCTGGCTTTGAAGTAAAATATAGAAAATGATTGAATGTTTATGAACTAAAAGCCTTGTTGCAATCATTTAAATGTTTCACGTATTTCATCATAGAGTGTTAATGTGTCTTTAGCTTTCACATCTCATTGATCTCAATAGCGCATTTGTACTTACGATTCAAGCATAACATCATCTTAAGAAGTGGACAGATTCTACAATGTTGGAAACTTTCTGTTTGAAACCAATTATATCCCTCTGAAATTAATTAGCAACAGTAAAAGCAGCCACAAGCTTCTAAAATTATTTCAGTTTTAATTATTTCCCAATAAGCTGAATCAAATAAATTTAAAAAATGAAGATATACAGTCAATTCACCCAAATACACCAAATTTTACCTCAATCTAAAACTGTGTTTTTTCTGACCCATTGTCTGTCTGTTATGTTGAGGATCATGGGGCAACAGGAAGTGTGTTTCCTACCTTGATCTCTGTGCACAGAGGGGTCAGAACTCTTCTAGTGTGGGATTTCCTCGTCATTTTCCTCTGGAAGAAAAGGGAGACACAGAAAGAAAGGTAAGAAAACATCTGCTGTACGTCATAATAACATGACTACGCTCCAAACTCTCATCAGAAAGTGGTTCAATAAAAAAATTCTAATTCCTTACATTTCAAACATAATAGTAATACTATCAACATTTTGAATAGTGTTTGAATTTTAACACTTGTAGTTTTCACCACAGATGTGATTTTTTCTAAACTGCAACTGATGAATCGAACACTGAAGACGGATATAGGCTACTCTTGGTAGTTTATTTACACTGAGCTGACACATCCCTTCCATCATTGAACTCCCTTTATTCCCATTTCTGTCTATTGCTTATGTCACAGTTCTTTTCATAATTATTGCATTAACTAAATTTACCAATTAGTTGGTAGATGAATTAAGGTCATGAAAATCCAGGTGATATAAAGTTAAGAATTTCTGCATACACTGTTTTCAAGGCTAAAGTGAAGGTCTATTTTTGACGGTTTGTTAATTGCAGGCAGGATTTTAAAAATTGACTATTATCCTGAACTTTGCCCCAGTATTTTTCTCACACTGTACAAGATTAAAATAAGTTGCACTGGATTAGCTCTCAATATGTTTTGGTTCAAGGGTTAAAGTATATCAACCTCAGTTAATTGAAAGTGTTACCCAAGACACACTGCATTGAACGTGTCCAATTACTGAGAAAGAAAACAGTAGGCGGCAAACTGCAGAATGTGAATTTAACAGTACAATACAAAGTATTGTAAACAATGGTAAACAGATGGTATTTGGTGCCAAAGGACCAAAAATCAAAAAACATGCGAATGTCTTTGGTGTGCAAAGCTTTATTCACTCCATAGTCGAACAAATAGATACGTTTTCTTCCTAATCTAATCTCATTGTAATATTTATTCGTTTCTGTGGTGCTGACAATCTGATTACTGCTGCTATGTCTCTTTTCTCATTCATATACTCACCATATATATACTATATGTGAGGAATGTCCTGATTTATAAGCAAATATCAATATGTCCGTGTTCACTAAAGAGGGATAGTTATGAATGAGTAATTAATAGACGTATTTGCGTTTTGAAATTGAGTTCTAGTCTGTTAAATTTTACTTTTCTGAAAAAAAAAATACTACTCACCGTTCAAAGAGTGAGAGACTAAACCCTTAATTAGGATCCATACCAATAGCAAATATACCGTGGTTTTAATGGCAGGAGTCAGGTGTGACAGACTCCAGCAGGGCTTCAGCTCTCACCTGTCGCTCCCGTTTCCTTCAAGAGATTTGACCATCAACTTCTTGAGTTTCATTGTACCCAGTTTGACTTGATGAAGCTGAGCTGCCTGTTTGTGCCTTTTCCTCTGACTTCACTTTCTCCACCTACTCGTCATTTTTCCCCATCTGCAGTGGTTACCATTTCCCATCCATCCATTCCTTTTATTCATTCAGCTGTGAGTGCCTTGCTCAGATTCTGGCACGAAGCCACCTCACTTAAATGAGCAAATCAATGTAGAAAATTGGTGTAATGAATTCAGGATCGTCTTGTCCTTGAATACAGCAGTGTCTGTGTCCTTTCCACCAAATCAGCATTTATCTTTTCATATTCAGGCATCACCAGCACCTCTTTTTATTTTCACTTTACCGTAAGTTTATGCAAAAGGAAAAGACATCCCTCAACTTCTCTGGTCTCCCCTCATTCTTATACCCTTTCACGCACTTGAAACCAAACCAGCTGGATCATGTGATGAAGATTAGGGGCAATAACTGACATTAAGGCACACATTTAATATTTATATACCTGCACAATCTGTAAATAAAAAGAAAGTTTATTCCAAAAAGAGCATGAGGGATGCTGTATTTGCCCCATTGATAATTAGCCTGTCTCCTCTCATATCCTAACACTAATTACTGCTTCCTCTCTCTGTGCGACCAGAAAGGTTGGGGATGCATTTTTAAGCAGGCTGATGCCATCAATAATTCACACACAGCATTTACAGACAATATGTGTGATTCTGTTTGCCAGAATATGTGAATTTCTGTCAAGTACGTCTGCTTTTGTGCATCAGGTGCACATTTACAGATAACCATATTCTTGCTTCTGTTGTTTCAAACTTTCCACAGCTGTCTGTAATTCAGCTGGGAAAGACTCAACTACAGTAGCTGTCAGGCTGTTATAGGAGATGAGCCAAAAGCAAACGCAGCCTCCTGTGGAGAAGTGTCGCCAAAACTGTCCATACTGCTGCTAAAACTCCTACACATCTCACAGACTGTTTGACAACAGCCTAAAATGACAGCCAGCAAACCCATGATTTTCTCAATATGCTCAAAAAACGATGCATTTGTAATTTTTGTGTGTGTTTGTGTGGGTTAGTATGACTCACTAGAGCTGGCTTTCCGTCCGAGCTACACATACGCTAATGAGGGACAGCTCATCTGGTGCCACAGACTGGCTTAGAGACAAGCCACTAATCACTGAATCACGGAGAAGAGACCAAAGTATGTGCACGCTCACACACACAAAAATTCCCTGACAATTCTCTGCTGAGGGAGGACAACTCAGGTTGTCACCACATCTTCCATCTTCAGCCACTTTTGCATTGTAGAGATTAAATTCAAAGAATTCAAAGAAAAAGGAAGACTTAAACATTTTTAAATCCATGCTTGGCTGAAACAGTGTAGCACTGAAGGCTGTTACTGTATGTTGTAGCTGAGGCTTAAAGATATGTGTGAGAGAACTAAACATCACATATGACCTATGATCACATTAATCAGCCCTCAAAGCCCAAAGAAAAGGAAAGCTAAGGAAAGACAAAAAATCAAAAGATGATCAGTCTGTTTAAGGGACAGAGAATCCCTCAAAGGCTTGTTCTGAAGAAATGTGCTAAATCCATGTTTTATCAGACTAACAGGGAGCAGGCTATTGAGGATGATTTATACATAGAGAGCATATGGTTGCTTCAGTGTCCAACGGTCAACAGATGGAGGCGTAAAGCAAGAAAGAGAGGGAATGTTGGGAGACAACTATCATTTATTTAGCACACCAGCAGCCAACCACTTCTCAGCATTGATCTGTTACTACGGCTTACACAATGCATTTTTTATCACCCAATAAAAATTCAACACATGACCAAATCCCAGACAAAAGTAATAATTTTTTTTATTTACCAGATCACTGTGTCCTATTTTCTACCCCCCCCACCACCACCACTACTATTTGATCAAACTTTCTTCTGTGTATGTGTCAAATCATCACTATCATTGCCCTTTTTATTATTTTTTTAAAAGACTCTCCACAAGCTTCATCTCCAAGAGAGCATTTAAATTCAAAATGGCCGATGTCTTACCACTCTGAAAGTCTCTGAGGCTCCTTTGGGAATCGCTTTCCTCTTACTTCACTTGAGTCTTGAACTTCTGAGTCCTCTTCTGAGCAAAGGTACTTCTTCCCTTTAAAAAAAAATCTAAACAGAAAAGTGTAAAGCTGGGTAATTTCACAACCAGATGAGGAAACAGGGGGAAAGCCAGATGATTGGAAGGAGAGAGAAATGGTGGCTGAGAGAAGATGGCTGGCTCCAGGAGTCAGGAGCCACAGGTGGGCAAGACGTCCCTCTGCTAGTGGAGGCGTGTTGGAAGACAGGGCATGACGCAGCCTTTGTACGTGTGCATCTGTGTGTGTGTATGAGACACTGTCAGTCTCTATTAAAACAAATCTGTAGGTCCAAGAGAAACCCTGGGCCGAGGACAAGGATCCAGATATTCCACAATCATCTCATTACAGCCTCAAACAACAAAAACAGCCAAACCATCCTCCTAATTATCATCACAGGTGTTGTAATAATCAAAACTCCTAGCTGCTCTCTGATTGGGTTTGCTGATTTGTTTAAATGCTTGTTATGGGAAGCCTTGACTGTGTTTGAGCCTGAAAAATCAGAAAGAGGAAGAAGATGAAGAAGCAAAACATTTCTCAACTGGCCGCCATGAAGGTTAAATAAATGTCCATGGTGTCGAAGTTACGGTGTCCCTTTTCCTCCAATGACGCGGTGCGTCTCTTCTGCTCTTCCTCATTGGCTGATTGTTTCCTGTCATAAGCTCTGGCAGGGCCTTGTGATTCATCTGAGGTGAAAGAGAATGAAGACCTGGTCCTGCAGATCTGGCTGCTGTGTGGGCCTGATGGGCATCTGGCAGGTGGAACGTCATCGACACAAGCACCTGAGTTACTCTGAGGGGCTGCAGGGTGGGAGACTGTGTGTCACCCTCAGTGATCCAGACCCTTTGAGCATCTCACCGGGGCAGGTTGCTAGGTGAGGCTATTATGACCCCCAACCCCACCCCAAATCCCTAACCCCGTCATGACCACGCATGCACACACAGACTGCACACAGTTTGAAGGTAGGAGCGTTAATGATAGCAAATAAAGAAAAGTAAACAGCGGGTGGCTAACGAGTGCTAATTTAGTTCAGTGCTCTGCTATGAATTAATGAAGAGATCACTCGGATCCCACAGCAACAGTGGGGAGGAGTTGTCTTGTGGGATGACAGTGAGGGGCCCCAGTTAAGCCGCAGTTCATTTTAGGGCCCTGAGATGCCTCTCTGTTGTCTGGAAACATGAGCATGAAATAACGTCTCACTTGGCTCACTGGTATCCATCCATAACAAATCGACTTTCCACCTTTCATTTCACTTTTCAATATCCTTCCTCATTTGTCTTTATAAGAAAATCTCTTTTACATTTTGCCTTTTTTGTTCATGCTCTTTGCCATGTTTTGCCTTTCCATCCATCCTCACGCTGTTCTCACTTTGTCCATTTTCCCCGTCATGGCCTGTCTGCGTGGATACAGCAGTGAGATTGTAAAATGACTCATCCGTTTGTGGTCTGTCACATCAGGTACAAACGGCTACTGATCAGGGCCCAATTCATTTCCCCACCGCTCCATCATGATACTGTGCACACCTGCTGCATACACACACATACTGTACATACACACCATAAAAACAAGCCTCCTCAAGCATTATGCTATTAAATAAGCCTTCAACATGCTCAAATCAGAGAGAAGAGACAGGCCTAAGACAAGAGTGCATGAACAAGATGAAGCAATTTAAAGATGCATAGCATCTTAGACAATAGGTCCACATAACAGTGTAGCAATTAGTAATCAATTACCTGACTGTGAGTAACAGAGAGGGGGTGGTTCTTTTCAAAATAAAAAGACTATAATTATGGAAGCATGATGATGAAGAGGAGGAGGTTAAAAGAGGAGGACAAAGAACACTGTGGACAGTAATGTAAAGGACTAAAGAGGACATTAAAAGCTTGTTTACCTTTGTGATATTGTGAAGTTGTAAAACCAAGCACTAAGTGTTTTACATTAGTTGATGGGTGGACAAAGGTTTTAACTGCAATGGGAAACAAAGGACAGAAAGCCATTTCCCCCTTCTTGTAATTTTGTTTGTGCACATAATTTGTGCAGAAATATTATAACAAATAAAGAGCCAGGAAAAGAAGCACAGAGCATTAGCCTGGAGAGAACTTTTCTGAGCACTAGTACAAAGTTGTACCCTCATATGTATTTCCTCTGTATCTTGTACACAAACAACTCACACAAGGCAAGATAGGTAATAAACACACACACACACACAGACACAAATCCAGCTGACAAGCCTTTCAATTTCAATGTTTTTTTTAATAGATGTTTATATGGTCTCACCTAAGGACACGCAAAATCTATATCTAATCAGAAAGTGTGGCGGTGGTTTTGGGTCTGACTGATGGATCTCCCTTCACGACACAGAAATTACAAAATACAAAAATGGTATTGTCGGGTTATCAGGGGGGCACACACAAATATCGAGCAATTGCATTTTATTTTGAGCCAGTCAGGTGAAAAGGTTATCAGAGTAAGTATACTGTATGTCTGTGAAGATTTTCAATCATCCAGGTCATTGTTATCCAAGGTGGGTTCAAGTCAAGGGCAACTGGACATGGTTTATAAGACAAAGACGTTTAACCTCTCATCGAGGGGGCTTCTTCAGAACATCAGGACCTTGATTTTAACCCACTTTGGACAGAGTTAAGTATACATTTCTGGTAACTAACTGTGTGTCTTTAGGCTGTCCTCTAGCTAAACTGTGAGAGACTGTCTCAGTGGATTCCCCCCTTTGATCCCTCAACGTTTGAACCTGAGCCATTGGGTGTTGACAAAAGGTTTTAGCTCTGTTGCAGGATCAGATGACAGTAGCTCTCAGTCGACCAGCAGGCCCCGGTGTTTGGTCAGTCACAGTAGATACAAATCTGGTGCCGTTTCTCCCAGAAAAGGTGATTATGTTGATTTGGTAACCGCACTTCATGTCTCAACTTTATTTGCTTTAAAAGGCAATTGTTTTCACAGCAAGAATTAGTTTAGCTGGAGATTGAGGCTTGTAGCATCAAGTGTGATTGCTGCCATCATTATAATAATTTTTATAGTCATTGACATCACCTTGATTACCAAACACTAATGGCCTAATATTTCCATTAACATTTTGTTTGCCTCGTAAGCGCAGATTTTGTGTAAACCTATAAACATCAGCTCCAAAAAATCCTTCAGTAAGTCCCCAGCCATGATTCTGTTGAAAGCAACACATTTGAGTCTTAACGGCTTCCACAAGGTCTCTTTACAGCAGAACAAAATGAAAATTACATTTAACCAAATTAAAGCATCTTTTAATATTTGTTACACACATGGAGCAATTTCCTTTTCTATGAACATATAACACAAATCAGTTGAGACTTACTGAATTTGGAAGTTTGGCATTATAAATCCCATGCTGGGTTTTTGCATTTAAACATCTCACGGCCCCTTCAAGTCCGCAAACACAACAGTGAATGATTAAAACAAGGTATAAGCACTTTTGACAATAAAAAACTGCATCATAATCCTTTTTTTATTGCATTTCTCTGGGCCTTATTAGCAAGTATCGTGCTGTGTGGAAAGTACATGGCATATTTTCTAGTAATAGCTCTGACTGGGACAAGGCTATAACCGTCACACCCATACCTCTTCATCTTCAGGTAGATAAGGTTAATTCACCGTCTAATGGACTGGGGATCTGATGAACCATTTGATGTTAAAGGGTAATTGACTATGTCTGATTACTGTTGTGTGTGAGAGATCAGGAGACTATGTTTGTGTGTGTGTGTTTCTATATTGCCTGGATTGCTAAACTCACTCATGTAAGAGGAGGCCAAACAAAACCGGCAAATCCCCTGAAAACCCCTTTTAGGGACATGATAACAAAGCAACCTCTTCCTCGTGTCACAGGTTGTCTGCCTTCCCAGTTTGATGACACCGAGCAGAGAAGAAACCCCGGCTGGACATGTAATCAAAAGCTTCCAACCCACTGACCCCAACCTGCTTATGTTTGTGTGCCACTTTGCTGCTGTTACTGTGACATTAAGCAGACAGGAGATTTACATTACTCCTTGGGGCAGCGAGGACACCGAGAGAGAGGTTGTCATGGAAATGGACCCCCACACGGCTGTCAGAATTGTTTAATTATTCAGGACCACCATCACTGAGCATCAGCGGGTAATCAACTGGAACGACTGAACTGATTGAATAGTAAAATTAAAAAATTATACAATGTGGCAAGTTGGGGAATCCAGATGAAATTTCTTGGCATATACTCAACTGTTGGGCTATAAAGCTCCTGGGTGGACTAAGGTAATGAGTATGTGCTGCTCTGCTCATGCCAGCAATCCACTAATCTTAGGCAGACAGGAGGCTGTTCTTTCCAATATAAGTGTTCATGTACGTTTGTAAGGTGTATATTGCTTTGAATATCAATTTACATTAGGCATTACAGGCAAAACACAAGCGATTTAGGCTACATTCTATACATGTGACCAAGGTGTGCTTCCACCAAACAGATACACATGCTTTTTTTCTGCATATTTAGTCAGAATTCAGTTAAGACTTTTATACAGTAATAAGACCAGCATTCTGACTTGTTGGCATTTGTTGTAATAAATATTTTATATATATATACACAATTAAAGCTAGCTGGTAAAATAGCCATGACTAGCCCAGCTAAATTTACTTATTGCACCCCCCCTTCTTGTTAATCACATAATTAAATGTATTAAATTGTAAAATAATGTATTATACTGGTGTCAATGTAATTATTAACAAATGGTAATGAGAAGCTAAAGAACATCTTTTGTATTTCCCCAAGGGCAGAGTGCCTTTAGGTCTATGTAATTTTGTTGGTCTGTTGTTTGTTGTAAAATAATAAATCAGTCTAAAAGACATCAAATGAACATCCTATCCATGTGTTAACACTGTTTGCCTAGTCAACCTAAAAACTTTAAACCATTATTATTCCCATTTTCGGCTTTTCTGTACTCTGCCTTTGTAAGGCAGATTTGTCTATTTTTTTCCTTTTCGTCTCATTTAACTTAAAGAGGGTTAGAAAGAGCAGAATAAAAATCCAGGAGAAATTGCCTGGTGGTGTTAAAAACTATAAAAACACACAAAAAAGAAATGATACAGTAACTACTTAGGTGTTACAATGTTGAGTGCCTGTTGCTATAGCTATACCCTTCTTATGAAAACAATATACAGTATATCGCTAAAGGCTACCGCCCACACTCCAGCACACACATAGGCATCTCTACAGTGTCATATTTTTAGCCTTGGCATTTCTCTAATTGTATTTGCACAGTTCAAAAGCCGGACTGTTACATAATTAAAACTCAACTGTAAACACTCAGTCCACCAATACCACATAGAAACATAATCATCAAAGGATTTAAAAAGGAAAAGTTTTGGCAGATTTGATATTCTCACTGCCTGCATTGATAATGTCTCAATGTAATCAATGTTTAAAAATCTCCTGGTCTATCTAACAATGAGAAAGATGAAGTGTAATCCCACTCCTTATGGCAGATGCCTGGGTGTCAGAGGGAGCTGCTGTCCTCGTGTGCATCGTTTTGCCCGCAAACTGTGTCACACCGATCTGTCTTCTCATTTCCAGAATGGTGTCAAGTGTGTGGGAGCACTCAGTCTTCATGGTCACAAACCGTTTTATGGACAAGTAAATTCACTATCTGAGCCATATGGTGGGCTGTGGACTGTTAAGACTGCACCGTATTTCTTTGGGCACTGACAGTTTTTATGTCTTTTTCTTGTCAAGGATCTTCACACACTGACACACACTAATGATCAATCTCACTAAGATATCAGCAGCAGTACGCCACATGTGTCTGAGTTGATGAGGCAGTGCACTGAATCTATTAACTTTATCAATTTACCTTGGATATATGTTGTTGCTGTAATTTTAGTTTTAACTGCTAACTTTAGAACAAGTTGCTACTTGGATGATGAATAAATCATTTTCTTACAGCAGCTTGTCCCTCATCCATAATTTATAGCAGTAAAAGAAACTGCTGCACTCTATCTTGCCATATATGTTTACTGTACATCAAATATTTTACATGTTTGATAAAAGATGTTAACTTTGATCTCCAGAAGCTCATTAAAACTCTACGATACCCCACTGGCCACTTGCCTCTGTGTTGGTGACTGGTGTGGTGAAATTAACAGCGGTGGTTATTTTCATGCTACAGTTTGATGGTGATTTTGTTAGTGTACTAAAAGCTACCCAAGCTGGAAAACAGACACTGGTAATGAGTTATTCCAGAAGTTATATATTACATACATTTATAAGTCCAACATTTTTGTGTACATTGTCCTTGGATATAATTTACTATACTGACTTAAATTCAGCATCTCAGATGTGAAAATGTATATTTGCGCTAAGATGCATTTAAAAGAAGGCAGCAGGAATTCCTCAAAATACTAGGCTGCCCCCAAGTGGTGCAAAAAGCAAACATTGAATCTAGTCACACTTGTCAGGCCATTAACTCAGGAGAGGCCGCCCTCTTCTTGCTACTGCTGTAAGGAAATGGTAGAATATGATTTTATGACAAAGCATGAATGTTTATTTAATCGGCAATTTGATAACAAATGCTGAGTTTCCATGTTGAAAGAATCTTCTTTTTGTCAATTGAATTATCAATTGACAAAAAACCCACAGTACATACACACGACAACCGGTTTGACATTTCCATAACATGTACAGTTTGAGTTATAACATTTAACACCATATTTACAAAGCTCACTTCTAATTAAAAAATTAAGAACTCTCTGGTTGTGCATCTTCAAAGCATCAATTGAACAAAAGGCTGGGGCGGGGAAATAATTATCTTGTTCTTTTTCTCATTTTAACAGTAAAGTGGTTAAAAGGCAACAAGGCAATTGTCCTCCAGAGGATGTCTCTCTCTCTCACACACACACACACACACACACACACAGTCACAGATAGGTACTTATCGCTCAGTGGGGGAGCCCTGCTCACATCCAAACGCCCTCTAAAAGATTATATACTGTGAGTCTCAACATAAAACCTTACACCCTACAGCTGGTATGTGATCTATATGCATTGCTTTGCTGCTCACTACTATACAGTCAGAGTACCAACTCTAAACAGAAACGCTGTATTGTATCATGTAACATGGTATTGACGATAACACACATGAAAAGCTCATGAATGAGGCAGATGAAAGGTAAAACATTCAATTCTGTTTGAGAAAGCAAACAAAAATAGAAAAGTAATATATATGTATATTTGTGCTGCACATGTGACCAGCACTTTTGACACCATCACAATGAGGAAATACAGTAAATTAAGATATGAAATAAAAGATCCAGTAAGTCCATGTAGGAATCCATAAAAAGGTGCTTAAAGTCTTTAGATGTAGAGCTGCACGATGATCAGAGGAGGTTTTCCAGTCAAAGATTCAATTGTTACAGACAAAAAGGCTAAAAGATAAAAAGCTGAAAGATGTGCGTAAGGATTGGTGGAAAGACAACATTTGTATTACTACTCATAGAAGTAACTTATTTATTAACATTTTTGTATGTTCCAAAGGCAAGATAGCCAGATTCATTTTACCACAAGCCACATATATTATCTATATTACCATTTAAATATTAATATGGCTTGTTGAGACTTGGCTTTAAAATATATATAATAATAATAATAATAATATATATATGGCTCTGTTTTTGTGCTACATCTTCATTTTTGGCTTAATATTGCTGTTTAATTCTGAGATGCAATGGCATTTATTTTCATTATTTCCCTTTGACCTGAGCACATCCAATCCATCTCATTTCATTGTCAGTTCCAATCGAACATGGTCTCATTTCAGGGACAATGCAATTTATTTTCATCATTTCCTTCTGGCCTGTGTGTATCAAATCCATCGTATTTTGTTTTCCCACTCAATCCAATTCATTCTGTTTACTACATATTAATAAGAAAGCTTGGTGGGTAGATGTTACAGGTTGATTTGGGTTTGTGTTTTCTGTTGTCCAAGATAAACAGAGTTATTGTAGATCTCCATTTGATCACTTTGGCTGATAAGGCATGTTGTGTCTTTAAAAGGAAAGTGCATTGACTCAACGGCCCCAACGCATACTTACACCTACACACGCACACACACAAAAATCACAAAAATACCCCGTTCATAATAAAATACCTTCTCCCCACTTGAAATTGGTAAACATCTTTGCCATTGTTAATAAATTAAAGATTCAGCAGTTCACATTCATCAGCTGGTTGTGTGTGTTGTGGATCTGTGTGCAAGAGTGTTTTGGGTAGTTCAGTTGTGTAGTTCACATTGGTCATTGTAGTCCTGTGGCCTTTTTGAGCAGCTCCAGGTCTTTGCGCTTTTGAGCTGCAGGCGCTGTACAGCCGTATGCCTGCAAGCCCAGGGGCAAATACCGCTCCTGCAGCCCCAGGAACTCATCCCCCTGCCCGGTTTGTAGAGAGACCCACGGAGGGGGTGAAGAACCACCCTGGAACCCCCAAAGTGTCAGACTCTCTGTGGTGAGAGGCAGCATTAAGAGTGTGTGAGAAAGAAATACAGTAACTGACAATGAAAGGGAAACTATTTTAGCATGTCACTAACCTTTACTGTGCAGATCAGCAGCTTTGGTCATACCGAAGGAGATCAGATATGGTGCCACACCAACCAGGCCTTCTGGTTGACCTCGTGTTGCCATGAGCACTATGGACCTGTTGAGGAAACAAACACGTCAGTAAATTAAGCAAGGACAGTGTTTCCCATATGTTCATTTATTTGTGGCTGCCCGCCACAATATCAAGGCTGACCGCCACAGGTTGATTTTCGTTTTTTTTTTCCTAGTCTATTTAAAATCGTATTTGATTGCAAGCGCTGTAGCTTGTTCGCGCAGCACTTCCATTCGCTCGTCCCTCTCTCTCTCTCTCAGAGCTGCACAAATCTGTCCAACACAACGCTGTCAACGTCGGAGATCCAAGTTAAAAAAGTTGTTAGCCAGCATGCAAGGAGCCTTGCTAATTAGGAGAGCTAAGGTAATGTTAGGTAGTCAATATCGATATCACCCCCGCTGCCACAGTTACACTGTCACTCTGTGGTAAACACCGAAGGACGTGCATAACCACCTCACCTCTTTGATATTCCAGTTTTTAGGTACTGTTCCATCCTGGCATCCATCTTTGCAAATGAGGTTTTCTTGGTGACTTTCCCAGAGCAGGCATCCACCGAGACCAGGAAATAGCCAGGCTGAGAGAAGGGCATAGTTACCCCATTCACCTGGCAGGTGATAGGAAATAATTTATTTCAAAAACTACATCGTAGATCGATAGATAGAACTTTATTGATCCCTGAGGGGAAATGTGTTTAGATTTTTTTTCTATTTGAAGCCTGGCATGCTTACAGTGATAAAGGAGCTGTTATCTCCTCTCTGCTGCTCTTTGCTGGTAAGTGACTTGACTTGTGTCTGGAGGTAGGAGGTCCATGGCTCACTGGAAAACACAAGCTGAGACAGAAACACTTTGGTCAGACGTGGTGGCTTCTGTTTTAAGCGGCTGAGCAGAAGACATCTTAAATGTAGCAACACAAACCTGTTTAGCACCGCAGCCTTTGCAGGATTGTGTACTGAGGGCTGGCATCGGCACCACTGCTGACGGTGTCTTGGAGTACTTGGGGTAGGCCTTGGCTGAGCAGTTACAGGTCTGTTTGGAGGACGTGGTGGCCATGACCTTCACTCTTTCGCAACCTTTTACTGAACAGTAGCTGTGACCATCACGACCATGCCGGGCCCGAAGGTAGAGCCACAACAAGCTGGGTGTGATGGAGGAGAACAGGAGAAATAGCCAGAACTTAATAAACATTCAGAAGGAGAAGGAGGCCTCACAAAGACAAAAGGGATGGAATATAAAATTAGCTGAAATGACACTGAAAAGAATGAAAAGACATGTTTCAGACTCACTCAGCCATCAGTGTGAGAAGGCTGACCTTTGCATGTCAGTGCAAGTCAGGATTAAAAACCGACTCAAACTCTTAAAGGTTAACGTGCTCCTTTTTGAGCATGCTGCAATATTTCCAAGTGCGTGTGAGATGGGTAAAAAAAGGAGAGAGAAGATTGGATTTTGTTCTCCTACCCAACAGACTGATCAAAGTAGTACTTCCTGTCCATCGGTCTCTTCTCTAGCTCTATGAGGGATGACACAGTGCCGTAGTCTTTGAGGTCATCAAAGGTGTTGCTTTGCCTATCGTTGATGTCAGCCATGATCTGAAATGTGGTGTCTGATGGGTAACAGAGACCCACTAGCACCCAGTCATCTCTGAGTGGGAGAAAGAGAAAGACATTACATCACACAGTTCCTCCCCCAAGACCATGTACTGGTAAAAAAAAGTCATGACACTCGGTAGTGTATAGTGAATAGTTATAATGTGATCAAAACAATATACAAACGCTGCTGAATGACAAGGAATTAAAAATATCTTCTCTTTCCATGGCTTTGTCAGAGAGATAAAAATATCCTCATTTTCAAATCAAATGCACACTGCTTACTTACTTGTCAAAGTTGATGAGCGAGAGGACAACCTCTCTTGGCGCAGGTCCACTCCAGTGCAGAGTGTAGCTCTTGCTCATCATCAGGATGGGCTGGTACTGCTGAGACAGCGCCCCCTGGCTGTTGATTCCCCTCAGAAGCAGAGGAGCAACAGGGTATTCATCTCTGCTGATAGATAAACTGAGGCTGGAAGCTCCCTGGGTTTGGATGTACACCTGAGGGAGAGAAGGATGTGGTAGAGTGCAAGGGTCAGGAAGAGTGCAGGTCAGGAAGAGTGCACATTTTCCATTAGAAGGACACAACAACAAGGATGAGGTGTGGAGACCCTGAATTACTATACCTGAGCGTAGCGGCCGCTGCAGATCACCCCGTTCCACTGAGACATGTTCACACAGCCAGGATGTTGGATCAGATAATTGTCTGCTCTGCCGACATAGGTGTCTCTGTAGCCCGTAACGGACCCGTCCACATCGTGAAAGATGGAGTTTTTGTCACCGTCCAGGTCGTTCTCTTCGAACCACTGCCCTGGGCGACCAAAGAACGTCCGCAGCCCCACCTGAGGATATTATTTGTGTTTCAGTGTTGTGAATGCTGCCATATACATTTCAGCACCATGAATAATAACAGGGTTATTATTGCTTGGTGCCCACACTGGTAAATGTTTGTTTGGGAGTGCTCTCTCCAACGCAGCTGCTATTTAGTAAGGAATTACTTTTCATCAAATGAACGTAGCTATTTGCTTTCCATGCATATCTAAATGCTAATCTCGTTTCCCTGGGAACATGAAATGTAAAATACAGCCTTTTCGTTTAAATTTCTCATAAACCAAAAAAATTTTTATGCACTGCAGAAGGACAAGTCATTGCAATCTGGTGACTCTTAATAGAAGATCCTAATTTAAAAAGATTAAAGCCCCCCTTACACTAGTCATTTCATCTAGCAATTTACCTTTATTTATTTTCTAGATTGTCTTCCAGGTAGAGATATGATTGCAACTACCAATCTAACTAGTTCTTGAAAATGAGTAAACCATTATGGCTTAAGAGATCAGATTTGATTAGTTAAACATACATAAAGAAATTTAGAGTATATTGTTTGTTTCAGTGTCACATTTAAGTAAGGCCGTGCATTGTGCTATACTGTGCTACCACAAGAGGGCAACAGTGATTTACAATGGGTTCTAAACAGGCCTGACTCTGAAATTGGTCCCATTTACTCCTGTCGATCCAAGAGTGAGATGACCCTCAGTAACTGTTTAGTGTGCTTATGATGTCTCAAGTTAAGTCTAATCAAACCTGGATATTTACTCACAGAGGACTGAAAGCTGAGCTGGGACAGGTTGTTTCGTGGGGTGAGCTGCCAGGTGTTCTTCAGGTTGAATCCGACTGCGCTGGTATAACGCTCTGGCGTGGGGATGAATCCACGAAATGTACTCTGTGTAAGCCGCACTGGACCATCATAGATCTGGAAACCTCGGATTGGGAACGTCCTACAGTGGAGAGGGAGACAGCATAGTCCAAGATTAGGCAGGACAATTGACAGCAATTAATGGGAGAGAATACAGATGAAGTAAACGGAGTAATGGGAATAAAGGGACACTCATTCAAATGGACGACCACAGGTTTTAGTCATGGAGTGGCTAAAGCCCAAAACTTTAAAAGAGTTTCAGAGGAACATGTTATTAAAAACAACACATTTCAGCCAGGCCATGAGCTTGCAAGGGAGCAAGATGTCTAATGACTCAAACACGAGTTCCTCCATAATTCTTGGTCATTTGGGACTTGAATAATTTTACAATTCCATGGGTTCCCCTGAAAATGACTCCAACTATGTTAACATCAGTAATATAGACATTATAGTAGATGTAGGCCAGTGGTAAATGTTGTTTTAACATATGCTTGTGTGACGACCCCTGTGGGGCTGCCTTGTGTAACTCCTTTTGTGCTTACATTCATCAGGTAATCGTGAACACCTGAGGGCCCCAGTGTGTGCCGATTACTTAAGCCTGGCACTAGTGCAGTGTTGGGACACTCTATCTTCTTTCTGCGGTTATTTTGAGTTCTCGTTGTTTTATTTTTACACTTCAACACCTTTATCTACACCATACTTTCACTCACCCACACCTGACACTACTGACTCTACTGACTCTCAAATGACATGCTTTACGTTATATTTAGATTTAGTGTTTATCATTTGTTAAAATAAATTACTTTTGTTAAACTTTCAACATGGTGTGTCTCCATATTTGTCACGGTCCAAGAGCCAGATCGTGACACTTGTTTAAAGATTATAAGAAAAACAGAGACGGTAATTCCACTGCAAATAATGTGTCACACGTGTAACAACTGTATATATGGAAAATGTTAAGTTGGTTAAGTTAATAAGAATGATTGCGATGCTTTTGCTTTTTGTCAGATGAGAATCTAAGGCTGAACTGTGGATTTGTTTCCATAAAGTGATTTAATCTTACGCAGTTGCTATGAATGAAAGTTAATAATTAAATTATTCAAATTAAATGATCAAATTATCCATCTATTTTAGTTATTTTCTCTCTGGCAAGAAAAAAAATAAAAAATAAAAAGAGTGTCAGCAGCTCTGGCAGTAACCACGAACGATGACGAAAGACAAACTGACTGCGCCAGATGTCATAGTGCGGTCAGGAAGCCTGTAAAATTGTTATAAAGTTGTACACAGTGGTGACAGTGGTCACAAACTGACATAAACCCTCGTTCTTGAAACTAAAAAAGGCAGCTATTTGCCAGTCTCTTGTTTATGTTGCTCGATCTCTGTAATGAGCGAGCAAGAAAGACAGAGAGAACTGTAAGGAGACCCTGAGGGAACATAAAGCTCAAAACTCTGCTCTCATTAGGACTGACCACTTAGTTCGACATGTCATTATAGACTCTATGAACTTCCTCATAATGGAAGTCCTATTTAAAGCATTGTCATTGAGGTAAAAACTCAAACTGGTGAAATCTAGATGAAGTTAACAGGAGCTCTGTGTTGAAGAAGCCTGATCTTGAAGAAATAAAAACCCACTTGCTCTTAAATAAATGCTACAATGAGTAATCAATTTCTAAGAAACCACATAAGTGTTGCCACCACAGTTTGCCATATCATCACTGGAAAGAAGTCAGCCAAAACAGAACTTCCTTTCACAAGTCCCCCACAGTTTGAAGCATCTGTAGCAGTCTCGTCTGTCCATCTGTCCAACTACCTGACTGCTTCGCTGGTTCCTTCTTCCTTGTTTGTTTTTCCCAGCACTATCCCCTGCAATTCCTGAATAAACTCTGATTTTTCCCTGAGTTCCTCACATATATCTTTTCTCCTTTCATCAACTTATCCCTCTTTCTGTTTGCCCTCACCCCCCGACCTTGCCCCTCACCTGTTTCTAGGCAGTGTCCTCATTTTTGCATCAGCCCCTCCTGGGCCCCAGTATTTATTCTGCCCTCCATTGGTTCCTCGGTTTCGGCTTTCACCCACAAACAGAGACTGCGTCACCTCCTGGCTGGAGCCTTCATCCTTCGGATAGCTGCCATCGCTGGAGAATAAGGAGATAAGGGCATATGGTATTTAAAAAAATGCTTATGCATGTTTACACATATGTAAACATGTTTATAAAGTTTTTTAGGGAGGGAAAAGAAGGAAAGAAGTTGAACAGTGTTAAGTAAGAAAGATATGCTTGTGACCACACAGGAACTTTAATGTGTCTCTCAATCATGAAGGATTCTTGGCAAGTTCATCTGGCAGGGAGAGAAATATTGCTAATACAGCTGAATAAAATCACATGGCTGTATGAGCAGAATGATTTAGATAAGTACACACCTGGCAAAGGATAATCCCACTCCATTGTCTGCAAAGCTGTTCAGAGAAAGAACAGAGGCATTTGTTTTACAAAACGTAGTTAAATAAAATAACATGAGGTGAGAGTGTGCTGCTATTACTCCAGCATTTAATGAGTGCAAATATAAATGCTGGAGTAATAGCAGCATGAGTGCAAATAAAATAAAGTGAAATCTTCTGATAATGTATTCAAAATGATATCTCATATCCATTGCAGGGAGTTGTGGTTGCATTGAGTCACACTACAAGCACAAACTGGCAACATTTTTATGACTTCCTCCTTTCATTTTTCATCAGAAACATCCTCCTGTCTCTAAAGAAATTACATGAATCACATCAGCCTATGAGCCGTCTCACCCAGAGTTCTGGATGACGATGTCACCTCCCCGTATCCACGCTCCTAAGTCATTGTTCTTGAAGGAGATCAGAGTGTCAATGACCGCCGCCACCCGAGGACGGTTAGGGTCAGCATTCTGGTGTGGACGGAATCTAAAAAAAAAAAAAAATATATACATGGAAATATACAAACTTTCTATTATAAGCCCTGTGACTTTCCATTGACTACATCCATTAGCTCTCAAGTTTTCATCTTTACCACAATGTAACACCTATTTTTTTTCACTAATTGTTCTGCACGTGTGGTCCTTATGTAGGTCAATTCTCAAGAAAGCACACAAGATAAATTTAGCCAATTTGGAGGGTTATGACGGACTTATGGGTCTGATAATCATATCGTCATACTATAAATCCACACAGACATAATTTATAACTAGACTAAAAGTTTAAAGCCCCACTGTTGAACTCTTAAGACTGCGGGCTACAATGTTCAATGCCTCCCACAATGCACACTGCGGGTGGTATTGCAGAAGAGGACATTGTGTCATCAAATACAAGACAATACTCTCGTTGGGAGGATGAATGTGCCTAGAAAAGCTTTATGGTCATCTGCCTATTAAATTAGGAAATATATTGTGTAAACCAAAAATAAATTATGTGTAGTCTTCAAAAATTGGCTCAACTTTCTTTAGCCTAATGGTAGAGCTCAATTTGGATCAGAAACAAAACAACCCTCCCTCTCACTTATGCAAGATTTATACTTAGTGCACATTTTAACATTTAAAATTCTCCCCCTCATGCCTCTGAACACACACACACACACACACACACACACAGAGCGTGGCCAGCAGTCTCAGTGGACACGTAAGATTTTTTCCGTCTAGTTGAGGGCTGTATTTGAGTAGGGAGCTGCAGAGAGGAAATTCTATCTGTGAAGCCTTGTTTTCTCTGTCAACACAAACCTGACAGACCTTCCACTAAAATGCAGTAACATAAAGCCATCTATATCTATCCCAGTCAATGGCCATATACCAGAGTAGATATAGAGTAGGGAGTTATAAATTACTTAATTCACAAACAGTTATTGACAGTGGCATTAAACAAATAAATTAGTAAACCACAAATACCTTAATATTTAGAGAGTGGTGCACAGTTATAGGTTTTGGGCAAAATACAGTACACTAGTCAGTCATAAGTCACTAGCCATTTACATAACATAACTTGTGTACTATTAAATAGTTAAATAGTATTAAATAACACATCTCTATACTTTTCAAAATGTAAAATGCTACATACACACCTGGCATTGTTATCTAGACACAGGTATTCCCGGGGGTCTGCAGCGCTAGCATTGGTGGTCTTCACTCCTTTATCAATGAACAGCCCTGCCTAGGAAGATAAAGGATGATTACATCAAAACGCCAAATTTTCTCTAAAACTATGGTTGGAGACCCAAGATGGGCCAAAGGTCTATTTTTTTTGGATTGACATAAACAAGACTACCAGTATATTTTACAGTGTGGGACCTGAGGCAATAATAAATTTAAATCCTGGGCTAACACAGTTAGCCAATGCTGTACTGTGGAAAGTAGGAAAACACAGAATTCCTGTGAATAATTTAATGTACATATATGTGTGCAATGTATATTTTCTTACTCCATAACATATGGGTAAGTTTTATATATTTAATTTAAATTAATTGTAAAATAAATGAAAGGAAAAATGTCATATGTCTGTGTGTTTGTTTGTGTGTCTTATGTATTTGGAACCCTGTGCTCTGAGTTGGTCCTGTGGTATAAGTGAGGTATAGTCTTAAAGTTTGGGGCTCCTTCCTCTATAAGAGAGGCTGCTGTGGTCAGGCTGGACAAAGAACTTACAGTTCACCTGCCCGACTTCTGTCATTACACAACAGAGCACTATTGTAGACCCTACTCTTGTGTGTGTGTGTGTGTGTGTGTGTGTGTTGTGTGTGTGTCCATGCCTCGTTCGGGCAAGAACCAAGTGAGTGAGCAGAGAATTATGTGCAATCTTATTTTACAAATTATAAACACTGTATTTCTCTTGTCTCTATAAAACACAGAGACAGAGACGTTGAAGTTTAGCACAACCTGTCATAATGTATTGTATATGCAGGAGAAAGCACACGCTGTATAAATATACAGACAAGTAAAATTTAACACGTCACTATTTTTCCTCAGTAAACATATACCTAAAGTTGCTATTAACACATGAACTTTTCACCAGATGTTGGTAACAATCCAAGTAATCCATTCTTACAAAAACATATAAACAAATAAGTAATAAAGTGAAATGACACAAGGGAAAAAAGTATTGAACACATGAAGAAAGGGAGGTGCAAAAAGTCATGGAAAGCCAAGACACCAGCCGAAATCTGTCAGTAATTAGAAAGCAATCTGCCCCTTGTCAGTGCAACTTAATATCAGCTAGTTTAGTCCCAAACTGATGGCCTATAAAAAGGTGCGTCATTACCAAGTTGTGACACAAGGAACTTTATCTTTGCCTTCAATACCTTTGTAACCTTACTGTTGCAAAACATACTGATGGCATGGGTTACAGAAGGATTTCTAAATATCTGAATGTTCCAGTGAGCAGTGCTGGGGCCATAATCCGGAAGTGGAAAGAAGACAATAAACTGGCTCTGACCAGGTGAGGAGTGAAAAGAATTATCAGAAGAGTTGTCCAAGAGCCAAGGACCACTTGTGGAGAGCTTCAAAAAGACCTGAAATGGCAGGTACAGTTACAGTTGTTTCACAGAAAACAATAAGCAATGCCCTCAACTGCCATGCCCTGTATACACACACTCACCACACAAGACTCCATTGCTGAAGAAAAAGCATGTTGAAGCTCATTTAAAATTTGCTGCACAACATTTTGGACAAGAAATGCTGGAATAATATAGTCTGGTCAGATGAGAGCAAAATTTAACTCTTTGGATGACACCATGTTTGGAGGACAAATGGCGCTGCACATCGCCCCAATAACACCATACCAACAGTGAAGTCTGGACGTGGGAACATTATGTTGAGGGGTTTTTCAGCATACGGTACTGGCAAACTTCATATAATTGAAGGAAGGATGAATAGCAAAACTTACTGAGAAATTCTTTATGAAAATTTGATGCCATCTACAAGGATTATGAAGTTGATATGAGAGTGGACACTTCAGCAAGATAATGATCCCAAACACACAACCAAGGAAACTCTCAGCTGTTTAAAGAGAATGAAAATAAAGCTGCTACAATGGCCCAGCCAATTACCTGACTTAAACCCACTTGAAAATCTATGGAAAGCACTAAAGTTCAGAGCTCATAGAAGAGGTCCACGAATCCATTTAAGGAAGTTTGTTCAATACTTTCCCCTGTGTCATTTCACATTATAACACATAACTTAATTTCTGAACTTATTTGTTTGTCTTTGTATGTACGGATTACTTGTTCCAATATCTGGTGAACATTTCAGGTCAAAAGCACCTTTAAAATATGTTTACTGAGAAAAACGGTGACATGTTAAACTTGTTTTACCCACTTTATATAATAAGCAACACTGATGATACCTTAAAGTTGGAGTGCACACGGTTGTTGTAAAAAATTCCCAGGGGAGTGAGCTCTGCCCTGGTCTCTGGTACCAGCCCGTGAGAGTCTCCGGTGGAAGAGCTGTGGAACACAAACCATATGCCAGCATCCTGCGAACAGGAAGGAAGAGTAGAGAAACGAGGTGATAAACGAGACAAGTCGTGTTGTCTATGGCAAAACTGCAGAAAGAGTAAACCAGGGGTAAGAGTTCATATGAGCTCAATGGCTCATTAAAGTTTAAAAAGGTACAACAGATATTGACAGACAATCTAAATATCACACACATACCCCCTACCAATATACCAATATGTAGTACTTTACAAAGCCCTCCCCAGTGGACTTCCACACTGATGAAATGAGGGATCTTCATCTTCTTCTTTCTCATTTGAGGTCTCACTATTCTATTGGACACTAAAGCCTTTTCCCAAATCCCATTTTATTGATGGATCACTTTATTATGAGCATGAAAATGTTTCATTTTCATTGTGAAAAGTTCAGGAACAGCAAAGCCAGTGTAGCTTCATCTAATACACTACAGCTCATATACCAATAAGGGCATAATCTTGGTCATTCATTTTTATTAATCCCTTATTTAAAAAGTTATTTTTAAGCTGTTATATCTTATATAACTCTAATGTTATTACCTGAGAACCAGCAGCAGCGTTGCTGATGAGATTGTTGTTAGGGTTGGCGATCCAGAATGTTGAAACTGCCCTGGAAAACACCCCCGCCACACACGCATGGAAAAAGACAGAGACATGCATGCAGAAAAAATATATTAAAAAGGCAGTACCTTGGCATAACAGAGACTATGACTAATAAGCAGAAAACAGACATCAAAGAATCCTGTGATCTTTCAAATTTCCCCTGTTAATCCATCTCTCCAAGATAAACCCTGGACAGGGACAGCTCAGCCAACAGACACACGCACACACACACACACAGAAACTCCTGAAAACAGGGCTTGCTGCATCTCTCAAAGAGGCACTTTGCTTGCTCTTGCTCTGACATAAAAACATCCCGTGGAGAGTAGGGGTTGTTATTGCATGGATAAAACCGCCTTGCCAATATCTCTCACACACTACATTTTTTAACTACAGTATCTCTTTCACATGGACATGGACCCTCTGTCTTTTCTCAGGGTATGTCTGCACCATATCATCAGGTTTCCCACACTGACACTCGACTGAGAGTTGTGGCACAAATCATTTGTGCTGATTTGGCCCCACTGTTCAGTGTTTTCAAAGATAAGGTAGTTGCCCGGTGTCTACTGTTTCCCTCCTTAAACATCAAGCTACTTTAGAGTAAAGATGTTTAGTCGCAGCTCTCAGTGTTTGGCAAGTGTCTTTGTGCTGTCATTACAATTATCCTCAGTCTGATGATTAACAAACCCCCAGGGTTGCACTGTCTGTACTACCTACATCACTACAACAAGAAAATTTGTGAACACACACATACATACATACATATACACATAGATATATATGGACTGTTAGGTCCTTGTCCTAAGTTACTGATTGCTGTTGTTGTCTTAAAGGTACAGAAACTCACGTGGTCTTTTATCTGTCCTCATATCTCTCACCAGAGACATACTAATTCATTATTCTAATCACTTACTTGCACTCTGTGCTGGGTGAGGGTGTGTAGCCCTTGTAGACTTTGTCCTTGATGCTGGTGCAGAGAGTCTCATTGCGATCAGTGGGTAGCAGGGTCCCAGGTCGAGTCAGCAGGCCAAGGTTGTGGTATAAAGTGTTACGCTGCTCAATCCCATCTTCAAGGAAGAAACAGTGACCCAAAGTGTCGTAGCCCACAGTGTTCTTCACCTGGGTCAAAAAAGATCACATGATATTAAAAGAGAAAAAAATCACCATATGAAGATTTTTAGAGCTTTAAGAGTTCTCAACAGGAAAGAAAAATAAGTACTTTATGGCAATATTTCCCTTTCCATGGAGGAGGTAGTTTACAACTAATGGAAATATGCAGAAAATCCTGGTAAACAAGAGGGCTAAGACAACATTTGTTAGGTACTCTTGGAATCATCAACAACCCACAGGAAAATTAAGTATGTTCCAACTGCTAGATGTGCGTGCCTCCTTAAATACTTCAAATTCCTGAAAAAAATTTCCCTACTAACACAATTTTTTTTTTTATTAAACCCTTCTGAAGCTATGTAGAGAATGATGGTATCAAGCGAGTCACAGTGCCAGAAGGGAAACAGGTAAAATAGCAGACTCAAATAATGTTTTTAAATTCCAGATGCAGCTTGGAAGAATGCTTTCAATCCTATGGCCTCAAGGACAAAAGTTAACCTATCACTGTTTGACATCAAGATGGAGCTTAACTCTCACTCACTCACACACGCACGCACGCACGAGGACATTGTGATTCTGCAGTTGACGATCTGCAAACTGAGGGACTAATAAGGGGGGACTAATAGTAAACAAGTGTACCTGTTTCCATAGAGACCTCTAGGAAGATAATTGTATAATGGAGCACGATATGGGACAGGGTTTGAAAAGAGAAGGAGGAAACAAGCCATTACAGTAATCCTGTGATGGGGGCTGTAACTGATGAGTTTAACAGCGAACATCACATGGTACTTATTAGTACGAACATACAGACGTTTTCATGTGTCTACAACGGCCTGTTCTTTCCTCACATACATTATACAGTTATTCATCACACAAGCGTTACTAACCAGCAAACCGTTCGTGGCATGGATGGTGACGCAGCGGGAGAAGGAGTGGTGTATAGACAGTCCATCCACATAGGTTGGCTCCCGGTAGCCTCCCCTCTGGTCCACATCCCCGCACATGTGGAAGTGGAGAGGGTAGCGGCCTTTCTCGCCCTGCTGGCCCATGTTTTTCAGCTCCACGTGGGACAGATGCACTGATGAGAAGTTACCAAAGATCTGTGTGCGTGGGAGAGAGAGAGAGAACAAAGAAAAGCCGGGCGTGGAGAATAAGTCGCAAAAGACACTTTTAAAAGTGATTTTAAAATCGATCAAGCAAGAACAATGAGCTTTTATACACTGTTATAGCTCATTATCACCAAGTAAATTAAACTGGGATTTTGAATGGTAACACAAGGTTCATATTATGCCACAAAAGTAGGTTTACTGCCTACCCACTCTGGTTCATTTAAAGGTTTAGCTCTACAGCATGATTTTCTGTGTTTGTCTATGACACCACAGGGATCTCAACTATAGCTCTGTTGGCATCATGCTCCAGTGGGCCAAACTGTGCCAAAACCACTGATGTTCCTCTTGCAAATAAGAGATGTGAGTTATCGAAGCACAAACAAAAAGCTAAATACACATAGAGATGCAAATATGCAAAACACAAATGGCCAGGAGAGCAAATAAAGTTAAACATGTCAACAAATAATCCAATACAAATATGCTGTATAATGCTCCCTAGGAGGTCTTTTTGGGGGTATGGCATAATCCACACAGTCTGGTTCCTGTTAAGGAGGTATTAGCCAATCTCTCCAGCTCACTATAACTCTGCCAAATATACACATGCATGCATTTGCATACTTCAGTAAGAACAAATAGTTTCTACAGTATATACACTGCACATGGTGCCTCAAGACATAAGCTCTTGCTGTATTTACATGCATGCAAAGACACGCATATGCTTAAGTTCTTGCATTCACTTATACATACATATTCACACAACAAACTGACAAGACTGCCAAAAGTGTTACATCTATGTCCAGATGGTAGTAGTGTGAAAAATGAATTCAGATACTGTGTGATGGTGAGTGCTGTATGTGTAATGGCTGTTGTTGAGGTCTGTTAGTTTACGGGTGGGGGAGGTCAAAAATTTTAAAGGCAGATTGTGAAAAATAAGTGACTGCAGCTTTATTGGAAATAAATAATGTGGTAAAAAAAAACAGTTGGACAGAAAAAAGAAAAAAAGGGTGTTTATTTTGTTTAGCATAAGAGGGGTCAGTTAGAGCCTAAAGAATGTTACTGTGTATTTGCCACCAAAGTAAAAGAAATCATTCCACTGCCAAATTACAGTGAACTCATTGTCTATGTAGAGACCTGTGTAGATCAAGGAGGATATGATGCTCCAGTTATTGCTGTGTTTGACCTGAATCTGTCTCCTGTCTTCAGTGTTATCTTTTAAATGACGTGTCAGCAATAAAAATTAAAGCATGACATGTAATGAAGAGAGATGAACTGAGAACATGAATGACCCCTCTCATTTAGGACGGTGTATAAATATAAAATGTATGAACACTTGAGTTCTACTCTGTGTAAACTGACATGCAGATTACTGCAGACACACTGAAACATGCAGACTCGTACATCAGCACATATAGACATAAAGCACAATGTAAAAAAAAGGGCCTGTGCTATAAATAAATAAATAAATAAATAAATAAATAAATAATACACACACACACACACACACACCTTGATGTGGCCTCCATAGGTGTCGTGGCTGTAGAACTGGCACATGTTGTTACCATAACATGAGTTTTCCATTTCTCCGTAGATGAGAATGTTTCTGGAGAGCAGAGCCACTTCAGCCCTCATGTCGACTCCATCTATGATCTCTCCAACATGGTTATACTGCGGCTTCCCTGGGCAGAGCAGACAGGCAGGAGTCTTGGTCATATGCTACAACTAGATGAAATTCTCACAATTGGACAAAACTTGGTAAAGTCATTACTTTGTATGGTTACAAATGTCATTCATTTCATTCCATCTCCTCCAAAGAAAGCAGAAAAGAAAATGATTAATTTTACTGTATAATATAACTTTTGGTTTCAAATTCTTAAGCAACATTTCTTAGTCATACTGAGACCTTCTCTCTGAAATACCAGCCTAACATAAAAATAGGTAGGGCGTTTAAACTAAACTAAGGTATTATATTTCTGAAAATGGTGTGCTTTCAACTGTCAACCACAGGAAGTATGCACACACACACACACACACACACACACACACACACACACACACACACACACACACACACACACACACACACACACACACACACACACACACACACACACACACACACACACACACACACACACACACACACACACACACACACACACACACACACACACACACACACACACACACACACACACACACACACACACACACACACACACACACACACACACACACACACACACACACACACACACACACACACCACTGTCCTCTCTCTCACCTTGTATCCTGACCTGCCTGCTGTTGCAGTGAGGGCAGGGCAACAGGGTAAACTCTTCCGCCTGGTGCATGGAGTAGTCTGTGCTGGCAACTACTATCTGATCCCCGGGTCGCCAGGTCTGCTGCACTTCATCCTGCAGGTTCAGCACCACCTGGTCCACAGCATCCACCTGGAAGCCTGAGATGGGGAAACCTGGGGGGGGGGCACAGCACCACAGTTAATATAAACATGAGAATAAATAACATGGAGCAGGATTCTGATGCATTTTTATCATCTATAATAAATACAGATTATATATCTTTTTTTAAAGATAACCATGATTTTCCTCATAGACAGAAATTATTAAAATAGTTGTGGGCAATATACTAAAATAATTATGTAGAGAAAGAAAGTTAGATAATTTTACAAGGTGTGGGCATGTACAGCCGTAATAAATAAAGACAGCATGTGTGCTAGTGCCTCACCCAAACACACCCCACACCGCCCACCCACACACACTAACAACCGCTTTCAGACCTGGTTTTTGTTATAACAGAATGGTCACAAAAATACTGTCACCCACACGGTCATAAGAATGGCTTCCATGTCCAGATGATTAATCTGTAAAGCAGTTGGCCTGTGGTAAACCCCATCCCTCAGCCTGTCACCCTCCTTCAAACCCTTTACCCCTTCAAAGCTGTCCATTTCACCTGAACAGCTTCCATGATAATTAAGCCTGTTATTGTGAATAAATACAGACAAATATCATCAAACACTTACACAAAACGTATCACTATAATTTTTTCTAATTGCTGTCAACACTGAAACATATATGTCCATCTGCTTTTGAAATGGATTCCCCCATCCACTGTTTCTCACCATTCTTCCACTCGCTGAAGGCGGTGACTGAGAAGCCCACTCCGTCCACGGTGGTGAAGTTCCGCCTTGCCAGAGCTCTCCCTCCTGTGTCGTGGTTTTCATGCTCCCTAACGTCCTCTGAGCATGACGCGTTACCACCGCCTACCACGGAGACCAAAGCCCACGCCTGTCTGGAGAGACCAGAGGGATGATGAGAAAAGTGGGAGAGAATCACAAAGGAGAGGGAATCATTTTCAGACGTTACTGTGCAAAGAGTAGTTTCACACATCCATATCAAAGAACAATGAAAATATGACTTTGAAAATGAGCTTGACTTGATAGTGACTGTAAACTCACTGTAAACTCACAAACACACAGAAATACCACTGAGAACCTCATGGACCACTTAATCACAGTCTTGTAGTTTTATGTCAAATACTGCTAATGAGAGTAAAACTTTTACACCAAACCTTATTTGGGACAAACAACCCTGACCAGTAGCTAGAGGCAGCACCAAAATTAGTGGATCTCAGTATAGGAGGGTTTCCGTGAAACTGTCAACAGGAGCATTAGAATCAAGTTTACGTAATATCTTACAGATGTAACAGTTAGTCAGATAAAGGGTGTGACCTGAACTGCATAATAAAGTTGCTCTGTGTTTGAGTGCCTGTGTGTATGTGTGTGTGGCGTCAGATGTGTCGATCATTCCACTAAGGCTGTAGATACTGCAGATCATAACAGACACACAGAGTATCTGTGAATGACATTAAACTAGTGCAATGCCCTGAAGGCAGAGAAACGCCTGTGATGAGCCTGAAGCAGGATAGGATGTGAGAGAGGAGCAGGCGAGTGAATGTCAGAGTGAAGTCATGTAATAATAAAAAGACAATAATATGTAGAAAACTAAAGAAAGGATATCAGATAAGTCAAGGGATTATTAAAATGAAGACGGGGGATTTTCAGGAAGGGTGTTCTTATGGCTCAGAGGAAAAATGGGTGTACCTGCCACGTCCAAAACTTCACTCACATCCAACTTTTCTCCTATTCCTCCCTTCTCACTACATTCCTCACTATCTTGTAAATTGGGTCATGTCAAGAAAATAATTCACGGAATAAGATTATAATGATTAAATAAGAAGGAGAGGCTGAAATAATTTGAGCGGAGGAACTCGAGGGTGTGGATAGCGAAAGGGATTGGGCGTGCTTTTGAGGGCGTATGACCTACAACAAGAGAGTGCACTCACTGCCACTTGCAGCCTTGGCTATTTAAAATGTCTATTTAGAATGACTTGTTGATTTTTTTGTTTTCCAGCATTAGCGGAATGAGTCCAAACATGCTTTAGCCCATTTGATACTGGTTATGGTTATAAATATATATTAAGACCATTGTTCTAAACTATGGCATGACCTTTAAACACAAACTGACACTGACCAAAACGACATTTCCCCACTATTTAATGATTCAGTAGCCTATTTTCAAACATATACGATCATATCTGTGTACGAGACTAGACTAGAGGGAAGTAATCTCAGCAGAAGTCTGTTTCCACTGAAGCATTGCTTGGCCCATTCCACATACAGTCAGCAAAAATAAATGCACCATTACACGTAACTCCCTAGATCAATTTCATCAGCTACTATGATGGACCTGCAGAAAAGCATGCAATTCAGTGCACATTTGAACACCACACAAAAGCAGTAAAATGGTGAATCTACTCCTTGGACAAGTATCTTTGAAATAATGAAATCCCAAACACATAAACGACAACCAAAGTGAGGTCAGAATTACAATGTTTACCTACAAAGAATATTAGCAGCAGTTTGGGATACTATGAACTCCAACCTCCCTGTGTCCATATCTGTCTCTGTTCATAATAATTGTGCCCTCAGGCATAATCACAACCTAACATGTCCTCTTGTAGATGACAGAGCCCTTTGATACACAAACAGAATCCATCTGGGGACCCACTGGGTTTTACTGTTGGGGGAAATCTTTCTAACTTGAGGTTGCTGACATGCCTTTTATAAATCAACCATAGATGAGCAAGCAAAAGTTCCAGGCACAAAAAGGAAATACGTAAGAGTGGCTGTTTCACTGTTTCCATTTGCAACATCCTTGATTTCATGTTTATCAGTGTTTTAACAACCTCATTGTTTGACCGGAATGAACAAATGTGCAGAGGTCAGAGGTGAATTCACTACAGACCGGCATGGACGTGTGTTTATTTGTGTGTAAGTGCTCTCTTGAGTGACAAAGATTGAAAACGCGGGGCCAACACGCATGAGGCAGGAGCCAACTCATTCATGTTTCTATGCCAGGAAGGATGGCTGATGCTACTGAGGTTAACCTTTGGAAATCTGAAGTCATTTGAGAAATGTGTTAGGTTATTTTAAATCAAGTATAAGTTGGAGATCACAAGGGGTTAAAGAGATTCATGAAACATGCCTTAGGGTACCCAGGTATGCATGGTGTTGCAGCACTGCTGCAAAAATAACAAAAAGCATTGGAATAAATAAAATCACCACTATACTGTTTGTGTTCCAGCTATTCCTGCTATTTCTTCACAACATGCTATTATATGTCATAAACAGATCTACACTTCATTACACTCAATCCTACAGGTCAAATGCTTTTACCCTCTCTTTCAGCCTAAAATCACTTAGCCTAACATAGTGTGACTTTAATGACACATTAAACTGCATGCTCGCTCATAAACGTGTGCAATGCGTTTCCTTCTAACACAAGCAATTCCACAGAAAGCTAAGATAAAAATCCCCACTCCAATAAATGTTGAAAGCTTTAGAATTGAGTGCACGCTGCAAACTCACTGGTATACACACACACACCTCTGAACATATTTAGGGCTCTATTGTTTGATTTATTTAAACCACTGTGCTGTGGATTTGAGGGTGTTTGTTTGAAGACTTGAAACCTACTCCCAGAGGCGAAATGTGACACTGGAGAGTCTGGCGTAGCACTTGGCTTTTCAGCCAACCACGGACCAAACCAGGCCAAGCTACAAATAACTCCACTTTCCACTGAAAGAAACACATGCGTGCATACGTGTATGACAGTAACAGAGGAACTAATGTAAAGTTAAAAACCACTTCACTTCATGGGCTTAAAGCAAGCATTAGCCCACGTGGACAGGACAACACTCTATGTCAAGCTTCCAGTATTTGTCCTTTCGAGGGAACAAGGACATAAAATCTCCTGAATCATCACATTTTGCACAAATCCTGGAAAACTTCTGACCATGACCCTGTTATCCCGTGTGAGCGGCCAAAGCATGGTACAGCGAAAACACAGGCAAAACAGGAAGAGGAATAACCAGGCACAATTCAAGGGGACATCCTAAATGAAAGGATAGACACATGAAAAAGGACATTTTTCCAGGGAGGGAACAAAATGCTGGTATTGTCAGTCCATGAATTGGGACTTCAAAGGCGAGGGGTCTTCCTTGAGTGGTTAAACAAAAACACATTAACCTCCTTATCACCCCCAGGAGAGCAAGATAAACAAAACACTTCCAAAGACTTGCAAAAACAACACACCATGGAGAACCACTACAAACTCTCCAAGAGCTGGCACATTCTGCAGCACAGCTGAAACACAAACCCACTCATGCATATTTTCAATCAGTTAAACAACAGATGGACAGGGGCAACGTCAGGAAACAATCCATGTGTATTTTCAGTTGTATTCAGTTTGAAAAATACACCATTTACAAGTCTGTACAACAGTTCTCATATTCATAAATTGGCATCATTTACCTGAACTGGAGATGCCAGACAAAGCTGCTGCCGAGCGTCTCTTCAATGGCCTCCTTGGTATCTTTCTGAAGATTTTTGACAGCTGAGTCTCCTACAGCCAGTGTGACAATGCGGCCGGCCGGCAGGGAGCGCAGCAGCTGGGTGAGCCGTTGACTGTCATTTGCAGACTCGTGTGTGTCGTAGCGTTCGGAGAACAGCAAATCAGCTGTGTCCTGGTCCACCACGCGCAAGTTGATGCCTCGGCTGAAGTTCCGCTGGAAGGCATGACCCTCTGTGGCCAGACCGGAGGCCGGGACACTTCGGGTCAGGAGAGACCAGGAAACCCTCTCTGTACCATGTAGCTCCAGAGTCCCACCACTCATGACGCCTATGAACTTTCGGCCAAGGCCAGGAACTTCTGGAACTGCCTGGTTGTCAGAGCGGCCCACAAGGGCAATGGTGGCACGGGAACGGTAGCGACATTTGGGGGCACCGATGTGAAGGGCTCCACCATTTTCTATAAGGATGTGACGGGTTCTCAGGGTTATATTTTTTGAGCCGTCAGCATTGTCTGCAAAAACTACTCGACCTGTGAAAAGGCAGAGACACGCATGCTGCATGTGACATCCACACATCCTTAAAGTGAACTTGATCTGCTGAACAAGGTCACTTATCATATTTAATCAATATGGTGGATTGATTTTAACATCAATCCACCAATGTTACACCTCAAAATGCTTCTTAACAATCAATATGCACCCTGGTGTGCTTACCTCCTGACTGGATGGTTAGTGAATGGAAGGTAGCAGACGCATCCAGCCTAAACAAATGTCCCCTCTTGATAACGACAGCCTTCTCCGGTTGGTGGCCTGGATTCCAGCCACTAAGGGATGGGTCGTGGTCCGGACAATTCTCTGCATACATCCATACATTCAATCAGTAATAAATCCAAAAACCTTCTCATTAGACAGGAATATCCAAAAAATATACACAGATGGTATATACAGCAGGGAACACATGTGTAGTCATAGGTTACATATAAAATCATAAACATTTGAATCAGTAACTTGTAGTACTGACCGTCTAACACATCTCTACTTGAGAGACTAAAGACGAGGATGAGGGTGAGGAAGAAAGAACAGATCGACACTCCAAAACAGATAAATGTGTTCTTTCTTTGCCGGAGGCTCTGAGCGAGCTCCCTACGCTGGTTCTCCTCTGACAGGCTGAAAGTGGCTTGTCGCTCCAGCGGGGGGCAATGAGGTTTTATGGGTGGAGGCGGTGGTGCTTTGGCAGGTGGCGGCGAGCGGACTGGGGCCACCCGCCCAGGGACATAACCAGGAGACCTCTGGTGGTTGCCATTGGGCGGAGCCACAAAGACCGGGAAGCGGCTGGGGCCATCACTTGTCGGCATGGTACACGTGTCTGCTACCTAAGAGGAGAGAAATGAGCAAGACAGGAAAGAGGCAAGAAATGTGAAAAACATGTAAAACTGTCATTGAGGATGGGGTAGACATCCTCAAGAAGCACTGTCAAAATGTGTAAGACTGTAAGACTTTTTCAAATCGATTTAGAACATAAAAAAATGCTTCTTTGATGGGAGTCTCGGAAACACTGAAGTTGTTGGACTTCATTATTTGAATCACACAGTTTAAGGCATTTGTATTTTCTTGTAAAGACTGCCAAAATGTAAGTGGTACCATAGGCCTAGGCAATGCATGAAAACAATTGTGATAATTATCGCGATATAATTTTTCTCAATAACAAATGTTCAATAAATTAATTAAATAAATGATTTTATTAATTTGAATCACAAACAAAATTAGCACTTTGTTTTTCTATAAATATATTTATTTTGTTAACATGCATATTTGTTGAAAAAATAATTAATCTTAATTGTATTGAATGCTGTACCTCAGATTTGTTAAGTGATCCACTGTTTGACATCAAGTGTTTGTCATTTTCTGTCCATAAAAAATAGTTTAAAACCATAATTAAGCATCTGGTTTCTTCAACTTTTTCACAGGAGCAAAAATGAGCCTTTAATCTTTAAAGAAATAATGAATTGATATTTATGGTGATCATTATCGATGTATCGAATTGTATGCAATGTTTTATCATGATAACATTTTCGGCCATATCGTGCAGACCTGTGGTACCGTGAGGCAGAAGTTGGTGAAATAGTAGACTGAAATGTTAAGGGGTGAGAAAAAAGTAAATAAATAAAGACAGGTCAGACAAAAGAGGTCAATAAGGAAGAAGAAGACAAAAGAGAGTACATAAAATGAGGACAAATACAGTATGAGTTGAAAGAAGAAAAAGAGCAGAATCTGGGGAAACGGGCAATAGCCCCTACAGGATCTCACACACGGACCTCCTGGTAATGATCCTGGGAGTCGTTCCTAAAAAGACTTTTAGTCTATTACTCAAAAACAGTCAGCTTATCCCCTGGCTAGTTTGGCTCAAAGAGAGTGACATTGGCTGCTCTTGTCCACAGTAACGAAGGAGGTTGTGAATAATGGATCGCAACATTCCTGAGACTATGTTAACACAGCCAAAACAGATGGCACCAATTACAGTAGGGAAGGAGCAGAGCACTCCAGTTTGAGTGAATGCGCTACACTTTATTTCACATAAATGAAGAAAGTAGCGCAAAATGAGCTGAAGCCATAGACACACACACACACACACACACACTGAAAGGTCATTTGGGCAAAAACACATGGGTGTAAAGGAAATGACACTGCAGAAAAAAGGCTTCAGTGGCACCTTTCTTTAACACAAACACCTCATACTACTGTAATGGCATCACAGCTTGCTACTATAGATCATCAAAAACAAAAATGTCAGCAAGTTCAAGCTTTCATACATCAAATTCTGACCACATGACTTTATTTATGACAAAGTCTTTTAAAGATGTGGCTAAAAGTTCTCAACTAATTGTCCAAGACAGGGTCATTCAAACCAAAGACCCCCTGAAAGTGACGACTTTCAGTCTTTAAATCATCCGAGTGCCAACCCACAGACACACACAGCCAACCATTGTCTTGCCAAGCCAATTAGTCATCGGTTTAGCCCAGAGCACAACAAAACCTCTTCAACTCATAAACAAAGCAATGTACATCGAATGACTGCTCAACAAGGGCTCAGTCATTCATGTAAGATACGTGGAACAGCAGCTGTTGCACCCACTTCAACCTGAATTATCCCATCACAGTGTCAAGAGTTTAACTGACAGTCCATCTAAACCTAAAACTTGAAGAAAGGCACACTTTCTTTTGGATGTTCATTTTCTCACGGTCAGTGGCCTGCATTAGAAAGACCCAGTGGGTAGAGATGATCCCCCCTGGCATCAGTCTTTATAACCCTATCTCAGGCTATGTTTTTATTCACATTCCTCGCCATAAAAAGGCCAAAGCTACTCCCGCGCCCCTGCTATTAACTGACCTGTCAGAGCATAAAGGACATACTCACCTTAGGGCTATTCAGCTTCGCGAAAAGACACTTGTGATGACAAGGCTGCACTGCTTTTCATCTCATGCCTTTTCTAATAACTTCATCCCCTTCCTCTCTCTCATATTTTCCTGATTTGAAGAGCTACTGAATATCAAACAGATGTGTGGGGGGGAAGCACTGGAGTCAAAGCGGGACAGACCATCACACATTCCTCCGCTGTAAAATCATCCTTCAAAAATCAGTGAGCAACGTGTTCCCAGTACTAACTCAAAACTGTAAGCCGAAATAGCGATGTGACACCAACAGACTTATCATGAACTAGTAGGAAGCGCAGTGAGTGAGTTGGACCACATTGAGCTAGGGTAAAACAAGGTGTGTACATTTAAATGGGAGGATTAACGTTACATTAGTTACTTACAATGATGTATGGGCTTGTTTTGGCCAACGTTTTTTTTTTTCACACAGAAGCTACTAAACAGAAGCTACTATATTGTCAAGGGGTACTGGGTAGTTCATTAACGACATATCATCACAAAAGAAGAACCTGTAGGAAAGCGTATGGCATAAGTTAGCAACGTTAGGTTAAGTTAGTAATATTAACGTTAACTCCACTTTGAAAGATTGACGGATGGGACACATAGCAACGCACTCTGCATATTACATATTTTAAGCCTTTTACTTGGACACACAAAAAGCACAGTTTGTCACGTTTTAACTACCGTGAGCTTATCAAACCCTACTCTTCACAATAGAGGAGCCTAAACTCAAAGTTTCAACCGGCGAGTCCCCCTCACCCCCAGCGGTTGACTGACAGACACAACGGTCGGACGTTGGGCTAACATTACCGTTGGTGAGACTGTCCTGCTCCTCTCCCGCTCTGTCCATTCGCTCTCTGCCGAGTCGTTTAAAACGCTGTCCCGGTGGCGGTGAGACGAACGAATACGCTCTCGCCCTCTCAACTGTGCTTTCTATGTCCCTTTTTATACACTTTCTCTTCACATGGTGTTTTTTTCTTCTGCCAATGGGCTGTCGTCCGTCCGTCCGTCGGTCAGCCCCCCCCGTCCCACTGAGAGAGGAAGCCAGGCGCGGCTAGGAAGAGAGGAAGTGGTGGTGGTTTCAAATGCTGTCGGAAAGGAGGAAACAATCTCATCCAACTACCGGCCAATGACCTGCCTCTGCACAACATGGAAGCTCCTGTCAGGCATCATAGCAGCTAAGATGAATAGCCACATACATGGACAGGGCCCAGATGGGAATGGGCAGTAATACCAGGGTAGCCAAGCACCAGCTACCGGTTGATAGAGCAGTCACTCGAGACTGCAAGACCAGGCAGACCAATCTGTGCACTGCCTGGATTGACTACAAGAAAGCCTACGACTCAATGCCACATACATAGATACTGGAATGCTTGGAAATGTACAAGATCAACAGGACACTAAAAGCCTTCATCAAGAACTCAATAGGGGTTGTGGAAAACAAGTCTGGAAGTCAACTCAAAGCCAATTGTACAAGTCACCATCAAGTGCCGCAATGGAATGCAATATCCCCACTGCTGTTCTGCATAGGCCCATCCGTCCAACCATCAGTCACCACAGACAAATAGAAGAAGTGGCTGATCAAGAAATTCTACCAGTGGCTGGAAAAGGCTGGACTGAAGCATAGAAGAACAGGCACTCAATACAAGATCAATGAGGCTCTCACACAGGCAGGACCAGGTGTAGACTGACAAGATGAAAACTTTAACATATAATATATATTTGGATTTATCAAGAACCTTCTGTAAATATTATTTACCTCCATGAATGTCTAAATGCTGTTTTTAAGCATTCTTAATAATAATAAATATGGTGTTGTTTTATTTTATGTTACATTTCTATTAAATAAATCAAATTGTTTCATATATGTAATTAAATTATCTTGTTAATTATGCTTTTATTTGCATAACTCCCCCCAGGCTTCTAAAGCACACAAATTCTGGCAAAAAAGTACTGAGGACATGACCTATGGTCAGTAAGAGCTGTGCAGTAGCACTTGTCATTGCTATGGAAGTAGTAGTAGTACAACAAACATATATGTTGATGTATATAAAGGAAAACCAGCATGACAGACTCATTAATATAATCCTACCAAAATCTGGGAGATGTGGCGACTTTGGTGCAGGCTTATCTACACCACCAGTAATACTAAGTCTTCTGTTGTCAGAAATGAGATGAATCTTGTGCCAGTCTCCTTACTTTGAGTATGTCAATAGTGGCAATTTAAGAGAGTATTGTTAAAGCTTTTAAATTAACAGTGAAGTGTGAATGCATTGGAAAAGAAACAGTAAATTCCTGCACAAGCACACTTGCAATTCTACAGCTAAAGCACAAACTGGTTTGTTTTCCTCTGTTTTGTGATATGATAAAGCAAACAATGAAGTTTTATTATGTGGCCTGTGCATTTCGATTCCCAACCTGAGGTATCTGAAAGCGAGAGAAGTTTCTATCAAGACTTCTGGAAATTGTGGTTTCTGAGGAGACATTGAATGGGCCACCAGGAGAACTTCAGCAGCATGAACTAAAGGGAGGGGCTTATTAAACCTGAGCTACACTGCCGCCTGCTGGTATGAAAGAGAAAATACTCTGCAACCAGTATTATTTCATCTCATTCATTAACCCATTTCTATTCATTTACCTATTTCATTTTTGTATTCTTTTATACAAACCCTTGGACCCATGCTCCACCACCGTCTCCTCCACACAAACTTTGACACATTTTAAATTTGGATTTGTTTTTATGGATAGAAAAGGGCGCACACCCTGAGCTATCTTTCCAAGCCCATGAACAAACAAAACATAACCAGTCTCCCATGCTGTGGTAGACAAGATGACAAATCAGGGAGCAGAACCTTTATCTTGATATTCCAAATCATGAATTGTTAAATATTAAACCCTAGAAAATATCCACAAATACAGTAAGAGTTTGCTGTGTTAGAGAAATAGAGCACAACTCCCGTGATGTTTGCACCTCTTATTTTAATTGCAGTCGCACTGCAGAATATTCCTTACATCCTTCACCCTAACCTCTGTAATCTTCTGCTGTGTCTCCTCGTCCATATACTGTTGTCCCTGTGTCTAAGTAGCAGAGTTGACATCTTGACCTCGAGCAGTATCAAGTTAACATTTTTTGCCCCTTTCAGTGAAGTATGCTTTAAAATATCTCTTCAATTTGACCTGGGGAAAGTCCCGAACTGTGTGCCTCATGACCACACACTGTGGTCATGAGGCTCAGCTCAGGAGTTAGAGCAGGTTGGCGGTTCAATTCCCAGTTCCCCTGGGCTGCATGTCGAAGTGTCCTTGGGCAAGACACTGAACCCCAAATTGCCTCTGGTGGCAGTTCCGCTAGTGTATGAATGTGTGTGAATATTAGTTTCTGTTTGAGCACTTAGGCTCAGTGAGTAAATGCAGAAGTATTTTGAGTGGTCGAAAAGACTAGAAAGGCACTACACAAATATAGAGCATTTAGAAATTGTAAAAAACATTGTAAGCTTTACTTTATTATCTAAACAAAGATGGTGCAGTACTATGAATAACATACAACCCTTTATAAAACACAACCTCAAATATTACCTGCCTCTGACCCACAAACGTAATATTTGAAGCTGTTGTGTTGGATTTCATTTAATTGTATAGGTGTTTGATAGTGTAGTATCACAAAAATTCAAAAATGTTTAAACATTGAGATGACAGATCTTCTCCTCAGCAACTACATTTTAAAAAAATAATAAAACTTTGGACAGAAAACCAGCTTTTACAGATTTGAAGATATCCACATAAGAATTTAAAGCTTTCAGACAGCATAGGACTCCAAACACTTAGATACTAGTATTTAATTTTTTGATACTAGTGACAATTCCATTAGTTACTAGTAACATTTTAGTTACTAGCCACTAATTACACATTTTTCTCCATTGAAATGGGGCTCTGCAGTTCAGATATCACCTATTCATTAGTTACTAGTATCTATTATTTAGATACTAATACCTATTCATTAGTTACTAGTAACCATTTCACTAGTTTCTACTATTTAGATACTAGTGCTTTTTAGTTGCTGTAAAAAAAAAAACAACACATCCTCACCATAACAGAAGCACACACTTGTCCTGAGAACGTGGGCTCACTCCCATCACAATAAGAGCAAGTCCCGGTCACTTTGGGAGGTGACTCCATTATACAGTCTTAATCGCAGACTGTACAAGCAGGCAGGAGATGACACACCTGTATCTATAATACAGACCTAAAATGAAGGATATAAAATGTTCCCCCGCCCCAAAATCAACAGCTCAATAACAAATTGGGATTGCTTCTCAAATACCATTTTATTTTCTCTATCCATAGAATTACTATATTAATGTTAATACATATAAGTTTCTTTTGTATTGAAATAAGCTATACAAAATTAACCTAATCAAATTAGAGATGACATTAGTCAAAGTGACCAGTACAAAGGTCATGTGAAAAGCCTCAACAATGGTCTAACATGGTATAATAGTTGTCATATCAAGAGTTAGAGAAGAAAGAACTACAGTTGAGAGACGATGATGACAAAAGCTTGTGAAAGAAAGAGAAAAATGACACCATGTCCAGTACAAATATTATTTACAAAATGAAAATGAAACAAAGCATACAACAAATTTTTATAAGATAAATGAGTTGTGAAAAAAAGTTTTTTCATAACAACAGACCCAAACAGTTACCAATCCTGATCTGGATCAGGTCAATCAGACACACACCAAGCTATCTTTGCTTCCTCTCAGACCTGAAGGTTTACAGTAGCACCCAGTGGCTTATTGGTTGTCACTCACCACCTTTGTGAACAAAGGCTCAAGTGTAATACAGGTATTAAAAATACCCATAAAATGTATTTATTAAGATTTAGTTCTGTGTTTGTTACACAGGCCAAAAACGAAAAGAGAAACTAGCAATTCGTGGCATGCAGTTAGCACTTTGACGTTTCAGGGCTCTGACAGTGCCTATAAGGAGTCATCAGCTGGTTAATGTTTTGTTTTGCCTCGCTCAGCATTAAAGGGCAAATCAACAGACAACAATGGATCCAGAGAAAACATGCAGACAAAAACGGAAAAAGTTAAGACAAGTCCATGATGGAGGCCTTTAATGCTGAGCCACTTAACGCTGACATAACCCACTGTCCCAGTCCACCTATTGTGAGTGAGTAACCAAGGTTGGAGTCCATTCATTTTTCAGCTCAAATGTCTTGAAGTTAATGCTTCTCAATAACTTAAAATACAACATTTTCATTTTTTTAAACAGCTTCGTGAAACTGAAAATGGGTTGACATCAGCTATGTTAACAACATTCACCATTCAGTCCTGATTGGCATTAGTGGTATGACTCTTGATCAGAGCACAGACTGTTAGCTGCTGTCACAGTAGTTCATAGTATCATATTAGAAAAAAAAGACTAACATCTAGAAAGATTAGATTCAGGTACATAGGAGAGATCCGTTATAATAACTAGATACATTTTTTAAACTTGATATCTTCAGACCTAAAACCAGGCTTGTGAACACTGGGCTTCATTGTAGTTACTATATCAAAGCAAATACTTGTTATTTCCAAAGAGGGGTCAGATATTGTCCACAAAACGGTCCAGCATTTCAAAAACATCAAGTTCATTGACTACAGTGTAGTGATGCTGATCTTTCAGCCGGTAAACCTTTTCAAAAGACAGTGTGTGAGGTAATAAGCCACACTTTATTGGTCAACGATGCACAGCCCCAGACTTTTAACTGGCTATAGAAGGTGCTGCCTAAGCCCCATCTTGCATCATAATCGTGTAGATTGTAACATTAAATTGTACCATTTTGAGACTAAACAGAGAAGTAGACAGTGAATACAGCTAACAGAGCTTTGGAGATGTTTCTAGATGTTATTTATACAAAGTCCTTGGTCTAAGTCTCTGCAATATATTATACTAAACATTTGGCAACACTGGCACAGCTAGATAAGATGTCAGTTCTTCTTGTACAGTTCATCAGTGGCAGATGATACGTGCAAATATCATGTATAATATAAAAAAATATAATAAACAGTAATCCAAAAAAGAAAAACTAAAGTCATGGTGACTGCAGTGTGCAGGATCAAACCTGACTTCAAAGTCTGATGGAGTTCAGTTGGATTAGAGAGTCTGGTCCACTTCTGGTCCAGTCCAGTTTGTAGCAAGGCTGTTTCTTAGAACCTCAAAAAGCCTCAAGAGCTGGCCAGAGGTCTCGATTAAGAACTGTGGACCAGATCCTTCTCAAAAGGCAGCTAAAATGTGACACACATACATACACACACACGCTCTCTCACATACTGCATGTACACACGGTATGTTGTCTGTGCAGAAGTATCCACTTCCTCCTTCATTCATACACTTTCACAATGTGCAATTTTCAACATGATAAAAAGAAAATCTAAAAGCAAAACAAAATGATGGGTGCTTGTAAGTTCACAGCTGCAGCATGTGGAGCAGACCGTGCTGACAGGCTCTGGGCCTGGGCGAACTGGAGCTCCAAGGGGGAGAGGTGCTCAATAATGACAGAGGACTGCCACCAAAACCTCAGTACTACACAGACAAACACCACTTCTACCTGCAACACTTCACAAAAAAACAAACAAAAAACAAACAAAGTTGTACTCCTTCTCCATCATCCAACCTCTCCTGAAACCCTCTGTTTGTTTCGCATCCTCCCTCTCTATGCTTGTTAGAGCTCCACTACAAGTTGACCAGCTCATGTGCAACAAACTGTTTGAGTCTCTCCAGGTATTGTCCATAGAGCTCCACGTCATTGTGTCCAGCCCCCTCCACCCAGAGAGGCTCCACGGGGCGCTGACAGCGTTCATACAGCGCCAGGCCATGAGAGAAGTCGATGACCTCGTCCTCTGTACCGTGGATCACCAGTACTGGGGACGTCACCTTTGAAATCTTGTCGATGCTTTGGAGTAAGAGGATGAGAAAACAGAGAGTTAGGTAGGTAGAGATGTAAAAAAAAAAAACTAAAAGAAAGATAAACAGAAAAAGTGAAAGCTAGGTTGAGTTATTATAATCATAAACACCATAAAGAAATTCACAATGAATGAGGAAATTTCACCAACTGACCACCAGAGAGAGTTATTGAGTCCAGCTCTGTGACTGTTAAAAGGAAAAACACTTCCTGAATTGAACTGATGTGATACATTTAAGTCCACATTTGCAAGCTTCTGTGTGTGTTTTCTGGAAGCATATTCATTCATTAATGCATGTGTACCCTTTTTATTCAAATAACTTGAACTCGGAGGCGGTGTGCCTGTCTGTGGAGGTTTGTGATCCATTTGGCCTGACTTTTACACAGGCCATCTGTCCATACAGTGCACTTACTTTGGGAAGGCGTCGAAGCAGTATGTCTTCTTGGTGTCGGGGAAGGCCACTCTCATGCCAGAGGTGAGCGGGGAGTGGAGGACGACTGCAGCGCTCTCATAGCGAGACGCCAGGTCCACAGAGGGCACGGTGCCAATGCTCTGGCCGTACACGATCACGCTCTCTGGCCGGATGCCATACCTGCGAGAAGGACACAGAATATCTGAATATCATGCTTTCGCCAATCATGAACAGAGTATTTATGCTGCTCAAAGCCAGACATAGTTGGTTTTGTGTGCTATACCGGAAGCTGGCAGGTGTCCAGTAAGGCCTTTTGTTAATTATAGAAAGCAGCTTGGCTGGCAAAACAGTAGATTCCCTAAATACAACATTTGCTTTTTCTAGCTACTGTTACAGTTGATTAAAACTTAAAGTGCTTCCCGTTTTAAATGGGTAGTTTTTGTAATCACTTTAGGTAAGGTCTGCTTTATAGGCAAGAATCAGACAAAATATCCAGATACTGTACTAATAGTTCTCAGCTATTTTAATAGAGTAAGTTTCCAGCCAGCATAGATCATATTGTATTCTCAAATCTTGTCAGCACCTGTAGTCATAAGTTTTTTGGGTGTGCGTACCCTACATCCTGTTTGTCTAATGTCTGCTTTTCACCCATCACATACTAAATACACTTTAACAGCCAATTAGTCTCCGACCGATTTCTCATTTCCCCCACATGCTGCTCCATAAGCAAACACACACCTGTGTGCTAGCTTACACATCTCTATTATCGGCTGAAACGTCATGCCACAGTGACTCAATAAATTATATGGTGTCCTAAAACAAGCACACAAAGATGGCAAACAGCCATAGTTCAGTGGCTTTCTGCAGCTTTTCAAAGCAGCTAAACAGAGAGGACCACCACTGTAGTCTCGTGATTCAGAGGGGAGGAGGGGGAACAAGAGCAAAACAAGCAGAAACAGAGCAGGACAGACACTAATACTGTATTTGAGGGCAAGGGAGAAACTGGGAGAGGGAGGAGGAAAAACACGGAAGAGAAGACATTCCACAGCTGATTATGGAGAACGTGACCCACACTAGCAAGCAAGCCAGCAGTCAGGTGACAACCTGAAACCCAGTCTGAGAACACTGCATCCCCGTCTCTATTGCTGCACTGCTGGATAGCGCATAGTAAACAGCCTGACTTAAAATCTCTGCTCCACTCTATTAAAATTGGGAACACTAACATCACAGCCTTAGCCACTGCACTCCTATAATACACGATGATGAACAATACATTAACACCAAAGTCTGACATCACTCTACACTGCTGTGATGGATTATTATAATTAGGAACTCCACAGGCACAAGCCTAACACAACCTCTGCAAAGAAACGATCAGCAGTAATGTAGCCCTTCTGCTATGAAAGGGCACTAAGCTTAAGCGATGGCACATCCACTTCAAACAGATGATGGAAATGTACTAACACAGACAGGCGAGTTTGGACAGTCAGTCATTAGCACGAATATAGGGACTGTTTACCGCTGGTGTGTCATCTGGCCTTCACAGAGTATAAATAGGGGTGAAAATACTGGCACGGCATGGGAAAGTGTTACTGCAGTCTAGGTGTTGTGGTGTTAACAGCACCATTAACTCTCAAGGTTGACCATACATACACAATTTATGGACTGGAAGCTTATCTCGATTACACGACATAATGTAGTGGAGGCTAGATTCTCAAGTCTTTTTACAAACTGTATCAACAATGACACTGACCTTTCTGAAGTGTCTGATTAGGGAAAACAAATCTGCCACAAACAGCTTTGTTTGACCATTTGCAAACAAATGCTGTTACAAAGTAGCACGTTCAGTGCACTCTTAATGATTTGATATCAAAACTAAAAAAAGCACAATCCCTGTTATTGAAAATCCACTTTGGTCCAGTCCAGTTTGTGGAAAGGCTGTTTCTCAGAACCTTAAAAGCCTCAAGGGTTTAAAACAAAAAGCGTCATCAAAGAAGGCAAAAAAATGTTCGCAGGAGGCCCAACTTACACTCTCAATGACAGGTATACAAATTACATTCCAACTTTTACTTGGTGCACTGTTCATTTGACAAAAAACAATAATGGAAAGTAAAAAGGGATACTCTTTTGGCATAGCTAGACTTAGCAAAGTGAGTTTTTTACTGCAAGGCTTAAGCTCAGCCAACAGACAATAACATGTGAGGTAGGTAATAACAGAGCTCGAGGGAAAGGCACTTTCAGTAAATATCAAACCCACTCTTAAGAGCAGTGAACTCTTATCCTGAAAGGAAGATGAGAGGAAGTAAAAAAAAAAGTTAAGCAATCTCTGAGATGTCTGCAACTCTGTTGATTTAGGGATAGTTCAATATTAACGCCTGCCAGGAGAGATTAAAGTAAATTGCTTAGTACAAGCTTTGTTGTTGGTTGCTTACCTCCCTTACTCATAACAAGCCATCATAACTCCACAGTATGTAGACTGTTGTGTGTTATTATGCTTGCTGTTATGAACAACCACAACATAGGCCTCAAGTACACCTTTAACCGTTATTATTACCCTTTATGTATGCGTATCTCCTTTTGTTTATGCTAGTTAATGTTCTTTGCCATATCAGGCCACTAAAGCCTGACCAATACTATGCCACACACTACAATGCAAAGCTTACGGAGTGTCAATACAGAGAAACTAAATCAACACCATCTGATAGCTTAGTCATCAGGTGAAAGGATGTATGATAGCAAATGCAGCAAGGCTTTCCCCAAACCCAACTTGGCATGCTTTGCTTAGAGCTTTTACGCCAACACAGAGCAAGTGGAAGCATTTTTCTGAAGGACACACATATAAAACATAATGAATAATGCAAAGCTTGAACCTGTGACCTTCCACAACAAGGTCACGCTATCCGATAACCCACCCCGCTGCCTTGGCACTGTTGAATGGACTGCTGGAGCTTTTGCTTACACATTCTGGAAAGGCCAAGCTAAGAGGAGGAAAATCGCAGTGCAGATCTGCAGCTGCACTCCAAAGGGATTCGACCAACCCAGATCCACACAAGACGACGCACCCCCAGGACCGGCCAACACTGGCCTACAATTTACTCCATTTCATTTCTGCTTGAATAGACCCCACCAAGCCACAGCCAGCCATGCTACGTGGTTACAACCCTCCCCCAGACCTTCATCAATTCAGTCTCCTGACAGATATCCAATCTATTATGCGTCACATCCTCTCGCATTCCCCTATAATGTCTCTCGCTCCCTCTTGGCTGCCCACCTCTTGCTCCCTGAAGACCAAAGATATTGTCATTCCATAGCGGCAACTATGACTAATAGATATTTTTAGGATATCCTGAACATATGTTCAGACATTTTTAACAAACCAATGTACCATCTGCGCTGCAGCAGGGGGATCCTCCACGGAAGCTCTGCAATGATCGTCATTATGTTTTGCACCTTGTTTATTCAGATTTGTCTTGACAATAAATAGATGTTGAGACACCCACATTTTTCCAGGAAAAAAAAGTCAGCGTGAATTAAATATTAAGACGTGAGGACAGTAAGTATATTATCAGCTTTGTTCCTGTTGCTCGGTGCGGTCAGGTGTGCGATCGTACTCCACCCAACTGACTTAACAGATGCAGCAGCCTTGGTCTATATTTGTCACTAACATTTCAAGGAAAGAAAAGTAAACAATTCACAGACACGGTGACTTGTTGGTGAGAATTTCTATCCACTTTCGAAAATCTGAGAAGACAGACTGTGTTTCGATTTTGGATCAATAACGATGATTGACCCAGAAGGGAGGTTTGTCCTGTTTTTTGGAAAAAGAAAAAAAATTTTGGCTATAGTGTGGGAAGACCTCGGTCTGAAAGCTTATTGGAAATCGGTTGCTAGGCTACCGCTCAATATTAGACTAGCAGGATTGACTGCTGGCCCGCCTCCATCTCAGAGGGAAAAGGGATACAGTGCCACTCTGTAGTGAAACACACACACAGGATGTGGGCTGATGGCTTTTGTCAGCTTGGTCACTTTTTAGTCAATAAACCCTGCTTTTTATTCATGTTCCATTTCTTCTAATGTCAAACAACAACAGTTACACCCTGACACATTCTTCTATTCGTTTGCGTAATCCGTGTGAGTATGTAAACTTGCTGACTCACACAATTAGTGAATCATCTGGCCCACTCCCTGCGCAGGTGAAGGGTGTGCCTCATCCACCCCGGCTAAGGTAAAGAACACAGGAGGAGTGTATGCGTCATGCGCCCTGGCTGAGGAGTTTGGTGGTTCGACTGTTTCGCGGAGTGACAGGTGGCTGCCCTTCATGACTGTAGAGTAAAGTGAACGCAGCCTACAAACACGTGTGTGTCGGCACTCAAGAGAACGTGAATCATAAGCAGAGAAAGACTGGAACAAAACAGACGCAGAAGAAGGCAGGATCTGGGGTGTTCAAAATGTCAAATGATTAAAACCAAAAAAACAAGCAGAGAAAGTGAAGGAGACATGAGAGCCACTCTCTTCGTCTGATCTGACATGAGAGACATGCACGAGGGGTGTTGGCAGCAGACGAGTGCGAAGCCATGCAGATAGGCCTTTTGATGTGATAAACACAATGTTCAGCAGGGCCAAAAGGCTGGGTTATACCCTCCTTCTATCACATAGACAGTCGATTAGGAATCTGGCACAGCCCTCAGACATGGACAGCTGAGTCAAAAAGGCGGATGAAATGTTACTAGAGGCCTTATTTACACTCAGCTTTGAAGTGAGACTACACAGTTAAGTATCCAATAGCAGAAAACTATGAAAAAATATTTTAAAAAAAAAAGATGCACAAGATTTCCATAATATTTTCTGCTAACAAATCCCTCTTAACTTGTAATTTGACTTGTAATTCCCACATTTTAATTCTAGTGATTAACTAGCAATCAGTCCCGAATGCTTGTAAAAAAAAATCCTTTAAAACTGTCATCATTTCATACTCTTTGTGCAACAAAAGATGTAGCACATGATTCATGTGACTGAAGTGCTTGTTGAGCAGATATAATGCCTGAGGTCTGAAGGCCTCAGCAGAGTATTTCACCATCCAAAAAAAAAACAACAACCCTGAGGGCAGAGTCATTAACACATGTGCTGTAACTGGAGAGACAGCAGAGCTCGTGCAGATAAATAGAGTGACTGACGTGGCCATAAAGGTGACTGTCGCCAATGGTATCAAGGTATCCCAACCGCAGATTTTACATTGACTCTTGTCATTTGGTTAGGCCAAAAACACTATGCAAAATGTAATTGGGAAACTAACCTTTGGTATAGCTTTTTTGGTTATAAAAAGGAAAAAGTAGTATGTCCCGGGCAGGATGTCTGTGTTCCCAGCCCCATGGCGACAAGTGTACCTTAAGAGAAGCCATGTGATATTGTTACATTATGTTGCTTTTGACACACATTGTGCTTCTTATACGTATAATTTACAAATAATCAAGGTTATGTTTAAGTTTAATGTCCACATGTTGCAGGAATGAATACAATGTCTTGCATCTCTCCTCTGTGGACTAAAGTATTTGTAGTAACTTAGTAAGTTCAGTAAGATTCACACACACACACACACGTTTCCCTATCAGAATGAAACTGAATTCAGTAAGAAGAATCACATAAAAAAAAACAACAATTCTATGTTGCCACTGTATCTCATGACCTGTTCCTAAACAATTGCCTGTACTGCGCAGAGACCTAACGCTTTATCGTTAGGGACTGTGAATGTGTGCATTACTAAAACTGATAGACAGAGTGATTATAACCGTGTGAATGCATAACAAAGCCCTGCAGAGAAAGAACAACAAACACAAAACTCACCCTGTTCAACCTGTCGTTATGGGAAGAGCCAGAGGGAACTCAGTCTGACTGTGCTGTGGGACTGCTAACCACGGGACTACAAGGCACGGGACAGTGTGCACGCAAATTCAGATTTCTTGAATATCAAGTTATTTTCTTGTTCCTGTAACCCACTCATCTGATCTCGAAGAAGATTCTTCCCTGATCAGCCTACAAAGTTATGTGATACAGTGCGCTTTTGAGACATCTGCAATCGATCACAGTTACTCCACTCAAATGACTGCAGTAGTGGAAACTAAATGTGTTGTAATGCAATAAAAAGGGGAAAATGAGAAAAAAGACAAATGATCGTTATTGGTAAAGCATTTCAACATCATGCGTCTCTACAGAGAGTTAAGACAGAGCCTGGAACACACAGTATGTGCGGAAGACAGACAGGGAAGATAAATTACGCCGGGCAAATTTGAATGTGAAAACACACAAAAAAAAGAATAGCCAACATTTGCTGTTTCCACCTCCTGCACCCCCCTACACACAAATCACTAAGCACGATTTGATACAATCTGAAGCGTGTGTTCTGTTGAAATTGCCGATCACGACTATGTGTGTGGGAACAGGAGATTCCTTGGCGTATCAACAAAAGTAAGTAAGTAAGCAAGCAAGCTGGAAAATAAGAATAAGATGACAAAAAGGGAGCAGAACAACACAACACCCGTAAGTGCTCCTTTCTCTTTCAAGTAGTCTGGTGCCGTATATATATAAAAAAAAAAAAGACAGAATGGGTTTCAGACTGTCCTGAAGGCCTTTCTTATTTTCTCTCTTTTACTTTCCATCACGTTTGACAAACTGGTAAAACTGTTTGTGTGGCATTCATGAAGCGTACTGAATGGAAAACAAGTGACAGAAAGGTTTCAACATTGAAGGAAAAGGAATGTATTTAATCCAACACAAACACACATACAGAGAGTGCCTGGCCACCAGAAGAGCGGGTTCTTCTTCACAGCAGTGGCCTATTTCCTGTAAGCAAAACCTTTATGATCAAGAGTTTCCTGTTTAACTCTCCAGCTTCCTTTTTTGAAGGCCCTTATTTATAGAAGAGCAATCAGTATATTCTGTGAGACGGTAGATGGTGTGAAATGTACGAGAAGTGCTGAGAGAGCCTCACAGCAAAAGTGAGCAGCTAAGAAACAGTAACATTTTGTTGCCAGTGTCCCTAGCAGTGTTATCCGTCAGCACTTTTAAATCTCAGCAGTTCCAACTTTTTCATTTAGCAGAAAAAGAACATACACCCACATCAGCATCGACACATTGGAAGCCTAGTTTTTTTTCTCTTTATGGTTGATTTGCACTGGCTCTTCTCTTCAGTGTTTCCCTGGGCCAATGTTTCTCCATCAATCCTCTTAAGTCATTGTTTGTCTTCTAGCAGGAAGCTGTATACAAAAACAACCAGGCCTACTGGATGAACTTTTATTCCTCCCACATCCACATAAACAAAAAGGATAAATAATGATGGATGCATTATTTTTACTCACACACAAACACTCCACATCCTGTTCTCAGGTGTGTGGCTGTGTGTTTTCGTTTTATGCAAGAAGAGCATCTGTCTTGTATGCGTGTGTAGGCTATGCAGCTGCAACAAACTGACATTTTCATCATTAAGTGATCTGTTTACTATTTCCTTGATTAAATCCATTAGTAGTCTATGAAGATGTCAGAAAATTTTGAAAAGCCATCACTGTTTTCTAAAACCCAAGTTGTAGCTTGCTTTGTCCTATCCCAAACATACTTAGGTTTACTATCATCACTGAAGTTGGATGTAGACCATTTTTATTTTGAGAGACTCATAATTGATTAGCATAATAGTTCATTTTCTGATATTCGACAAATTCAACTAATTGTTTCAGCTCTACATATGTGTATGTATTGAATGTTTGAGGCCACTACAGAGGTGACAAATGGTGCCCCTCTCCTGGCAAACTAGCCCCAAAGACATCGAGACAATGGCTCTGGTGTTACAAAAGGACAAAAGGAGGAGATGACGATACACAGCTAAACATGGATTGAAGGAAGCGAGGGACATGGGGCTAAAGAGACAGATCCAAGGGGGAAGGGGCCAAAGCTGAGAAACGAGTCCTTGCCAGCAGTGAAGTAGCTCCAGGAAATTTTGGACAGATACAAATGATTCAGGATTTAGGTAAGCGATATATATATATCAGTAATCTATCCTTTTAGCTGTAAGGTCATTAAGAATTGTATTAAGTTTTGTCCATCACAAAGAAGAGAATAAGAAATGGAGAAAACAGAAGAACGAAATTAAGACATTTTTCCCCCTGGAGTTCACTTTAGATTACATGAATCATTGCATTGCAGGAATTTAACAGTGAATTCCTCTGGGCCATCTGCAATGGAAAACCCACAAGGAGTCCTGTGGCTCTTGCTTGTTTCTTTATCATTTCACAGCTCTGATGCATATTGATGCTGACGTCATCAACAAGAAGCACTAAATTCTTATGAGCTGGAATATCACAGATAGCCCATCAGTAGACGACGAATATCGGCCAATAAATATCAGTCTATTCATAGCTCGCAGAGCAGAAAGATGCAGCAGAGCACCCACTCACACCTACATATGCCTGGACAGCGTAATCAGAGAAAACACGCTCCTTATTATTGCCTACAAGAACATCGTGTCATCACTACTACACAATTCCTCGTCATCTCCACCCATGATTTTATCAGGTCCAGTCTAATCACCCTTCCCGCCCAGCTCCTTTTGTGACATCATCGGCTCTCACTTTTCTAGCCCCTTGCCCCCCCCCCCCATCAATCTACATCAGCGCGTTTCTTCAGATCTGACTTTACATCAAACTTCTTTATAGCTGTAGACATTCATGGCATACCAAGGACGGTTGCCATTGTAAAAGTTTGTAGGGATTAACTCACCATTTTCTGAGTGGCCTAATCTAAGCCTCATCTACATTGCAATTTAGGTTTATTTTGCTCTGAGTACCTGGGGCAGTGGAGCAACACCTGTGAGAAATCAAGGTTAGAGTTTGTGTGCTATTCAATTACTCGAATATCAATGCTTTCATCACTACTAATCGATCACTGCTTCCCTCTCTCTACAGGCTGTGCCAATATTTGTGTACATGTCCTCTTCCATCTTCCCTCCATTCATCACCATTATCATCTTTCCTTACCGTGACCGGAGTGCCTGCCAGGCAGCGTCCACATCAGCGTACAGGTTCTTCTCCGAGGGTTTCCCAGAACTGGCCCCGTAACCCGAGTAGTCGTAGGAGAAGACGTTGCAGTTGATGCGTGAACCCAGGCCAATGTAGAAGCTGCTCATCTGACCCAGGTCCACTGCGTTACCATGGGAGAATAACAGGGTGTACCGAGCGCTGGGCGAGCAACGCACAAACATGCAGGCAATGCGGTTCCCTCTTGAGGTGCGTGTCATGAAACACTCGATGGCGTCCTTCTCACGGGCTGAATACTGCCAGTCGGCGCGCTCGGACAGGTGCAATGTCCATCGGCTGCCACTCTCATCACACATGAGGCTGTAGGTGGGCTCGGGGGGCAGGAAGGCCAGCTTAGAGGCGATCTTGCTGGGGCACGGTGGACAGCAGAACAGGCAACATAGCTCGCTGAGGGATAAGTGGTTCATCCTCAAATCACTGTGACAGAGGGAGGATGGTTAAAATAGAAACTGATACATTTCATCAATGGATTAAATGTAAGAATTACCTTTGAGAATCACAAATGAGAGAGAAAAAAGATTCAACCTCATCAAACAAGGGCATCTAAGCTTCCTCAAAAAACTGAAAACACTAATTTTCCATTGAATCCCATGCAGGCTGATCCCTTGCAGACTGATCACAAGGAAAACCACCACAAGAGCAAATTTGTGCCACAGATCTTTTAAATGATGCGCTCTCCAAGAATATAAACATTCTCCTTTGTTCATATCAATTGCCCTCTCCAGGGTGCATGGCTGTCAGGAAGGATTATAAAAAAAATATATAGCCCTGACCCTGATTGGCTCCACAACCACTCAGATAGTATTGACTTAAAATGCTTTCTTATTTCACCCTGCACCTGGACCCCAACCTAAGGCTACCTTTAAGATATTCCAGGTGCCTTTGAATTGGAGTGGCCAGCACTAGAGATGGGGCTTTGTAATTCGACTCTGCATAACTGTACACATGCCCTTTTTAGTAGGCCCAAGCTGTCAGGATAATGACAATATGTTGTGGATAGTATTGCCAATAAAAGGTGCTAGAAGTAAGAAATTACACCCTGTTATTACATGTTTGCAATTACATCCATGAATCTGCAAATACACAATGCAATCGCGATTCTCTAATGGTCTGTGACATCTGTTTTGCCAGGATTCACCAGCAAGTTGCTGATTTAGTTCACTGTAGCTTCTACAAGCTTTTGGAGGTCCTGCTGCATTACAGCATCCCAGCAGCATAATGCTGTTTTACTGACTTACTCTTACTGAATGATGGAGCACATAGGCAACAAATGTTAGCTATCTCCCATCTCACCCATGAAACTCTAAAGAAGCTACAGATTTGCAATAGGCTTCAATCTCCTGGTGGCATTACACCAACCCTGTATTGGTAATTTGTTTGGTATGGTCCGTTTTAACAGGGAATCCAGATTTAGGACCTTGCAGACACACACACAACACACACACACACGATTTAAATTTTAATCAACTTAATTACCTGTTTGAATTTATATAAATAACTCGCAATACCAGCAATTACTTAGGGTGAATACTTTTTATAGCCACGTGTAAAGTATGAATGGATCCAAGACGCAGCAGCAAAATACATACTGGAGGCTATATATGGGCTATATAATAGTCCATAATCTAAAACAATTGAGACAGAATGGAGCTTCGGCGATTTACTGTAAAATGGTGGTGGAAGCAGCAGCAATGTGTTCAGATTACAGTGATTCTAGGCTGGTTTGTGGGGGATAAATATCCAGTGGCTAGACACACTTTATGCCAACTGTGATGGGCCAATTAGTCATGCAACACCAGGCATCTGCCTATAATACAAGAGAGCGGAGAAATGATCACAACATTACCTGGACGGCGGCTGGATTCTTGATTTGTTTTTGTTTTTCTTTCAATGTCGAGGTTACAGTACTGGCCAACGTCGCCGTAGTCAGGCGTTATATTCGCACCAAGCCAACTAATTTATCCTCTTCTCGACGCCAGGAGATTGACAAGGTTATCCTCGTCCAGATTATCCTCTGTTCCGTGCCCTATGTGTTAGCGATGTCACTTTGAGTGTGTGTATCCCTCTTGGCACCTCAGCTGTGAGTTACTATTGGCTGGCCGCTTCGTCCTCCGGGTCCAGACAGCCTCCGAAACTGTAGTTTCTTTTCCCTCCGCTCGGTTTTCTCAACGTATGGTCCTGAATAATAACGACACAGATTCATTCAAAACGTTCAAGTATATACAGCTCAGCAGCGACATGGGTAAACTAGATAAAGGGCTAAAACTAACTAAATCCCTGTCACACGTCCGTGGTGTGAGGTTTGCCGAGCAGTTCACAGCAGTATCACTTGCCTCGGAAACATCACCGCTTTCGTTGTGAATCTGCTTGTTATCTTGGCTCGTGAGGGAAGGAGAGTACGTGATTGACAGCTGTATAGACCAATAGCAAAGAGGTTGCTGACACAGGCCGACCAATGGTATAACGTGAGAAAATGTTTGGGCGGTCCCTGTAGACGTCGCAGAGCGGTGACCTAATGTTTTGATTGACGTTAAGGACAACCAACCGGAGATTACTATTGCGAGGCACTGTCCAATCAGCGACGACCGAGGTGAGTCTCCGTCCAATCAGGTGACGTCATTGACCTAAAACTATTTTATTAAGCGTATTTGTCAATTGTGTTGACGATTTTGCCCTATTTTTAAAAATTGTTTTATTCGGCGCCTTTGTCTTAATTTAATTTAACCACTTTTGAGAAAAGTGGCGCTTTCGAGTGTTGACCTCGATGACGTTTCATGACGTCTGCGTACTTCTTCCGGGTTAGGGCTCTCTCGCTCTCTGGCGTGGTTTTCGGATTTGTATACCCACAGAACTAAAAACATTGGAAAATAAGATGAGTTCTCAGAAAGGGAATGTGTCTCGGTCGCGTGCCCAGAAGCATCAAAACTCCACTGCCTTCAAAAACGACAAGTACGGAGCGACTGTACAAGTGAAGGTGTGTGTGGACAAATATAACGTTAGTAGCGGTGGGCATATGTGGCTACTAGCAAGCATGGGTAACTTACTCAGCTCAGCTAAAGGAACTTTTAAAGTGTCGACCTGACGTTACGTTGCATATGGTTATAGATTTACCAGCACTGACCTCTTGTGGTAATAATAATAATAGAGCTCTTTTCAAAGCCATGCTCCAAAGTGCTCAAAGACTTTGTTTTATTTTTTGTTTAGTTTGAAGCAATCTTCTCAGCGATAGTGCATTTCCTTACAACCTTTGTTTTGTCAAAGCCATGTAATAACATAATTATCATAACCCTCCCACCATGTGTCTGCTCATGTGCTTTATAGAAGGCAAAATCAAAGATCCACGATGGGCTCTGTCAACATTGCAAGGGTGTTCTTGAGTGGAAAGTGAAGTACAACAAATACAAGACACTAACACAGCCTCGAAAATGGTGAGTACACTTTGGCTGGCCTTAACCTAGAACAACAAATCTATCTGATGTTTAGACTCCAATGCTATGTTATATTGGAAACTATTACTATCCATGAGTTGTACTCTAATCAGTGGAGCCAGTAAGGTCTTGTAAATGCTCTTGCAAGATGTGACCTTGTAAAATCCAGAGAACACTGATATCTGCTAGCCTGATGCCTGAAATACTGTGTCTCCCTAATCAGTCTTAACCGTTGTCTCTCTTACAAGGACTGTAACATGAGAGAAATAACTAGAGCTAGAGTTATTCTATAACTGGCATAACTTTCACCTCCCACAATCTCTGACACAGAAGGGCAGACTTCAATTTAAAGGAACCACTGGAAAATTAAAACCAGACTCATTGGCTGGATTTGTCTGTTGCGTACATGCTTGTAGCAAACCAAGTGGCAAATTAATTGCAGGACTACCAATCAGCAGAGGACATGTTGTTTTGGTCAGGTCAGCTGGCATTCAGGGAAACTCCTGTTGTCCTGCATATGTCCTGCTAGCATGGCAAACCTCTGCTTCATCAGTTGAGTTCAGAGATACAACAGTCAAACTCATACAGTCTTTGCAGGTGTGTCGCTCTGTTATATATGTGTAGTAAAGTATTTTGGAAGTGTTATTTGTGTATTTTTTGAGGGGGGGGGGGCAAAATCCAGAGCCTACCTAGTTGGTCCAGTGTGAACATTGATGATTATTGCATGCATCTTTTCTTCTTTCAGTGTCAAGTGTTCTCAAAAGACTGTGAAGGATGCGTATCACATCATTTGTAAGCCCTGTTCCCTTCAGCTAGAGATCTGCTGCAAGTGTGGGAAGAAAGAGGACATCGTTATTCCGTGAGTGGTTGTATTATTAGAGCGTGTCAAGATTCATATATATGTTTACATAAATGATCAACTTTTCTGCTTACTGTTGAGAAAATCTGTATCCAGTATGTATGTTTTTCTTGCCCACATTGCCGCCAGCGAGTCATAAAGAAGCCATTCATATCACGTGTCCTCGCACCGTATATGTATTATTAGACAATTGTGAGAAATGAGATACATGTTCTTTATCTGGAGGCAGGAAATAATCACGTGAGTTTTTATGGAGCAAATCTTTGTATTTTTCCCTCTGTTGAGCATAAACCGTTAATTCTAGTGCACGTCTGCCATCTTGTGGACACTGAGATACATGACAACAGATTTTTGGAAATAACTCAATGGCAGCATTTTAGCTTCAGCCTTGATACATTTTGTTTTTCTCTCACTGTGTAGATTAAACTCACAACAGGACAAGACAGAGCAAGAAGAAGATGGCGAGCAAAGGAAGAAAAGACGTGGACGAGGGAAGAAGGACTTGGATAACTTGGACAGTGATGATTATGATGATGATGATGACTTAAGTGACTTTGGAGATGACAACGATGATGATGAGGGAAGGGATTTCGATACTGACTCAGTACCAAAGAAGGCACAGGACAAGTCTGATGTGCTCCCAGATGTATCCAAAGTCCATGTTAAAGACTAAAGACAGTGAAGTGGACTATTTTCTTTTGTTTGTTTTTACATATACACAAAACAGGTTTTCTTGTCAAGAGATGAGACGTGACCACACTGAAATTAACTGATGCACATCAACAAATGTTGCTGGTTTGATGCACAACCTGGAAAATGAGATATTGTCAACACCGGGGCAGATGATTCAGGAAGATTTCAGATGGTTGTATGTCAGTTTCATCTAAATAACATTTAGTGCAAAAAATAAAAATCAATTTATGAATATGCAATAAAAACCTGTACATTGTGTAAATCCATTTTAACTTCATTTGTCCAAGTTACCAGTTAATTTCACTATAATTGAGCAAATGAAGGCCTTGCAGTATTGGCAGCACTAAAAGCAGAAGTACGGTAGAGGTTGTGCAACTATGAAGGGAACCGATTCTAAAATATAAACCCTGTCAGGCACACTCATATTTCATCTCAAGCGTTCTATTTTTGTTGAATTTTTAGAGAAGTGTTGATTTCAACTTTACGATACTTTTGGAGGCTGCAGTTTGTGATGCTGCCTTAGACTAAGAAGTGGTAGACATTTTAAGTGTTAAGTGTCAGAATATTGCTAGACTTTATATCCTCCTCTCCAGAATTAATAAATATGTAAATGCAGTAAAAATCTCAAACACATTTTCTTAGAATGACACATGGTTTGAGTAGGTTATCCTAAACACTTGATTTGCTTTTTATTTGCTGCACAAATCTTTTAATGAGGCTATAATTTCCACATATAAAACATACTGTAAAAACTCATTGGGGGGCTGTTCTGGTGGTGGTGCCATTCACATCCAAAACATTTAAAGTTTAAAAAAACTGTTACAGCCCTTGACCTGTTTATTCACTACAGTACAGCTGAGCAGTATCTCTATTACAATAAAGTAGTGCTGCCTATCCTTTTCCTGGCTGAAAATGATGCATACATTTGTCGTTGTTTGCAACCACATTTCACACTGAAAAGCCTGCCATTACAAAATAGTGCCTTGCTTGCACATCTGTGTGTGTGTGTGTTGTCATTTGTCATGAGGGGTTGATAAATTTAAAAGGATGTGGCAATATTTCACTTTGCTTCCTCATTAGGACATTGGACATCATGCCATGGATGGATTAATCTCAAAGCTCATTTGATGTATTTCATATGTAACTTTGTTCTGCTTATACTCTCATTGCAGAAAGTCATGTAAATATTAAACATCTTGTAGAACTGCTGACTTTTCTATGCTACTGTATGTCACCCAACACCGTGTCTAGGAGTGCCATCCATCCATCGTCAACCGCTAATCCTGCGTACAGGGTCGCGGGGGGCATGGAGCCAATCCCAGCTGACATTGGGCGTAAGGCGGGGAACACCATGGACAGGTCCATCGCAGGGCCGCACATAGACAAACAAACAAACCGCTCACACTCACATTCACACCTAAAGACATTTTTTACAGGCAGCAATTAACCTAGCCTGTAGCCTATGCCTTTGGATGGTGGGAGGAAGCCGGAGCATCCATAGAGAACCCACGCGGACACGGTGAGAACATGCAAACTCCACACAGAAAGGCCGAACCCACGACCTTCTTGCTGTAAGGCGACAGTGCTAACCAGTGTTAACCATCTTCATTATATGATACTGCTGTGTGAGCTAGCCAACAAGAGTTTGGTTGTACATGTGTTTGGAAAACTATGAACCCATGAATTTTAATCGGAAAGTGAGCAAAGACTGTATAAAAAGAGAAATGATGGGGAAATGGGTGGTGCTTCCTTTTCAGGCTGTAATTCATGGTTGGCACACAAAAACTCCTCTGTTGCATGAAAATGTTTCAAGAAGAATAATTAAGTTGTTAACTTAAAGAAGGAAGTTTCTGACGAGTGGGCCACAGGAAGAGATTTCAGTGATTGTGGTGGTTTTATAGGAACTATTTTTATTACACCATTATAGGCTACTGTTACGATGCTATTACTGATATGTTCTGCCCAATTGTTATCTTAAGCTCTCTCTGCTTTATTACTACTGAATTACAAAAATGAAACCCTAACATTATCAGTAACCACTCTATTATTACCTTGTTATTATAAAGATGTCGAAATACATTTAATATAAGGTACCATCTCAAACACCATGACAACCTATGCCAAACATGTACACTGAAATAAAGGAACATGGAAAAGGAACACCCAAGAAATTGGCCAAGGGGTGTAAGTAAATGTGTATACTGTAGGCTTAGTGGCATGCAAGCTAAGCAGAGTTAATTTAAAATTTCAGAAGAAGTGTGCAAATTATTTTGTGCTCCCTTGTATGTTTGGACCTGCTACTGTCACTCTTGAAAGGCAGATGGTACAGAATGTCCTCTTACAGTCTATCTATATATATCTATGCAGCTTACTACCCAAAATGCAGTCTTAACCATACCAGCAGGTTAGTATAGTCAATATGTATGACAATTGCTACATTAAGAACCACAGGTAATTGAACTTTTGTTTAGCCCGTGGGTCAAATTGCACCATTAAAACATTTAACACGTTGTCTTTACTATTGGCTGTGTGACAACGAAAAGGGGTCCTCTGACATAGAATATAGACTACCTCATGAGAGACTTCCAAAAGTTGATTTTATATTAAACTATATGTCTTGATCTGACAGAGAGACAGACATCCAGTATAAAGTACAAAGTAGGCTATTGTCTTCCAAGATGCTGGTAGTGATTAAAGACTGCCTGAAGACTGAATTGCACAAAAGCGTGTAACATCTGAATATTGTGACATATAGCCTAGGCCTACTATATTTGCGCAGAAGAATCGGACAGTCAAGTTCCGGGTTTTGTGCGTCTGGCCTGATTTGCCAAAGAAACCGTGTGCGCTATTTCGTGTTGAATATTAAACTAACTTCACCCCGGTTTTTGTTACCTACTAAGAGAAGCAATAGCCTATAGTGACTCTATAGTGACTTGTAGATGTTTTAGGCTATTACTAATTACTGTGATTAATTATTAAGCGATACAGTTCATTTGATTTCGATGACGTTTACAGTAAGGGCTGCGCCTAAGTGATTCATGATCAGTACGTGACACCAGCAGTATAAAGCAAAACCGGAAACGTATTTCTTTTAGCAGACTCACTCACTCAGCTTTTGCGACTCTGTGGCCAATATAGTCCCACTTCACCATCAGACAAACTCCAACACAAACACACACACACACACACATACATAGACACACACCCTATCTTGTCATTGGCCGCAGATTGTCTTTGCCATCAGGTGCTGGCGCGTCCTGGCGTAGTGGTGGTCAGAGCTCCACGAGGACAAAACCCTGGTGCCTTGGTAGACTACCGCTGCAGGCATCTCACTGTTCGACTGCGACACACTTTGGTGAAGGGATGGCGAACTTCAACAAACAAAACGTCGAAATTGTCCACGTCTACCGGGGAACATTTATTCACTCGACCCAGCAAACAGCACTGGAGGTCCTGGAAGATGCGCTCCTTGGAGTGGACACAGAGGGCAAGGTTTGTCGGATCCAAAATATCTAAAACAGCTTTTGGTCTGGTTAAAACTTTTTATGGTTTTGAAAACAAATGTGGGAGCTAATACGTCAGCACATACAGTGACTGTAATCTATAATTTAATAAATAGACTCCTATAGCCTATAGCTATATAGGCCTATAGCTCATTGTGGCTACTTCTAAACCTTGCGCACCGTTTGGTGTAAAAGACGTCTGCGTTTTCCAAACGAATAAGGTGTAATGTGTTACCTAATACAATTGTCTCCCACAGCGAGCTGTTGCTGAGGAACGTTTGGCACACTATCAGCTCCCAGACACAAAAACCTTACTGGCAATTTGAAGTAGCCTTTTCAAATAACAAGTGGGATTAAAATTCATAACCACCCTCTCCTGAAACACAGAAACCACCTGAAGAAACATGTAATTTCCAAGCAAGTAAACACAATATGTGCCCACTGAGGAAATCATAGACTGGTTATTAAGGAGATGGTGTGGACTAAGGATATAGAGGTATTACAAGAACTGTGGTGCTGTTTACAGAATCTCACACAAGAACATCTTGTGACATAGCCTAAGTTGTTGAATAGCCTATATGTTGAATATACACTACAGCTTGTCCCTAAGCAAACTGTCCTGGGGCAAAAACAATCAACAAAAAACAAGCTGAAAGCAATTATGCTTTCAGCTCTCACAGCTTACTCTCTTGCAAGCACTCCATTGTAATCATGTTTTCTTCCAGTAACTCTTAGCTGATTTTCATTCTGCCATCAGATTGCTTTCATCGGGAAAGGCACAGAACTCAACAACCTGTCTCAGACCTTTGGATTCAGTCCATCTATAGTCAATACACTGGCTCAACAGTAAGTAGAATATATAATAGAATTACTAACAATATAGAATTTTGCAATAATATTACAGGACTGCATATTAAATTACTCCCCACAACCCTGTACACGGGATAATCGGTTGACCATGGACAGATGGATACTGTTTGCTGATGCTGGTTGGCAGATGTGAACACTTCTTTGCATCTGCAGTTATATTTATTAAACCACTTGAATGTAAAACATGAGAATCATTGCTTCAGTTCTGTTTTAGGAGATAAAAAAGTATCTATGTTTGAACTATTTTTATTGCTTGCTGCACTACAGTGAGTTCTTCATGCCAGGAATGGTGGACACCCACATCCATGCACCACAGTACAGCTTTGCTGGCACAGCCCTGGACATGCCCTTAATGCAGTGGCTCAGTACCTACACATTTCCTGTGGAGTCACGTTTCTCAGACTTGGAGTTTGCCAAAAGGGTCTACACTCAAGTAGTGGTGAGTTTTCTAGCATTGTGAAAAAAAGTGGCCATAAAAAAGTTTACAGTTGCTTTTTATCAGTCACACATTGTGCCTTCGGCGTTGAAGACGTGCAGCGAGCTAAAACTGAGCCATGTGGCACACATGTGTTCATGAGAATGTCTGTGGCATTGCAATTTGCCCTATAGGACCAATTGCAAAAGTGGAACATCCAGTTAAGTCCTCTCTATTGTCACACAGACTATGATTTGAGATGGGTGTGAACAATTCCATGGTTTCACAACATTTAGAAAAGAGAAAAATTATTTGAATGTTGCCTCAGTCCTGTAATAAGATCCCTGTGCTTTACAGAAAAGGACCCTGAAAAATGGAACAACAACTGCATGTTACTTTGCTACTATACATACAGATGCCTCCCTCCTGTTGGGTCAGATTGCAAGTAAGACGTCCTATAATCAAACATAAACACACACACACACACACAAACACACACATTTTGACCTAAGTCCTTTTTATTTTTAAGCATTTGTCCTCTTTGTTCCTCAGTGATTAGGAGTGTGGATTAGGAAGTTAGAAACTCAAGTGTGTCATGTTGTGAGACAATCAAAGTCAAATTCTGGCACTGTTGCACTTTACTACTAAAGTCTTGTTATAGGCCAGAATACTGTAAAATACCCAGCTCACATTTGTAGTTGTCGTTGGAGGTTGCTGAAGGCTCTGCCCGTAGTAATGAATGTTAAGGCTATTGTTAAAAGTGAATAACAAATTTGGAAAAATAAATACTACTAAAATAATAATATGGCTACTAATATAGCCATAGTGATGTGGTGCATAAAAAAATATAGATTAGGTGAGCACTGTCATGTCTGACGTTGTCTAGGTTGGCCATGTGCCCCGGAAGATAACAGGTTTTAGGACCCAGAATCAGACTATCCATGGTCAACCTTATAAATAGGATCTGACTACTGCTGCACTGTCACTCACTGCTGTCATAGGTTTATCAAACAACAGTTGTATTAAGATTCAGGAAAGACAGTGAGGAAAAGTGTTTTGCAATAACAAAACTGAAACAATTTGTCATTTATTTTAAGAGTGTAAATTTACCAAATTATTTTGGTTAAATTTATAATATTTAATCTATTTATTTATGAAAAAGAGACATTATATTATCATATAGATTGATATAGATTGATAGACTTCTTATTTCGAACCTCGTTATCCTAAATGGAAAATATTACATTCACAAATATAGATGGTCTTAAAAGATACTGCAAATACATTTCACAATAGAAATCATCAACATTAACTTGAAGCATTACATGCTCTGGAGAACAGTAAAGCAATTTAAACAGTTAAAAAATGTGTAAAGATTTAAATATTTTTTCTTTAATGCCTTTGTTACTTGTTACATGATACCTCTATGTATCTAGTTCTGTCATGTATTGTTCTGTCGGTATGTGTAGGCTACTTTTGTTTTGGCTTAAGATTTTCACATGAGATGAATAAGATTCAATACAAAAAACGGTTTCAGACAACAGCATTTTTTTAAATTTAACATGGTGATGAAGAAATGTAGTTTCAGAATGTAAAAATCCATGTTTAGGACCGTAGTCACATGGAACTCATATTTGAAGGAAGTGTCCTCCATCGTGCAGCAAAGGGTGTTACACATCTTAAAGAGGCCAGCATCGATGCTTACACGGCATTGGAAGGTTTTCTAACTCACTACCACTCTGCCCTTATTGGTTTCGGATGGCACACGGAAAGTAGGTAGGAGGGAGGGAGTAGTAAGTATTTGGAAAGCACTGAACAAAACAGGAAACACGATAGACACTGAGCACGGAACAAATGCAAAACAAAGCATAATCCAGGACATGAATGAATAAACTAATACAGAAATTGTGAAGCCCTAACCAGAAAACTAAAATCGTAACAGCAACAACAATGAAGACTAACACAGGAAATAATAAAACTGAAAAGCACAACGCTACCAGACGTATTCGGCTGTACTGTATAGTTGCTATTATTAGCAGAGCAGCTGCTCAGAATGTAGATAGAATAGATCTGTGTGCCTTGTTTGACTGTGATGAAGAGTACAGTGTAAAACCTTAATCCATCAGATTACGCCCGGTAATTGAAATATGTAACTTTCATTACAAATCATTAATCGCACAGTGCTGGTCTTGACAGAATGATCTTGCCTTCTTAACTGGTTCAGAAACACACTTATACTCATTTTCTTCACCTTTGTGACTTGTCCTTATCATCTTGGTGTCATGTTGTAATACTGAACACACACACACTCACATAAATGTGTAACGACACAGCCATATGCAGTGAACACTGGCTTTGGCAGCTTTACGCAGTCATTTTGTGCAATCAGGGGCGCTGAACCTTCACCTTTGTCCTGCTCTAAGCCTGCTGTTCCATTTTGTAGAAAATTGTTATTCACCGTAAGCGAATGTGTGCATATGCATGTTGGAGTATTTCCAAAACATATATTTAAAATTCATGCTTCATTTCTTCTTGTTTGTGTTGAATTTATTACTTTATTTTTTGCAAAAGTAACATAAAGAACAAAAACTATATATGCATTCAAAATTCAATATGCAATATTTTTTCTTAAGGTCCAAAGTTCAACGTCCTGGGGAAATCCGATATATGTGCACATGTTCTGCCTGATTTGACTTGAAATGTTTGGTCACAGTAGCACAAAGCTCTCTTACAGTCCCTGAGTAACTGAACATGTACAGTATCTATAACACTACACTTGTTAAGCAAAACCTTATTACTATAGATAACATGGGTGGGTGTCACCTCTCACATGCCCTCTTTCCCAACCACACATCATTTTTTTATAAAGTTAAGTTGATATGTACTTAATAAAAAATTTACTAATCAACAATATTTATTAAAAAGTAAATGTCAACAAAATTACCAGTGGTAACATGCCACATTGGCCATAACTGTGTGGTGCACCCACTGTATGTTCTTACAAAAATCATCTGTCATTAATACTTAATTTACAATAAAGACTCTACACACCACACGGTTGATTTCAATCATTTTCATTTCAGGCATTCAGAAATTTTGGCTTATCATAAAAGGAAAAGATGAAACAAATTTTGTTAACAATGGCTCAGTTACATGTGTTCTAGTAAGCGATCCCAGTGAGCCAGCATGCACAATACCAGGATCCTGGGACTAGCTCACCTAAATGACATGCAGCCGTCAATGACACCTGTGCTTTTCCTGGTGTCAGGAAATGCCAAAATGTCTGCTGTGAAAAAGCTCTTTTAGACTGCCGCTTGGGTTGAAGATGAGTTGAACTAAGCTGGGAATAACATATTTACCGATAAGAATGATAAAAATGTAACTCGACAGGTTAAACAAAGCTAGCTCCGTAGCTGAAGGGCTCTCAATCGAGCACAGTCTGCTCACACAGTCACCAGGAGAGCTCTAATTGGCTACAATAAGTGAAATCCTCTGTGTGGGTTTACTTTGGAAAGAAACCCTTAAGCTGGGCCAGATGTCATCAGGTCCTCTCACACACTGTTTAATATGGGCTGATATTTGTGTCAGTAGAATCTGAATTTGAATAATTCATATGTGAAATTGAATTGCTCAGCTTGGAAATTTGCCTAAAAAAAACCTAATTTAAATATTATATTTTGAATTTGTATTATTTAAGTTGAATAATTGTGTTAAATCTAAATGTATAAGTATAATTTGAAATTGAATTTATTAGTTTGAATTGAATTCCAATAAACTTGAAACTGAATGTAATATTATTAAACTGAATTTAGTTGCAACTGAAACTGCATTTGAGCCTCACTAAAACTTCAACTCTTTATATACTTTTCACTTTCAGTTTTCTCAATTCAAATTTCAATTTCAATCCACAAGATTGAGTTTCAAGTTCAACGTCACTTCAGGGTCCTTCAGGAAGAGCAATCGAGTGCAGGTCAAGCCTGCGTTCTTTCCAACAGCCAACAGGGTGCAACTCCACTGCAAAATGAAGCCCGGTTCCATCAGAAATAATCACACAGGCAAAATGAGCCTACCCACCTGATTTATTACCTCAGTAAACTCTTTCCTTATGTTCCTTTTAATTATATAATCTCAATCGTCGGTTTCAAGTCCTTTAACTTTTTCCATATCATGGTAAAAACTTTCATGATGCGAAGTGCATTGCATTGTATTTTCATGTTCAAAATGTGGCATATAAATACAGTTTTAATGTGTTGCCTTGGTGTGAGCTCAAATGCAGTTAACTCAGTGGGCTATAGTTTGCTGACAACAATTCATAACATAAGCTAAGTACGTGAAGTTTGCTTTTTGAAGAAAAAAAGGGAATGTACAAAATAAAAGGACTAAACTGATTAATGTTTATTGATATTCTTGCTACTCAGTCATCCTTCTTTTTCTCACAGATGATTTTGGACAGCGTGCCTTGGTGGGCAAGGTGTGCATGGACCTGAACAATTCTGTGACACATTACAAAGAGACCATTGAGGACTCTAAAGCTGAAACCCTTCGGTGGGTATCATGGGATATGGCAGATGTTTTCGAGGGCTTTTGTGCATGTTAAACACTGTCAAACAGTATATGAGGCTTATGTGTGCCTTTTCAAAATGTTTCAGCAGTTTATTCAACAGTATAATACTGAGGATTTTGTGTGAGAACAGGCTGATTATTGAAGAAAACATTCCCAGAGGCAACAACTTCTTATATTTACACTGAATTTCTTCCATGTGTGTCACTAAAACTGAAAACTAAGCTGAAGCTAAAACCGGTTTTAGCACTTAAAGCTACAGTATTTGATAGAATAGGTAATGGGCAGTGACAGATAGCAACAGATAGTGCATCCAAAGATAATCATTTTCACTTGTACTGACATGCCTTGACTTTTAAAATTCCCTTTTACTATTTGATACTTCCTATATATATTATCGTTGAAATACACATATGCACATCTCAGATAATGTGCACTTGATTCTGAAGTCATATTTGCCTAATGAACCTATGTTTTTGTCGATAAAACTATCACCATATCCGATTTATACAGAGACATTTACAACCACAAATCCCTCCAGATGTAACTTGTATGATGAATGTCAATCATTGTTTTGTTCCCTCAAGGTTCATTCAAGAGCTCTTGGATAAAAAGGTAAGATTATAAAATTAACTAAATAGAACAATTCAAAGAAAAAGTCAAGATTTTGAAGATTTTTAGATCCTCTGTTGCTCCCCTGGCTCCTGTGTTTTTCCTCTGCAGTACCCTCTCGTGAAGCCAGTGGTGACTCCCCGCTTCGCTCTGTCCTGCACAGGTGATTTGCTAGGACAGCTGGGAGAAATCGCTAAGAATAACAACCTGCACATTCAGGTGAGCTCACTGTGGCAATCAAACCAGGCTGTGCAGGGGATAGTTTCCATGTTGAGACCGTTTAGTGTTGGCCCTTTGGGGTTTTGAACCATGAAACAAATACACCCACCATTTACAAAGGCAGAATGCTGACCAGGAATAACATAAAACAAATTTTGTAGAATAGAATTTGGCGTGAGTTGTTTGACTTATTTTACACAGATTTATTTTGAAGGTTACACCCCAGATTCTCTTAAGGTAACTGTTTAATGTCGGACATGTGTGTGTTTATTTTCAGAGTCATGTCAGTGAAAACCTTGAAGAAGTGAATCTTGTGAAGGAGCTGTTTCCTGAGTCACTGTCTTACACAGATGTCTATCGCAAACACAACCTTCTAACTAACAAGGTGAGGACACAGTCACACATGCAGGCAGACATTTTGTGGACAAAAATAAATGCTGATAAAAATGTTGATCATGTTTGAAATTATTTGTGACAATGCTGATTCACAGACGGTGATGGCCCATGGCTGCCACCTCAGTGATGAAGAGTTGGCTTTGTTCAGAGAGACCGGAGCCTCTTTGTCTCACTGTCCCAATTCCAACATTTCGTAAGTTTTGGAGTTCTTTGAAGATATATACGTGACAGAATGCCATGAATATTTATACAACGCAGATTTATATAAATAAAAATAGCCCTTAAGCAGTATATTGTAACAGCATTGTAAGTGCATGAATGCAGAGATATACAACAGAACTTTATTGATTCATGGGTTGAAATTATATGCAGCAAAATATTATAGTCTTAAATCTGTTTCACAGAAAAATAATACAGTTTTTATCATTGTTTAATGGTATTTGTGACCTCTGTCTCTCCATCTGCCCAGGTTGTTTAGTGGATTGCTGAACGTCCGCAACGTCCTGAAAAAAAAAGTGAAGTTGGGGCTGGGAACAGGTGGGAGCAGAACAACTGTGCTGCCAGAGCACTTTTGACAAACTTTGTTACACTATAAAGACTAAGCGAAATGACGTTCGATGGTTTGGAAACTTGTGCAGGGCCTACTGCAGCAGTGAGATAGGTGCTAGGGCACGTCTTTATCTGGTTTTATTGCAGTCGGCCATGTTAGTTTTTAGTGAGTGCAGTCAGCAGAGACAGCAAGCTGGTCATATGACCACCAGCTGATCACTTTGTTTGAATTTTGCTGGCGTAAGTGTCCAAATGAAATTCAAAAAGAACATCTGGTGTAATACATATTTTAATCTCGGGGCTCAAAGCAGAATAAATCTGAAAATCTTTAATGGACATACTGCTTTTTCATACCCAGAATACATGTTTGTGAATAATTATGGTTTTGTCTGCATGCTTTGACTCTGTGTTTGTGATGTGGATCAGATGTGGCAGGTGGCTACTCGGCCTCTATGCTGGATGCTGTGAGGAGAACGCTGGACACGTCCAAAATCTTGAAAATCCAGAACAAAGAACCAGAAACGCTCACCTTTGAGGAGGCGTTCAGACTGGCCACACTGGGCGGCAGCCAAGGTAAGACACACAACTCAGCTTTCACTCAGAAACAAGAGGTAGCATTGTGCAGCTAGTATTCTGTCTCTTTGTTAGTCATGTTCTCCAAAGAACAGAACAGTAATTTCCCTTGCTGAAATGTCTTTGCCCACTCTAAGTCATTCTGTATAAGAGTGCTGCAGCAGAAATTGATTCAAGTAGCTGTAGGAAGATGTTTTCAACAATGATTGATTGAAATTTCACAGCAGGGCAGATCATAGAACAGCTTTTTTATGATGTGTTTTGTCTGTAGCCTTGTCCCTGGATGACCAAATAGGGAACTTTGAAGTGGGCAAAGACTTTGATGCCCTGAGGGTGAATGTAACTGCTCCTGGTGGACCCATAGACCTGATCCAGTGTGATGGACCCAAGGTTGGTAGTGGGGCACTGTCTTAATCTATTAGCATACATTTACACACAAACTAATGAAAGCAGTACATTTGATTTCAGTGTAATGCTAATTTATCATCGCTTTAATTTCAGATTCTTTTGGAGAAGTTCTTGAATTTGGGTGAGTGTCAATTTTAGTTAATTTCCCCAAACGTTTCTGACTTTGATGTGCCACTCACCATTAACTTAATGTTTGTCTCTGTTACTCTTTGACAGGTGACGATCGCAACATAATGGAAGTTTTTGTGGCCGGGAAGAAGATGGTGCCCTTCCCAGAGTCAACGCCTGAATAAACGCCTAACACTCATGGCCTAAACCCTCTGGCAAAGTCAGCTTGAAGAGGATTTTAACTGCTTTAATAGAGTTGAGCTTGAATTCAATCTGTCCTTTCTTTAAAGGTAATTACTAGGTTTTAAAACATGAAATAAGAAACTTCAGTGTTAAGCGTAGCTTGTTGCTTGTCCTTTTCCAAACATATTCGTGTATCAGCACTTACTGACAAACAAGGCACTTGTCATGTCCCCTTAGTTAATGTACACAGTGTTGAAGACCTTTTTTTTTTTTTACTTAAACAGCTTACTTCAACTAACAAATGATGAACTGATGCTGGGAGCCTCTGTAGTATGTTAACTGCAACATATTTTCATTGCAAGTATATAAAGTGACACATTATCTTTGTGCTGTTACATAAAGCTCAGTGTAGCTTCAGCGCCTGACCTGAGAAAATACATTGGCTTGATGATCCCATTTTCATGTTTGTTCTAGCTCATGCTAGAAAATGCTTTGTGATCAGAAGACTGGGACTGACTTGAGTTATTGTCATTCTGTTTTTATACTGTACACTCCACTCAGGTGTTTTGAGTGAAAAAAAGGCTCTTGACTTGGTTTCAAGTTGACTCCTTCAGTTTGTTTGTTTGTTTGTGTACATCAGATTGCAGCGCTCAGTGTGGTGAAACTAGGGACTCATGATACAAACTTAAAAGGTTGCAATTTCAGTGTTCTTTGTAGCCTACTTGTACATTTTATTTGTTACAACACACAGCAATGCCACCACTTGTCTGGTTTACCTCAAAATCCACAACCTGATCTGACTCCGTTAAAAGGGAAATTGTACTTAACCTGGTGCCTTTTCAGAACCAGACTTACCTTAGATTTGCTCAATTCAAATGCCTTATGACTGTGAAAGTTGATTTTAAGGGATATTCTAATTAAATATATGTATGTATTTATACTGCTAGAAAAACCCTAATGAATGTTGGAAAATAAAGGGAAATTAAATTGACTCAATAAATTAGTAAATTACAATGTATTAAAGACAAGTTTACTTTTGTACTGAATTATATATCATAACATATGAAAACATTTTATATGTTAAAGGCACACTTTTAGCAGATTAAAATAAATAACACCATCAAGTCTGTCTTTTGTTTTTTGTTTTTAATGCTGTATAATTCTCATGTGCAGTTATTAAAAAAGCAGCTATTTACGTATTAACAGACAAGTCTACAGCTTCTTGTGATGGTCTTCACCATCTGGGCCAGACAGCAGAGAAGGTGAAATGGCAGAAGAGAGACCTGAAGATGAGTCATGTCCTCCTAGCACCAAGTCTGTCACTGCAGATACTGTATGTTGTAATGGATATACATTAGGACCATTTGCAGGATCAGCTTACTCAACTCCATTTAAAATTGTAGCTATAGGCTAAGAAGTTAGCACTTTCACTATTAAAATCAGAAAATTTCCATCTTCTGTGTTATAATAAAAAGGTATGTCCGAGTTAAAACTGACATTTAATGTTTGCGATTATGTATTGAGTCAGATGTCTGCATAATAACTTAGTTTTAGTTTTGATTTAAAAAAAACAAAAACAAAACATGGTCATATCAATTAATACATGAAACCTTTATGTTTTAGGAAATCATACATGTTTCGTTTTAGTTTTAAATGTTACATTGCCTATAATATTAAAGCCTGCAAAGCTGTAGCAAAACTTTTTTTAGCCCAAACTACCTGTTTATTGTGTGTGAAAAGTTTTTGAAACTCCAGGAGCTCCAGCCTTGAACACAGCTCCAATTCAGATAGCTGAGAACTTATTGGCCTTAGTGTTCAGGGAGACAGGCTATGGTCCCGCCGCCTTAGCAGTCAAATTGTCAATATGCATAGACTGGGTTAATTTAGGTTTGAGACCACGTTTGGGGTCCAAGGCGGCACCTTGATTATTTGGCATCAGGCAGCACACCCTGAGAGATGTGCCTGAGAGACTAAACTCAGGGCTGTAATATCAAGCAGCGGTACAGCCAGGAAGTGTTGCCGTGGATCGAGTACAGGGAAAGGTTGTTATACATTTCTTTGGCTTTACACCCCAGCCTATTGTTTCATTGGACATTAAAGCAATCTCAGCAGGTAGGTCTAAGGATATTACGCTGTGCACATTGATTTATAAATTCAAATTAGCTTTATAGCTAGCTATTTATAGCTATTAGCTCTGTAGCTTTATATCTCCCTTTCTTTCTGGTGTCTCTCTAACGTTACTCAGTTGTATTGACTTCGTGGCCATTAAAAGTTGTAGTCATGAATAGTATTGGGATCACACAGGCCAGTGTCCCCCTGTGTCTCTTCTTAAATGTAAAAGCATATATAAAAAACTGTGAAATAGGATTTACTATTGGTTTAAATACCCTGTCTGAACATTGATCTCTATGAGAGGCAGAGGGACAGGATATATCTGAGCTCCTGTACAATTTAGACTCAGCACTTTGTGACAATTCACTTTTTATGGCATTTTTGATGAAGATGATGAGAGCCAATAGCATATAAATGACATAATATTTGTGACTGTCTACACCAGTGATTCTCAAACTTTTTTGCTTGTCTCACTTTAAGACAAAGCAATGTTTACTTTTCACCCCTCATCACATATCTTGCATATAACTACTGGTTGTAATCATAAAGTCTATTGTAACCAGTTCAATTAAAAGGTGCCCCCTTTACTTACCTCAAGAGGTAAGAATCGTTGAGTTATTTACAAGAAGGATTGCAAATTGTAGAAGAAGCTCTGAAAAAGTAAATATAATTTTTTGCATCAGAATTTTTTTTCTCTTGTCTATCCTGTTAATCATCTCATTCAACATTAACGCTAAAAACCAGCCCCTGCGGTTCAGCAATGCCTCTTTTTCGGGCTGCGGATAAACGTGGTGGGGCGAAGGCTCAGCCCGGGCGGCGGAGGATGAGGAATACGGAGTGGATGGGGGGCTGCGGGAAGACAGACGAGGATGGCTGTGTCCTGTCGTTGACACGGCTGTGTCTGCTGAGCCTTGCTGACAACATGAAGGAAGTGTGGGTGAAAGACTATGCTGACAACTATCTGGATCATTACTCATTCAGATACATCATGGGGCCTTTCAACTTACTGCGTGAGTTTGTGGGGGTTTATGTAACAGACAATAATCACATGTTTTGGCCCAATAACCGTATTAACTGCAATACCCTGATTCACTGTATCATTAAAATTCTTGAGAATTAAATGAAACTGAAAGTCTGCCTGTCAGGAGAATTAATTTATTTACTGAGCCAGGGTTCCATATGTTTTTCTTAAGCTACTTCCTCATATTCTTTTTTTATTCTCATATTACAACTCTGCTTTATCTACAGAGTAGGTGATTTACAGAGTGAGCACTTCTAATCCTGCTACAACATCTCTCCATAGCGGGTGAGCTCGTTGAGGAGCTGACTTGGCTCCTGTGCACCAGAAAGCAGTTGTCCCGGGCAGCCCTCCACCTCCTACTGGTCCCCCAACTCCGTGGCCTGTCTCTGGAAAAGTGTCCTAATCTGGTGTCCTCTGCCCTCTGTTTCTACATTGCTGCACGTTGCCAGGTCAGATGGAAACCACTGCTGATTGCATTTGCAAACCAGTGCGTTTGTATATCTTGTTACCGTTAAAACCTCAAAGTGCAATAATTGTAGAGATGGTGAAAAGTTATTAACTGTTGTGCGTGAATATCCAAAACTATTAAGCTGTGTGGCCAAACTTTAAAATATATATATATTTGTTGTTTTTATTTTTTAGGTTGTCCTGTTTTATAATATTGCAGAGAAATAGGTTATAAAAAAATAAAGTTACCACAGTTACCAAAATCAAAAACTTGTTGGTTCCCAGCCTGGGTGTGTCACCCTAACTCCCTGTAAACAGGATTGGTAGACACAATTTAAAAATGGGATCAGGATATTTAAAGTTGTTTTGTTCTTTTGATGTCTGGTGTCTGGCCTATACTTCCTTATTGTCCTTATATTTTCTCCTTTTTGTCTCAGGGTCTATGGAGTCTGGACCTATCTGGGGCCCAACAGCTGCCTTCAAAGGCCCTGTCTGAAACGCTCTGCTGTCTACCTGCCCTGCGCTCGCTCTCCCTGGCTGGTACACCTTGTGACAGATGTGTAATCAGGACAATTGCCCACTGCTGTCCTTTGCTGCGCCATCTGGATGTATCCCGCTGTCATTTGCTTTCCCCTGCTGCACTACTTCCTCTTGGAGGTGGGGGTTCAATTTCATCCTCTGGCCCTCCGTCTACGTCATCTTCTCGCTGCACCTCTACATCCCAATCTTTTGTTCCCCCTTCTTGCTCTGCACCCCTGTCTCCTCCCCCCTTTGAGCAGTCTTCTGGCTCTGGATATTGGCTTTGGGGAACAAGAGGGAGACCGTGTGGCGACAGCAGCCTACCTCCTCCTCTCCCTGCCCTGCCTAGAGAGAGTGGCCTTGGAAGGCCTTGCGCAGGCCTGCTATCTCATCCAGCACAGGGAGTTTGACCAGACAGATGCGTTCACTGAAAGAGAAGGAGCTCCCAGGCTGGTGGAGGTGTGGAAGGAGTGGAGGCGCAGACAGAGCATGGACAGTTGGGGGAAAAAGAGAGAAGGAGCAGCAGCAGAGCAGGAAGATGAGGAGATGATTTTGTGGGAGGGGTGTTGCAGTGAGAATGGGGAAGATGCAAGTAGAGGTGAAGGGCCAAGTGGGTGTCACAACCAAGCAGAGGAAAAAAGGAGCGGCTTAGTATCCTCACAGTCGGGAGATGAAAGCCTGATCCTGCGCCTAAAGGACGTCAAGTGCTTAACATGTGACTCTCTGGACAGTCTAAGTCATTTATGTCCAAACATCCACTTTATATCTGTGAATGCTGATGATTATGAAGATGCTAGAGGAAGAAATCTTGGGTCCCTGTTAGCCGCAGGCCTCCAGACATGGTCAGGCCAGCTGCGGAGCTTCTCAATACACTACCCAGGCCCTCTGGTGGATCTCCTTCCTGCTTTGCAGGTTTCAGGCTCCTCTTTGATCTCCCTCACCCTGGAAGGGATAAAAAACCAGCCCTTACACCCCTCTTCTGGAGGTCATCAAGGCCTGTCCCAGACTCAGAGACCTGTTCATCTCTGCTGAGCCTCCCACCACGCCACAGGAAGAAGAAGACGATGAGGGTCAGCGGGACGATCGGGATCTTCCACGGTTGCCCAACCTCTGCTCTCTCACACTCAAGTAAGGCTACTATTGAGGTACACTAGGCAGTACATGAGGAACTATTGATCCTTGCTTGGGAGTCCACATCATAAATTGAACAACTGACTTTTATGATGCGCTAATAGTGTTTCTTATAGATCAAATACATATCTTAGTCATTAAAGCAAAATGAACATGAAAGCAATCAGAATAAACTTTTTTCCCCCTCCTGACACAGCATCATAAAGGTATATCAAAGGAAAGAAGCGCTAAAAACAAGCAACTAGATGTGGTGACAGGAAGTAGAAGTAAACCCCCAGCCCAGCAGTCACAGCACTGCACTGTTAAATCGATTTTGAACAAAGCACATGATGAGTTGTACAGTTTGCCACGTGTATTGCATTAGACCATTTAATTATATTGTTACACCTGTGTAAACAGGCCTTAGTTTTGTCTCTAAGGGGGATTAGAGAAACATCACATAATTTCAGTCTAAATAAATTGCAAAAAATAAATTCTTCAAATATCACTTCAGTTCAGTTCAATGTGCTTTATAGGCATGAACGTTAAAGTTAAATTATATTGTCAAAGCGGTTTGGCGCAAAATCACAAAGTTTATAATTGAATTTAACATATCTAGACTTAGGTGGTCGAAGGCAATGGGTGCCTGCGACTAGGGTTGCCAACTGTCCCTGTATTAGCCGGGGTGTTCCTTATATTAGGCCTAATTGATTTGTCCCATACATGACCTCTCTTGTCCCGTTTTTTGACTTCTACGTTGATCCAACCACAACCTTAAATTGCTTAAATTGCTTAAAACAATACACATATATATTCACACAAAACCAATATATATAAAATGAATATGTAATTTTGTTGGTTGAACAGAAACAGATAATTGTTTACTTGCTCATCCCTAGTCTTTAGATTAAACTACCTTGATTTCCTTTTAAAATGATCATCTTCTTCATCTTTGTGTCTCCTATTTGTCTAAAGATTCTTCTATGAGCACAGCCAAATGAAGCCTGTCATGTCCTGGATGTCTTTGAAGAGGGTGCTCAAGTGTCTCCTGACCAGTTCTCCTTTATTAGAGAAGCTCTCACTCATCTCCCTGCCGTGCCCTCTGAACTGCGTTTTAAAGGATGTGCTAGGCGCAGTGGACTCGGACCTGTATCTCTTTGCAGATTCCACAGACTTACCCCCCACGCCACTTGGACGGGTACAACACATTGAGCTGCAGCGGACAGATGTGAAGATGATGACAGTGAAAAGTATAATGCAACAGAGCAAGAGACTCAAATATGTAGATGTGAGTTACTGCTGGCAAATCAGTCAGCTTGACTGGTTGGACTGCAAAACGTACAGTAAAGTCCACCTTGTCTGGTTGTGATGAAGAGACGGGCAGCATCCAATACAGTAGCAACACAGCTGACAGTGGATAAATAAGGCTTGAATCATTCAAAAAATAATACACATTTGCACATTTTTTGCTTTGCATTAAGATATCCGCTTGAATGACATCAAATATAAAACTTTTGTTATTTACCAACTAAAACACTGGTTGATTTACATCCTAGTACTTGTCTCATAGCAAAACATGGGGCTTATTCATACACTATATTGCCTTGAATTTATTATATTTTAAAAAATATATCTTCTGTATGGGATTTTAAATAAATCTTTTGAATATCATATTTTTCTAAAATGATGTTGAATTGTATAGGCAACATGTTCATGACAACACTGTGCTGTATATTATGTCCTTTCAGTCCTTTCAGTACACTATCAGTATAAATCACTTAGGAATTATAGGAGATACATCTGTACACTCATTTTTTTAGTTTTCAGTGCTTTGATTTAAAACTGATAAAGACAGAAGGTAACCAGATTGCTACCTCTTTCAATGCTATTTTAAGGATTGCATCTAATAGGCAAGCATCCAAATTCATGGGTGCTTTATTGGGATGATTAGTATTGTACAGTATTACCAAAGCATATAACACAATCCTCGCAATGTATGTGTAGGAGCCAAGAACTGATTTATTGCACGTTTGCATTTTTTTCTGTTCTGTATTTTCTGTTGACCGCGGTATTCTTTATATTTTTTGATCATTGAGATTATTTTGACTGAGTGATTTTTCACATTATATTAAGTTGCATATTTCATCAATAAAAGGCAATAGATTATATTTTTTGAGATTCGTGAATTATTGGTGCAGCGAGTCCGACAAACAGCACCACAAGGCTCTACCTCAACCTCTCAGCGACTACTTTGTTTTGTTTTTAAGTATAGTCAACAGAAAATACAGCGTCCCATTCACTCACCCTCTATCTGCTACTGGTGTTGAACAGATGTGTAAATTAACTATACAGAAATCACCACCCACATCCATGTGACTTACCAAAAAAGGTGCAACAACAAATAAACATTTAACCTATATGCAATTAATTCCAAATGTACAATAAATCAGTTAAGTGTAATAATTCAGAATGTAAGAGCAAAAAATAAAAATGGTTTGCAGTATTATAAGACCAACACTACAGTTGCAAACATACTGTATGGGATACTACAAAGAAAGACAAATCATTGAAAACAAATAATTTGAAAACACATAATAGGATAGACTCTAATAGTTTTGAGATATGCCTTAAACAAGTGAATGGAATGATAACGGTGAGAACAATAGCAGAAACGAGATAAACATCAATAAAGGTCTGTCAGTCAGCGGAAAATACATCATGACAGAGCCAAACATACTTCATGGAAACATAAACACTTAAGAGGGAGATTGTGGGCTGGAAATTTCATGTCACTGTTGGTGAAAAACAGATTATTAGAAATAAGGGGGAAGACATAATCTTAAAAAACTTACAAAACGCATTAGACTCCTAGTAGAGAACAAGAGCTTTTAACTGTTTGTGTACCAGATACATTGACTAGACGCTGATGGACAGCAGTGTTAGGCCTTTATTTATTTGTTTGTTTGTTTGTTTTTTGCTAGGGACAATTCAGCAGTCACTGGACATTGGTAGGGGTGTGTCTTTACTAAATGTTAAGCCTTTCTGCACTGCTTGAGGATTTGCGAACAGACATCCCAGTCCACTTCAACTTCCTCTTCTCTGATTCCAATGTGGAAGTGAAAAACAGGAAGGTAAATAAAATGAATAGTAAGAATAAACAGGAATAAATATCAGTATGGTCTAGTACTTTTTTTTGGTAGGGACAATTCAGCAGTCGCTGGACATTGGTGTGGGTGTGTCTACTAAATGCTACTAAACTAAAGCCCTTCGGACTGGAAGAGCAAAGTTACTTGAGAGAAAATGGGATTGGCGACTTGTCAAGTTGTTGTTTCTTCCCTGTGTTATGATGAGTTCTGCATTACCGCCGAGAATTACATTCTTTGTAGGGTTCATGGTAAGTAGGCCTATATATTTTATGAACATTTTGAATCATCAACATTTTTATTACAATTAGTACAAGAAGAATTCCTTGAGATTAAGCAAAAAATATGTTTATATTTATCATATATCATTTGATCATTGTGCACAGCAAAGTGTCTAAAAAAGACCTTATTAAAGGGACCACTCATATGCTTTTCTCTGCATGAGCGTTACCTCTCACCAGGTGCCTGCAGAACTCGGAACAACACCTGCTCACATTCAGCTGTAATGTCGTTAAATTGTTGTGGAACAGAATATTTGATTGGTTAAGTACAAAGAATGTACTGCCTGTTTTTGATTACCATAAGGTGAAGTTTGGTTGTTTTATGGGAAACAAAGACATCGAGTTCTTGTGTAATAATATCTTTATCATAGCAAAATTTTATATTCATAAGTGTAGATTTTTAAAAGCTACACCAAGTTTTAATGCATTCATTAATGATTCAAAGAGTCTTTTTCCGTAATTGAAAAAGCTGGAGAAGAATAGTGCCTTAAGATTCTCTGAGTTCCCTTTCACTTTGGACTAAATCTCCTTAATTTATGTTATTTTATTTTAATGTATGTTTATTGATTTATATATTTGTAGCTATTTATTTTGCATATTTATTTATTTTTGCTTATTTACTTTCGGTTGTGTGCTGCTCAGTTGTACAAATATGGAAGGTCTATGCAATGTTACAACGGTGCCTATTTGTTTATTGAAAATACAAATAAAGTGATGGAGGGAAAAAAAACACCTGCTCAGATTCCAGCAAATAGGTGGCAGTAATGCGCCTTAATTCCGGTTGCAACAGCTATTAAATGAAAATGAAGAAGAGAGGAGTGTTGGGCGGTTGTCTATTTTTATCGCTTGCCATCCGGGCAACGCGGAGATGGAAACCAATCACACCGCGGTCAGGCTATCCACGTCACTTGCCCAAGACCTGCCACATACTCGTCGTTCAACGTTAACCAGCGGTTAGCATCTGGCTGCTCAGAAATGTGAATACTTCCAGAAAAGGATGGGACTTTTGACTCTGTTGTTAGTAAGTGTGAAGTCTTTTAAAGGCCGCGAACTTATAACTTTTCTGTTTTGACTGACGGTGTGTAAAAACTAGTCTAATCCAGGCATTTTAGGTCGCTCTTGTAGCCTAAGGCGTAACGTTACGACAGTCTCTCCACAGACGTCCGAAGACGGCTCGTTGATGTTAGCTAACGTTACCCGCTTTATTTTTTAACAATTGTGTTTACTCCGCCGTCCTTCCAATTTGGCTCATTTGTGTTTACAGTTTAAATACGTTAATGTTTGCCCATTACAGCGTCGATATGTCCCAACGAAACGAGGACATACTAGTCAGAGCACTTCGTCTAACGTTAGGCCTGTCTAACGTTAACGCACGAGATCAGAAGTTGTCTTTTAGCAGTTAGCCGCGTGATGGTAATATTTTTATGTATATTTTTCCATTCAAAAGGTCATGGTGACAAGTGAGGAAAACGGGATGGAACAAGCCAAATCTCCCTCCTTCAGCCGACTGATCGTTGTTTTAAACCGACAACTAACCCTAACCAACAAGTAGAAGACATTCTGCATCATGGGAAGGTTGGTTTGCTGTCATTTGAGGGACTGTAAAATGATTTGTGAACTGTCCCATATCTGTGACATTTGTAACGTTATGCGTCATTTTCTCAGGCTCTGCTCTTTTTTTATCTGTTGACAGGATCAGCTTTTCGTGCCTTTTCCCAGCGTCATGGCATTTCAGCTTGTCCTCCCAGGTTCTTCCTCGGCTCCTGATACCTTCCCTCAGACAGCTGCTCTTCATTGGCCTGGTGCTCTGCCTCATCGGACTACTCTACCTGCTGCTTGTCACTGGAAAGGGGCACGGCAGCTGGATCAGAAAGGAAAATCACTTCCATAGGTATACTAACATCTGCTCTACAGGTGCTAATGTTATAATGAACTCAGGCAATATTATCATATTATAACAATTATTTGTTCTCCAAAAAGGCATTTGGCAAGGGTGACTGATGTGGATGCAACAGATACAAGCAACCCCAACCTGAACTACGGCCTGGTGGTGGACTGTGGCAGCAGTGGCTCCAGGGTATTTGTGTACTGCTGGCCCCGGCACAATGGCAATCCCCATGAACTGCTGGACATTCAGCAAATGAGAGATCAGCACCGCAAGCCGGTGGTCATGAAGATCAAACCAGGTTAGACAAGCAGTGTTTGGCTTCTCATTAATCAAAACAGTATTTAAAGGAGCCATCTTGTTATTTACCCACTATAAAACAATGTTATTTCTTTGTAGGTATCTCTGAATTGGCTAAAACCCCTGAGAAAGCCAGTGATTATATCTATCCACTGCTGAGCTTTGCAGCCCAACACATTCCTAAACATAAGCACCAAGAAACACCCTTGTACATCCTCTGCACAGCTGGAATGAGAATCCTTCCTGAAAGGTACAGTTATAAACGCACTACTTCCAGAAACCCCAGATGCAAATATAGCTGCAAGAAATGTGCAGACCGCATGTTTAAACAGCACCAAGTTACACTGAAAAGGGAAAAGCATTGATGTTTAAGATGCCATACAGTTTCTAATAAAGTTTCTGTGATTGTTTAATCTCAGTCAACAAGAAGCACTTCTTGAAGATCTGCGAACGGACATCCCAGTCCACTTCAACTTTCTCTTCTCTGATTCCCATGTGGAAGTGATTTCTGGAAAACAGGAAGGTAAATAAAATGAATAGTCAGAATAGACAGGGATATCAGTAAATATCAGTAGGGTCTACTATTAAGATGCATGACTATAAAACATTTTGAATATGGTATAACATATCAGCGCAGTAGTTTTGATCTATCACTTCATGTGCATTGAAAGATTCTCTGAAATATTAATATGGGAAGCAAAACAGCATTAAAATGGGGTTCTCCACTGTACTGTAGGCCCATCAGTTAGTTTGCAAGATTGAAGATGCTGGTAAAAGTGTATATATTCACACTGTGTCATTATCGGGTTTAGGTGTCTATGCATGGATTGGAATCAACTTTGTCCTCGGAAGGTTTAACCATGTGGACAATGGTAAGTACCAAAGCAAATAATATTTCAGGAGTGTGCCATTTTAAAACTTCAATTTCAGTTTTGTTTTTTGCCAATAAATGGCTGCACCGTGTTCTACATGTTAGAAGTCTGCATGAGAAACATGTTGGGGGGCCTTTCCACTCTACCACAAAAAACAAATATGTAGCAACACAGTAATCGCATGATACACCCTCCCTGCCTGACTCTTCTCATCTTTGAACTGTCAATCTTTCAAGATGGGGAAGCTGTAGTGGACGTACAAGTCCCAGGCAGCGATCAGCAGGAGACAATGGTGAGGAAAAGGACTGCCGGTGTCCTGGACATGGGTGGGGTCTCCACACAGATCGCATACGAAGTGCCCAAAACTGTAAGCTTTGCTTCTCCACAGCAGGTTATTATCCACAACCAATTCTGTTTTTGTGCCGTCTCTGTTTTTTGTCACTCACCCTTTGTTCTTCTCCCTCCTTCCAACTTCTGTCATTCCCTGGTTAAACCTGTATGCGCCATTTTTGTCCCGTGGAGATGACCTGCTCTCCATTCATCACTATTGAAGGCATACTGTAAGCCTGCTGCATGACTCCATAGCAGGACTTTTGGGCTGAGAACATTAAGTACTTTATGTAGGGGCCGTCAAATGTAGTGGAAGTTGTCCATGTCGAGAAGTTTTGTTTGAGTTGTAGTGATTTTTGTACCTGTGGCAGATTTGCCACAACCTGCGTGTCCATTTTTCTTCTCATTGTTTTCTTTACACCACGTGATGTTCATTTGAATTTTCACTCTCCTGTTGTTCGATAGTTTCACCTTGCTTCTGTTCTTTGATGTTTTAAGGTACATTAAACTAGTCACGACAATTTTTAGGTTTTCTCTTATGTGGCCTCAAACATAGATGACCTGCTTTAATAAACAATACATGTGTTGCATGCCAACATATGGATATTCATGTGTAATATATGGGTGGGGTCATCATTTCCAGGCTGATTTCTGTTTGTTCCCTAGGAGGAAGTTGCTAAGAACTTACTGGCGGAGTTCAACCTGGGGTGTGACGCACATCGCACAGAGCATGTTTATCGTGTTTATGTGTCCACCTTCCTGGGTTTTGGTGGAAATGCAGCACGCCAAAGATATGAGGAGAGCCTTATCAGAAATACCGCCACTCGAAACAAGTAAGATCCACAGCCAGATCAAATGGCTGGATTCATTCATTTGTTCTGGGTTTTTTTTGTTTGTTTCCTACCAGTTAGTACACATTTATTTACATCGAATGACTGATTTCTCCAGACTCTTAGATCAGCATATTGGTGAAACAGCGGAGTCTCCCCTCCTGGACCCTTGTCTACCAACAGACCTGCAGGATAACATTGGTTCATCTACACAGAAGCTCTATCTGCGAGGCACTGGAGACTTTGACCAGTGTAGACAGATTCTCCAGCCGTTCCTCAACCGCACCAATGAGACCCAGACCTCCCTCAATGGTATCTACCAGCCACCCATTGATTACAGCAACAGTCAGTTCTACGGCTTCTCTGAGTTCTACTACTGCACGGAGGACGTGCTGCGAATGGGAGGGGACTATAACGCTTCCAAATATGCCCGGGCTGCCAAGGTAAACCCTACATTGATGCATATCACATCTATTCGCATGAAACATGTGATATATACTCTCAGCAAGTAACTTATTATTTCCTATGTTTGCCAGAAAGCTTTATCTTACTTAGTGTAAAAAGCACCACTATGTTTAAATACAGTCTGTCAAAAAGCTGCTCATCACACCATCGCTGGCTGTTTTATTTTACTGTGTTCAAGACATAGTGTTTTCTTCCTCAAACTGTTACACTTACCTTAAGTTTTTCAATGTGAAGGTCATTTAGTTTAACGTAAAAGGCATGAAGAGAATTTGGTTTAGGATAGGATTAGGATAGTTCTAAACTTTCTACAAAGCCTTGTCTTAACTATCCATCCCTCCCTCCCTGATAGGCCTTTGAATTTTGTTAGTATAATTCTATTGTGTTTTAATAGTATTTTGGGAACTGTACTATTTATTGATCACTGGATACTTTCCTGATGATGTTGTTTAACATTTACAGAGTTACTGTTCCACCCAGTGGAAGACTCTGAGGGAACGCTTTGACTCTGGCTTGTATGCCTCGCATGCAGATCTTCACAGACTGAAGTAAGTCACACAGGATTATAAAGCTTAATGAAAGATGAGATGCCTCTTTGTTAGGACAACAGTGTTTATCAGTGGCTTTATGTTTGTATTTGCAGGTACCAGTGCTTTAAATCAGCATGGATGTATGAAGTATTGCACTCAGGCTTCTCTTTCCCAGCCAATTATAAAAACCTGAAGACTGCCCTATTGGTCTATGATAAGGAGGTCCAATGGACACTCGGAGCTATTCTTTACAGAACACGGTTTCTGCCTCTGAGGTAAGATTGCGAAAAAGATGAGGGAGATGATGTTGAGGAAGTGGTTTAAGGTTTGCAGAGACTGCAGCTTTTTAATGTATTTAGCAGCAGAAGGTAAATTAAAGCTGAGGAATGTCACTTCTTTCAAATATGTCCTCATTGTAAAACAAAGCTCTTTCAAAGCCTCTAATAAATGACAAATTATTGACTCTAACACAATACATGAAACTGAAGAAACTGAATAAATGAAAAAACAGATAAAGTGACCATTCAACAAAACCGGTATCTTTCAATTTCATGATCATGGTGATTTATTAATGGACTACTAATAAATACATTCACATCTGAAAATACACACGTGGAGTTAACCTTCAAACAAAAAGTCGGTCCTAATTGTAATAACAACAGACAGTTTTGCTCAAACAAGACATAATTGTTTTACACTTTTACCGAAGAACTGAGAAATCAGGATTCTTGTCAGGTCGTCACTCAGGTCTTAACAAGTAATGAACAGGGCCAATTATTCAAAGCTGGTCTAATGTGTGTGTGTGTTTTTTTTTTTGTTGTTGTTTGTTTGTTTGTTTGTTTTGCCTCTTCAAGGGACATCCAGCAGGAAAGTCTGAAAGGAGTACACTCCCACTGGCGGCACAGCTTCTCTTTTGTCAACAACCACTACTTATTCCTGGCTTGTTTCTTCATTGTGCTGTTGTCTATTATGCTATACTTACTGCGACTCCGCCGCATCCATCGGCGCACGGCGCAGCTCTGCACCCCTTCTTCTGTACCGTGGTTGGAAGATGGCCTCGGCTCACCCACACTCCCAATCACTCTCTAAACAATGTAGGGCATAACATTGCGGCAGCATGTCTGACTTTCCAATGCCAATCTTCACTCCTTTTCTCTCTGAGGCCATCTGCTTGTTCAGTGAGCATTTGAAGGCTTCCACCCTGACAACATGGCTGCTCCCTACTACGAGTTGCAACAAAGATGGTAGTGAGGATTGGACAAATAAGGAAGATCTTATGTGTGTTTTTCAAACCTGAGCCATGAAATATTTGTGTTGAAGTTATTTAGTTTAATATTGAAATGTCATTTTTTTTCTTGCCTGCCACATTAAGTCAAAATCAAATGGCAACTGCCTCCAGGTTTCATCTATTTTATTTCTAAAAAACAAACCCAACGGTACATTGCTGGGTAGCTAATTTCCAAAACCCAAGTAAATATGTGCTCATACTTTTGAAAGTTAGACAGATCCTTGGCAGCACGTTACTGGGCATTTGCCTTTCTTCAAGCCTTTTGTATAGTATGGTCATGTCTTTTTTCTTTTTTTTTTAAATGGTACAAGCACTTGCCATTTCTATAGAAACCTCAAATGCAATACAATTTATAATTAGTGGAAGGAGCACTTTGTAACGCAGTTGACATGCACTTTTCAACTGGAATGGTCTCTTTTTTTTGTGTGTGTTTCCCAAATTGTTCTGCCTCAACAAGACACATAGCCTTTAATAGCTATACTAGTGCAATACATGTCTTATCACTGTTAGGAGAAACTCTCCAAAACATGTCTGCTCTTTTGTCGATCTCTCTTAAAGCTCAGCTGAAATTCTTGTGTTTGGTTATCTGCCCCTTTTGAGTTGGATACCGTTGCATATATTTACGTTGGGCTTCATTTTCAGAAGCTGTCATATCACTGCTGTGAGGGGAATGTAAATGAGAGCACACGCCCCATTATTTATATGAAAATGGTCTAGTGAAACATTTGCACAGATGAATGCGAAATAAATGTCACATTGCAATTCAGTAATAAAGGTTTATGGTATACGTGCCTGGCTGTTTATTCCGTGAGGAGGAGATAAGACTAAATAAATGGTGTCTGGCTTCTGGTAAAGGAAATTGCAGATCATCCAGCACTTGATGTTCTCTATGTTAGAAAAGTGATAATAGTTGATGCATTGCATATGGGACACAATAGACTATCCTGCTCTGTCCCCATTAAGTGGTATTATTAGCCTTTATTTGTTGCAACTTCAGCAGTAAAATAATTCACTGTTTATTGTAAACATGTTTACAGTTCTTACAATGCAAAGTGTTTGGTTAACAACCTGCTTGTTCTGCTGTACATATAAATCAGAATTTAGACTGAATACATGGTCAAGTAAACATTGTCATATTGCGCATACTGACTCTTGTAGTCAACAGCAAAGAACATTTAAGATTTAACAATTATTTCTTAAGTGTGTCAAATAGTGTTTGATAAAGTGGTGGTCACTGTAATACTGCTACTTCACCATTAAAAGGTGGAGGTAGTTACATCTCTGACTACAGTTTCCCTACTGAGCTTTTGAATAGCAGCTGCAGCAGCATGGCTTGAACAAGAGGCTCTTGTAGATGTCTGGCTCCTATAACGCTGAGTCACCGAGATAACACACCCGCAGTGCACTTTGTGTGTAGAGCTTATGTTTCAGCGAGTGGTGAGCGCCACAATACAGTTAATGGGTCAGGTCTAACTCATTCAGTGAAGAAGTGTTTCTTTAGTAATGTAATTTTTGAGTGGACTGCCAGAAGGCTGCAGAATCTTTAGTAACATCAGTTGAATCAGATAATATCCTCAACACAAACTGGCAGTTGGATATCAAGGTGAAATTTAAACTTCAAGCCTGCAACTAGAGACAGGATGACGGCCAAAAAAACTATGATAAATTATTAAGAATAAGAGATGTAACAAGAAAACTGTGTAGTCAATAATTTAGCCTCATTAAGATGATTGGTCTGTAACAGACTCATTGGGCTAATTTAATTAAAAAAGTAATTCATTTAAACATGTAAGATAATATCTAATGTAAGAGTGTGATAACAAGTGTGCTAACATTTCGCTTAATTCCTGGATGCCTATCATGATTGTGGGATTTTGGTCTTAGAGACACTTAACACTTGAGTTTAGATAATATAATATGGCTGTCTGACATAACAGACTACACCGAACACATTATAAAAGACCTACGTCATTTGCAAAGGCATTTATTAGATTCTGACTTGGGGAAAGTGGGAAATTCCCCCCAAATACTGTATCTCTTTAACCAGATCACACACATTTAGGCTATGTGACCGCCTTTCGATAACTAATAGTCTAATAATTGTTATGACCCTGAGTTAGGGTTTGGATGTGAATATGACATGTGTATTTTCTCTGCTGTTTGTCCTCCCTGCCCTTGGGTGGTGCTGTTCTGTGTTTTCTAGTTTATTGAGTTCCAGGTGAAGGTGGACTGCTGATTGGATGGACAGGAGACTGGTGGCACCAACTTTAAAGTGACACCTGACGATGCTGTGAGGTCTCCTTTTTGCTGCCTCCCAGCCAGACCTTGCCGTGCTGAGCTATTTAGCGACCGCTGAGTTGTATGGTGTCTGCTGAATCCTGCTAGTGTTGAACATTGATTTGCATAGGATGTAAGAGAATCTCTAAAGTGCGCTCCTGGAACATCCTCAGGGGAGAGACGCCTTTTGTGTTTGACCTATTTTCTCTTGTTTATGTTTAGGGAGGTAGGTAGGTTGTTCTTCTGCTCTTTGCTATGTTTAAGTGGCTGACGATAAAGAGGTTTCACACTATTGTCTCATTCTGTGTTTGTTTATATTGTGTATCTATGTATTCTCTAGACTGTAGCCTGTGTTTTGATTTTATTACTGTGTTATTGTGTTATTGTAAAAGTAAGTACATCTTGAGCATTGTATAATCCAGAGTCAAATTCCTTGTATGCAGACCTGGCAATAAATCTGATTCTGATTCTGATTACTGACACCTTGTCGAAATGTGTGTCGAGACAAAGAAACAGGCAACAACACATTTTCTAAATAAGAATAAGAGTAAACATTTGAAGGATTAGTAATAGAGTATTATACTGTAGTAGGTGATTAGTCTACCCGTTTTCTTAAATAGTCTGAACATTTTTTCCACCACTGGTACCAAAACCAAATTCAATACGAGGAAACCACAGAACTGGAGATGTGTCCGAAAAAGGGAAAGTTTTGTAACTTACTAATGGACAGATGTGGCCTGATAAAGACCCCAAATACTTATCTATTTAAGCAGGACTGTGCGATTAGACTGTTGTCAAACCCATTCAAAAACTCAGAGACAAACGCCTCTCTACAAGCAGGAATGCAAAACAAGGTTGTGATGTGTCACAGGAATCTACCACAGAAACTTTTCATTGGCCGCCCCGGACCAAGAGCCCGCCCTATTGAGCATCTGAAAAACGATTGGTCCATCTTCATCGGAGTCACGCCCCGCGCCGCCAACGTCACACGGGCGCTGGAAGTCTACAAAAGTGTTGCGGTTGTCCATGCCGCCGAAACGTTGCTGTGCGGGCTTGTGCCGAAGACCGAGTGGGTGAGCTCGCCACGCATGGAGTTGAGCTCGGACAGTGTGGTGGCAACTCTGGAGATGTCGCAGATCAAACGCACAGACGATGAGCCTTTTGATGGTGACGGTGACTACGAGAGCTTGCCACCTCACGTCCCAGTGTCGACCCACATGACAGCAGGAGCCGTGGCTGGCATACTCGAGCACACTGTGATGTACCCCGTGGACTCTGTCAAGGTAACGTACACAGACGCAAGGCAGCAGCAGATTACACTACAGCTCATTCATTAACTGGCTACAAAGCACTGCTAACTGTGCAAACAGCTTGCTATCGCTTGCTAATGAACGTTAGCTATAAAATGTTCAAGCTGCCCATCCTTAGTTAGCCTCAGTTAGCTAATTTATAAACTACATCCTGTTTGGTAACAAGTAGACTGAGTAAACTAGTTGAGCAGGCTGGACTAAATTAAACCGAAATAAAAATTGCTACCCTGATCAAGTAACTTTAGTCACAGTTTTACTATTTTCGCATCTTTCTTGATATATCTTTTACGTTCGCTAATATGGCAAGCTTAGTGAACAACCTTAATTTACCAATGTCACATTTGAAGAGCAAGTTTTAAGGTTTTAACAAAGTCATCGTTATTTTACTTATCAACACGTTTTTAAACGTTTCCACACTATACAATCCCCCTCCCACCCCCGAGGCACAGTGTTTTTTTTTCCACCCATACACTGAAACGAAATTAGTTATCCAGACTTGTGTGCCTGTTACTGACGTAGGGTATGTGAAGGTCAAGTACCTGGCTTGACTCTAAAACATGTCAAACTGCCTTGAAATTCACATTTTGTGACCACTCATACATGCTTTGACCAGTGTATCCCTGCTGAGCAGTTAGTTTAAATAGAAAACTATTACTTGAAAAGCACACTATAATTAAATTGTCGCTGATCTATTCATTAATATGACCCAAGACATTTATGACCTATTAGATTTAACTGTGTTTTCATTGCTCACAGGAAATCCTAGTACAACAGCAATACTGTTCAGCATCTAACCAGATACCACAAACAGTAGAAAAGTGCACATCCTATAGGTTCATATGTAAAAATCAATGAAACCAATGGGGTTGTGATAGTAAAAAGTGATGCATGTGTGTTACAAAATACACAAAAGCTAATTTAGAAAATGTACAGTATGAGCAGTGGTTTTACTGTTCTCGTTGGAGAGAAACCAATGCAGTACAGAGTAGAGCTGATGTGTTTAAGCAATTTAGTTCATCAAAAGAGGATGAATTCGCTATTTTGATAATCGATTGGATCAGTCAATCAAAAATGACAAATATTTTGCTGCATGTCTTTTTTTTTTTTTTTTTTTTTAAACATTATGAACTGAATATCTTTTTTTTGGACTGTTTGGAGACATCGCAGTGAGCTCTTGGAAACTGTGATAAGCATTTTCACCATCTCATAGACTGAACGATTAATCAAGAAAGTACTCTGCAGAATAATCAATAATGAAATTGAATATTGGGTTGAATAGAATTGAGTTGCAGCTTTAATGCACAGTTAAAAAAAATCTTTTTTTTCTCAAATGGTAGGTAGGTAGGTACATTTATTGTCACAGTATATTAGGTTAAATAATGAAATTGAGCTTTGTAATGTTATGTGGATCCTAAATATTTTAGCGTTTGGAAACTTTTGAACATACAACACTATAATCCTCTGTTACACCCACATGAGTCACAATGAAGTTTGAACGTCTGTTGGTTCTGACGTGTTAACTAAAACTTTCCACAAAAAGGGTTCACACACAACAAGTAGCAATGACAACTTACTGGCCAAGTTGATTTTTTAAAAATAGATTCTTGTTAAACTGAACAAGTAAAGGTCAAAACTGCTTTATCGTAATTAGGTTCAAGTTACCAAGGTGATGCGCTGGAGTCAAAAACAGTGGCTGTCACAAAGGTAGGCCGATGTGGATTGTAAATTTCCAGTTGTTGAACCAGCCTTGGTAATAAAAACACTTTGCGAAGACACGAGTTCATCCAACAGAGAAACCCCTCATGGCTATGACCCTTTGTATGACGGGTGTTTGGCAAATTGAAAAAATAAATTTTCTCATTGATGAGTGCCATCTTGAAGTTAAAGAAATGAGATGACTCACTAGTTTTAAGCGTGTTAAAAGTGGCTTGTCTCTGCAAAGCAAATTGCAGTCTGTTGGTTTGACTGTGAACTTTGCCCCTGCAATCCTCATGTTCTGCTCTGCTATTGTTTTCTAACAATGTAGTGTTGTTTGTCATAATTTGGCGCGCTGCTCTACGGCAACTATAATCTTGAAATGGCACAGAGAACTTCATTAACATACAAAATGTCATTATATCCTCTTTGTTTCAGTGTAGACAACTTTCCAAATTAAGCCACAGGCCTTTATTACACAAACCACTGTTGCCATTTCCTCTTGAGGTTTTCATAAGCACCTTTCAGCTGTAGATGTGGTGCCTATTCAGTTTGATTTGGAGTTGACAAAGAACCTGTTTTGAAATTTCAGTAGATCTAAGAAGTGATGAAAGAATTAATCATGGTTCCCATTTTTACCTACTTACTTTGCAGATTATGGTATGTAAAAACGCATCAAGGACAGACGCCAATGCATTTATTTGCACTTAAAGATTCTAAACTCGACTTGATGAAGTAATGAAATGGCGTCTCACATCTAGGGCTGCAATTAACTATTATTTTATTTGCCGATCAGTCTGATGATTATTTTCATGATTAATTGCTTAACCATTTAGTCTATAAATTTTTTTAAAAATTGTGCAAAAATGCTTATCACAATTTCCCAAAGCCCAAAGTGATGTCTTCAAATTTTTTCTTTTGTCCAATGAACAGTCCAAAACCCAAAGACTCTTCATTTACTATCATAAATGCCAAAGAAAAGCAACAGTCCGTACATTTAAGAAGCTGGAATCAGCAAACATTTGACACTGTTGCTTGAAAAAATTGCTGAGTCGATTTATTAAAATAGTTACTAATTAATTTTCTTTCGATTGACTAATCGTTGCACGTACCCTCACATCAAGCATAGCAGAATGTCTGTTTTTTAATAGGGTGCTGTTCTTGTTTTAAATTTCAGAAGATATTGATAACAATCTGCTGAACCTGTTAACTTACTGTGCGCTTCAACCTCCCAGTAAAGAACGAGACACGGCTAGGACTCGGGGAGTAGCCCGTGCTAACTCCAGGAGGGGGATCTTATCGGTGTTGCGCACATTTGGAATCAGCCTTATGCAGTAAAGGGTGTGTGTGCGTTTGTCCTTCTGCAGTGTTGATTAATAAACTGCCACAGAGCCTGAACTGCCAAAAACTGAATTGCTGCATATAAATTGAAAAGCTGTCACAGTAGTGATATCGTAGACGGTGGGAGTGTTTCCTTTTTTATTATGCTTAAATGGTTTTGTTAACACAGTCGAACAGTTACGTTAAAAGCATCTTTATGCAGACGACGCTCATGTTTAATTTATTGCAATAATTAGCTATTCGACATTATGAGTACTGTAAAAATTTAAAAAAAAAGTTTAATCATGATTTGCAAATCAATCAGGAACAGATTCTGTTGAGAACCTAATGATCTTATTCACTTGCTTGTTCTAAAATTCGACCTGAAACTAATAGTTTCACCCTACTTTTCATCTTCCATCTACTTTAAAATGTTATGATGTTAGATAAGCATTTTGAGTAATCCAACTTTGAAATGCTTTATTGTTTTTTTTTCATTATGATCATGCATTGTATTGTAAAAAGTAATTAATTTTTTTATCAGAGACACAGATAACTGCTACATTTGTTGATGATGACAACCCACTTTGCGTCACTGTTATTATAGCCTGATTATTAGTATAACTTTTTAAGGCCAATACAGACATCAGTTTTTGAGAGTTAAAGTATGATAATGATATATAGGCCAGTTGTCATTTTATGGTTGATTTTGAAAAAAAACAAACTTATCGTTGTTCTCTGGTATTCAGTGTCAAAGCAAGAAGCGACATGCCAGTTATGCAGAGACGAGAGGCAAAAAGTCAGGGTGCAAGTAATGTAATATCCAGCTTAGTCCGTGTTGGCTTTTTAAAACTATAAACACAATATTTCCCATAACTTTAACCAAGTTTTAGATGTTTAACCTTTTACTCTAACTTATCTGTTCATGATACATTTTGAGTATTAGGCTTTTGGTTACTGAAGATGTACCCATGTTGGTGCATTAGATGTCTTTATCATCAAGCATTCAGAGAGTTATCTCTCTAAAAAAAAAAAAAAGAGCTCAGTCATATGATACAGTTAGAATTGCTTCGTGTCCAGCATAATTTACCCATCAGATTGTCTCTAGAGCAAGCTGATGTTGTATGTAGTTAATTTTATCTATCAATTGCCCTGAATATAAGAAAAAGCACACATTTGCCTCTGTCTTCCACATAACAATGTGATTTGTAGTGCATAAATTCACTCACAGAAACTTAAAATGTAAACTGTGCTACCAAGTTCTGTGTGCCCCAAGCTCCCAAATCTGTATCGAAAGGAAATGTAATTGATATTTTATTGTTAAACTGAAGGAAGGAAACACATGGGACCATGCTGAGGAAGATAGAGACTTGGCCTATCTCCCAAAACAGCCCCAGATCTCCCCTGCAAATAAAAACATGCTTTGTGGTGTCCAGATAACTCGGCATGGTGGAGTAAAACAAAGAGCTGCCACAGCCTCCCACACCAGCTTTGGGAGAGACACACATCACTCAGTCACCTCACTGCTGCCAAGTACACTCACTGTCACGCTGAACAATGTGACAGGGTTACAGGGAACAGTACATCAAGAAATCCTGATTTGGCCAAGGTCATTTGCTGCCGTTGTTAACTATCCTAACTGGAGCAAATGACGAACATAAATATTGTTTATTTTTTCAGACAAGGATGCAGAGCCTACAGCCGGACCCAAATGCCCAGTACAGGAGTGTGTATCAGGCTCTGAGAAAGATCATCAGGACAGAAGGGATCTTCAGACCGCTTAGGGGCCTCAACATCACCATGATGGGAGCGGGACCTGCGCACGCACTCTACTTTGCCTGCTATGAACGTGTGAAACGCTCGCTAAGTGACGTCATTCAGAATGGAGGCAACAGCCATTTAGCCAATGGTACAAGTTCCCATGTCTCAACAAAAATCACTTGATTGTGATACTAGCTGCGTTCACCCTGGGCTAAGCAACACAGCCTGCAGGAGTGTAGTTAAGTCATTTTAATGCCATATCCTGTTTACAGTTGCACGGATAAAGCCGTATTCCAAACATGACAAATCCAAACATGCTATTTTTGGTATATGATATAACAAAATAGTTGTTTTTGACCTCAGATAAAATAAGACTCACATCTGTAATGAATGAATTTGAAGATCTGTTTGTCTTAACAGGTTTGGCAGGTAGTGTGGCAACTGTTCTTCATGATGCAGTCATGAATCCAGCTGAAGGTAAGAACAAATACCAACAAGATTCTTCCTTCTTCCTCCTTCCTTTTTTTTGACTTTCTTTATGGTCAACAAATCCCAAGAAAAGACCAAAACCAAAAAATAATTGATGCTGTTAACAAGAATGATAGTTAATGAACCATATTGTTGCACTTGGTGACATGAGCCTTCTGGGCACTGTCGTTTATACTGACTCAAACCCTCATACATTGTGCTTAAATACGCCAATGTGGATTAATGCACAGCCGGAAATAGTCCACAGCAAATGCACTTACTCATGTTTGAGTTTTCTAAAAATTACAGTACTCATCTGTTTTAGAAAAGGATCTAGCTTGATTTTATTTATTGAAAAATGAACTGTATATTTGTGACCTTAGCTCCCTCCAGAACAAATGTTTCCACAGACAGGGCAGGTTGGTCACACAGACCAACCAATGCCTTGTTGGCTTTTGTCTTTTCAAGGGACTTATTGACAATAACAAAAATATAGAATGATGCCAGTCTTTAAAACTGCAGATATTAATACTGTTCTTGGACGGAACCGGATCAGCACAATATAGTTAATGAAATGATTGATTTGGTTTTACCTTAACTGTAGCATCATTAAAAATGGTCATGTACAATGATCATTAATGACAGTCTGGCTTACCTGTTAACACTTTTGAAACATAAACATACATGTGATTTTTCTATAGTAACAATATCAATGGTGGGCAAACAAATCATTTGTCTTTTTAAAACTATGTTATTGGAAATATTTTTGTCTTAAGTGCAAAGTTTCTTGTTTTCTTCCGCGGCTCAGTGATAAAGCAAAGGATGCAGATGTACAACTCCCCATATCGAGGACTTTGGGACTGTGTTCAAACAGTAACACGCACTGAGGGCCTGGGAGCCTTCTACCGCAGCTACAGCACACAGCTGACCATGAACATCCCTTTCCAGGCCGTTCACTTCATCACCTACGAGCTGATGCAGGAACAGTTCAACCCCCACAGACACTACCACCCTGGCAGCCACATATTGTCGGGAGCGGCGGCAGGAGCCGTTTCCGCAGCAGTAACCACTCCACTTGACGTTTGTAAAACTCTGCTCAACACACAAGAGAATGTAGCACTCAACTCCATGAAAATCAGCGGTCACCTAACAGGAATGGCTAATGCCTTCAGGACAGTGTACCGGCTTGGTGGTCTGGCGGCCTTCTTCAAAGGGGTCCAAGCTCGGATTATATACCAGATGCCCTCCACTGCCATTGCCTGGTCAGTGTATGAGTTCTTCAAGTACTTTATGACAAAGCAGCAGCTGGACTCTGAGGCAGGACCTCGGCCAATGTAATGGAGAGTGTGTCGGCTCAAAACACACCTAGACTGGAACTGAAGAAGACGCCACCTTGAAGTGGTGTGAGCTCACTGTGTGCTTTTTGAGGACGTCAGTTATTGTCTCACGGGGAAATCCTTGAGGTGGAGGAGTGGCAGAGAATAGCACTCCCTATTGTTCACTTACCTGTGTGTGCGCGTGTTAAACATAAGATGTTACACAACCACTATATGCAACGTGCAACAACAATGACCATTCTTAGAAAGACATAGACATAGGAACTGTCATCTTCTTCTTCCTCCGCTCCACAAACTCATCAACCACAACTCTCCAAACTTTTTTCCACATGTGGTGGGCGTAAAATGAATTTGTCTTGAATGATGTTTATAGCTATTAATATTGGAACTTTTTATTTATTTGGTTAGCTTTCCGAAGCTTGGATTTTATGGAGGCGGAAGAAACACAGTGCTGTTTTATTTTATTGTGTATTTATAAGGAAAAAAAGCCCATTACAACACATTCCTTATTGTCACTCCAAGGCGAAAATTGCCTCAAATAATAAATACTACTCTTTTGCCCCCTTGACAGGTTCTTATTTCTGTGTTTCATTTTAGTTTGGTCCAAGTTCTTGCAAAGAAGCACACGAGTAAATCTTACAGTGGCTCTTTATGTCATAACTGACTACATTTGTTAAATCTGAACTTACTAAACTGACTGCTTTCATGTTTTTGGATCATCTCTGCACCAAATGTTCAAATGCAGGTCTGCAGCTTATTATTATTATTATTATTATTATTATTATTATTATATATTGTTTTTGCTTTAAGTAAATAGCATATGTTTACCATGCCCTCTTTATCTCTCAGTATCAAGGTGTGCAGGCTGTAACGGTCCAGTTATTTGCCTTGTTAAAGCGCAGCACTACTATGCTCCAAAGTAACGCACAATAATAGTTTTTAATGTAAAGAATCAAACCTGTTACAGAAAGACGGCAGCTTGTTTATATGTATTCACAGACACAAATATGTATTTTGAGGGTGACTATTTCTGAGAAACTTTACTATGCAGGTCAGATACGGCCGATGAGGCCAACTCAACCATCCAGTACATTTGTACTGGTGTGATGCTTAGCTTCTAAGTGGCCTGTTTTGTTTACTTGTGTCATATTGACCTTGAACCTAAAGGTTGTAGATTGTAAATAAAATATTTTCAGAGTATAAGTTTTGCTGAAACTTTAAGCGTAGACTTCCTGTGATACAAAATGTATAGTTGCAGCTTTTGTTTTATTTTAAAGCTGACCACTGTTACCACGAGACCAGTAATACCCTGATTAAATCAGCTGATATTTATTTTATTGTCAGTCGTCCCGTTGCAGTTGCACGTTTCCTGTTTGCTCACTGCTCTCTGCAGCCTCTTGACTATTTTCCATTCAGTAGTCAAGACATTCCTCCAGACACTGATGTAATCCAGCAAGCAGCCTGATTTATTTGTTTTTAATTATGATGATTTCTTTTTTTTCCCCTTTTGGTAAAGTTCAGAGAGTTCATCAGATTCCATTAGTCTCACAAACACTTTAGAATCATTGTGCTTGTACAGTAGTGTATTTGTTAATATACCAAAGACACGGATTGTATTCTGTGCATATTCATTTTAATCTATAATTATGACCGTTTTCCTGCATCCTATGATTGGTGTCATGTACCACCTTCTTTGCCCCACAGTTTCTACTCAGAGGTGTAGAATTTCATCATCTCTTGAATTCTTCTGTATATTTGGCTCTTGAGGTTTATTTTCTGTTATGAGTTTGGATCTTGATGTGTCCATGCTGCCTCATCATTTTAGTCGGATCCGCCAAAAAGTTGCATTGCCTACTGAATCAAAAGCAGTTAACAGTAAAAATTGATTGAATATTTCTGGAAAATGACATGTACATTTTTATTTACTGAGAAGCCACTTTAGACTACATAAACTGTTTGTATTGAATGCAATATGGATTTCACATCAATGGATAAGATGTTTTGTCAGCTTTAATATTAAGATTAAATTTATACAGCTCTTTTATTCTAATTAAAGTTAGGTCAGTCTATTGCCAATTTTTTTTTTCAGTTGGATCCACTGACAAAACTACACTCCTTTCATTTTGAACTTAATCATATGAGACTAACTTTTTATTCATCGCATAGTGAATATTATAATGTCTGTGTCAAAGTACTTTAAACGTGTCAAAGCAGTGTTTCTAATAATTGCTTAGATTTTAAAGGTAGCAGCCAAGCTGATATTCTATGTAAATATGTTTATGCTAGTTACGCACAGATGATTGAAATGGGAGTTGGGATGATTTTTTGCTGTGCCACCTCCAGAACAGGAATTCTTGGAAGTTTGACCACGCACATATGAAATGATTGTGATAATGCTGCTACAGTATGTAACACTGGAGCTGAAATAAACAAGCAAGTGAGGAATGCTGCGTTTTTGTTTTGCTTCTGTATTGAATCAACATTTGCTTTGATACTCTATGTCCTGTCTCACTCAGTCTTTTAGATGTTGGGAAAAATGTTGGGTTGTTTTTATTCGGTATTCTAGAGCCACCAAAGATTTTACAAGTTAATGGGGCTTTAATTTAAATTACAAAGAAAGTTGGGATCAGTGATGGACTGAAAGCCTTAAAGGAAAGTTAACATGAATATGACAAGGTTAAGGCTGACCACACCATTTAAGGTAAAATGATCAGGGATGTTTGACGTTTAATTTCTGTTTTGTGTTTAGTGCCGGCCCTGAAAAACGTGATTGACTAATGACTGTGGGAGGATAATGCACACTGCTAGTGTTATTAAAACAAAATGAAACTGCAGTCTGTGAACAGGCTCTGGGCAAGTGTTCAAACGGGTGTTTATACTTTTGTTCTGTTTATAGACGGTGAAAAATTTCTGTCTTCTCCTGCTTGGTTTAAACGTGGCCATCATTACCAGTTCAGTGATCAGCACGTGCTAAAACAAAGCCCCACATTGCTCACAGCACTGAAAAATTTCATTAAATAAAGAACATGTTTTTCCATAATCAGTGTCTGCGTTACTCCACTGAAGACAGCATTAATAGTTTTCATAAGGGATTTTTCGTTGGTAGAAAGTCGTTCAGCTAGAAACTAATGTTGATTATCAAGAGTTAGAGAAGTTGTAGCTGAATTTTTTAAATGTCAAAGCCGAAACGAGCTGCATAGATAAATACCAGTGGTAGTAAGTGAGAAAATATGTTTATTTGAAATGTGAGAACCAACAATGCTTTAAAGTATCCTGTGTATCATGCAGGAGTTATACACGTCCAGTAGAGGGCGGCAACATTTCATTTAAATGTCGTCCTCACAGAAACATAGCTGACATTCCTCACAGGAAGAGATGACATTGACATGTGCCCTCTCTGAGTTTTTATCCACCACCAAATACCCAGAAACATGATGATGATGTCATAATCAGCGCAGCACTGTTGGCTCTGCTCTGAGTTTTGCAAATTTTGTTTGAAGAACTGCCTGCAAGTCTTAAACTTGCGTTTAAGATGATTTGAGAGGTAATAACTTTGCCAACACTGAGTGAAAAAAAAGACATCACATCAGGTAGAGGTTTTCAAGTTAGTGTGTTGAGTTCGGCTGCAGTGTTCTGTCTTCTGCTTCTTCATCTACATCTCATTATTTTTGATCTCTTTTATCTGGATTCACCTTAGGTAAAAGTCCCAGTTTTTCTTTTATTCCACATGGACATGACAACATTTTTCCCGTCCGCAGGTAAAGGTGAAGGTGTGAATGCACTAGTATGTACAGATGTAGACATAATCTGCCAATTAGATAATTTATAATAATAATATACATGTGAGCACAATATGCCCAGTCATTGCCTTACTGAAAGTGGTCACACAACACAAACGTAAGTATCAACATGGCAATAAAAGTACAGGAGTAAATGCACTCATGCTTTCATTTTTCCATTGCCCTCATGTTGTTCACAGTTATTGAAGTAGTAAATATAACGTTTTGTTTCTTAGTTTTATTTATTCTGCTGTTTATATGAAGGTAAATACTGCATTTCAACAGTGTGTGCTGCACTAAACAGTATATGTAATGGTGGAAAAACCAGGTTGATCAGATTTCGTATTGAGATGCAGACAGTGCCGAGCTTTTATTCCAAACCAACATGCCTCAGGACACGTACACTTGTGCCGTAACGTTGTTGTCCCTGATGTGTTTAGCTTTCGCCCTTGTCCATGAGCAAGTTGTTTATCTGAAGCGCACAATGAACGCCCCCCCTCAGCCCATGTCCTCTGTCCTTGTCATACTGTTCTCTAATCACTTTAATCTGCAGTAAACTGCCCCACTACTTTATGTCTTTATCCCACAGATAAGAACACTGGAAAATGACTCTTCTCTCTCTGTTTCTGCCTGTATTTCTCCTGTCTTTCTTTCTTTCTTTTTTTACACACCCACCCACCCACACACACACACACACACACACACACACACACACACACACACACACACACACACACTCACACACAGTTTGCAGCCATACAATCAATGTCAACCATCAGATAAGTTGGATGCATCAGTGTATCTGCTGATGGGACAAGAAATGCAGCTGCTCTACTGGTACCGTAACATGAGGGATCCAGTTACACTACCCAAGGAAGTTTATGAGTGTTCCCATGTGAAAAGATCAGGGCCATTTTAAACCTCCTTATCATCTCCAACAAGTTTGTCAGACAGTCACGGCATATTGGACCACTGACAAAGGCTCTCTTTATGGTCGGGGTATGGTTTTCTCCTCATCTGTTATGAAGATCTGCTTGTTTTTCAAAGCATCATTGGCCACCTTGAAGAGCACAACGACGGCTCTAAGACCACGCTGTTCACTCATCTCACAATCAGATCCCTAAATCTAGAGGCAAAGAAGATAAACTCATGGGACTTAACGTTGTATTTCTTGGCACATATACCTGCTTTATTTCCGTATCCCAGAAAATCTTCAAGTAAAATCTATGATCCAAGCATAGAGGAGGAGATAATGCCGGGATGTTATAAACTCCTCCTCGCAGCTTTTCATCATTCACTTGCCAAATCCAGTTAATCCATGTGGTGTAGAGACAGATCTAGAAAGAGAAGGAAACAGACGAGGATGTTGTTCATATGTCTTCTGTTTTTGTGAATCAATGTACCGTGTCTCTTTGAGCCAGCGGAAGTGCAGGTATTAACAAAGAGCAAAAATAATAGCTCTTCTAACCTTCAGCTTCACCCTTCAACAAGCTCCTCTATCTGATGAGTGTGTTCGTATACAGCCTGAAACTCTGAGAGACGCTGAGAGATACTGTCAGATTTTCAGTGCCGTCAAAACAGATGCTATCTGCCCTCTTCATGTCTAATTACCTGTTTACTCCAAGGGCCTACAATGAATGGTGCTGTTGATAAGGACTCACTTTAGTTTAAGGAAATCATTAAGATGCCTTTTTTCCCCCTTAACTTTCACAAGCTATGCTACAGTATGTTAAACTTTCCCTGTGCTTTGTAAGTTGATATATTCCATATGTAGATGTATATGTAAATAAACTGATGCCTGTTGTAATAGGACAGTACGATTTAGGCTCATATCTCATGACATGACAATTGGGTTGATGAAAACTCTCCGTGGAAAATTTTAAAAGTTTGAAGAATGACCACCACTTGATCCACACAGGAATGTGACGACAAACAATGTTTTTCTCAGTAAGTGGAAATGAAAACTAAGATTATGATGATCTTTTGACACTTGTTGCCTAAGCACAAGCCAGACGTGTTCCTGGCGTGAGAGTTCTCAAGTCTCCTGTTATCAATTCCATCAGTCCTCTGCTCACACTTTGGTTATGTTACTACAAACGTACCCTGTTTAAATATGTAAAGCACAAAATCCTGCATACCATCTTATCAGCACTGTACTGACTCAGCCCGGCATGCCAACCTGCAGGAAGTTATGCTCACTTCTTAGGACGCATTGTTGGTATTCAGCTTTTATATAAATAGGTAAAAGTGAATTTGTAAATAATTTTTTCTAAACAACTCATGGATGACATTAGAGGAGAGTTATCCTTTTTCATTTGAGGCAATGATAGAAATCTCTTAATGGAATATTTTACACCCTTGTGTTTGTTCAAAGAGGCACTTCACTGTATTCCTACAATCCAGCATTATGGTGAAATGACTGACATAAGGGTACTTTAATTTGAATCATGCACATCCTTGGCCTTTCTCCTCGCTCAAAAAGATGAAGCTCAACAATGTGTGCCTCTGTGTGTGTGTGTGTGTGTGTGTGTGGTGGCCTAGTTTTATTCATATTTGGATCTGAAAATGGTGAAATTTTGACTTTGCAGTATGGTTTTACAGACGCTAATGCTGGAGAAAATACAGAACATCAATGTTACTTAATTGGATTGCAAACACAGCAGCTTTGAAGCAGATATGCTGAGTAGCAGCAGCATACAGAGGAATGTGAAGTCCTTTTCATAGAGATATTAAGGTGTGAATGGGTTAGCTGTTAGCTGACACAGACTATCTTGCCACACTTCATACATAATTGCAACCATCCAAAACAGAATGCTGTCATTATTTTCTTTTTTCATTCAGAGAAATTGTGTTTATGTTACTCATATTACTCACGTCAGCAGATACGAAGAATAACTGACAGACACAATCAAACTTCCTCAAACCTTGAAGGTTCAGCCTCCTGGCCTCACCTATGGAGGGTCACATACTTATTGTACTGTACCACGTGCGCTAACAAAAGGAGGCGACATTCCTTATTCAAGTCATGGATAATATCAGTACACACAAAGATAACAAAGAGCACTTCATATCTACCTGCCATATCTGTGGCAGGGCAGCTCAAGGACATAGCCTGTCTCATACTGTCACACACCTGCAGGTGGATGATAGACGCCCTATAAGCTAAAGGTTAAATGCAACTTCCATGGGACGAAAGAAGAGAGCCCATGGGTGCAGTAAACCCTGTGAGAGAAGAAGAAGAAGAAGAAGGCCTGTAGAAATATCCACACAACTGAAGTGCGTACATGGTTGTTGTGGGGTATTTAGCTCAGACCCTGTGGATCTGTTCACTCTAATATCTAAAAACTATATTTTACATCTTATAGTCAAAATTGTACGCGAAACAACTGTAAATTCTGTGCATGTAAATCTGGTTTAGTCTTCTCCATTTTGTGCATAGTGTCATTTGATTAGCTCTTATTGTTTGAGTCATTTTAGCAGATATCTGGCACAACATTTTGTGGCAGACACTAGAGTAAACAACCATTTAATTAAAATGATAAAAAATGAACAAAATGTGGCTCTGCAGGTTTGACAATGGAAGTATTTGACCTAGTTGTCTAAAGGTCTGAAGAAAAATTCTATGTTAAAATATTCTAATTATTTTTATACTATTCATAAATGTTGTGTTATTTTCCTGAATAACCAACAATGGCCACAGAGCCTTTTACTACAATGTTAGATGGCATTGCTATTTCTTATTTCCATCACCATCTCTTATCCTCTGTATTTCGCAGAGTGATGATCATGTTAGCAAAAAGGTTCTGTTACATACTAATGAAATTTATGAGCCACATGATCACTTCACTACTTCATGCAGTGGCACGTACAAAATTGTTATCCTCTTATTGATGTCTCAGTTGGTGCAGTCCGTCTAAGATTAAAAAGAAAAGATACACTTTAACCAGCCTTAAAAATTGCATTTAATGAAAAGATGTATGCCAGTCTGAAAATTGTTTTTCTAATGTTTTCCTTCAGTACTTACATGCTGTATGCTTTCTATTTGGATGCAGATTCTAGTTGTGTTTTCCATTTGGATCTTAATTTTTCCTATTGTTCCTATTTTTCTTTGACTAAATACTATTATCTAACCGAACTACTCTGTTCGTATTTTTTGAGACATTTTAAACTAATTTCCCCCAAATTTCTCAGATGAGAAATTGCAGTTTCTTAGTTTTCAAGCTGATGAGCAGTTTATCTCCATGTAATCAGGTCAGAGGCTCTTTAAAGGAATCACATCTCATTCTTCAGCCCTCATTTACAAGATCACCCTCATCTCTGTCTAGTCTTATCTTCTTGTCATTTTACTGTATTATCAGAGTTACTCCAAACTGAAAGTTTAAATGTCTTCAGTATAAAACACCTATATTATTGTGTTACTCTTACCATGTAGTTTACTGTTGCTTCACAGTCAACTACAACTAACTGTTACATAAATCGGTTGTTTTCTGTATATATAAAACTTCACTGGTATTATAAACAATTTGAGTGTTTTCCCACTGTCCCACTTCATGTGTTGATGTAATATAATTTCACAACAAACTGGGCTACATGTCAAACTGTATTCCCCAAAACTTCACTTAATGTATTTTCTATATTTTTTCATCATAGAGCAAAGGATAAAACAAAGTATACTGTATCAACATTAATTTAATAATGAACTAATCAACAATGCTAAAACTCACTTCAGTGATCAAATGTTTCATCGCGTAACAATCATCTTTTTTGTTAAAAGCATGAAAAATGACAAGATGTGTTTGTGAACAAAATCATTTTAGATGGCACACTGGTAAAGGTAAAACATGGCCACACACTGGATTGTTATACACTCATACTCATTATACATCATCATATGCATTATTTCAGTTTCACCATATCGTTGGCCCCCAGGGGCCACCGTAGTCCCACAGGTAGGGTCTGTATTGGTAAGCTTTACAGAAGGAGGTGATTAGTGATGATCGGACCAAATCGTCTCTCAGGCCCAGTCCCTCTGCTTTGTACAAGTCCTTACAGAACTCTGATGTTTGCTGCTTTCGTTTTGTCTTGTACCTCCGGTTCTGAAACCAGATTTTCACTTGGGTCTCGGTGAGTCTTAAGGTGCTGGCCAGGTGAGCCCTCTCTGGAGCGGACAGGTATTTCTGGTGGTTAAACTTCTTTTCCAGTTCAAGCACTTGGAGGTGTGTAAACGCAGCTCTGGAGCGCTTCTGTTTCCCAGCGGAGGAAAAACTGCTGGACTCCGAGGTGCTGGGACAGGAAGTGTCCAGAGACTCTGTGAAGGAGAGATGTGATCAGGTCATCAAGGAGAGAAACTACTCTGTAACAGTTAGTATGGTCTAATCTGCATATCAGGCTGTGAAGCAGTGGCTAAAAAAAGAACTTCCTGATCATCATGTGGTACTTTTAGCTATTAATAAAAAACACTGCAACAACTTCTCACCTATTTAATATCGCTCATGGATTTAATACATCTTCTTTAACTTTATTCTGCAAAATAAAATCAAATACACAGATTGTATCTAGCCATCACATTTCTGTAACTGACAGCCTGCAGGAGCTCACCTGTCTGCGCTCCAAACGCTGTCTCCTGAGGGCAGAGTGGCTCTGACAACGTTTCAGATTCTTCTTTCCATTGTGAACATCTGTCAATCTTCTGCGAACAGCGTTTGCCATTAAATCTCGTGCTGTCCTTAATGGAGAGGATGTCCTCGATGAGGAAGGAGGTCACAGGTTTGACTGTGTCTGACATTTCCATCCAGTAATCCACAAATCAGAGGCCTCTCACTGCCAGAGGGCTACAGCGGGAGCTGAAGCGGAGTGTCTCCTCACACACTCACACCGTCTGAATTTATACACGAGCAGGGGCGGGTTTACTCTGACTGCACCGACAAGGGAAAGAGGCGGGCCAACTATTACTCTAATTTCACTTTCAATAACTTTCATTTGTTTGCCAGTTCATATCAACTTGATGGGAATTTCTGACACTGATAATGTCTTATCAGAAAGAAGGATTAATCATTACTGAATTAATTGATTTAAAATGGACAACTTAACATACTGTACATGTCTACGTGTACATTTTATCATAATAGATTGCAGTTTCCTTTTTACACAGATTTTACACAATACTATACACTCATTTACTCTTTCATAAAGTACACCTACCTAAATCTGTCTGATACAACAGCTCTGCGATGAATGCTACCTTCATGAAGGTGTAATGAAAGATGATCTGTGTATTAATACTACATGTTTTGTATATTGTAGTTTATTTTCATGTCTTGTACACTGCACAAACTACTCATATCTTTGAATGAACTTTATGGCCTACAAAATTAGGCAATGTACTAGAATCAGAACAAACAATGTATGTTCATACGGAAGAAACAGACATTTTTCTTTTCAGAGGTGGACAAAACTTCTAAAATCCTACTCCAGACACACCAGAAGTCCAGACAGAAATATTATTCAAGAGAAAGGTGGGTAATTTCTTTCAAATTGTGTGTCATATTAGCCCAGTGTAGCAGTGTCCCAGTGTGGGTGGGGGTGTCAGAGTGTGTGGTCATGCACTAATGAGTTTGACACATTTAGGCCGGCTCCTCAACGGACACAGTCATTTCTCGATGGGTGTTTGTTTGTTGTTCTCTGTGGTTCAGCCAGACTTTCTCCAGAGAATGAGACGTCTACTAGCAGCGTTTGTGTTCCTCGGGGACATCATGCTTTGTTTGGAAATGTGTGAATGTAGGTATCATAAACATGATCCTCTTCGTGCCCCCTGGCCTCCCCACTGACTCCTCCACCTTTCTTGGCACCAAACCACACACCGAGCAGTCACTAAAACCACAGTGTCACATCGATGAGGGCTTGCATTATCACTGCTTTAATGTGATGAAAGGGCAACATTTAAACTTTCTTCATCATATTCTCACTTATGTTGAATGCTGCGAGCTTTATGTGCAGTATGAATATAAATGTAAAGCCAACTTAAGCACGTTCTGTCCTGTGTTGTGGATCATCATTTAAAAAAGCCATCTGTTTTAAATCTACTGGGGCTCCTCTTAAGCATTAGCTGCTGTCTTGTCAACACAGTATTAAGATCATCAGTATGATATGTTTCACCCTGACTTCTTTGTCTACGACCGTCTGTCTGCACAAGTATGTTGAACTGTAAGCACAAAAAACTTTTATCCCCCTGTCTAGACACAGTATTTCTTTCTGTTTTTAGAGCCCTTACATGCCTTTTTGGGTCATAACATTCTGAACATGGAATCAAATGTAAAAAGAGGGTCATCTAGTTGGATAGAAAAAATTAAATTTTTAGCAACTATCTGATTCCGCTGAAAATTCAGATGTCCTCATCACTTCATTATAATATAAAAAAACACATGAAACACATATCTGGTTATCATCAAAAGCATATTCACTTGGCCAAATAAGAAAAAACATGCGCTCACTTCAATGACGGGGCTCTACCAACTATGCTGTCATCCTCTGCTGTTATTCTGAGACAATCCGCATGATTGCTCTGAGTTGAGAACAATGAGATTTCTTTTCAATCTATTGTGTCCTAAGCATTCGTTGCGCAGATATTTGGCTGCTCTGCATCAGATGTGACACAGTTGAACCTCTGACCTTTTAGCCTGGGGAATCATTTGTCTTCCACAGTACATGCTATGTGGTTACAATGTTTTTCTTAGAGCCACCGAAAGTTGTTGTGCAATCAATCTTCTGCTGTTTTCCTGCTATTTCTTTGTCTGAGATGACGAGTAGGTCAGTCATAACTGTGGATTCATCAGTTTTATCTGCTCAGTATCAGTGTTGTAACTGCTGCCTACACCTGTGCTATAGCGCAAAACATAACAAATATGTCATCGAATTGAACAGGTGAATGTGAGGTTTACGGACAAATCTCTGTCGTAAGTTTGTCTTGTGAAAGTAATGTGGGAGTCTTCCACTAGAGGGAGCTTTAAAGCCACACATCCCCACAGAGCAACAAAGCCAGCAGCCATTGCAAACTGCAGGAACAACAACCATACATTGAGCTGTTTTATCAAAGTATAGTTTGAAGAAACTCTAATTATGCGTAGTCAATAGTTCTCTGTCATGGATTGTTTCATCTTCATGTACCTCATAACTGCACGATTTAGTTGATACAGAGTGGATTGTTGGACACAGGAACTCTGCTCCTGGATTTGTGAATCATCTTTGCACCAATCATAAACAGTAGATTATCAGACTGACATTTGAAGGCTATTACATAGTCAAAGACTGTCCTCTTTTCTAAAGCTGACGTGACTACAGCATGAGTTAAAACTTTTTGAGTAAACCATAATGGGTTTCACTGATGGCAAGACACGTCATCCTCTATTTAAACTGACCCTCATTCCAACAGTGTAATCAAACATCTTTATTTTGGGATTCTACCTTCATTCATACATATCTCTATATCTTCATCTCTCTCTCTGTCTCTCTCTCTCTCTCTCACACACACACACACACACACACACACACACACACACACACACACACACACACACACACACACACACACACACATATACACACACGCCTTGTTATCTCTTTTTCCATTACTTTCTGCACCTTTAGCACCTCAATTTCCCACTCTGTTTGTAATTATCATGTGTGCATATCTGTGCATGACAATATTTGACCAAATCCTGAAATGTGATCAGATCACAATAAAAAACTACTGCACATAAACTTTTCCCCAATTAAAATGTATAGCTTTGGCAAGGCTTTAGTGAAAGTGAAATAGAAACAAATTTAAACTTTTTTAATTTTTATTTAATTTTTTTTTACCATATTGCCTATTTTAGGTAGAATTACTTAATTAATAATTTTAAAAATGTATTTTGCAAAAGTTAGCACATTTGTGTCAGAAAATGTAATTTATTCACATTAAATATTTTTATTTTATTTTATTTTATTTTATAATTTTTTTATTGCACACACACAAACGCACACTTTTACTGTTTATTTATTTTATTTTATTTATTTGATGAACCATAAGAATTTAATTCACAACACATGCACACGCTTACTTTTTTAATTTTTTTTAAAAATATATTTCATTTCATTTTATTTTAACACACGCTTTCTGTTTTATTTATTATTATTTAATGAGCTCCATGAATTGTTCTTTTGTATTATATTTTAAGCTGTGGCAATAATGTTGTTTGAATTGAACTCAATTGAATTGAGAGAGAGAGAGAGACAGAGAGAGAGAGAGAGAGAGAGAGAGAGGTATTATCTGATCACTTAAAGTGTCTCTAGTCTCCTCTGTGTCTACATTTTCCTGCTTATCTGTACAGAGATGTTCCTTAAGCTCCTCTCTCCACCTCAGGCTCTTTGCTTTCATGTCCATTAAAAATGACACATTGACATTCATTTATAATTTGAAAGTTGAAGCATGCTATAGTTTCAAGCTGGGAAAAACTTCTCATCTTTCCACTATACACTTTTCATGTGATATTTCTATAATATATTTCATAATTCTCCCACAATTCATTCTGGATTTATTACTTTAATTTTTTTTTAACAAATTGATCTGTAACGTTCAGGTGCTGCAGGTCTACTAAGTGTAACAACCAATTAACACCACGAAATGTAATGCAACTGAGAAATCTCTTCTTTTTGCTGTGCAAGTGAATTCAGTCGTATCTGGGGCTCATCTGTGAACGACAGGTCAGACTGGAACTGTTTCCCGTTTGATTGAAAGTTTAGAAAAGTTAAAGAGCCACTCTGTCTGCGGGTTTGTTTACTAAGCAAAGCTCTGGGACAACAGGCTCTCCAGCCTTATCAGGGGATTTGTGAATGGGACAATAATGAGCTCAGTTTGATAGAGCAGCCCTTTCAGGTCACCTTATCCATTAGGTTTTTTGATTGCTCTCGTTGAAACTGCGCTGCTTTATGACCAATTACCAAAGGATTTCTAATTAGGTATGTTATTTTTAATTGGATCATTAGAGGAAAATTTTAACTGGGAGCAATTGATCGAGATGTAGAGATTATAATGACATCTTAAAGCTTTGTATGTCTAACAAATTAAATATTTCAATTTAATTGACTCGGTTAATCATTTTTTGAAATACCGTTTAGATGTAGCCTACATAAATGAAAATATAAAAATTGTCACAATAAATGAAAATAAAAAAAAAGGATTCAAGCAAATTAGGTTGTAGAGTAGATGTCATATAATATGACACAAACTTTTTGTCACCAATTTGAAATTACTACATTTAATTCAGAATGTATCTATTTAAAGTGTGAAATATATTTAGCCCATCGAAAAAAAATATAAAAGGAGGATGAATAATATATACTCTAACCAAACAGCTGATTTTTAATTTGCCTTGGAAAAAATTTTCAACAAGAAAAAACGGATTAACAGACGCAAGTCCATACAAAATATAGGCTACCTTAAAGATTTGACATCGATACATTTGATCGCTTTCTGAACATTTGTAACCCTTCAATCACCAGCCTCCTACACCCTGTAAGGAAGCCTGAAAGTGTCCATGGGGCCCCTCGCTGTTACCTGTAAAATCACCCAGCTGGTTATTAGACATCTGTGCGGCGGTCACACCCGGTGCAGGTGACACACTGTGATAACTGCAGCCATACATGCTGCTGTTTCCGTATGCAAACACGGGATTATAATGTCCAAGAGTCACATTATAAGGTGCTGAATGTGAACCTGCACTGCAGAGCCTCCCGTCCCGAACCAGCACCGGTACCGCCACCCTCCTCGGCGCTGGTGGATACCCCGCCAGCTCCAGAGACTTGTCCTGCCTTTGGCGCTTGCATTTGTACCTCCTGTTCTGAAACCAGATTTTGACCTGTGTGGAGGTGAGTTTGAGGATGTGGGCCAGGTGCTCTCTCTCAGGGGCGGACAGGTAGCGCTGCTGTCTGAAGCGCCTCTCCAGCTCCGACACTTGGGACTGGGAGAAGAGGACCCGGGGCTTCCTGCGCAGCCTGGGTCTGCTTTTTGAGTTTTTTTCACAGTCAGGTGAACTGTCAAGACCGCACATCATCTCTGCACGTGAGAAAAAAGATAAATTCAAACTTTGTCAAGCTTAGGCATCTGAATTTTAAACCTGTAAAGGACTTGGGTTCAAAAAACTACTCACTTTATACAGTTAAACTCGATAAATTTATTTTTAATATCTGATAATGTTTTATTTTTCTAAAATTAAAATAGAAATCAGTTGATGGTGGTGGATGTCGTTTGTTTCTGCAGCATTTTTCCTCTCTCTCTCTCTCTCTCTTTTTTTTTTTTTTACATAGGCCCGCTTTACATATTATCTCTGCAGTATATTTTAAAGTATAGACACGTTCATGTATTTTTGCTCTAACATTAAAACACACTTTTTACAAACTTAAAAATAAAGTAAAATGAAAAACAACAAAGATGCGCAGAGTAAAATTGTGTTTATTGCAGAAAGTAAATGTGATTATTTTGACGGTTTAACAGTAAAATCAAAAGAGCCTGCGAAACAGTAAAAAATGAGCACTTGTGTGCCCCTCTTCTTCTTAAACTGCGTGCACATGATTACCTTTAAAAATTATAATAGTTTAACACAGATACTAATAAAAAAATCTATATTGCCATAAGTTCAGTTAATCAATGTTGAATGTTTGGTGATAAATTATTGCAAATATATGCGCTTCCAGGTGTATTCGATTTTACTGAAGATAAATTCGTTTTTGTTTTCAAATTGAGAGAGGAAAAGGAAAACGTGGCAGGTTTTATTCCTCCAGTCACGCGCTCAATGACCCATTCAGTCTGTGGGCCTACACCTACAGTAGCCAACCATCAGCACGGTGTTTATACCTGGAACTGACTGATTATCGTATAATCTCACCCTGCTCATTTGTCTCCTCTTCTGCTGCTGAGTTGTGGGGATCGAGCTTCTCCGGCATCCCAGAGACGCACGGCTCAGACTGGCAGTCATACAATTCCCCGCTCCGGGACGCACCGTGCACGTGCTGATAATGCATCGGAACAACTTGATCAGTCATCAAGAATTCATTTTCAAAATCATGGCGGTGCTCCAGCTTCAAAATATCCTTCACTGAAAAAGGTGTCGTGGTGGTTGAACTGGGATGCATCCCCACCCTCTTAGTTGGCTGTAAAATGATTCTTTACGCGCTTTGCTCGAGCTTCTGGTGATGCTGCGGGACTTATCTCGTAACTGACCGAGGGTCTGGGAAGATGTAAATCATGCAAGGGTCGAGCTAGAGATCAAGCTGGAGATATATCTGTCACCCCTCTCGGAAACACTGGCCAACACCCAGCCTGCGCGCACAACTCCTTTCCTTCTCACCTTACACAGGAACACCTCACATCATATCCACCCTGCATGCTTTCTGTGTGAGAGGCAGGCCTAATTAAGAGAATTAGACCTAATTAGGAAAAAGCCTTGACGGCTTAATTGCAGTGGCGTCCTACAAAACTATTGGAGTTATAAACTTTTGGGGAAAAACCCAACGTTTTGTAACGATTTGTTTTTCTGACATGTGAGGAGATTCTTACTGATTTTGCTTTAATAAATCATTTAGACATGTTTCTTTTTACACACGCAAAAAAGTTGAAGGATTTCTTTTTATGGATTTCCAGACATAGGTGACGGCCAAAGTTTGTGGCTGAAAATGTACTGAAAGAAACGGTTTTGCATGACCAGAAACAAGTGAAACTACCCCAGATTAATTAACCTGTTTAAAAACGGAGTAATGCATTCAGTGTGTACCTAAACCACGCTTCTGGTCAGCCAAGTAAAGCCACTTAATCAGCATGCATGTCCTCGGGGGGCTGAGTGATCTTAGGAGATGTTGAACAGCTTTGCCATCAACATTGTTTTCCTGCCACGTTATTAGTGTTCTCAGGCCACAACAAACAGTAACACTATACCTGATGTTGTGGAAGTGGAGAAGCGGCGGCGCCAGCCAGCGATGCTTGACTGAGGCCGAGACGCGCGTCCACACAGACAGGAACAGGGACAGACACGGTCTGTCCCACTGCAAGATGAAGGGAGATGTATGGAGGGCACTTATAGGTCTGAGCGGGAGTGTTTTAAAGCAGTGATTGAAACTGTTGACAGGTCCTTTATTTAGACGACTGGAGTACTAACAAATGACAAGGTAAATTGTAAGATTTTATAACTTATTTATTACTGCAGAACTTATGATAATTTTATGCATGCATTATGAATGTATCATGATTCCCGTTTCTTAATATTAAGAAATGATCAATTCACTATGAATTTATTAGCTAACACTTCATGGACAATTCATGAATTTATATATTTATGAAGTTATATATTTATAACTGTAACAGAAATATTCCCGGCAGTTAAAATTTAGTTGGAGCTATAGCTTTGTTTGGTTCAGCGCAATTACAAGAACTGTATGGATTGAAACTGTCCCCACACTAACAGAATTAACAGAACAGCCAGTAGACATCTCAAGGCCAGAAGAAGCAACAAAAACCCCCCAAACAAAACAGTGTAAGTGAACTAGGGGATGTTGCTCTGTCATTAGCTTGCTGCTGTTTACATTTGAATAAAGGTTTAAAACTGGGCTGTCTGGAACAAAATCCACACCACTGCTGTGTCCTCAGAAGCTGTTTAAACTGCACCTGTGGTGTAATTCACACCAGTAAACCCAGTTGCTGTGTCCTGTACAAATCCCCTAAATGCCACTAGAGTTCACTGTTGGCCAGAAGTGTTCAGTGTTTGGTCTGTCTTATACAGCTCTAATAATTTTATTCATTTTTAAAAGCTCAAGTCCTTCACGATGTATGATGATTAAGAGCTTTTATTTGTTGTTTTGAAGCAGTTTTGTTGTTTACGATTTTTTCGTTTGTTTCCTCCTTTTCTTTCGGTTAGGGGAGCTTTAACTGAATGTATCAGCTAGGTTAGTCACCCTGTGAGGGGTTGCTTCACTGTGGCTTTGGTTAAAGGCAGTGGGGCACAAAAATAGCATTCATCTTTATGTTTGTTATGTTTCTGTGAAGCACTTGTGGTTGTAAGAAATGTATATGGTGCTCCAGTTGTCCGCGTGTTCAGTCATGAGCCTCTTGGTTTTGGTTTGTTAAACCAAATTTAGAACATGAAAGGTTTGAAAATACAGTAAAAAGAATGTGAATACTGTAATTGCACATCTGTAATCAAGATAATATCATTTCAACTATATTTGCCATTAACCTGCATGCTTTTCTTTCTTCCACTTCCAGTTATCTTATATATTCTATGTGCATTGTTGTTTCCTTGTGTGCGATTACCTAGTGTCATTTTCCTGGAGCAAAAACAAGCCATATAAATTTTATTTAATAAGACAATCTCAGGCCTTTGGCTGTCTGTCAAAATAATTACATTACTGTGGGTAACTGAATGAGCATGGAAGCAGGCAGGATACTGTAAGTGGTACAGCAAGTGAATAAGTGGCTAAACAGTCTGACCATAGCATGGCAGGTAGCTTGCTGTGGCTGCTCATGTCATGTTAAAAAACAGATCACACTACTGCTTATCAAATGGGAAGAATGTAACAAAAGCAGGGTCAAATCTGGAGAGGAACTCAGAGGCCAATAACTACCCCAAAAATAAGCCAATAAAACAGTGACTAGTGACTAGAATAATTGATTATTATTATCACATTCAAACCAATAAAGCTAATTTTTAAACCTTTATTTATCCAGAGAGCTTCACTGAGAGCAACCTCTGACTTGTGGGGACTTCCAGGTGACTCCTGGTTCAGATCCAGATGCAACCCCCTGCTTTCTGTCAGGTTGGTCCATGCAGCGATAATAAATCGCACAAGAGGATGTTCAACAGTCAACAGTCACTACCTTCTCAACAAAGATGAACACTGACTTTATTAAGTTCAACAGATGACCCTCAAAATCTCTGCAATGATAAATCTCAAGGCCAGAAGATACTGACTTGAAGACACTCCTCCGAGTCTGACTGGGAACTCCTGCAGTCTCTTCCAAGAAGAACATGCTCCTCTTTTCCTACAGTACCTTTTAACAATCAACCTCTCTAACTCTGGGCTCCAAACTCTTCCTGATGAATGCAATCCGACTGGACAACTTGGTGGTGTTTAGCTCTGAGTGGGGCTGTTAGTTGGACAAAAGCCGTCAGCTGAAAGAGAGCTCAGAAAATAAAATATAACACCAAATGCATGTGTCAAAGTGCCATTTTCTACATATCTAGATTCCAGCTAATTTTGTGGCATTGAATTTAGAATATTGATTTTCCATTCATTAATAGATGACCCATTAAGCGTTAACTAATCACATAAACTCATATTGGCTTGATTGTGTGTTAAAAGAGATTAACAGGCCATACATCCTGCATTAATTAAATAATTATGATTCATTCATTAGTTGTGCATTACTCTGTTTTTTTTAACATTATAATAAAGTCTTAATTTAGTTTAGTTAATTTAGTTAGTTTAGTACAGTTTAATTTTTCCATCAATAGAGGGCTCAATCTAAACAAAAGTTACCCTTTAGAAATATTTTGAGAGTTTTATAATAGGAAAGAATACAATTTCCAGAGAAAATCTCATTTAAATGTATTTATTTTATTTAGTTATTGCCCCCTGATCCAATGTGGACTCTAAAGCTGGAGGGTGTCATGCTGTACAGACTGTAAAGCCCCCCTGATACAAATTTGGGATTCTGAGCTATAGCAAATTGACTTGCCTTAAGACCTTTCAATTACTGTTTAGCTAGAAATTAATTAATTAATTAAAGTCTCATCATGAGCGTAGTAGCTGAACCCAAGGAAAAAAGTTATATGATTTGAACACATGGATATTTAGTTAGAAAATGTTTTGTCTTAAATAATGGTTAAACAGCACCATAAAACTGCAATGCTTAGCTTCTCAACAGTGATATTCTTTGAAACCAGCACATCTCATATGGACAAACCAAGAAACCTGAACTTCAAAAGCAGAGGGGAAAAAACTCTGAAGTCAACTTTGAATTGTTTGACACCTTGGGGATTTCAGGGTGTCCAGTTTGATGGGTAAATTACTTTATAATTACCGCAGAGTTCTCTGGGGGCTTAAAGCAATGGCCTCTCTGAGTTTCTATGACTCCTGTTCCTTACAATCAAAGCCTTTCCTATTGATTCCACCATTTGTCCCCTCACTGTAACATAAGAAGCTTTCTAAGTACAGTTTACCACAAAATACCCCTAATTCATCATAGAGCAAAATAGGAAGCTGATAGCAGCTGAAAGAGGAGATAAAGTTGTCTTGCACTGAGTGAAACTGAACCCAGCAATCCTGTGGCCAACATGCAACTAAATATACTCATCAAAATTTTGTATGACATTGACAATTCTATTCAGGAAAGAGGGAGACTTTTTAGTTAGACTGTAACACTCTGCTTTTGGAGTGTATTTATATATATGTTAGGAGAGGCAGAATAGAGTAGTGTACCATTTTGCTGACATGACTAAGGTGCTTTGAGTTTTCTATGCTATGGAGAGATCTTACATACATCATTTGGGATTAATTTGCACTGTATATTTGTATTCAAATGGTTATAGTCATGCAACTGCATTGCCTGAGGCCTTCTGTAAATGTAACTGAGCATTTGTACTTTTAGTTGTATGGTGTTATGACACAATAATAATAATTGTAAGCATAATAGCGTCAATTAGATCATCTGTCAAAGTCTTCTGACGCATTTGACCAGATCAATGTCAATCCCACCTGTTCATGTATCATCACCTGCTCTTCTACACTAATACTGTTGTCCTTTGTATTACTGCTTCTTGAAATGTTAATGGTCAGTCATTATGTAGGTATTTTAACATATTTTATGTGTAATTAAACACTTCTTAATTCATAAACCCCAGAAAATGGTTTAATATGGTTTACTGTGAGGCAAGAACACCTGCTGTAACACATCCTTTGTTGTTGTCATGTTTTGACTACAACAGTAGTCACATTAAAGCCAAATTGTGAAGTGTTTCAGATTGCGGACATCTTACCTACAGTAAACCAGTATTGTCTTACTTATTCAGGCGTTCTCTGGGCTTCCTGGTAGCGATATGGCTATAAAAGTAATGGAAATGTAAACACAACTTCAACATTGCGTTTCAATGTTGAACATATGTAACATCCTGTATGTTGTGACTGAGGTCTATGACAGAAGCCTTTAAAAAATATGTTTTTATATAAATTGCTTGAGTAGCACGATCATGGATGAGGAATTGCAACAGATGACTGTCACTGACAACAGTCACTGTGACATATTTGAAATAACCATTCAAATTTGATATGCCGTCATGATGTGTGCTTTGGCTAAAGTGTGGACTGCTTGTGGATCTCGTTTGAATTTAAAAATGGTTAGCTGAAGCTATGTGTCCTTGCCTGAAGAAAGAAATTCTTCAAACCAGTTTTCAGCCACTAGATGTCTCTGCCGCACTGTGTTTATGCCAAGGGCTTAATAAAAGGATTCATTTCTCAGGCCAAGTCAGAAAATAGCATTCATTTATGTCCCGCAGAGTGCAGTTCACAAATTGTAGGACAGACTGATGCAACTGTAAAAGCAAAGCATATATATATCTTCATCTCATCTTGTCGGTTGCATTTTCCTTGAGACTGAACTTGAAATATTTCCGTGCAATGTCCTAAATGCAAGTTTCTCATCAATGACCCTGTCATTTGTAGTCGTGTTCCTTTAAGTCTTATCATATCCTCCATGCCTTACAGAAAGGCAAAGCTGTAGTGTAAGACAAATACAAATGGCACAAAGGAAAGCTAAAAATGATCTCTGCTAAAAACTAAAGCATCGTGTGGAACACAACTTCATCCATATTTGTGAAACCTGTCGGTCTTTTCCAATGTTCACTGTTCAGTTGGAGAGCTGTTAAAATAGTCAGGTACTGTGAGAGAAAGCAACATTTGAGAGCGTTCAAGAGCATTTCAACTGCACCAGTGAAGTGACTGAATATGATGCTCAATTGGCTCCATCAATTTGATTGGCTTAAGCAGACTTTGGTGCACAAATGTCATAGTGTTCTGCAAATTGAAAAAATAGACTATAATACATGATCTATCCACCTGTGTTTTTCTGTGCAACCATGTTTGTAAATGTTTGGTATAATGTTTTCAGCATATTGAGAACCAAAAACTCTATTGCATTTGATTCTAAGACAAACTAGAGAGACTTTGGCTTGAATGGATAATGCACTGTTTCATCTCTTTCCCTTGCCACTCCAGCGCTTTCTTCAGTAAAATTTGATCTAATTTTCTTTCCTGTCCTTGGGTATTTCCCCACAGAAAAGAAGGGATAGTGATTGCTGGGTAAGATTGGAGTGGATCTAATCTTCCACTGCTCTCAGTCATACTCCATTTCACTGCACATCTAATTTGTCACACTGCTGATGAATATGCCACAAGTTTCATGGGAAAGAGAAGGACATAATGAATATAAAACACACTGGGAGAGGGGAGAGGCAATCGCTGTACCACACTAACCACAGTGCATTTGTCCCATCAAATTGCTGACACTATGCATGCACCATGGATACATTGCTTTCCTCCCGCAGAATTTGATCAAGAGGTTAAAAAAATGCCAAACAATGGTTGTTGTTTGCCTGCAGCTTGTAGGCAGGAGCTCCATAGCCACTGATGATCAATGACCACACAGCCACTCTGTTTGTACAAGGAGAACGTACATCACCTCAGAAATGCATGCATTTATTACTAATATTTGAGTGACAGTGTAAGCGTTGCAGGTAGATTTATTATAAAGACATGCATGTGCATTACACAATTACACAACATTGTTTCAAAGCAGAAGGTATCATAATGTTGCATCTGATGGCTCAAATGAGGCACTGTTTCATCACCAGCTTTAAAAAGCATTAATGTCAAACACAAACAGATGGCATGAATTAAATCTGCATAAATTTTATATTCTAAATTCATCATTATTCATTATTGCTCTGGTTGTGATTGTCAGGGTGGTGATACACTCTGCAGCAGTCCAAGCAACAGGCAACATAGTGAAATCTGTTCAAATGTATATTGGGAATAAGACGCTTCTGTGAGTTGAAAGCTATAAGTCCATCCCAACTGCTTTTAAACATTACCTACTACACAACTGCAGCTATGTAACTGAGCAACTCAGTGAGACACACTTTTTTAAACTGACCATATGGAAAAATTTAAAAAGTGTTTTGTTCTGTCCATCATGCGTGTGCTAAATTCATTGATGAGTTGAAAGTGAGTGTCTCTTTAAAGAACGGCATGATAGAATCTGTGTGCAGAGCTGCTGCATCACCTATCCATGAGACTGGAGAGCGGCTGATGAGAAAGCCCTTCAGGACTCTTCTCTAAATAGGCATGAAATTATATCTCCCTCTGACTGAGATTAGCGTCCATGGAGCCTCATGCGTTCTGCCCCCTCTTTTCCTCAGGCTCTCCAACCAAACAGGCACTTTGCAGTCTCAGCTCGTTTGTGCTCAAGTTTAAGAAAGTTCATTTTCATCAGGAGGCGCTCTCCTTCATCTTCCTTCATGGGTCCTACAGGATTTGTCACATATACCAAAGGGATGTGGTAAACCATAGCAATGTGATGTGCTTATGATTGGTGTTTAAGAGACCAGCTCCTTTATCATTCACTGGAAATATTTTGACTAATTCACTGTTAGTTTCAGGGTGCACAATTCATTGTACCGAACTATTGTTTTTAACTAAAGGAAGTTCAAAGAAACTGATATGTAAAAATTCACATGTGGCTCATTCATACTAAAGTAAAATCACAATCTGAGCAGGGAAACAAAGGTGTCACTCTAATGTGGAAAACCTTCAGGTAGGCCTACAGTAAACAGGACATCAGTTGCTTTTATTAAGAGCCAGTATTGGAAAGAAACAAAACAAATTAATTTGCTAAAATTTGTTGCTCTGTATCTCTTGGACATGTAATAAGTACCTGGATGCTAATAGGTTTAAGCCATATCAAGTCAAAAGGGGATATTTTAATTTTGTATCAATTGCTTGTTTCTGCAGCCCTGAGGTGGCCAGAAAATCAGTAATTGCAGGTTTAATGTGTCAGTGCTCAACCTTTATTTGCCGCCACACTGCTCACCTGAAAGCTAATGCTGTCATTTGCTGTTACTGTAGCTGAAATGCTTCATAAAGCATCTCATAAGCCCCACATCACCCCCAGCATAGACCTGTAGGCTCTGAGTCTACATTCTCATAGGTTAAGATAGCACATCCCCTATGATTCAACATTTACATTAGAATCCATTCCACACAACTTGGCAGACTGAAATGTCGCTGAGGCCTGATAATAAAAGTTGATGATCAGGTTATGGACATATTATGAAAGTTTGTAGCTGGAATGTGCCTTGGTTACCTGTTAGATGAACTTTTGAAATAATTTCTTCCTCTCCGTTTTGTTCTTTAGTTTCAAAACAGTTTTGAGAGTTTGAGGATAAAACCCGAGATTAACGCAGCTCCTTGAAAGCTGGTGCCAAGTATTTGTGATAAAGGCAACCGAAGGAGTGAGCCTGTTTTCATTTTTCCTGTTGCAGAGGACATTAGAAATGCTAATAGCCCTGGATATTATCGTGGTGTCGTGGGTGACACATTTATTTGAGATTTTGTGGTCTGGTGAAAGAGGTGGTTGATGAATGGAATTAGCAATCATGAACTCCATGTCTTAATCAGACAACACTGGACACTTTTACAGATAATCGGGAGGTTATGGCATTTGATAATACCGTCTTATGTGTTCTCTAAGTTTATCTAGCCAGTACGTCAGGCCTTACTCAGTATTCATCAGCTTCCATCTATTAAACAACACATTTTGGTGTTTGCTGATAAATAAACCAAAGCCATTAAGTCAGAGGCACTTTTCTGAATGTTTTAGGGCAGTTGATAGAAAACAATGTAGAGGCCTAAGGAGATTTCAAATTTGTAGATGTTGGTGCAAATCTGCAAGTGATAATGGATCCAAATAAGTGAAACAAGAGCAAAGCAACATATTTCATACCATATGCCAGATATGATAAATATTTTATTTCTGATCAGCAAAAGACACACAATTGATGCATTTGTATCTTTCATGACTTTTCAGTACAGAGGAAAAACCCAAACATATACACAGTATGGGTATATATGTATATGGGTATATTTTAAAGTGCAAGTGATTCACAAGGGTCAATCATGCGTTACATAGCATCAGGAACTTCAGCAATCTTAAATCCTCGATAACTTTTTGAATCTGATAGTAAAATAACTGTCACGTATATATGAATACAAAATAAACTTTACTAGTCACCGAAGCTTTTTGATTTTGTTTAAGCGCAACATTTATCAATCTATTTCAAGTCTTAAAAGGAAAGAGTACCATGAAGTGCCAGAAGTGAGGGAGTCTTTAGTGTTGAAAGGAGAAACTGTTTCACAAAACTCACCGTGGGTCAATTTAATAATGCTCCCGTACCACCTTAAGCACCACTTACTTGAATTAAAAACAAGAAGTAACTGAAAACCACATACTTTTCTCACTTTTGTATTTTGTAACAGCCTTCACGGGTCACCTAACTTGGGCATGTCCTCGTCAAAACAGACATTCAGTATACAGGTACATTCTCTGAAATTACCATTACATTTGACTTGGTGAGGAAACAGTCAATTTGCCCTTGCCAAATATGTTTGACACAAGGAATGTTCATAGAAAATAAATATGAAGACATGGATGGACAAAAAAAATGTGTTAATGTGGACCGATGCTGAGCTCGCTGTGTGTTGACAGGTCTGAGCAGCCACAGTGGAGGGGCATCTGGACAGCATCATACAGGGAAGTAACAGTTTAGCAGCAGCTGTTGGGTTTTGGATTTACCCATGGACAACAAAGATACAGACATATGTATCAATAGTACATGAAGAAGCCCTGACCCTTCAGGATGCGAAATATTCAAACTGATTTCCATTCACTGGGTAAATAAAACATGCCTTAATTGCAAATGTGCTGAATGTTTCAATGCCCTTTATAGTGGTTAAGATGCAAAGTGCATATTTACCATAAAATAGTAAGCTAGGATATACTACAGTGTGACTATAGCTCTTAACTTCCCAAGTGATTCCTTCAAAACTGCTGTCCTTTTGCACCAAATGACACAAAAGAAATGATCATATTCACAGAACAAAAAGAAACGCCAGTTTACAAAAAACACAGAAACAGAAAGTAATATAGAGGAGCAATGCCTTCACACTGCGGGTGCGGTATGAGAGCATACATGCTGCTGTTTATTCACACAGCATTGGCTGGCACTGAATGAAATAAAGGTCAATTTATGTGTTGCTGTGAATCCTTGTATGTGAGATTATTGCATAGTTTGGAAATCTTAACATAGCTATTAAATTGACACTGACATCTCTTTTTTTCTGGTCTGTTCGCTCATATCCATCCAGGACAATATATTAATTCACTTTTTTTCAAACAGGACTGGGTTAAATTCCTTTCGTGAAGTCAAAGCAAAAAACGTAAAGACAAGGTCAAAATCAGGCAAGCAGAACCTTTCTGCCCAATAATTCCTTATCATTCTGTCATCAAACTATTTTTGATTTTCAAGGTTTGAATATTCAAGAAAGGAGCTGAACCCAGCGCTGGTTCCAAGTTCATCTCTATATTGCATTTTTTCATGCGCACAAATATCTGCAATTTACTCCCAAGCAGAAACTAACTTAAGCCATTAATTATTCAATTGAAGTGAATGGCAAACCACCATCTATCTATGTAAAACAAATACCAGCATTAAGACCCTTCTCAGTGACTATATGACTGAATGATTGTCTCGATCCCTGAAGGCCATGAAACATACAATCGTATCTGCAAAATATGTTCAGATTTCATATATTGTTGTTGGAAGGGAATTGGTTAATGGATGACATCTACTGGGACTTTGTTACATTGATGTACAGTTATGATGCCCCTTAATATACACAAACCATCTTAAACTTCTTACCTAGTAAGACAGCCTGTCATTTAAATAGACCTCAACAACAAACCATACATTGTTAAGTACTTCAGAGCACCAATCAGAAGTTTGCAACATTTGAATCAGCATCTGATGACAGTCACAGGGTTGTTTGCTTATGTTGTCAGGCCACTGCCAATTAAATCTTATCAAACCACACCCACACAGTCTTCATTAAGTAGATTATCTGAGGTAACATTAAATACAGTTTTTGTTTACTTAGTTATTAATATTTAATGTTATTTGAAACATGGGACTATAAAAAAAGACTTTGCCACTAAGGGCCAAAACAGATACAGATACTATAGTATGTACTCCCATGATTATTATTTCTCTTGGATCTTTCCCATCTCTTTCTCTGCATAATATAGATAAAATTAATACAATAAAAAATCAAGTGATGAAGATAATCACTAGCTACAATTAGAACTTATCTATTAGTAGGCATCTTCAGTAAAATTTATTTTAGCCTATGCGAACCAGTGCAGAACCATCAAAACTTCACTGTGAGTGTTCTTGATGCTGGTGTTGGTTTTAGTGTCGTTATACCTGGCCAATCTTCAATAATGTGCACAGCCTCCAGAGGTGAACGAGCACATCTAGCAGCTGCAATAACAACCTTTTTTTCAACCAGAAAGTGTGTCAAAATTAAGCTATCGTTTTGTTGTGGTCCCTTGTAACACCCATAAAGAAGATCACCTGACTTGAAAGACCAACCTTGTTCCCCTATGACCAGCACAGAGTCATGACATGGGTCCCATTCAGTCACCAGAGTGTCAGCTCACTTTTTTTTTTGGCATAGAGCTCATGTTCAAATAGGAGCCATGACTGAACTGCTTTTTTAAAATCTGTAAACTAATTAAAACTACAATAATGCATTAAAATAAAAAAAAAACATTAAATAATATAGTAGGAAAATAAATATCATTCCAACAAGGCTTTTTTTAAATAGTCATTCTCAATCTTGACACTGGAAGCCAGTGTGTATGTCACGTTATTCACCTCAGAGAATGATGATCATCAGTCCAAGAAAATGGCTGCTCTCAGTCTCATTGGTGAACCTGCTAATTAGCTACTGCACATACACTACTGCTTCATGCTCAGTTAAGAACATGGATACAGATTCCACTAAACATGGTCCCACGTATACTGTAGAGCTCAACAGTCATATGCATTACAAGTGTCTGGATACAAGATATGCAAAATTGACTTTTTCTAATAGTTAGACTTGGCCATGATGTGGACAATCCTTACGTGCAGGATGATGATTTGAAACACATGACCATGGCGACATCTGCCATCAGAAAAAAAACACACATACACACACACAAAAAAAAACTATTATAAGTGCTATAGCTATACACTCTTTTGGTATTTCATGAATAGCATTCAGGGCAGTTTGTAGATATTTGGTCAGTTTAAGGTAACCTCTCAAAGGTTATCATGAAACCTCTACAGACCTCGCTCTGTATGAGCACTCTCTTTTAGAGGGCTAGCTATGGCTGTCTTAGATAACTTGGTATACAGTACATTTTATCTGTTATGTTAGTGTCAGAAAATAGATATGAAACTCACTTCTACATCTCATGCTCAAACTTTGACTGGCCTTGTCACTAAAATATTAAATACATCTACCAATCATTTCCCATTTCCGTCAATGATCTAATAACAATCCAGCTACTGATCTCTATTTATGAACAAATTTCTGGATTATGAGATTTGTGCACGGACTTGTGCTCTAGAGGCGTGAAACACTATGGCTGTTTATTTTGTTTTTTTTTTGTTTTTGTGTTTTTTGCTTGGCATTAAAAGACATCTTAAGGATTCATTTGCTTTGGAGGAGGTGAAGAGGAGTGTGCAGGACCATGTTGCGCAGATGCAACAGCCACATGTTCAACACTAACTGTGAGCGGACACGTTTGAAAACAGTCAATGGAAGGGGGAGATCTCTCAAGCCTAAAGTGTAGGATATACAATATAACAACAATCAAACTCTGATATCAACTCTATGGGCGTTCCAGCATTCCCTAGAGGTGCATATTTCTGTAACTTCCAGTCAAGCGGAGGAATGTATTTGATCACCCCTAGGGAATAGAGGAGCTTTCGGGATGTTTTGAGGAGTGTGTGTGGAGTTTCTGAATCTGAGTGGAAGTTAGGAGCTGTCACTGGCAGAGCGCTTTTTGCCAAAATGACTGGCAGAGTCTCTGTTTCGCAGATTAGGCTGGATCTTGTACATATGGGGACCCATGGACCAGCGCCAGCTCCCACGGCCCTCCACTCCGGTTGGGATGGCGGCAGCTGCAGCCACAGCAGTGGATGGGCAGGGTTTGTTCTGCAGCAGCTGAATAAGCATTGTCATCTCTGGGCCCAGCCGCGACACCATGCTGGTCCGAACGCGGTCCACCGTGTCCTCATCACAGTCCATCAGACTCTGTAGCAGCTTACCATAAAACCTAGGACAACAAAACAAAGCAACACAGAATGTCTTTTGTGACTGAAGAAACCAAAACCAAAAGGGCAAAAATGTAAATGTAAAAATGTACAGTATACAGTACAGTATATTCCTGTTGTATCCCTCTAACAGTTTAAATCTTCAAAGGTATTTATATGTATTTGCACATGTGCTCTATAGTCTGTATAGTCATCCATCTGGTAGTGACCACCCCCTCTCCTGTTACTACTAAGCCTTGTGCTCCACCCTCCCAGCCCTTCTGTATCTACTCCCAACCTATCCGACATATAGTGAAACAACAATAGGAATGAAAACATGCAAACTTGATATTCCTGTTTCATTTTCTTTCATTGAATGAAAGAATGTATAAAGCAGATGGTAACCAAAACATGGAAATCAATACAAACGAAGCCATCTGTTATGCTGCATAAATCATGGTCAGAGGGGTATTTGCAACATGCCAGTCATGTATAGTTGTCATTTATGGGATGATTGAAACACATGTCTCCCATTCACTTAAAATGAATGACAGCTGTGTTTACAGTCTGATTGTTTCCTTCACTGGATTTAAATAAAAACTACTTTGTGGTCAAAGAGCCTGTCAAACGTCACAAGCTTTAAACTCTGAAATGACTGTTATTTTTTCTGAATGCCACAGCCATGTACAGTGTGTACCAGATCATAACCTTGATCAACTTGTTCTTAAAGTATAAGCATATAGTAAATAATACTTTACTGCTTACCTGTTGGGGAAGTGACTTGGTAGCTGTGCCACCTCACCAATAGCATCTGGGTTCGATCGGGCAATAGTGCAGATATTCAGCTTACTGTAACACTCCTCTTGGACTTCAGATATCATTCTTTGGAAGGTGGAGCAGCGGCGGATGGTGGAGAATGCCTTCGAGGTGATGCCATTGGCAATGCACTTAAGGCTCTCCTTCACAAATGCTTTACCCTGTAAAAAAACAGCAGTGCTTCACACATTCTTGCCCTGACAGTTACACCCATATAATCCTACACAGCTCATGTGCACGTAGAAACAGAGAGAATGACATACTGCGTGTAGTCTTTGTGAAATGAGTGAAGTGTATACCTGAGTGTCAAATTTAGCAGCACTGTATAGGAAGGACTTGCAGATGTCATGCATGCCATCTGTGTCACAAGTTGAGTTTTCCAGGCAGGCGAAGGCTCCGCAGCCAACTTGGAGGGCACTGTTGAGACAGCGTGCCACATCTGCTGTGGGCACAGAGAATGGACCATCAGCAGGGGAGCCAACAGCGGGTTCACTGGGAATCACTGCACACTCACTGAGCTCATTACACAAGGGTTGCCAGGGTTTCAGCTAAAAAATGTGGCGAACAAAGGAGAATTTTCATACTTTGGTGATTCACAAAAGACATACAGTCACTCGGGGCAAATAGTGACTTGACTGGAGATTAGACACCTTACAACTCAAACACTATTTGGCACAACTGCACTTTTCTCTTGGCAGGGATGTATATTCTACTGTTTGGTTCTTTTCAGCAAAGCTTGGATGAACAGCACCAGAAATACCAAAGAGTTTCCTGAAAATTGTTGGCGTGCCTGTTGACACACACAAACATACACTTGTACCGCTGGCACACACACACACACACACACACACACACACACACACACACACACACACACACACACACACACACACACACACACACATGCTGCCACCAGACTCTGTTCTCAATTTTACACAAGCTGAATTTGAGGACTCTGCCTCCAAACCACATTTATATTCACTATTAACTAAGCACATGTCACAGTCCAGATAAACATCCAGATTTGGTCCAACAATATCTACATCTATAATGAAGTACACATTCAGAAAATGCTGCCATATTCATTTCAGAAGGGTCATGTGACTGGAATAGTTATTAGGCTGATTAGCCCACAAGTAACCCTGATCCCCATCTTTGTAAAAGATATGAAACAGCTAACCCACAACAATGCAGTCTATTTTCCAAGTCCCTGCAACCGACATGAAATTTTACACTAGGACAGAGACTATAAAACATCATCTGTAAATCAGAATAACCAGATATGTTTCCTTATTCCTCATCCAAGAATCCACTGCGATGGCAAGCTGCCTGACTCAAATCCTTTGTAATAACCATTAAGTATTGTCACCGCGGAGCCTAAGCCTACTTGGCAGACTTCGAATCTGGGGCCCCATGTTGACCTGCACAGTCAGATAAAGTCTGCCTGCCATCAGGGACCAGAAATTGTTCTCAAAATACAGAGAGTGAGCTGCAAATCGTATGATGATGAAGCAATTCCTGCAGAAGGGAACCAGCATCCTCGTTACTCACTGCCTTTTATCAGTGGGCAGTACCTTTGTATTAAGAAGGAAAGCACTTGAATCAAGCCATGCAGATTTATGATTTGCAGTGTAATGTATTGATGTTTATTACCAGACCTTTCTCTTCTTTGATGGATAAAACATAAGTAATAGGGTTGCACAACCCCAGTGACTAAACAGTGTAGCTTTTTCTGAGGCATACTGAGAAAAAAACACAATGGTGTAGCCTACTTCTTTTCGGACTTGAAGGCTACACAGGAAGGCTACACAGGAAGCTTTATGTTTTATGCATTGAAAAACCTTTCAAGTACACTATGCTTTATGTATGTAATGCTGAATAGTGGGACCTATGCAGCAGCCAAAGCACTGAGGAAGAGACTATCAGCATGACACAGCCTGCACTCTCAGGTGTCAGCACCAAGGTTCATGCTCATCTGTTGCCGGCAGGACACCGGCATTAACCACAGCGCTAATCCCGCAGCCTTCTCCATGAACCAATGCGCTCGTTTAGACAAAAAAGGCTGCATAGGCCAAAAAAAATTATGAGAAAAAAAAATCTCCACATAGTTAGCGAGCAAAGGTAAGGCTGAGCATTGTAGAAATGGTGTGTAAAAAAGCAAGCAGTGCACTCTGAGATATGCAGATAGAAGGGGCGTGTTACTTACAAGGGCTATTGACAGAAAAGCGTGCTCTCCTGGGCGAATAAGACTCGTTTTGATCCAGTTCATATGCAGATGCGTTCAGCACCATCAGGAGAAAAAGTCCGGTCCTCAAAGGCATCGTCCTCTCAACACAGATAACACAACTAAATGTAAAGAGACGCCTCCTGCTTTGTGTGTAATTCATAAGAATAACGCTCCCAAATCTTCTGCAGCGCCGAAAACAGAACAAATGTAGGCTAGTACAAGTAAGCTGCCAGCTATCTCTTTACACTGGACTCCTCACTATCCTTTTGACTTGCATGACAGATAGAACCGATGTTAAGTCTGCAGGGGTTTATATGGGAGCGCTGAACATTACGAGTTGTGTGTTTGGACCAATCAGAAAGCAGCATTCAAGACCGTGGTCTAGGTCTTTTCACTATTAATTGATAAAATGATATCCAGCACTGTATATCTTACAGCTCAAAATGAAGAATGTGCGCATTATTTCATATAGAGACTTTTAATATAATTTTCGCAATTTAGCCACTGTGTGTAACATGCTTTTTTCCCAATAATATAATTTCATCTTCTGCCACTATTACCTTGATTACTGAAGTAGGCTTAAACAATCACCTATCACCACTATGATCACTTATTATGAGGCTAGTGCTGTCTTTCATATCAACAGTTACCCTCTAATTCAATTGTTTTATTTCATAGGAGTTGATTTTTTTGTTTTCTGCCTGCCCATTTTGTAAACATGCTGTAATCCTCCGCAGGCAGACAGAAAACCATGCTAGAATATGTTATTGGCAAGGGTGCTGTTTTTTATATTTATATTTAATTTCTTTTCTAAGATTTATCATCAAATATATTGGAACAAAGGACCAAGTAACATCTTACCTTGGTGAGCTTTGCTACATGCCAGAGGAGAACAATCCTGTTTATGTAGTAGGACCAATATGTCATTTGTAGAAACACAGAATGCATGTGGAAATTTCTATTTACTATTTACACACGTTTCTCTTTTTAACTAGCCGGTACTTCCTGTGTCATAACAGAATTAGTAAACTTAGATATTATATAAAGATATTCTATAACCCAATCTTTAATGTCTCTAAAGTTTAATACGAAATGTTGCAAACTCGTTTTACTAGTTTGGTGACATTTGGAACGACATGTTTGGAAGTGTAAGGTATAACAGGTTTGAATGTTACTAATATAGATCATCAAATCAATCAATCTTCTCTTCCATCTGAACACACAAAATCTCATTGTGCTTGAGATTTGTGGGTGTGGAATAATGTTCTTACACAGTTAACCAAACCCTTACTAAGAAACTGTTTAAAATGGAATACATCATTTAATGGTTTTGTGTTTTGCCTCTTTTAGTTGTTAGTGGTTTTGAGTTATCTGTGGTAGCCTGGTGCATTTGTTTAATGGTCAAAGGGAGTGTCTAAAGAAAAACACTGAGGGGGACCTTCTTTTTTATGATACAGCCCTTCTCCCCGCCACACCAACTTTTCTATAGTCCCTAATGTCATCTCCACACTAATAGACCCAAGTGTATTTAACCAACCCGGTGCTTAATTAAATGCCCACTACCAACCCAGAATATTCAAATTATATCTGACGTCTTCTTTTAATCACTCTGGCATTTTTCCTGAACCATGCTTAATGACACTATTGTCGCTATAACTTAAGGGAATCTGCTGAACGTGGCAATAAACTATCTGCATTGTTGACCTAAAGTGTGGGTAATGATTGCTGTTGACCCAGTTCTCTATTCCCTTCTTCCCAAGTCAGTGAAATGTTGGCTCAGAGTCCACTAACTTGCAGCTGCACGTGCCAGCGTACAGAGGATGATGTGTGGGACTCTAAGCTATCATTAATCATGGAGGCCTCACGCCTCTTCACCCAGTGCAACGCTCGACTATTACAGACAGAATCAGACACTAGGAAGCTCAATTGTCCTGATAATAAGAATGTAGAATGAAAGAAAATGTTTAGTGATCTGAAAAATCTTTGTTTGATGTACATGTACAAAAAGAAACTTCTCTCTGCACAAATAGCTTTTAAATATTAAGTGAACAGACAAACTTCTCCACGCTTCTGAAATTATTCAAGTCATGTTTAGCCTTTTGCCATCAGATATACAGTTCATTACAAGGGTCAGTGTGTGCCGAGCATAAATCACACCATTAGTTCAATTAGTAAAATATTTGTGATATTTTCCTTGCACATTATGTCAAATCACATAACATGTAATTTCCTTTTTCAGAGAGCAGAAAAGATGTCTTTCTCCCAGCGCGTTGTCAGGTGGGCATGGTGTCAAGCAGCTGGCACCTTGTCTCTTCTGCGAAATCCAAATATGGGCCCCTGCCAGCTGCATCAATAGCCTTTGTCATGGAAAGATAGTATGAATGTAACAGCCCAATGAATGAGCTATTATCTACTGTCACAATCAATCATTATCATTAATATTATCATATCTGTCATCAACATCTCATCCCTGAAGGGCATCCGTTACATGTCAGACATGTGATTTTTGAGAATTTAGACAGTTCAAACTCAGCTTGAAGGTTTAATTAGAGCATCTTTTCAACAGTAATGGAGTTTCCAGAGTGACGACTAGTGGTTGACTTTCCTGCAAATTAGTTGTGAAAAACAGTATGTCAAAGAGCAGCCTGCTTACTTATTGGTTATGTCAGCACTCCTAGATTAAACCTGAAGAAAACAACAATGTGAGATTTGAGTCGGATGTTGAGCAGATTTTCTTGCTTGCCGTGAATATGTTGCTGCTCTTGCATTTATGCTGTGGGTGGGGTTTTTTGGTGTATCTCAGCTGAAACTGAGGACCTGAATTGAAAGTTTATTCATGAGTTTGGAAGTCGGTCTTGTCCTTGTTAGCTCATCACTGCAGACTCTTCCTTTTTGGAGCACAGCCATACCACAAACACATTTGAGAAGACCACTTCTGTGTCCTCTGGGGGAAAGGATAATGAATTCCTTTGTCAGGTAGAAGAAGGTGATTCACCCTGTTTTCAGAAATATAACAGGCAACATTGGCATTGTGCTGGAGATAGAGGGCAGAGTTCACTGAAAGGACAAATCTGTTGAACACACAGAAAAAAAATGGCCTGCTGCAGCTTGAGAGTTTTGCATTCATTTACATTGAGGTGGAAGAACTGATTCTCTGATTAGAGGTCACTTTGCATCAAAGTTGAATTTTGCCCTGAGCTTATTGCTGTTTGCCTGACAGCAACTTCCTCTATAATTATAGGATTACGAGATTGCACATTATGAGCAAGGGATTTGAAATTAGTGTAACAAATTGGGGGTTGGTCTTTTATCAAGCACAAGCAAATTAATCACAAATATTGCTAATGTCTGCACTTAAGCTTTTTAACAAGTTTATATAATGAGTTATATAAAAGCAAGATGTCACCTGAAGGACAGTGCTTGTCTACATGTGTCCTCAAGAGGGACTTTTGTCAGATGTTCCTGACTTACATTAGCTATTACTGTAAAGCGAAACACTCAAATGTTTCATCTTATTGGAGGCATAAGGGGAAACATTAAGATTGTTACAACCAAATTACCAACATGCAAAACCAGTCAGTGGTGATGTGTTTGCACCTACATTTAGAATTTTCTGTGTCGTTTTCATGTGTGACATTTGGTCAGGGGGATAATGTGTTTTTGCTTTCTAGCGGCAGATCCTTGTGGTGTTCACATGGTTCACATGTTCACAATAACACTTAATATTTGAGGAAATTACACAGTAATGACAGAAAGAACCAGGACCTGTCCAATACACACTTCACACAGCAGCGCCATCAGCTGTCAGAAGAATTGGGAGAACGGTAAGATCTGAAATAAATACCCATCCATCTACAAAACTCCAAAGTTGCTGAGAAATATGATTAATCATAAAATATTTTTAAAAGACATTTTAAAACTGCTTCCATTTGTCAAATTACCCAGTACAATGTTAAAACCACAGTGGTCATCTATATTGAGAGGAAAGTGGAGCAACTAAACTAAGATTTGATTTCTGTGGGCATAGTGAACAGCCATTGTAAGCACAAGCATAGCTATTGTAAGTGGTATTGAAAAAACTCAGAAAGTCTGAAATTAGCTCTGTTTTTATTGTGGCTGTTTGGAATTCACAATTCCACACAGCCACAAAAAGTATGATTTTGATGGACCAAAAAAGTCATGGTTACATCACCAGAATGGAGGGTTTATGTTCTAAAGATTGTTAAATTTTCCTAGGTACTATTTGAATGGATGGTGTTTTTCCTCAAACAGATGTCTGCATGATTTGAACATAACGCAGAAACTCTGGGGACCTGCATTCCTGAATGCGTATCCAATACGAGTAGCATAGCAGGGATATATGTACATCTGGAGGCTGGAATGAAAACACTCTGCAGTTCTGCAGCATGAAACATTAGGACCAAAACATTACCAACAATAGAAAAGTTCATTGCTACAAATGTTTTCACATTTTCCAAGTGCTGGTGTGAGATTTAGCTACGGATGAATAAGTCTCTGCAAAGGGAGTAAGGATCAAGAAAATGTTAAAAAAAACATCAATGTCGTGTTTGAACAGCATGGTTGGATGAATGTGGAAGAACTCTTCTTTTTGTTCATTATATACAGTAAAAATAATGTATAAAAACTTGATATGGCACCGAATGTAAGCACAACCTTGTCTTCTACTAAAATACATACTTGTTAAGGTTGGTGTGAAAGCACAGCATTCTTTACCACCATGTGGTTGTATTATTTTCAATTAAATATGGGGTTTTAATGTTTTGCACATTGTCACATTTTTTTTATTTACATTTTGCACAGCATGCCAACTTTTTTGCAAACAGGGTTATATATTCATGTTAAAACATGCAAACCATATTCACGTAATTGTTGTCTGTTCTTGAGTTAAAGCAAAAACAAAAACTTAAAATGAAAAATCCACTTTATATTATGTGGGAAAGGGACGTCATGTTGAATGTTGAGGTGCGGCATCAAAATACAGTACTCAATCCAAAATCTTCACTAAACTACATTGACTTCTAGGAAATAAAATCATTGTGAGTTTTTATATTACAGTTGTATAGACAACTTGCAACATATCTTCCAAATTCAGCTGTGTAACTGACCTTTCCTTACAGGGGGGGATGCATGCTCACTTGGTGATGGACTTAGGTTAGGTTCACAACTGCAGCTGAAGAGATGGAAAGGTTCTTTTTGCAGCAAAGATTTTATTTAGAGAGCCAAGATAATAAATAACTAGATAATAACCTGATCATAAATAAAAACACACAGATACATAAAATAAAGATAAATAAATAAATAAAGATGCATATTTTTTGTTATTGATTGTTTTTCTATAATAATCAATGCCATCGCAAATCACTTTTGAATGAATGTTGCATATTTTTATCCAGATGTCCTTCACATACTTCAGTTTACATCAGGGAGCAGTATTTTGCGATTCTCATCAGACTCCTGAATAGAGTTACATAGCTGTTTGGTCCTGCTGAGTTTCCAGAGTTCATCCATGGCTTCAGTATGTCCACTCCATCATCAAGTAAGTTGTCGTGTCTTTTGGTCACATGCAAGCATCTGTGCTGCTGAAGTGTCCTTGAGCAAGACACTGAATCTCAGCTACCAGCTCCTTCGGTGTCCCTGTAAAAGACAACTAAAATGATAAATTTCTCCTCAGGTATATAAAAGGATGGTGCTCATCCACACCAGGAGTCCAAGGTCAGAATTTATGTGTGTGTGTGTGTGTGTGGGGTTGCTCCAGGTTTCTTTTGGCAAGCAGCTAATTCTGATTGAAAACATTTTTAATGGGAGAAAGCTTTTGAAGTAAGATTGTGGGAATAAGTATTGTGTACTTGCATGTGCTATGCTGTTGAAGATACTTTTGAAATGCATTACTTTATCAGAACCATACTATTTCCCAAAGGGCACAAAGGGTACAAAAGCATTCCCAGAGCTTCATCGCCCCTAATCATGCAGTGGTGCTTTTTGCATTCGCTGTTTGAAATAAAAGGTGCTGTGTGAATAAAATCCTCTGGTGCACAGGTGTGTTTGCAGCAACTTTTTCCAACAACAGCAACAATAATTTCAATGTAATAAACTGAAAATTTATTTTGTATTTTGCCTGTGCAACATCGGCAGTAGATAAAGATGACTGACACCTTTAGATAACCCGACTTAGGGGTAAGGAAACTTACTGTTTCACTATGCAGAGAGTGCAGATGTGTCTGGCAACTGACCTCTCGAATGTGCACTCAAAGAACCCAATGAAATATTAAAAGCACATTTTGAGATTTGCAATTTTTTAAATGATTTATTCTTTTTGTCAGACCATTTAAATCCAATGTCACGGCTCCTCAGTTGAACATAGATGCTTGTGGATCAGTCCAATGTTTGAAAGCCAAAGTGTCTGTTGCAGCCACAATTACCTGACTAAGAATAGCAGATTTGAGCACCAGAGTTACATGGTGGATTTTTTGGAGGGGTGTATTATGCCTTATAAAGCTATCTAAGTCACAGTTTTCATGTTTTCATTCATGTTTACAACACTGAGAATAGCTGGTTGAATAAGGCAATAGCTGTTCTGTAACACCTCAATAAGTGTCATCAAATTAAAAGTTTCCTCTCATGGATTTTAGATAATTAGTTTAATTTCTCTTTACATTCCACAGCCCAGGCATACACATGCATTTGTGCAGTAATGCTTCAAACACACACACACTCACACACACGCCAAGCAAAATCACAGTGCCTGCACCTTAGAAGGAGTCCGTCTGTATGCAGCATGTATTGTACCTAGGCTATGTTCCCTTCACCCAGCCATCTGGTTTCAGTTCAGACCCATCTGGATATGTCTCCAGCCCAGGCATCTCAGGAATACATTTTGGAGGGGTGCCCACATCCGTTCACACAGACAAGTGTTTTCAATTACTCAATTTTAAATGTCTCTAAAACACAAGTGATTGAGTTTTTTGTAAGGCAGCAGTGGTGGTAAACACTACTTTAAAAGAGCTGGTTCAAAAGGAGATGGCTGCACCCAGTAGGCTACGTAAGAAAGCGACTGAGATACACCTTGTCGACAGGAGCATGTCATCGCTCAACTCTGAAAGCCGAAGCACAACCACAGCTCGACGGCTCTAGGATCACAACACATTCTTGTTTGCTGATTTCAGAGCTACCGCAAATATCCTGTCAGCCAACATGAAGCAACTAGAGAGGCGAGAAGTGATGAGAACCATGCAAAGAGCTCATCTCATGTTGTAACTGACAGTATGATTCCTCAAGCGCGCCCACACCAAAAGGATTGAGTTAGCTTTATGTGTAGATGAGGTTTGCATCATGAAAAACAGAAGAGATTTTAGTTTTATAGCAATTTATCAAATTTATATGGACACATTTATTGGTATTGATGAATTTCTGGTGTAGGTTACATCGGTTACCAATTTCTTAATCACAATTTATGGCCATTGTTTATTTGAATCTGCTGCATTAATGCAAATCAGAAATTTTAAGGAGGATGTTTAAAATTCTTCTTGTAGTTTCAAGCATTTTTCAAATGTTTTCTGTTTTCTTTCTAATACTGTTTGACACTTATGCGTTGATTGGCAATGTACATGAAGATAAAGGACAGGATGGTAACAAATATATTTAAAATATGCAGCAAAATAAAAGGTCAGTTTATGTGTTTCTTTGCCAGCTGCATTTTTTCATCACTGACAAAGAACGTCTCCATTTCTGTAAGAGTTGTGTGTGTGTGCGTGTGTGTGTGTGTGTGTGTGTGCGCGTCACATCCTCACGCATTAATCCATCCTGATGAATTCTGCTGTGTCAGAGTGACGCTTGTACCTGAATCTATTTTAAATTGTGACCAACAGCACATTTTAATGACTTCTGTGACTAAACCAGTGGAGACCTTCTTCGGGATGCCCATGGGCATGTACTCATACAGCTCCAGTATTTCACATCGCTGTGTGATAAGGTCTATAGTGTAGCACTTATACATTGTCACAGGCAGTGACAGTTAATCCAAAGGAAATACTGCTCCTTTTTTCAATTTGCATGGTAATACGATTGCAGATTTAATCTGAGCTGCACAGTGGTAGCCCTCATATAAGTTCCCGATTAGGCATCCAGTCCCCGTCGTTCACATCTATCTTGTATTAGTCCTGCAGCAACTCCCAGCATCCTATTTTCTGTCAAGTGTTTTAAAGCCTCCTTCAGACAGACAATAGCACTGCCTCAAAAAGTCTCCTCATTCGTTTCAATGAGATTAATGCATTGTCATAGAGAGGAGCAGCTCTGGGAGGCTGTATTTATACACAGAGTTTGTTTGAGCTAAATGCTAACATCAGCATGCTCACAAAGAATGCTAACACACTGATGTTCTGCAGGTATAATGTTTACCATGTTCACCATCTTAATTTAGCATGTTGGCATGCATAACATTTGTACTTTTTCTCCATGAGATTGTACATTACATATGGTCCTCTTTTAATACTTTTATATAATAAAGACAAGCCCTGGCAAATATTTTATTATTTGTGTCTTCTTATTTATATACTGTTCTGTATACTTCTTTCTGTTCCGTGTACACTGCATTCCCCTTCAAGCAATAAAGATTTAAGGAACTCCTTTTCCAAGCAGCGAGGAGAAGCTACGGTGGCCGACACGCTCTGTCGGCTACTTTGCTAAATAATACGTATCGGCCTCCATTTGTCCAAATTTCACTTCTTTACTAATTTCTAACAAACCAGATGAATTCTACTACTACTTCTGCCTGTTTTTTGTACGGATTCAACGGAGTGACGAGATGCACTCTGTAGAGTCATTTGGGCAACTGTAGAAACATGGCAGCACAACATGGTGACGATATAGTTAGAAATGGCTTGTTCTTAGGTCATAAAACATAATGGTTCATTATGTAAGGTCTTTTTCACCAATGAAAACATATTTATGTATATTAGATTGCATTTCTGTCAATGGATACTCCTAAATATTACACACTGGACCTTTAATTAAACACAAGTAGAGTCAAGGATGATGGGAGCGTCGTGTTATGCAGGTATTTGGTCATAAACCAAAGTATTGGACCAATTAAATGTTTGACCTGATGATGGCGCTGTAGGAAAAGTTAAGGGGTCATCAAAGTTTTTACAATTCATCATAAGGGGACTTCACTCAAAACCACAAACGTCGACCTCCTGGTGATGCTAGATGACAAGTCAGAAGATCTCTAAAGTCAGGATTCATCGATGGTCTGTTGAATAGTTATAGGGCTACCAAAGGGAGCCAAGGTCGTTGGTAAACGACAAGGTCGTTGGTAAACCTTGTTCAAAGGTCGTCTACCAACACTTACAAAGTCACAAAGACTCATTTAACCATCAGGATGAAAAAATATTAAGTCCGCTCCACAATAAGACACATTCTACCGCGTTTCCCAAGTTGTGACTCTGTTTCCTAATCCAAACAAAGATAGGAGCCATAAATGACACATGTCCGTGCTCAATTTGTCTGATGTGAACCAAAATTAATTAAAACTGATGTTACTTTCTATCATTTTATGTTTCATATAAAAAAATATGATCATATTGTTATTGTGTCACACGTCCAAGAAGATACGTAATTTCCAACTTGGATAGGAATTAAATTTGGAAACGTTTTGTAGATTCAATATGAACCTTGACCGTGTTTCTGATAGCAGTCTGTCCTCTGTGGTCAACCTGATTTCCATCAAGAACCAGGAGTTTAGTGGAAAAAGCAGTTTTTAGTTAATAAGAGCTCTTGTTGTCTTCTTCAGTTTGAGAATGTGTGTGTGTTGCTGAAAAAGTAAATAAAGTCTTAAAAATCCCCACATACACCAACAAGCCATAACTCTCACCATTACACTAATTCCCATGTTGTTAAATGTGTTTTATATACAGCTTTTATTCTAATCACCAGAACTGAACAGAGCTTCAAATCTGGAGGATCATTGTGGTTTTGATTTATGATGCTGGAGTGTTTCTCAATGGTCTTGCGGTATTTATCACATCTATGCGTAATCCCTAATCAGGGTTATGTACATAGCACTCCATCAAGAGCCCTTCAACATTGCTCAGAGACTGTTGACTTGGTAATTGAATTTGAGCATAGCTTATGATGGGAACATAATCCAGATGCCAGGATGTTTATGGTGTTGTTGCTTTGCGGGCAGCAGTGTACACAACCTCTGTCTCTCGCTGCAGCCAAATTTTCCATGGCCAGGGCATCCTTATGGTCAAAAAACATCTTCTGAAATAGTAATGAACTTGGTGTTGGTAATGATATACATTGTGTGCATTAACTTAAATTACTCCTTAACATGACTGATTATTGTTCTTGCTCAAATGTGTTATCTTTGACAGACAAGTTAAAGGAAAAATCTGAACAAATGGGTGGAGAAACATAATGAATGCAGATGATTCTCTACAGGGCAGGAGGCTCACTGACTATTGTAATGAGTATGACAATGATGTGAATCATTATTATCCTCCAAACACCAACTGAGGGAATATGTTTTGGAAGAGAGATGTTCAGTAGAGGTACGTGTTGTACAAGCTGTGCTGAGGAACACCAATGAAGTTCTGGAGGCTGCTTGTGGTCCAACACCATACTAAAACGCATTGTGTCAAGCCCAGTATTTCTAGGAATCACAAACATAAGTATTGTAACAATTTATGTCCAGTACCAACATTCAATGTCAATACAGAAAGTTGGGAGTCCTTCGTTTGGCAAGGCGGAAAGTGAAGTGTGGCACGGGGTGGTGGATTTAGCGTGCACTTTCCCTAATGTTAACCATATTGTGGTTGCTATGTGCAGATACTGTATTGAGCAAGAATTGTAAAGACTTGACATTTTGACATGGACATAAAAACTTGACTCCTGTGTTTTGTAGAATCTGGACGTACTGGGGCAATGGCAACAGCTGTCACTGCTTGTGTTTTGTACTACAAGCCTGTGGAAATTCTGATAGTGTAGACAACCTCAAGGAAGCAGTAACACAGGAACTGCACAGGAGTAGTACTTGTTCTCTAATTACTAATCAGTAATGAGATGAGGCAAAAGATAATAAGATATCTGGATCTAACTCCAGTTATATAGGTTTGTTTGCAGCCTACTGCCATCTCTCTCAATCAAAAAGAATATGTTTTAATTCAATACAAATTACTACAAGATAATACATACAGGCTGTTGTGTAAATTACTGTGGTATCAAGTGTATAAGATGAAAACCACCATGACAACCACAAATCAGACCAGCATATCCAGTCAAATTACAGACATTACATGTTATTAGACTACAACTGGTGAGAAGCTGTGGTGATTGAACAGAATTAACCAAACTTTTTGCAAATACTTCTAGAAATACTACACAAACAAGCGGATGGACACAGAACAAAAGGAACATGCAACTCCAAAACCAACATCTACAATCTTGCACCCACTATAACCAACTGCAGCCACCTCTGCACCCAGTGGTTTGTCATTAACTGTGGCCTTTAACAGTTTTTTTTTCATTGTTCTCTTATGTGTCTGAGTTGTGCTTAATGTGTGGGTTTCACTTTCCCAATGCTCAATTAAGATTGATTATGTAACTTGTTTTGGATTATGCAAAAGTGCTTGTGAGAGGAGAATTTGATAGTAACAATGCAATTACAATTACAAAAGGGCAATTATTCACTCAGGGGCAACATAAACTACTTTCATACTCTGTTGCAGTGATCTAGGCTTGTACAGCACAGCCTTGACCTGCCTTGCAAAGTTGAGCTCAAAGCAAAAGAAAAAAAGAAAAAGGCACAAAGGATCTTACCACAGCCCACTAGTTTCATGGCAGACACCCTAACCACACAACCACCGCGATGGATAATGGAGAAAGCAATGGGATTTGTAGTAAAAGCGCTGTGCATCCTCACTGAAACACAGCCTCCATGTCTTCAGAGCTCCAGCAGCTTGGCCGATCGCTGTGAGTGAACGCAGATGGGAGAGATGCCCAGCAGTGGAAAACGGGGAATAAACTAGCTTAATGAAAGCATCATGGCACAGTGAAAAGCCAGTCTAAGCCATCAGTGAGAATGCCCCGGGGGTAGGAAGATGGGCTGGTGTGCGTGCTGGGGGCTGGAAGCTTGCCTAGATCCAGGAGCTCTGTTGGCCCTCTGTGGGCTCACGGCAGTCCACTCCCTCACCATACAGCCCCTCCTGGGAGCAGCCAGAAAGCTGATATGCCATGCCACAGGTTAGGCCTTGAGGTACCAAGTACCATATCAGGAAAATCAGATGCTTGGTTGAGAATGGCAGCAGCCCAAGCTTGTCTTTCACGAATGGAGTTGCATCTGCATTCAATGTCCTTGACAGTGTGAGGAGAAGAAAAAGCTCTGAAGCCTCATGTTTTAATTTTTGTCACAGAATAGACACAGCAGTTGTGTTTTTCTGGAGTTGCATGACTGATCAGCTGTTTAGTAAAGAATTCCAACAAATAAATTTCCCAGCTGTTCATGGTTGTGTGCATTTGTCACCTGATATTAATTTCTTGCTTAAGTTGGTTGGATGTTTTACTGTCACCTTTGAACAGTTTAGTGCCTCATTTCTGATTTGTGTAAATTTAAAGCTGCAGTTATCAACATTTGTACATTAACAATGCATCAAATGGCTTCACGTACGTAAACAAATCCTCCAAGAACTGTCAAAGACTCTGTAGTTCCCTTCAGCTCTCGGGAGTTTAGCACCTTTGAGCTCAATGTTTTGGTTTTATGATCCGCAGCATAACCAATTTTGTTCCACAGCTCTCTCATCAACATTGTTTTGCTGTTTTCAGTGACTCTGAAAAATCAAGAAAAAGCTCTGATCTATCAATTTTACATTATCCGCAGCAGAAAGACAAAGTTAGTAACTAGCTGGTGAGTAAAAAGGAGAGTGAATATTGGACCTGTGTTTGTCAGAGACATGGCCTTGAATGAATGCTAATGTTGCTCCGTGTGTGAAGAGGCAGCTGTTTGTTAGCACATTTCATCAACTTTATGAGTTAATAAAATGTCAATGTTGTGTTTACAGTACGTTCACCTGCCCACAAGTGGCCCAAAAGTAAAATAAAGCAGTTATGACAGCTCTATAAGAAACGTGTATGTGTATGTGAATTTTTTTATCCCTCATATTTGTCTTTTAAATGTTGAGCCTTATGTTGAATTGCAGCAAGGAGAAGCTACGAAACTTATCCTACTTCTGCTAGAAAACATTAATTTAAAGATTCCTCCAAATAATAGATGATAAGTCCAAGTATTTTAATGCAGCTACAGCTACAACATATCCAGCTTACTCCATATATAAAAATCTTGTATTTAACTCTCATTATACTCAGGGTATTAAATGCAGAAGTTTACAGTTTGTACAAATGTAATAGCCCTTTCTTATAAACACAAGACTATATTCCATTGGATTAATGCAAAACTAGGGGGCGCCATTATGAAATGAAAAAATATCAAATACACATTTCTCCTGTTTGGTTTCTGGTATTTATTATCAGTTGGAAAAAAAAGATCTAACATTCAAGTATAAGTCTCAGTCAACAGCCTTTTAATTTAGTATGCTTGATTTCAAGGTTGTTTTTTTTATCCTTTTCTCATCGACTTACATTCCTGTAACTATAAATAAAGTCTTTCAATAGAAGACATTTTCCCCTCTCCACAGGCTGAGAGCAACCGTCATGATGAAGTTAACTTCTCCAAGGCTCTGCTGTACAATGCCACCTATCCACTGCTTGCTGCTGCGGATGTCTAGCTCCTCAACTTACCTCATCATCCAGTTATTTCCATGTATTGCATCTTTTCTTCATTTTCTTTATTTATTATGTACAAGACTACACGGCTTCAGTTGAATTTCATACTGTAATGTGCTGATACATAAAGTACGAGACTGAAGTGTTCCCTGTAAATACATACTCTAAATCTTTCATCTCTCACACCACCAACACATTTACAGTATAAAGCCTTCAGTTCATACAAGTTCAATTTGTACTTCACATAATTGCAGGCTCTCCAGCAGACATATGGACGCATAAGTTATGTGGAGGAATAGATTCTTATTCAGTTTCTGGATTTGCGGTTCTGGGAAGGAACAGTTGTGCATTGTCTCAAAGGCACAGTGTATAAGCAGTATTCAACAAAAACATCTGTTAATTTTTATAGTCATATGGGAATAAAATAAAGATTGTCGCCTTGTAAATGGGTGAAGTTGAGAAACTAAATCCAAAAAGGTGTAGGCCTAATCTTCCCTGTAAGAGTCAACACTGTGTCCATCGTTGGCCACGTGTCCTGTCAAACTATTTTTTAGAGCCATAATGTACTTTTTCACTCTTTGTAAATCACTTTGTATAAGCTAAGTCAGCTAAAAGCCTAAAATGTAATGGCTGCCGTCTGCGGACAGTATGGGGAGTTTTCCCTTAGTCTACTCACTGTCAACTCTACTGACAGAAAGGCCATTTACATCATCCAAATATATCCTCCTGCATCTCTGTGCAACTGACAAAGATGGTGAACTTGCCATGTACTTTCCACTGATCCATCAAGAACTGAATCCAACGGTGAAGCGAGGGAAGTGCAAACAAGGTGGAGCTGGGTCACAGCCTCTCTTCTTTGTCTCTGTTAGCAGGAGGGCGGATATTAACCCACAAATAGGAGATAAGGCAGATAAATTAAAAGGTGACACAGAGAAAATATACATTCAGGAAGGACACGCTCTGTTATTTTGTCTCTTATCACTCATCTCTGCAAAAACAATTACTGTTAAATGAGATTAATAACCATTGTTGAAGTGGTGTAATATTTTACAGGGCATCAAAACGATACAACATCCCCACACATTCTTCCATGCAAGCTGATAAATGTTATTTAAGCACACATTGCTGCTTTTTCAGTTGAAGAAGCACAAAACTGAGATCCCATCATTGCAAACTCAGAGGAACACAGCATTCATTTGGACATGGATTTCTGTCCACCTGAAGAATGTTAAGTCCAATAGTCACTCTCTTTTCAGCTCTGTTTTGTTCTCAATCAACTCCTGAGGGCAATATCTGACTCTCAAGCGGCTAATGCTCCACTGTGTTCACCAGCTACCACTGCTAACTTTGTCTGTCTGATGTTTGGTGCTGGGAAGGTAAAGTACAGTGTGCTTATCAGAGTGTTTTTCTTTTTGCTGAAAACAAGGTTGAGGAGAGTGGTAAGACTCTATTTTGAACCCACCTCCTGACTGGAGATGAATCAGTTTGCAAGTGCAAGTCAGCAGAGACATTTAAGTGTATCGTTGGAGAGACATAAATCCAAATCAGCAGGTACAGTGTTTACCATGTTTAGCATCTCAGTCATAGGTGTTAGCACGCTAATATTTGCTCATCAGCTGTTAACTACAGTCGAGTCCGATGGGAATGTCATTCATTTTGCAGAACCAGTATTTGACAAAAATTAAAATCAACACGCGTGATCATATGTTGAATGGTGAAAGGTAAGAGTGAGGTGGAGAGAAATAAAGAATATACAGTCATAAATAATTAGTGAATTGTTCATTGTTTGGAGATCATCTTTCAGTTGGACATGCCGTGCCCAGCAGATGTGCTTGATCAGGAAAACCATGAGTCCAGTGGCTTTGGCACATATTCACAACATCTTTCAGTCTCTTCATTAGACCTGTTTTGGAAAGTTTGAGACGAGTTTACTCCTTAGTGTCCACAACCATTAGATTTAGAAGAAAGCGACAACAAAGCCTTGCTAAAGGTATTTTCTTGCGTGGCTGGTGCATATGTGTGAGTCAAAGGGAAAGTAAATGAGTGGTGTTTTTATGACTCCTTTTCTGTGGCACTTTGGTCCCGTGAGTTTATATAACTTTGCTGTATAAACCACATCGAACACTCACAGTGAGTGGGACGAATAACGAAAACAAGAGGGGTCCTTGTAACCTTTCATGTGAGCATACTTGGCAAATCCATGTTCACTTCCTTGAGACATTTTAAATTTAAGCTGGCCGGTTGGAGAACTCTTGAAAGAGCTGGCGCTATGATGGATCAATTGGCAAACATATTGCTCAGGAGCACGTGGGTAGCAGTAACTTCAGTGTTCTTTAATAGTCGTAGTCATAGATTTAGTAGGGTTAGGTGTGCACGAGTTAAGAATAGGCAAGCGTGTGTTCTTTCTTTGATCCTGCATACGAAAAGTGTCTAGAAAGGGTTCGATAAGATGATTTAACCTCACAGTGAAATTGATTATCTTAAATCTGACCAGCCTCTGAATGCATTGACAATCCTTGGTTAATTATTAGAGCTCAACAGACTCCACCAGTAATGTTCATGGCGTTCTCTCCTGGTATTTGTTAGTGCGTGTGTTTGCATTCTTGTCTAGGATGACAGATAAACCAGCTTTGCTTGCATGGAAAGCCGAATTGAAGAATGGCTTTGTGCACAGTGGGGAATGCGTAAACCACAGTGTCTGCAAATGTCCTCGCTGGACCCTGGTGAGGTCTTTTGGTTCCCTGCAGTTTCAAGATGTAATGGTTTACATGCACAGCTGGCAGAGCAGCAGGCCATCATTCATAGTTATATATGATTTAAAGCAAGTGGACTTTCTTCCCGTTATTTATATTTAAACTGTGCTTTGTTGGAACTTCTGGTTTTTATGGTATAATGATAATAATCTCCTTACTTTTCTGCAACAAGGGTTTACTAAACCATACTAAATATCCGGATTGTCAAGCATTATTACTTTAGCCTAAAAAATGTGAAATAGATAAGATCCAAAATAAAGATATTACTTTTATTGAAGCTCACCATTTGGGACACATGTGGCACAAATTCTGATCAGGAGAACATCTTCCTACTTTATTGTTGTCGATAAAAAATGTATTATCAAATTAGTGAGCAGACAGATTTTTACAGTGATCATAAATATGATTCCTAATTTGGGGGTTAATAAATATTTTCTAAAATGCTTGAATTTATAATGAAAGCTCCAGTGGATCTGAAGGCAAAAAAAAAAGACTGACAGTCACAACAGAATATTCATCTGTGTCTCTTTTAAATGCTGTATTGTATCACAGAGAAAAGGACCTTGTATAAACTAATGTGAAAGTATTCAATTCAAATGGCAGATAATAAGATTTTGATTAGTAGCCCAGGCAAACTAGTGGTACAGTTGCTTCAGCTTCTCCTTCTCTTTAGTGGTTGCAACTCCGTTGAATCGAGTAAAGGAAAGGAGACTTTTCTTCAGTCCGTTGGTCCCATAAAATTTTGCTTATTGCACAAGAGAGTAGCCCTCTTGAAACTAAAACGATACTGTTCAAAAACCTTATTTTTGAGAAGAATAATGAAAATAGTTGTCTGTCACACTCACTCAGCGTCATACAGGTATAGAATGAAGTCATTTAACATAAGAAGTAATCTAATGGTTGTTTTTTTTGCTTATTTAACAGAAGAGCACTAGGTAATTCTTCAGTTTTTCTTAACTAAACTTAACTTTCTCCTCCACATTTCCCAAGTGCACTGGCTGTGGAGGAGACATGATAATACAAAGGAGGTTTAACTGAAAACGGCACAATTTAGAGACATCTGTTTTATGTGGAAAAGGAGAGCAGTGCACTTAGTAACACATCCAACAACACTGGCGGTGACTTTGTTGGGGGCGAATATTTTCCATTAAGAAATTCATGAGCTTGTAAACAGCTTAGGTCCTGGGAAGGATAGTTACTCTACTTACATCTGGGATGATAACCAGCCTGTTTGGAGAAATACAACTCATTTTGTTTTCATTGACATACCCTTTTCTGTTTTCTGCACAAGAACAGCTCCCGGCTCACTTTGCACTAAGCCCGACACTAATCCTGTGGGAAACTCTGTAGAGGCTCCTGGCCCAGCATTCACCTTCCGTCCAACATTTTTACATTTAAAAAACAAACAAAACTCTTTCAGTAGATTATAGATTGAGTGTTACTGTGTGTGTGCATGTTCACAGCTGCCTTTCTTTCAGTGCTTAGCAACCTCTGCCTGCGTGTGAGCATGCAGGTGCACACAGAGCGGTGTTCGGGTGAAGATGAGTCAGTACAAAGTCACTTTAGCTTTATAGAGGATGTTTGTAAACTTTAAAGGGCCACCTGTGAGCAGCCATAAAGCTGCCATTGTGCCAACCGTGTGTGAGCTGAGACACATCATTTTGCCATGCTCAGCTCGTATTTCTCATGTCTTCTTCTTTGGCTCCGGCTCTTTGAGGTGATACTACTCACTGCGACTGACGCTAACATTACAGTGAAACAAAAAACACTCATCTACGGGTGACGTCTTCTCGGCTCGCACGCGATAGATTTTAAGTTTAAGAATAATTACCAAGGTCAGTGCTAATTTAATATAAAACCAAAAGAAGCAAAGGGGCCAACACAAAATAAAGCAAACAAAAAAACTTCATTAAATAGCCTAAATAGTTCTTACCATGTTCTTATATTTTCTAATGAAACTGATTACTAACAAATGCCATGTTGGTCCATTAGACTATAGCTATATAAAGCATGATAACACAAGGTCATACTCTGGATGCAAAACAAGTCTGAATTACAGAGTAATTACTTTAGTGGATATTTTTTATGCTATATTTTATTTAGTTTTTTTAAACCTTTAATTGGGTGCAAAAGTCTGGCATTCATTTTCTGTTCCCCCATCGCCATGTGTGGTGCCAGAGGTTTTCAAGTTAACCTTCCTGGAAAGTATTGGTTATTTTGCTAAATATGAGGCCTGCTGTTAGTCACTTTAGTGCCTCTCATTCACTTTATTTGTGTTCTGTGGAAAGTCTGGCTTTTATGATCGAGAATAAAGAGGATTCTTGCAAAGATCCAATAGCTGAAGACGGGTAACAGCAAATGTGTAGGTGAGGGAACAAAAAGTAGCAGCGCCTCAGCCTTTCTTATGAAACAGTCAACATGTCAATTAAATGACAAAGTATTACATTGTTATGTTTGAGAGCATTACAGATAAATATGCACAAATACCAAGAAGCTGTGAACAACTGCACTCTCAACACTTGCAATCATTAACACCAATTATTCTGATCTTGAACGGGAAGCTGCGCAGCTTCCTGTTCACTTGACTTCCTCCTCCTCCTGTTGTTCTTACTGTATTGTTTATCCTGTGTTTTCTTCCTCTACGAGTCTATCCATCACAAGCACTTCAAACGACTTGCCCTTCAGTCTGCACTCAATAGTCTTTCCCTTTCACACTTAAGTTGGTTCCCATGTGTTTGGAAAGCAGTTCAATCCTCACTTGCTCATACTGGGACTCATCAGCATCCCAGAGACTCACTCTCCAGTCTTCCCAGGATGCACAGCTGCTTTTCTGCGTTCCACTTGCTGGAAAATCTATTTTTGTGCAGATAATATTAGTTACATCCCCTGTTTACTCAATGCTGAAAACTGAACCATTGTATGTGGAGCAGTCAGGGTCCCTGGTGGCTCAAAGTCATGGTTACAGGCAGGCAGTGTAAGAGGTGTAGGATTCTGTCAAAGAAGAAGGATCACTCTGTCCTATACCTGCCAAGTGACACAGAGAGACTGGAAGGAAGGAATGAGATCTATGAAAAATTTAAGGAGCCAACATTATGTCATCTACAATAATCAAAGCTAACAAATCATGCTTTTTACTATACTGACTGTCTTGTTGACTGAGCATGCCATTGGTAAAAGCCAAGGGGATCAGTTGTATGACAGCACAATTCTAACAAAATGAATCTCAGGATTGGTTTTGTGATTTTGGAAAGACTACTAAGCATGTCAGTAGGTTTTGAATTTTAAAATGTCTGCACTGCACAAATGTTCAAGTCAAGCCAGTAATCAGTTTCTGATTTGTTCATTACTCATTCTCTGGTAACCACTCAGTATTTTGTATTCTTATTGAATAGTGTATTTGTTTATTCAAGTCCCGAATTCTGAAATAAAAGCACTTTGCCACATTTACTTCGAAAACACCACCGAATAACACTTTTTAAAACAACTTTTAGTTTGACAGAATTTGGTTGCAGATTGCAATCAACTGAATACCCTACGGCTCACCCTTTCCAAGTGTGTAGGGGAACCTATGGTGGCTGCAAAAAACATGAAAGACCCTCTCTAGAGCCAGTGTTTGGTTTGTCCATTCAGGGCTACTGTAGAAACATGGTAGTTCAACATGGCAGACTCCGTGGAAGAGGTCCCACTCTCTCTATAGATATTAAAAGTTTATTCTAAGGCAACAAAAACATGACACTTGTTATTTGTAGGCGATTATACACTAATGAAAGCATACTTATATAACATTATGAATATTATATTCCATTTCTTCCATATTCTGACAATAGATCCCCCTAAACAAAGTGGTCTTTCAATCTTGATGTTCAATCTAAATCCTGAAGCACAAATTACTATTTAAATTTTATGCATACATTTTGTCATCTGGCACACATCTTGAATCTACATCTACTGATATAATGAAGTAACAGATACAGACATCCTGGATACACACACATGTTCACACACGTGTGTATGTGTGTGTATGGAATGGTAAAGTGTCACCATGGAGCTGTTAAACTGATCATTCACCACTTCAGTTGCCACATTACATTGAAGAAAGTGTGGACGTCAAACAGCTTGGAGTTTACTTTATCTTGGTCAAACATTGCTTCCAAGAAAACCACAATGAGTTATTTGTAAGGTGGGAAATATCCTTCCCCGTTGCTGCATTGTGACTCAACATGAATAAGGTGGAAGTGGTACGAGGCAACAGGGTCTCGGTGCTTTCCTCTGGGTTATGAGTGCAAATGTTTGGTGTGTGCTCTTGTTGAGTCACAGATCCTTTTCCAAACCAAACTGGACTGAGGCCACGTTACATCTTAAAACTGCTGTACAAATGAGATTCAAAGCTCTGGATCAATGCTTCCATTTTAAAGAATAAAGAATTCAAACCAGCAACCTTTTAATAACCTATCTGATATTAACTGCAGATTGTTTCTCTACCACCTTCTGAGCACCCAAGATCAACAACATCCTTTGTGATAGCTGAGGAACTGACTGCTTTCTTTGGCATCATGTCATACACAGGGAGATATTTTTAGGCCGTCCTGTATGAATTAGTGCAGTGTTCAGTGTTCTCTCTGTGGGGCAGTTCAGATCTACCTGATTCAAGGGTTGCTATTAGCCCTTCTAATAAAGGCCAGATTGTGGGAAAACTGGTAGTTAATCTGACCCGGCTGTGGCTTGCTGACAGACATTCCCACCAGCGGTGTAGGACAGAGGCTGCTCCATTTTCCTATCCACAGGAAAAATGCTATCAGCTCCCTCAGTGCTGCAGACTCTTTACTTGCATTATTTTCCCCTGAGAGATTTACCTTCTATCTTACTCTTGACATCAGCTGCTAGATTCAATGAGTCCATTCACTGCTTCTGTGGCAGAATGGCAGGAGTAAACTCAACTCTTCATGGATACAAAAACCCAGTCATATGTCTAGATATGGCTAAAAGTGACTGTGACAAATGATAATAGTATTTTATCATGCAGATTATCTCTAAGGTCTCAGGTTTTTAGAGACCTATACTCTCTGGCTTAGTGTCATGTTTTCAGCATCTATTTAAACTCCGCTATCAATTTAGTGTAGTCTTAAAATGTAATCGGATTTCGTAAGTATCATTACATAAAAAGGTGACAAACATGGTCCATCATGGGGTCCTCAAGAACCTAATCACAGACCCAGACTTTCTTGCTTGTACATGTTGGCTCTTGTTTGAGCCGTATATACCTGTACCGGCTCCTCTGGGTCTGGGTTTTACTCTCTTCTCATGGCTCACATTAGGCAGAACAATACTATGTTGGAAATGATCCACAATATGAAAAGAAAGTAAGGGGTGCCCACTTTTGGATTTCCTTTTCAACAACATTAAATACAACAACAGTTGTGTCACCACATTTTTGAGCCCATTTTGTTGTTTGTTATTTATGAATTGACAAAGGATCACATGAACACACAGGATTATCATCCGACTCTGCAGTTCCCGTCAACTCTACACAGCATTTTAGCCTGTTCTAACTTTACATCCACTGACCCACTGGAAGCAACAAAATATCTGTTTAACGCTACTTCTCTGCTGTGCCGTTTCTTTTAATGAGGCAGTTCTTTCTAATAATGTCAAGTCTGAAATATCAATATTACATGTTTACATTCATGTAACTTATCATAGTCAAATACATAGTGCTGGCATCTTGCTTGGTAAAAGGTTAATTGATAGACTCCTGTGGGCTGTTGGCTTGTATTTTGCATTTAAAGTTTGACTTTTTGGAAGTAGAAAAGCTCTACCTTGCATTCACAATGCTATGATTGATGATATTCTGTACAACTTTGCAAGTCCACACCCTGTATCTCCAAGGGTTGCCCTGAGGCATTGTGGGACATGAAACTGATGTAGAAGTTGGAAAAGGAATGATTACGATTGATGTTATAATAACTAAAAAAAATACTTTTTTCTTGTGAGATGGAACCATTTGCACAATTTCCGTTACATTTGACAAATTTTATGCCTCTCTATGTGGCGCCACACTCAAACGTCAGATCCTCCCCACCTAAATCACATTACAAAGCCTCTAATTGGCATCCAGCTTTGTACCCTAAAACTTCAGACACAACAGGAGTATGGTGGAACATGCCTGTCTCCATGGTCCTCTGTTAATGGAACAAGCTTGTCTGCATGAGACCGTTTAATTCAAGCTGCTGTGTGATAATTTCTTCTGGGTCTGCTTGGTGCCAGGCCAGCAGGTGAGGACTACACAGCCAGAGCATCCTGCCCCATTATCCAGAGAGGACCTCAAATCTGGTTCCCATACATTTTGTTTTATAATTTGGCTCATTTCTCAGAACTCATTTCAAACACACAGGTACGGATTTCATTTGTTTTTGTCAAGAAACAGCTACATTTTCCACATTTTCCTTGTTTTCATGTGTGTGTATTATATATAATTTAATCAAATTGTCACATTTTTAATGATTCATTTTGCAGCAGATGTACAAAAAGCAAACTAAGAAGGAGACAAAAAGTGACTGAGCCTCATAAACATCACTCAGCACACTGCTACAGTGCTGATGCTCTTTAGTGGAGCTGAGGAACAAGCATCCTTGACAGCGGGACAATGTGCTTGTGGATAATCAGCTCAATAAAAGTACATCTGTCTTTTACACTGCTGTATACTGGGACTGCACAGGGACACAATGTCCTGTTTTTTTCTTTATGTTTCGCTCCCCTTGACAAATAAATTCATGCTGGAGGATGAACATTAATCTATCCATCTGTACAGGAGGATTTTCTTCTCGAGAGGCTGGTCTAATTTATTGATGGGAAATGCCAAGTGAATTTCAGAGTATTGTTATATTCATGGTATTGTTTTTTATTTAATTGACAAGCCTTTGTATGTAATCAGGAAAACTGTCACAACATCCATTTTCAAGACAAGACAAAGAAAACTCAGTGTACAGAAGAACAGAATCCATATAATACAACAATGCAATAACATTGGAAAAGATAAAAATCATAGTAGAAGCTCCACTTACTGGAAAGCCCTGTGTGCTTTCAGCCACATCTTGTGGCCTTCATCGGCAGATGAATATATGTTATCACCTGACTGAAATTTCAATCTCAGGTCGCATGACTCAGCCGTCTCCATGATAACTGTGTAAACCTCACCCAAAGACAAAGGTCATGAGATGAGGGCGAAAGCTCAGGAGCATTTCCAGTAAGTGCTCAGAATTGAATGTGAAACTGCTATTTCAGAAGTCAGTAATGAAAGTTTAAGCTCAAATGATAATTCTGCCATTCTGTTAATGACCTGACAGAACTATTCATGTGTAAAACTGTACAAATACATTTCACAAGTGTTAGTGGAGCGTCTTCAGGCTACACAACATCAGTACAACTGTATATAGTTCATCGTTTTTCAGTACTTTCAAATATGATTTGTACTATCACAGGCTACATCAAATTAATTCTGTGATAGTACAGCAATCTTGAATATTTGGATGTGTTGAACAGGTCACTGAGAACTGCAGTGTTACCACAGTCTGTTCAGGGTAATTACTTTTTATAGACTTCTCTTGTTTCGAGACTGGTGTTGAAAAGTGAAGATTCAGCCCCTACTGTGGGGGATTTACTTCCTTTGTGTGTGTGTGTTGTGTGTGTGTGCTTTTTTGCCAAAAAACACTCTTCACTCTCATGTCTGTTGCAGTTTGCACAGCTGATTTCAATATTATATGTGTCTCTGAATAAGAAAAGTAATGCCAACACTTCAATTTGTCAACTAATTTTTACAATCAAGCCTATTTAAAGTAATTGAATTAGCCCTGGCCAGACGCACTGTCTTGACACAGAAGAGAATCATTTCACTGAATTATTTTTGGAAAAAGTTTTCATCTAATGGAGAGTTATAACCAGCAGCATGCAATGCTGCAGACGATGGGAGGAAGACTGAAAATGGCATAGGCAGACACTGTAGAAATGGGAGGCCAGAATAAAATTCCTGGAAGTTAGTGACATGCAAATAAGTGAGAATGAATAAGAATGAAAATAAATGGGGGAAAAAACCTGGGGTGAGTGCCCGTGGCTGTCAAGGTGCCACTTGATGTCTGAAAAATTGTAAGCCAATTTATTTTAGTAAACAAGAAGGATTTTTTTACAAGAATATGTGACCAGTCAGGCAGCAGATGTTTAAATTGCTGGATCTTTTCAGTCCCAAACTTTTTTTTCTCTTCCAGAATTGTCCACTTTGTTCACTGTGGTCCCGTGGTCAGCTGTGCATATAATGGGTAATATAAACACATGAGCACAAAGACCCTCTCAGAGTGTTTAACACAAGCTCAGTTATTTGATTATATGGCAGCAGACTAGATTATATAATTACACAACAGAAATGAGAAAGAAATTTTTCGCTTTACTACTGTATATTTGCAGTCCACATTAGCAATCCAGAAGATACCACATAAGAGGATCCAAGAGCTGGAACAATATTTTTTGGGTTTCCTGATTTTTGCACTGAAAAATATTTTAGTTCTCAGAAACTAATTTTATCCATGAAAATACTGAACAAGTACTTTTGGCAAGCATCTATTTATATGTTTTGCATTAAGCCCACTGCGGAAACTAACAATATTGGCTTCCCCAATTTTGTAAATTACATGGCAGAAAGTACAAGGTCTTAAATCTAAATTTGGTTGTTTTTGGCTTAGGTGAACACGTTTTGGCAGAACAAATTGTAATAGTTTGTTTTATGAATACAGTTTTTCAGGACACGGTGCCTTGGGAGCAGACACGAGCAAAGTAAGCTCGCGCTGTGTGGGCAGCAAAGGGCTGACCTCAGGTTAGGACAAAAGGTCTGAATGTGCTCTTACTTGAACCAGTCAAGACCAGTGAATGAAGCTTGTCACTTCAGATGAACAGCTACAGTATATAACGGCTGTCGTGTTAATCAACCACTATGTCTGTTTAATTCATTGTAAGACATTATCCTCACACAATTAGCAAAACAATTGTATATGTAGTGATGTTTGTTTCCAAGACAACCAAACCAGACCATTGCTTTTTGGCTGCGGATGACATCGTGGGACTGTCAGCTGGTCCACAATGTTGGTCCAGACTGAAATATTTCAACAACTATTGGATGGATTGCCGTGAAATCTGGTACAGACATTCCCTGTGACTTACATTTGACACGTGATACAGTAAGTTTTAGGGGTATACAAAAGGCAAAAAAGCAGAAGCAATGGGAACCTAAAAAGCAGTGAACAAAACAGCATTACTATGAAAAAGTAAAAGTGTAAGAAAAACCCATCAGCTTAATGTGATGTTAAATAGAAGATACATACTGGACAGCCTCAGCCTCTCATCTAAATGTTTCTCTGTAACTCTACATTTTAGAACAACCAACCAGGAGCTCACGGGAGACACCAGACTACAATCTTTCTCACAGGGGGGTTATAAAGTATAGACCTGGTATTCTTCAATCATAAAATCAAACACATGAGGATTTCTGGGATGCCAACACAGTCTTTGGCTTTCTTCAAGTGTTGTGGGCACAATCAATGAACAAAACTATTTGCTCTGAAAGCAAGAGTAGGTAAGTGAATGTTGCTGCCTGACGTAATACAGAAATGTGAAGTATATGATGTCTCTGTCTGATGTTTTGTTACACTTTTACATTGTAGCGCACAAAAAGCTCACAGTTTCATGGAAAAGGAGATGACTGAATGTAGGTTGTCCTTGGAAAAACAGGAAACTGAAAGGCAATCCAGGCACTCCAAAAAATAAAAATAACAACTAAGGAGGTTATATTAAAAAGCCTTTATTGTAGAGGCTAAATCACTGAAAAAGCCAACATGGTTCGACCACTAGAGGTCTTCATCAAACACTTTAGAAAACTGTAGCAATGATTCCTGAAAGCATCATCTCAGATCTTGAGTTATGGCATTATAAGATCCAACTAATTTGTAAAAAAAAAAAAGAAAGAAGTATTCTTTCACTGTCAGAAGCCAAAGGCCTTTGTTAACAGATCTTTCTGTACAATGGAAGAACAGCGCAGCGCCTCATGCCAGTGGTCTCCCCAGGCCTGTATGTTGCACCTGACCTTTCCTCCCATCTGCCTGACCCCGTCTGTCTCCTGGCTTGTCCTCTGGTTGGAGCAGCCCACCCTCTGCCTGCCTCAGCTCTGCATGCGAACAAGTCCGGATCTCGCCTGGGAGGAAGTGGAATGTTTTTACTGGGAAGTTTGGGGATTAGACGACTATTGCGGGATTTTCATTCCATCTCTCAGTAGCTGCACTCGAAAGGAACCCCCCCCCCTTTCTTACATAAGTAAGCCATCGCCAATGTGGATTAATTAGCTTTCTCCCATGTAGAAAAAGCACATAGACTGTGTCCAAAAATTGCAGTACAGAGTGTCCATGGCTGAACTGCAGCAGGTTCTGAGAAGAAACCTCTCTCCGCTGCTCATTGATTAACAGTCCAAATTTTTTTTATTATCACTGCTTGAAAAAATGTACATGAAATTTAATCTGCCTGTGTTTGCCTTTTTTAGCTTTTCTAGTCTGTATAACTGTGTTTAATTTCTGTTACAGATTTGGCTTGTCACTCAACCTGTTGCAAAGCTCGAGTCTATGTTGGTATTGAATATGGAGGTGTGGAAATCCCAGTCCAAATATTATCTCGATCCGGCGGTTACTGGTATTATCTACGAACACCTACTGTATAATTTACCCCTTATCATGCAGCGTGTCTCTGTATGTAGGTGGAATGTATGTGAGTGTGTGACAGGGAGAGATGGACATTTATTTTCCATCCAGGAGACCCCCGGGGGAACTTCCTGTATTTTTGTAACCCGGATGAGAAGCTGTTGATAACATGAGTGTGTGGGCGCCAGCAGGCAAGGTGACATTAGCGACAACTCAGAGGAAGAGGAAGTCAATCAGCAGAGCGAGAAGGAGGGGGACAATAGCTGTGTGGCATGAGAGGAAAGCCAAGTGGGGAAAGTGGGAGTAAACACACACAAGGCATCTCTGTCTGCAGGTCAGAGGGAATGAGGTGCTGTGACTGCACGTGCATGCATGTGTGCTCATTTGGGCATGGCGTGTGTTTGCGTATTTAAGTGCATTTGCATGTGTGTGCACGTCTGTGTGCATGCACGTTTGGGAGTGTGTGTGTGTGTGTGTGTGTGGGATCGCACAATTGTCTGTTTCGCACCTGGCTGAGCCAGTCATGAGTCAGCTGTGGTGAGAGGTTGAGCTGTATTCCCTGTCACACAGCTCAAAGTTGTGTTAACCTTTAAGACAAAAGGCTGTGACGTGTGTGCTTCTGCTAATCCTGTGAGGAAAGCCATCTGAATGTCATGTATTCTTCTAGCTGCCATCAAAATCTGATTTAAAATGTGTGGTTGAGGTCTCTGAGGAAACTATTCAGCAAGTCTAACTGAACTGTAAGGGCATCTTGGTCTTTCTGCAAAGTGTTGCTCTAACAACGCTCAAGTTCTTTTCTCACTACGGTTTATTTAGAGGGACCCACAGCACACAGAAGATCATTTAGTAGAAGCGTGTACTTCTGAAAAAGCTGCTGTTTGTCTTTCAGTAATTCAGGTAGAGTGAATTTTTTGTTAATGACAGTATTTGTTATAGGATATACATCTAAACATCTAAAACCAAACACTACAAACACAGTAGCACAAAACAATAAGTGACAATCATGCTTATTTGCACTTTTAACATCTCTCCTAACTTCTTTCTAACCTCTTTTTACTTTCCAGAAGTCACAGTGTAGAGTTTAACAAAGATACTACTGACAGTATAAAAAATCTGGAGTTCTTCACAGATATTTCATAATGTGTTAAAATATCTGTTGTCCTTGAATTCACTGTCTGGCCAACAGCTACCACAAAGCAAGACGGCAATGAAAGCATGAAGCAGATCACTGGGGTTACAGTGTGCAGTGGCCACATTTCTTTGTTTCATTAACCTTGTCAAAGCGCATTTCACAGTAGCCTATATATGAAAGAGAAAAAACAAGGTCTATTGCGTAAGTGCATTTATTTGAAAGAGGACAAATCTTTCCCCCGAAGATGAGTGAAATGGGGACAGGTCGATAAGCTGGCTGGGCTGGAGGTCACTATAGTAGTGAAGTGTAAAGTATTTCTTCAAAATTTTTGAACACAGAAAAAGAGCCAGTCTAAAGTGTTCAAGTAAAAGAGAAGCACAAAAAGAAAAAGAAAAAAGAAAAGAAAAGAAAAAGAAAGAACATTTTCAGAAGGGAGACTCTTTATAAATTCATTTTATTCATGGCCCCATGACAATTTGTTTTCATTTTATTTAACCCATCTTAACCAGGTAAGACCAGTTGAGATCACTGATCTCTTTTACAGGGGTGACCTGGCCAAGACAGCAGCATAAAAATATATAAGATATACATATCTATATCAAATAATTAGGACAACTTTTAATAACTAAGCACATTGACAAATACCAGCCGCAAAAGTCATCATCGTATTTATAGTTGATTTAAAGTACGAGATAGCGTCAAATTGCCTTAGTTTCAAGTCTTTTTTTTAAGGGCGTTTCAAGTGAGGGGACCAGAGCGCATAAAAACTTTTTCTCCCAGTTTCGTCCGTACACCTGGAACTGACAACAAAAACAGATCTTGTGATCGCAGACAATAGCTAAAATCAGATTTCTGTTCAGTGGAAATATAAGATGGTAATTTACCCAGAATGGCTTTATAAATGAACAAGTACCAATGCTTGAGTCTCCGAGATGTCAGGGATAACTCTGGAGTAATGTGTGTAATGATAAGTGAGGGCTTTATAGTTTGTAATGAATCTCAGTGCACATTCATATCTAGCAGATCGCCATAGTCAAGAACCGGTAGAAATGTAGCAGTTTCAAAGGAGAAAATGTATCCTTATAGTGATGATAATGGTGATCCTCTGACAAATATCTAATGACCAATCTCATCAGTCTCACCTGTACTTTTTGAGTAGTGCTAATTAGCAAATGTTAGCTCAATAACACGCTAAAGTTAGCCATGAGAATAAAAATAAGACATTATACATGTTAAAATTATTGTTGTGAACATTCACCTCAAAGCACCACTGTGCCTACGTACAGAGCCACTAGCATGGCTGTAGGCTCGGAAAACATCACAGGTGACTCATCAAAACTGGCACAAAAGAGTCATCTAAACCGACACATGGATACAGTCTCCTACAGTTATCCTGCTAAACACTGCAACTCTCAGGGCTGCAAGGAGGGAACGTAACTATCCATCAGATGGAAAGCCGAAAGAAGATCTTTGTCCCACAGCATGACGCAGTATCTCGATCACAGGGGCCAGAATGTCCCAAGTTTTTCCCTGGAAGAAGGAAGGCTGCAATGTGTCAAGTGGGTGACGTCATCTGCGCTAACTCATCAACACTAGCAACAGCGTTACTTCTACACCTGAAAAAGCAGCCTTTCAAGCTGGCTATGAACGTGACAGTCTTTCTTTTTTTCATGTGGGCATGTCGTTTCACTCGAGTCAGGGGGAGGAAGTGATAAAGTTGCTGTAAGATGACCTCATCAAAAGCCTTTAACGTGCTCTAACAGAACTCGAGAGTGATGTACAAAGAGAAGCTGGGGTTTAAAAAAAATTATTTAAAAGACCGGGCAGGTGAAAGATGAGCTTGATGGCTTGTTTAACGATGACTAGTAGTAGGCAGAAAAGTGAGGTCTGAAAGCCCACAACACAGCGAATGTTGGCTACGTTTGCTTGTGTTTAGAGAGGCTTCTATGGAAACCTTCCAAATGGAGGTACTATAGGAGGGATGATTCACCAGTCTGGAGGTGATCATGGCATTAGGGATTGTTAGGAACACTGTACGTAAAGAAAACCTGCCCATGGGGTGAACTGCCACTCAGACCATTAAATGGCTATCCTGCGGGAGGGGGAATCGGGGTGATGAGTTCCTCATGAGTATCTGGTCTCAAGTGTGTATTAGTGTGATGAAACCTTAAGTGTCTTCTATAGACAGATTTTGAACATGGTGGTGAAAGAGTGGTGATGACTGATGATGATTAGGGTATATAGATATCTAAATAAGGTTAGGGTGTGTCCAAACTGATCATTAAGTGAATAATGAAGATGTATCTGACCTGTGGGTGTGTAGGTGTTTGACAAAGATTGTGAAGTCCAGATTAGTAGAAAGTGGCAAAACGCCCAGAGTCACCTACTGTACAGACAATAATTCCCATGCTACGCCCGTCATGTGCACGCCAAAGACAATCAATCCTAAGCTGCGGCCATCACGGCTGCTCACTCACAGGGTGAGAAAGGTCCTGCCTTTGCTTGGCTTGAGGTAAGCAGCTGCATTATAAATTCGTTTTTGAAATAACAGAATCCAGGATATCCTGTGGTTAACCACCAAGGCACAGATATCCGATTGTCTAACCAAAAGGAGAACCCACGCCTGTAATCCTGTTGGCTTTGATAGATGGAATATGGATGTTTCAGTAGATTTCAAGAAAACAAGAGTGACTCCAGATGCCCTTTGGCGTGAGGAAAATCACTGATTTAGTTTGCATAGTTGGTTCTTTTTAGTATTTGCTTGGCAAGATCGTACACAAACACAGAACTTTTGTGGTTGATTTGGAACATTTAAGCCAAAATATTATTTTACAATAAAAAAAAACTTACACACTTTTATTTTTTAATACACCTCACAGCGTTGTCAGTACAGTACAAATGATTCATGTGTATCCTACTCTGAAACCAGCCACTGTTGTGATATGAGGCGAAACTTCAGCGGCCCAGCCCCGACTACACAATGAAGACATCCTTAGAGATGGCCTGTGTTTACTGCCGGGTTGTCAGGGAGTCCTCCACAGTCAGGCAATAAGGAAGGGGATTATTTGCTTTGGCTGTGGAAGAAGGCTCTAATCAGATCACTGTGAGATGTGGACACACTATTTGTCCTCCTCGCCACCCAACTCTCTCCATCCCTTCGTCATTTCTGTTCACCTTTCACCTCCTCAACTCTGGTCTTCCTGTCATGTTTTACAAACATCTTCTCAGGTTGTGAAAAATGCCTTGGTGAATGGTTTGCGGTGAATGAAAGCATGAATGACAACAAACCCAATGACTGGTCTGTTGCACACTTTTTATGTATTTGCTGTGTGCATCAATGTCTCTTTTCACTCTCAAAAGCTAATGTCTGCCTGTATAATTGTTTTATCTCTCATTTGCTCTTCCATTGGCTTCCCTGCTACCCAGCAGGTGAAAAGAAAGAGGACAAAATAAAGTAGATTGCTCAGGTTGGGGGGAATTGTCAGGTCTAATTGCCACATCGTCTCCCTTATCTGATCTTGCAAGGCTGCTATTGTAATGAAACACCAGTGGAGACAAGCCAGGAAAGGTGAAGATTACACAGCGTGAGCCATTCATGGCACAATCCATCCCTTCATTGCTCTGGGTTTTCCACACTCTCAGTCCAGGAAGTATAGCGGGGCATGTGAGGGCTGGATGTGGGCTGGAGGAGGATGGCAGGAGTGCTGAGGTAACCACTATGATAAGTGATGCATCTCTGCACTGCATTGTGCATTGTGCTTTGCCATGACAGCCCCATTGTGAGGACACCCTGTAGAGTAAAGACGCAACAAAGGCTGATTATTTTCTGTGACGGAAATATCAGGTTCCAACCTGTTGATGCTTTAGTGTGTCAGGAGGATTTTTGCAGGTGTGGGTTTCACACATCTTCAGATGACTATTAATGATGGACACTTTAATTCATCAGGTCAGTTATGTTTGTGACGAGGCTAAATCTGCCTTTGGTGCACTCAGGTATTGCAGACTGTTTTAGCTTTTTAAAGGAAAACCCTGTTAACTCTTCTTTCTGAATTATAATGCTGCCCTTTACTGCCCTTCCATGGTTTCACTAGGTATTTCACAAGATAATTTTTTGATAGCTGAAAACTTCTCAACATTATTTACTTTTTGCCAGTGCCAGTAACCTCAGTGGGTGATAAAACTAAAAACTGACAACACATTTTCAAATAACAGAAGGCAAATTCTCTTTGTTATTTCTAAACTAAATTTGAAATGAAACTCAAAATCACTTTTTTTTCAATGTAAGGGAATTTAGTAATGACTGAAGTTGTCTAATGTCCAAATGTCCTCTACAGTATGTGGGTCTGGTGCAGATGTCTGATGCATTTTCTATGTTCCAGATCAGATAAAAGAAGGAGTTAGTGGTTGAATTTAATGGAAAGTAACAGTAATGGTTTGAATTATGGTTTGGACTGAATGATGGGTATCACTCATGCCTCTTAAGCTGCGGTTTGTTCACAGACACAACAAAAATACATGTAAGACAAGCGAGGATTCTCACTCTTATTCTGCCAAAATGCACTTTTAATAATGAAAATAGTGTGTCAAGCAATCAGAGAGGTGATTTATTGCCTGTTTTATGTGATGTAGTTGACATCAGCTGTGGCGATTCATGTCTTTGCTTGTCTCAGGCAGGAAGGCGTCTTTTGTTTGGTCTCTAACAGTCTTAAGGAAGGTCATGATGGAAGAGCCACCAGTGCCCCTCTCCTCTAATGCTATGGGTGCTGTGCCAGTTGTCTCCGCCTCTAAATCCTGGCTCTGGTTACGAAGTTGTCGGGCGTGGGCAGCGGGTACAGTGATGAAACGGCTGACAACATTGATGTGGTAGCTGCGCAAACCCAACAGGTTTGTGACACACTGCTGGAAGGCCTCGTGTAGCCCCTCACTGGCCTGTTGCTGGACAAAACTCTTTAGGGAGGGTTGCAACGAGATGTCGTGGATCAGTTGCTTGTGAGCAGGTGGCATGTAGTTCCTCATTCGGGTTAGAAAGGCACCTATGTAAGGGCGGTATTGTCACAAAAAGTCCTTCTCATTCCTCTCTAGCACTTTGTAATCTATCAAAGGGAAAATCTGCCATCTTACCACTTTTTGCTTCATGTTTGACTCCTAGAAGTTCATCAAAGCAGTGCAGCAGACTGCTCTGTGCAGCACTCCCACCTGAGAACTCCATTGGTTCCGTCTGGACCCCTTCATAAACCAACCCCTTTGGCATACATGGGTTGTCTTTCCACCTTTGCATATGTACATGGACACAAACACACACTTCAGAAACATTGTTTCACTTTACATATAAATGACTAACTAGTCAAATACAAACAAAAAGAGATTTCCGTACCCAGACAGGTAGATCCTCATGATGCCATAGAAGATCGAAGGCTCCACATACACTTAAAAAAAAATCACTTTAATCAAATATACATGTTGCTAGGGAGATGTGGATACTTTTAAGGTATGTTTTCTTGATTACCATGCATCAGTTTGAGTGCATCTGTCATGTCCTGTAATGACTGACTGATATCCTCCAGGGCTCTGGCCACAGCCTCAGTGTCGCCACACCTGACGCCATTGATCACAGTGGGAATGTTCTGCAACACAGATTGGGTTACAATGGCTCTGTCAGACATGTCCTTGTTTTAATTGTTGTTAGAATGGGAATGGGTCATAACTCAAACATGATTAATTTTCTTTAGAAGTACATATTGTATCAAATGATCACCCTCAGTGCTGGGACTGCTGCCAGCTCCACCAGCAGAGTGACCATAAAGAAACCTCGAACACTGTCTCCACCTGGGAGGATGACCAGCGGCACCAGGTTTCTGCATGATGCAAGTAAAACAACATCCTTTGCATACATCAGAAAAATATAGTACATTATGTGGAGAGGACCAGAATTGAAGTGAAAATGCACTTACTCAATGTCAAAAGGCCTGGCAGGGGAGACATTTAGATGAACATGAAAAATAAAGAGAACAGGTTTAAACCTGAAACTTGTTCAGTAGACAAGCAAACCACATGCAGAAGATATTTGGCCCCTTACCCCTCTGGATCCTTCTTCCTCCAGTTAGCCAGTACAGCGTCTGCATGGGTGAGAATTGGGGGAAGCCCTAAGCGCTGTGACACCTCCCAGTATGGAACGGCCAGGTTATGTGGCAGCATCTTAGGGGAAGATTATTGAAGATGGAAAGTCATTCATTTAAGTTTTAGAAAGTACAGCAACCGTTACATACATATGGAAAGAATGAGTCATTGATGATAAAAAGAATATAACCTCAACTGGGTCTTTCTCTCCCTCCTGCCAGGCGTAGCCCATGGTCATCATGCTGAGGGCCAGGTGGGCCAGCCGTAACTCCCGGTGTTTCTGCAGAAACTGGCTGCTCAGCAGCGGCATCTGGACAGACAGAGTATCAACACTGAAACGTGGCTTTTCAATTGTCTTTGTCGGTTTATTGTCCTCACTTACCTTGTTGACATGGAAACGCAACTCGTGAGACTGCACAAGCTCTGGGACTCGCAGGGCAATATCCATCCATGGCTGGTAATAAGGTGGGAGCTCTTCCTTTGAAAGTCCAGTTGGAGCACCGTGTGCATCATAAGAAAATGTTGATCACCATGGTCAGTGGAAATGAAACAGAACAGTGCACAGACATGAGGGTGCAAAATGATCAAACAATCTAAGACATTTTCATTTAGACTTTTCTTGCCTAAATTTGCATTTCATTGTTTTATGTTGCTACATGAACAGTGACCCTAGACTTGGCTGAGTGTTTAAACAAATGTGATTTTGTAAACACATTCTGCTGTGGGAATACAGTTCATGACACAATGCAAACACAAAGAATGCCAGATTTTAACTACCCTCAGTCACTTGGTCTCACTCAATATCAGCAGCCATGAGTTCACAGTTTTATAACTGAAACACTATGACCACCATATTCATTTAATGTGATTCAATTTAGTTACAGTTAAGTGACGGCCTATGTTAGAGTAAGTATGGCAAAATGTTTTTCTTAAATTCAAGTTTTGAACCCATTTCGGAGACTGAGGGTTTCTGACAATGGGTCTCTTCATTCATTATGACAGCTTGTTTATAACATGAAACGTAAAAACTGTGAAAAGGTAGAGAAGTAAACTTCACCTACCAGAGGATCAGGGAGGATGAAGCCAAGCTCCTCAGAGACATGGTAGGAGTCCAGAGAGAAAAGAGATTTGGAGTCGGATTCAGCGGCAGCCATAGAGAAAGTAACAGAAACCCACAAAGATTAACGATCCGATTATCTGAATGGTTCAAGAGATGGTATTTGGACACATCTGCTCCCCACAGACGTTATTAGGAGGGACTGGTGTATCATCTGTGCACAAAATTGGACTTTGATGTATGCACTACATGGAAGTTGAAAGTGTAAAGTCATGCTATTTGTACGCAGATTGAAGAGACTGGGTGAGAGATCCCAAACTGTCTGGACTTTGGCACAGAGTTCACTTTAAAGCTATTGTCAACAATATTTGCTGTTGCTTACACAACATTTATCCCTCACTTCTGCAGTTGCATAACTCTAAAGTAAAGTCTGGCAAATCAGTACACATCCTTACTTTGTGAATCATTAAGAAGGGGACATCCACTGTTATCATGTTATGTCATCGTTTGATCAGCTCCTGTTGACTGAATATACTGCCGCAGACCTTTTTCACAAAATCACAAAACCATGTTAAGTATCAATGATGTGTACATCATAAGACTTTTATGTTAGATAACTTTTTTTTTACAGAAGCCCTGAAAGGCAAGTGAGAAGAAATTCTGGTGATCAGTGGCTTCAGGGGCTGTGCTCTGCAACTAGTTTCAGCTCTCTGGATCACTTTGATGTCTATTGATATAGGAGCAACATGTTTAAAAGAGATAATCTATACCCTAACAAAAAGGGCACAAATTTGCTCACAGCAAGATTTGTTTCTTGTTTTCTTTAATGAACAATACCCAGCCTTGCTGTCTTTCCAGTTCAGCCCCTCCTCCCCAGGAGGAGTCAGATTATTCTCAACTGAACAAGATAACTTTGTGGTAGGAGAACAACCAATGTGCAAAGGGAGCAGCAACAGCTACATTCAAATACAGGTATATCCAATTCCTTGCCTTCCCATGTCAACTCCACTTGCGCAATTGCAGGCCCTCATGTGAGATCACTTGTAGACAAATTATTTTTATGTAACAATTTTATCCTTTCAAATGATTTAGATCCCTTCATGATCACAGAATTGTGGCTGACACCAAATGATCACATTCTCCTTGTCAAAGCCTTCAACATTCCCACGAGTTTCTCTGGAGCTCAGGTCTCTGCAAGTGAGCTGCTGAATAATTTTAAAAATACACGTTCCTCTACCTCAGAATATATCACTCTATCAAGTCAGTCAAATCCAAGAATGGCCAGATATTGGATGTCACCCCTGAGAAATGTGAAGAATTTCTTTCCTTCTTTCCACAAAAGATTGCAGATTTAAGAAGTTTAATTTCTCCCTCAGATTCTCCAGTTACTGTTGAGCTCAGTGCAGTCTCCCTTTGCACATTTAATCCAATCTCTGTCTACACTAAGTGATGTGGTAATGAACATAAACCCTCACCTTGCCTTTTAGATATTCTACCTGTAAAATTTCTAAAGGATGTTCTTAACAAAGTGTGTTTTACTGTTATTTTGCAAACTATAAACTTCTCTCTGTTGAATGGCTTTGTTCCTGAATTTTTATTAACTGAACTTAACTTGCGTAACTAATCCACTTATTTTGACACAAAACCTAAGTAGTTTGGTGCCTAACCAAACTGTGAGCATTTCACCCTATAAACCATGTGCACTTTCACAATGTTGACCATGTGTTTTAATTTGAAGGTCTAACCAGATGTTTTTATTGGTAACTTGAACCCGGAGGCTTGTGCGTCGAGAAATAATGCTAGAGGGTACCCAGTGCGTTAAAAACTGAGGTCAAGGGGCCTTGCCCAAGCTTCCATTTGTGATGACTTGGGAGTGAGAACATGTTTCTTGAATCATCTATCAGTGACACTACTGTACAATGGTTTAGGTCCTACCTAAAAGACAGGCATTTCTGCATTGGCATCGCAGACGCCAGATCAGCTGCAACAGGTTTTCACTGTGGGGTTTCCCAGAGCTCGGTGCTGAGTCCAATCCTCTTTTCTCTCTATTTGTGCTCTCTTGTCTGCCTTATAAGTAGACAAAATATTAGATTCCATTTTTACGCAGACGATACAGATCAACCTAAGCTGTGACCCTGCAAAACACTATCACTAACATTTTCAACCTGCAAGAGGATGTCAAAACATTTCCTTCAGCTTATTGATGATAAGACAGAAATTTTGATCGTAGGTCAAGATATTTCAAAAAGACAAATATCAGTCTTGGTTCACTGTCCCATTCAATAACTCAGCATTGCAGATATTTTGGCGGAATTTTTTTTAATCAAAACCTCAGCTGAGATAAACATATTAAATGAATCGTTCAATCATACTTTTATCATCTCAGAAACATTTCAAGGATCAGACCATTTCTTTCTGCCAAAAATCTGGAAACTGTTATCCTGTCATGCTGTCATAACTTGTCTGTTAGACTACTGTAATTCCTTGGTCTCTGGCATCAGTAAAAAACATTCCTCTTCCATCACTCTGCTGCCAGGATTTTGACTCGGACAAAGAAACATGATTGCATCACACAGATCCTAGCTTCCTTATATTGGCTACCTGTTGGATTTCAAGTTACTACTGATTACTTACAAAGCCCTGCGAGACCTAGCCCCAAGTTGTTTAGCATATCTTTTAGTGAGCTATGTCCTGCTCCATTTGATCCTCAGATGCATCATTGCTGGTTGTTCGTCCAGATTTACACTGAAAGGTGATGCAGCCTTTGCTGTGACTGTGGAATGACCTCCCTGCTTAAAGGAGGGCTGCAAACCATGTCTCTTATTTCACTTTTAAAAACCACCTTTTTAAAATGCATTTTGTTGATTTCATTGATGTCTTATGATGTTGGAGTTAATTTTACTCTCTTTGAGTTTTATGTGTTTAGTTTTTATGGCTTTTAGTTACTTTTATACTCTGATATTGTAAAGCATTTGTAACTGTGTTTTGGAAGGTGCTATATAAATAAAGTACAAATATAGTTGTAGAAAATTAAGGTGTTATTATTATCCATTTGTAAGTCTGATTGTTTTCTCACCTGTGTTTACGACTTAAAGGAAGGATGAGTAGGATCTCTGGTTCTACTCCCAACTTGTCACACATGGACGCTTAGTGAACACCCTTGGCATCGCTTTTTAACGCCCTGGGTACCCTTTGGATTTATGAAACGGCATGTGGTTAATGTTGTGAAATGTCAAAATTGAAAGGTAAGGTTTTAGGCACCAAAACTCTTCGGTTATGTTCAGGAAAGTTCATGGTTTGGGTTAACATAACTGTGTGACTTACTTAAAATAAGTTAAGTAACATGTAACACACAGTATTATGCTTTTTGGCTTTTCCCCTCTCCTTTGTTGAGGTATATATGTTTTTTGTGCATGTAATAGGTAAAGTGAAAAAACCCAAAGTCCAGCCCAAAGGGATTTCCCATCTCCCACAGAAAGCTCTGAACTGCTTGAAAACAGCTCGTTTGTAGTCCAGCCCTTCACTTCTTTTACTTGTGATGTCACAATGAAAACGTGTCATAAAGCTTGCCAAACAGCTAGTGGGGTCAGGCAGCCCTCAAACCAAGCTAGTCTGAGTGGAGGGTCTTTGGTTCGACTGGCCTTTGTTTGGGTTTCCATTATAGAAATGTTGTACCTGTACCTGCTTCCAGGTACAGGTACAACAGAGAGGTACGGGTATAGCGCTACAGGTACGCTTTAATTCTTTAATGAAATGTATGGGGTTGATTGTTCTTATGTTGTATGTATGATGCTGGCAATATTGTTACACAGTCATGCCAATTGAAAATTTTTTGTATCACCTAGCTCTGTCGAGGTTCCAAGCCAGCTGAGGGATAGGCCTACTAAATGTAACGTGAAAACACGACAGACTGCTGATTGGTCAGAGAGAATATTCACTATTCACTGCATCATCATTGCACCAGACAGAGGCCAGCAACAGAAAGTTTTATATTTTACAGTTTTCGTGTGGAATTTCATCACTAAATCCACTTCTGAGTTTTGAGGTGAGAAATCAGCTGCGCAGATTTCGAATATTGACAGTTTTACGAGAAGTGATGGCGGAACAAAAGAATATTTTCGGAGTTGAGGAGCTCTGCAAGTGGCTGCGGGGGAAGCCTGTGCCAACCCGCGGGAGGAGCGTGTGAGGCCGGTCCGCCGCCCGCTCACAGAGCCCTCTGCTCCCGCCGTGTCACACAGACCGCTGCAGCAACAACGGCAGAGGAAAACACAGCTGGAAGGTTTTCATACCGCTGATCTGTCTTTACATTCTGAGGAATATTGAAACGTTTTAACCGTAGACTGTATATATTTAAGAGCTGCGTGGATCGCTCGTGTGTCGCATTGAACATTACGTTGCGACAATTGTGTGTGGCATCGCTATGACAACAAGCTGCGTAATATCTCTGTGTTCTATCAGCAATGGAAAACAGAGCAGGGCTGAGTAGAGTCGAGTCTATCGATTTGCCCTATGGTAGCATTTTTCGGCAAGGCAGCATAGATCGTCAGAACACCGGAAACAGTTCAACGTTTAGTCCTAAAAGACGATGCAACTCCGACTCTGTTTGGGCCTGGACATTCACAATCACGATCTGTAAGTATGCTTTATTGGTTGCGAATTTGCAATGTAACTTCACAGACTGTTCAAGTACGGAGTTGTTGTAAACGTTGGCTAACACAGCTAAAGTCATAGCTATAATGCTAATGTTACACCTGATATGAAAGCTACTGAACAAACGGTCAAATTGTTTGGACAATGTTTTTGTAAAAAACAAAACATTTAGTTGAGATGTAGTGATTTTTTAAGTGGTTTATTGTAAGATGTGGAACAATTATGTTGTATGGTTGTGGACTTGAGAGTACCACCATAACTTACACCATCTGCTAGGTTACGGTCGCAGCAGTCTTTGGATTACACCAGAGCCCTTTAAAGAGAGTTACGTCAGCGGGGTCCAAACGCTACATCGTCACGTGGTTCATGGAGACCGCAGATAGTTCCGAAGTCCTAGGCGGCAATTCAAAATGGCGAGAGAACGACAAAGCGGCGATTTTAAGCGATTTCTGGTCATTTAAAGAACAAATCGTTGATTTACAATATGTGTACAGCACACTGACACATAAATTTAGTTAGATTACTATTTTTTTTAAAAGGAGGACATATATTTTTGACAATAACAGCTACAATCACCTACCTTATGGACATTTCTGGCAAACCTTACATTGGAAAGTGTTGCAAACACAAAATTCAGATGAGATTTACCTTTCTAGCATACCTTTTAGTAATTCCATGGTACCAGGGTTAATTGAGCTTACTGACTAATGTATCTTTAGGACTTCAGATAGAACAGACAGGTGAATATCAATGATTGTCATGTATTAAATAAAATCTCCAATAAACTTAGAAAACAGCATGTTAAGTGGTTTGTGTCTTTGAACTGTCAAAAAAATGAGTATGAACGTTTGGTTTCCCAGCTGACGTGGAGAGGAGGAAAAAATGGTTGAATCAGGTCAACAGGAGCAACCTTACAATCACTAAAGAGGCTAACAATAAAATATGTGAAGTACTTTTTCCACAAAGAAATAACACGTCACTGGCTTTATATTTTGTTTTATTAAAACATTACTGCAGATCATCTTCAGGCTCCACTGAACCCCTGTGATTCTTGTACTGAGAGAGGAGAACAAGAGAAAGGGTTAGACAAACCTACACATCTGTAAAGATTCATCCAGGTCATGTTTATCCAAGAAAAGTTGAATCTGGACATTTCAGAAGAAGGTAGTTGCTCTCAATTCAACCTTTCTTGTAAACAGCTACAGGTTTGATTGAGAAAGTTATGGATTATTAAATTTTGAACTTCATTAACAGCTTTTGCAGCTGATGTTGGCATCAGTTACTGTATAAGTTGTTAGTGAATGTTTTGTTTTTAAACATTTCTACACACAGAAACTTTGATGATGATGTGATATGAATTTGTACAAAGTAATTATGTAACTAGAGTAAACATATCCAGTAAGTATTGAGTGTTCACCAATATTAATGTGGGTAAATTAACCTGAATTGTTGTGTGGAAAATAAGCTAGGAAAATAAGACAGGATGCAGAGACTGAGAGAAGGGAAAGAAAGTATAAGAAGTATATATTTCTTATAAATGGTATATTCATGTGTTGTTTTCTATCTCACCATGGTCCACTCAGTAGGCTACTCTTTAGCATCACTGCTCCTCCACCTCCAGAGTCTACTGCTCTAATACAATTAATGTTTAATATGACAGAAGTAACTGTCATATGTTTTATAATATGCTAACATTCTACTTTTAGTATTAGGGGTAAATCTCCCCCCAAAAATAAATAAATAATATTTTGAAATCCTTTATTTATACATGCACCACTAATATAATTAAATTAAATGAAATACCACCCCCCAAAAATACGTATTTTAAAATAAATTAATAGGCTGCCCCTGTTTATATTGTCTGCTGCTAACTTTATCCATTGCCAGTATGTTAATTTGTTAACTGTAAATGTCCCTGAATCTTGTAGTTTAGTGGGAAATCCACTAACATGTTTCAGTGCACATGTTAACTTAATTCAGTTTTGCTAAAAATATATAATCTCATTTTTACACTTCTTACCTTTCAAACATGCATTCCAGATAGCATTTTCTATTGCTGCTCTGCTGCTGCTAGCATTTCATGCTAACTTCGGGAACTATTCAGGCGCTCCATGATCCGCCATTGCTGTGAAAAACTGGTCCATTGGAGTGAACAGAGATGACGCGACTCTGTCTTTTAAAGGGCTCTGGATTACACTATCTTGTTTCTTACGACCTGTCCTTCTCTGCTTCTGATTGGCTAGTAGTCCTTACCTGGGAACTGCGCATGTGCGTCTCCCAACAAAGATTTTATACAAGTAAGATGCATCACTCTGTAGCTCAAGAGCGGAGTGTACAACAACTGGGGTGAAAAGATGAGCTGTAGTAATGTACAGTATGAGAAAAATATGGTGTTTTTTGAAAAAAAAACCATGTAAACCTGTTCTGATACAACCCCTAATTAAGATTTTGAACCTGAATGAGCATAATACGGCCTCTTTAAGTAACTTACATAACATAACTAAAACGAATCAATGTTGACTTTATGTTTCACATATTTAACAAATACCGGCGTCCTAGGTCAAAGTCCGGTTTCTGACCCACCCGTCCCCCAACCATCTCCTTACTCTGGCTTTTCTGTTTCTGTACTAGGCCTACATCTGGTATTGAACAATTACGCTAAGAGCTTCCACCAGTGTCTTGGTAGTAGACGCCAAAGGACATGACAAGGCGTATAGGTATTTGATGCCTTGGGAATGGAAATTAGAAGTGTGTGATGGTGTCTGTATCTGCCACGACCTCGCCCTCTGCCTATTTCATCTTATTTTCTTATCAATTGGCAGTGTTCAGAACATTTCTGGATCTCAGCCTTTTGGCAGTGGGTTTAGCCCCCATCCAATAACCGCATGCTGGGTGTGAGGTATAAAAAACGGGTTATATTACTGTCTCTGTCTATCTCCTCTGCTCTCTATTTCCAAAATGTAGGCTACTGTATAAAGAGCTGCGCGCGCGTCTGTGTGTCTGTTTGACCGAGGGCGGGGCTGAGCCACACATGCAGGCAGAGCAGAGAGGCCACAGGACTGGATTAAGCACTTTGGCTACAGTCACAAAATCCTTCCTGCAAGGTTGTGCGGAAGTGTGGTTGATTTTATTTGTGCGTAAATGCTGTGAAACAATCAGAAAATGACGTTTAATTTCTCTGACTTATTGCTTTGTTCTTGCTGACACCTCTCCCTCTCTTCATTCACTCTCTAACTCGCTCGACCGCCGCTGCTCTCTCCTCTCCTCCTCTCTCCCTTTCGCTCATTGAGGCTGGGAGGAGGCAACTGATAAATCTTACTCATTCTGCCTTTAAGAACAGGTTTGGGAAAACACCCTTTGCTAGGATAATCTTTTAATCTTTATAAGTTCCATTAAAAAGAAAAGTGAAATTTAGTTTCTCATTTAAACCACAAGAGGTTGAAATGAGTATTACAATAACAAACACTTCTTTCACCTGTTTTCACAGTTGAAAAAACTAATTAAGGAGCATAGAAAGATTATTCAATTAAATTATATTTTATTTATATTGAACCAGTTCATAACAGAAGTGATCTCATTGCACTTTTTATATAGAGCAGGTCCATAATCACCATAATCTTTATTGTATTATAAGATTACAAAGAACCTCGAGGAAACCTTTTTATTCCATGTTCCTCAAGTCATAAAGAAAAACATTTAGATCAGACTTAGAACTCAGATTTTTCTGAGCCACAATTTTTCTGAGCAAGTGAGAACTTTTTTCTCACTTGCTCAGTGCTTTCATAAATTTTCCAAGTTGTGTGTGTGAAATACTGCATTTGGTTCACTACTTTTTCATTTTATCAGGCAGGTAATGTGTAATATTGCTGCATTTATAAAAATATAATTACTATACTTTAGACAACTAAATCAATCTTAAATTGCTTTTACAGTAGACACAAAGGCCAGAGCAGCTCACTGCTACGTGTAACAGCACTGCCGATAACCTAGTTCAACGAAGGGTGGCTGAAAGGCCAAAACATTAAACTTGATTTCTGAGAACACGAGTAAAAGGGAAATAGCAAAGGTTATCTCCACCTCCACATCCAGTCCTATGTTCTCCTCACAAGTGTCCACATATTGACACTAACCTCATAGCTTAATTTATGTCTCATCTATTTTTATTATATGTAGAATTATGTTTTACTTGCTACTTGTGTTTTAATTTTGATACTCTTCATACAAGCACCTTAGCATAGCTTCCACATATCATAGATTTTTCTTTTGTACAGCTAATTGACATGCTTTAAAGTTAATAGAAGACCTCCACTTACAGCACAATCACTACATACTTGTTATCATATTATCACATAAAATATGTCACAGTTTTGCTTTAGATTCCATGTATTTTAATTTTGTAGAAAACTGTTCCATCCTTTGCTCTGTTTTTAAGTCTGGTGTTGTGGCCCAGTATTAAAGAGAGGATTGAGGAAATGTTGACTGTCAGCCTCACCTGGTGGAGCAGTTTGAATATTGCAGGAGATCCAGTAAAACAGGCTATATACTGTACATTTGGACAAACTTAAAGACTGATTCAGTATCACTCAGTCCTCCACAACAACACCAAAAGTGTTTTTTGCTATATGTATATGAACTGGTTGCTATAATTCTGGGGAGCTGTCATACTGTGTCAACTCAGACAAGCAATTCAATCAAACAGGATATAAATCTGTAAAAGCATTTTCACAGAATGAGGCATGTGTGAATCAGCTCAACAAGTTGAGCCATTTCTTTCACAATAACAGCAGAGCAGCTTTGGATTAATGCATTCTGAAATTTGCAAGTAGAAAGGGCAACTGTAAATTGATCCTCTTGGTTCTGAAACGAAGTTAAGATGTACTAACAGTGCATTGCATTGTTAGGCTGTGCAATTTGAATGCCATAGTTTAGAGGAACACAGAGTGACGGAGGTAAAAGATAAACCAACTCTCGGGAATTTTATTTATTGTGGATTTATGGCTGTGAGGACAAAGTTACTGAAACGAACTGGAGTGAAAATAACCCACCATCTGTGCACGATGGCTTTCAGTACCTGTGAGTGGTAAGTGGCCATTTATTTCTTATAGATCAACTACGGCAAGTAATTTCTTTACTTTGCATCATGAGGTTGAGATATCTCACCAGCAATTGCACTGCCCCAAAGTGCTGAACAATAACAAAAGTGAATGCCAATAAGAGCCATTGCAGCCTGTGTCAACACTGTTAAAGGCAAGAAAAAAAAACATTCTCCTAATGCTAATAACCTTTTTGGCTAATGTGTGATAACCACGATGAATAATCTATCAAGTCCAATGCGCACAAAGCAGATTGGACTAGCAGATTAGTCACCTGCGCAATAATTGTAATGTGATTTCTTTTAAATTTTTAAAACTTTTTTAGTATTCAGAACAAGCTTATCACAAAAACTGATTCAAACCTTGGTGGTTAAAAATGAAGTAAAAAGCTGCAAACATGGCAGCATTATTAGCAAAAACACTAATTTGGGATTTTGGTAATGTGCAAGAAGTAACATTTAACAATAAAAAGAACATGTAACTGCCTTCTGATAGTGTAATTTGGCAATTTGGTAATTTGGTAAAATGATCCACGTATGGATGTCCGTTAGTTTCAAGTAATATGATAGAATAGGATGTACTCCAGTTCATTAAATTTCATATTAAAGGCATGATGAACCCCGATGATGTCATAAGAGTTATCTCACCTTGGAGACATTTTTTTAAACAGAAAAGCAACAAAAAGCTGGGGACATGGAGTATGAAAGGTGTTTACCCGACACGGAGGGTTTAACAAAGAGGTTTGGTTGCATCATGGGAAGTCATGCAGAGGCATCATGCAGTGTTTAAAAGAACCAAAAGAGCTCATTTGTACCAGGAAACAGCTGATTTTCAAGCTCATCAGCTAGCATGACTCATGCATTTATTTTTACAGTCCTCTTGAAAGATACTATGATGGTGGTGGATCTTTGTGTGCCATCTGATTCCTTTTTTTCAATTGAATTTGTTTCATGTGTCTGGCATTCATGCAACCACTGTGCGTGTGTGTGTGTGTGTGTGCCTGTGTGTTTGTGTGTGTAGTTGAGCCCCACCTGTCCCAAGTCAAAATGTAGACACGCCCCTAAATATAACTATCAATTAACGTTTAAGGGAGCTGATCATTCAAGCTGAAGTCTGTAGTATAGTAGCCTACCGTGCATGCTTTATTTAACCCAACATGAATTAATCAGGGGTGTATAATGTATTTTTATTTTAATCACAATATAAATATCGAGATTCTTTTAATGGAGATGTAAATAACACTGGAGGCCAGTCTATCTCGGCTGCGTAGGAGCTGTGTGGAATGAGATTTGTGCGACTTTAAAATGGATGAGTGTTTTATAATGAATGTTTTTTTTTCGTCCGTGCCTGCCTATTATTAGCTACGGAGGCCTTACAGTAAGTGGAGGTGGTTCCATGACGGTCAGGGCTGCAGCTCTGCAACGCACAGACAGGCTTAAGATCAGCGTTCGCATTTTTGGCAGTGCAAATCGGACTTATCGCACTGATCCAGAGGACCTTTCCTGAAACATCTGCGGTCGGCCGCCTATTTTTAAACCTTGTTCACCTTGCCAAGAAGATGAAGTTAAACACGAGCTGCCGTCAGGTGCACGCCGCATCCGATGGAGCCCTGCTTATTGTCTCGTTCACCGAACAACCCCATGCAGCACTTCCTTATGTTGCGGTAAGAGGGAAATTACACATTTCCTGTGAGGAAATCAAACTGGTTTAATTTCCTAATCGCTAGTTTTGCGATGAACACGGAATCAGATAAACAGGCTCAAGAGTCAGTGACGGGGTGTTGCATAACGTGTAATGCAGCAGAGCCTCATGACTAGTGTTTCGGTGGTGGAGGGACTGTTCGGTCCTTCTGGTAGGATTTTCACGTTTTTATCGTCTGTGTCGTGGTTAACAACCGAAGCTGCACGCTCGTTTAATGGTTATTTATGTAGGACGATAGTCTGAAGGCGCGTGTATGGGTTATTTCGCTTATCTGACCATATAAAAATGATTAATTATTTCGCGAGTTGCGCAGTGTAGACCGTAACAGGAAAGGGCATATGAATGAACAAGAAATTAGAGGTGAATTTCTTTAGTGTCATACAGGCCCAGCTTAAGGTCAGACTATCAAATGTTGTCTTTGTAGGCTATACATTAATGAAGGTGAGACTTAGCCCATAGAGATGCAGATTGTGCAGTCAATGAATGGCTGCTTTTATGAATGGCTGCAATTGGCAAGTGACTGTTGAAGAAAAATCATAGTAACCCATTATAGTAATCTCCAGACCATTGTATAAAAGTATAGGCTATATCAAACTATAAAACTCTTGCAATAAGAGATAAATACTCTACTGTTTTCTGTTTGCAGCATGACATTCTTTTGGTTGGAGTGTAGGTGACCAAAAGTGATATTTATGGTGGCCTTGCCATCCAGGCAGGTATGGGCTACAGGGGCATCTGACCTCATTATTAAGCAGACAGCATTATCTGAGAAACAAAATATGAATGACTCATCTGGTCAAAGGCTTCAATTGCCAGTGCAGTAAATTACTCAAGGGGGAAGATGCTGGGACAAAACCCAGATGGAGGTCTGGTGTTTGAGTTTGGGACCCCTGGACATTCAGTGCACAGAGTGGGATGTCCTGTGTGCTGCGGTGGCATAAGTTAGCTAACTTAAGGGCTACAACTCTGGTATGACAGTAGCCTATCACATGTCATTTTTATATGCTGCTGCTGTTTTTGTTGTATAAAAAAACAGTATCAGTGCAATTGATAGAGGATTGTCTGTTTAAGGCTGTGACACACACAGACACAGGTTACAGTTCCCTTGGAAACCAGTCAGGCTACTTAATTCATCAGCCACCATTTTCAAGAGACAGAAATGCTGTAGTCTATTTACCTATTCCCTCCATTTTATTTTAACGATGGCGTGTTTTTGGATGTCAGAGTTCTAGTTGTCATTGTTTTGAATTAGGACTGTGATGTTTGAAGCTAAGCTTTAAGGATAAGATTGCTTGGATTGTAATATAGGAATTGTAAACAGGGAAAGGTATTTTAGGCTTACAGATGGTTGAAGGGATTACATAAATATCTGGATGGGATTGTATCAGCCTATGTTAACCCACAGTAGACAAACTAAGCATTTTATTTTGAAATGTGCCATTCCCTTACAAGTTAACTAAAGTGAAAATTATTTTGCAGTACTGGGCATGTTGTAACCTCTATGGATCCCAAAAAATAAACAACACTTTTTGTGTTTGCTTGTTCAAATGAATCTGGATCAGGAACAAGGACAGGGAAGTTGTGAATGGGCACAGGAAAGTCACGAGACGATCCATTGATAGCTCTGCAAGCAGAACGAGCAGTGCAGATAAGGAGTAGTCCCGGTGTCTAATGTCTGTATTGATCTATGTTCCTGTACTGTGCAGGACAAGAGTTTAGGATTTCTGGTGCTGATGCAGCTTTCTGGGCTTCTTTGTATTATGACAGGTCCCAGTTGACAGATTCTGATATGGACTATGAGAGGCCAAACGTTGAAACTATCAAGTGCGTGGTGGTGGGAGACAATGCCGTTGGAAAGACTCGCCTTATCTGTGCCCGGGCGTGCAATGCCACACTGACTCAGTACCAGTTACTTGCTACACATGTGCCCACGGTCTGGGCTATTGACCAGTACAGAGTATGCCAGGAGGTGAGTATGCAAGCTCATAACATTTTAAGATTAAGTGCATGCTTTCAATGTGCTTTCTGGTCACTCAACTAAATTATATCTATACATTAAAAAAACATTAAATACACTAAATGTGCCTGAAATTCACATTTAGCTGTAAGCATTCATTCACTGGTGACTTACATGAACTGATGGTTAAATATCCCTGAATGTGTCATCTCTTATTAGGTATTAGAGCGCTCTAGAGATGTTGTGGATGATGTCAGTGTGTCCCTCCGCTTGTGGGATACTTTTGGAGACCATCATAAGGACCGGCGTTTTGCATATGGCAGGTGAGATATTGTAAAATTCAATGCAGGTCTACTGGCACTTGCTCTGATGCTACCTGAGTTTAGAGCATGTGTCCTGCATCTACCCTTCAGGTCTGATGTGGTGGTACTGTGCTTCTCAATCGCCAACCCCAACTCTCTGTACCATGTGAAGACCATGTGGTACCCTGAGATCAAGCACTTCTGTCCCCGTGCTCCTGTCATCTTGGTGGGCTGTCAGCTGGACCTGCGCTATGCAGACCTGGAGGCAGTGAACAGAGCACGGAGGCCTTTAGCTAGGTAGTGGGACTTATGTTTGAATTTTACATTTTCATGTTGGAGATTGTTTGAGATTTGTTTTAATTTACTTTTTATAGTGCCAGAATTGGCCTTTAATATATTCTCTTGTTTTTCAGACCCATTAAATCTAATGAGATTCTTCCTCCAGAGAGAGGGCGCGAGGTGGCCAAAGAGCTGGGAGTGCCATATTATGAAACCAGTGTTGTTGCTCAATTTGGAGTCAAGGACGTCTTTGACAATGCTATCCGAGCTGCACTCATCTCGCGCCGCCACCTGCAGTTTTGGAAATCTCACCTCAGAAATGTTCAGCGTCCTCTCCTTCAGGCGCCCTTCCTGCCGCCAAAACCTCCCCCACCTATAATCACTGTGCCTCCTCCCCCAACTACCACAGAGGAGCATCCAGTCGGTCTTCTGGAGGACCCCCACTGTGCTGATGTCATCCTGGTCCTGCAGGAGCGACAGAAAATCTTTGCACACAAGATATATTTGGCAACATCCTCTTCAAAATTCTATGACCTCTTCATTATGGACACACAAAATGAGGAGACTGAAAGGCCCACTCGTGGTCCTCTCTCTGGCCGGGAGCTGCTGATGCGTGCTGCTAGCTTTGATGTTTGTGAGAGCACTGATGATGGAGACAGGGCCAACCTGAGGGCCTGCACTAGTGATGGGACACTGAAAGACTCTGAGATGGGCCGACGGGGCAGAATGCTGTCCTCGTGGAGCCGAGCCTTCGTCAGCATCCAGGAGGAGCTGATAGACGACCCTGTGACGTACAGCCCCAGGCCCATGACTGTAGTGCACATGGACCAGTCCATGCAGGTCGGCCCTTTCCGAGCAGTACTTCGCTATCTGTACACAGGTCAGCTAGACGAGAATGAAAAAGAGCTAATGCACATTGCACACATTGCTGAGCTGCTGGAGGTTTTTGACCTGCGGATGATGGTGGCAAACATACTTAACAATGAAGCCTTCATGAATCAAGAAATCACCAAAGCCTTCCATGTACGGCGCACAAACAGAGTCAAAGAGTGCTTGGCCAAAGGCACCTTTTCTGGTTAGTGGAAATCATTAATCCGTGTTTGTTCATGTGTTCTGCTTGACATAGAGTGGATGCATGTGTAAGTAAGGTGCTATCAGTGTCTCAACTCTGTATTGCAGATGTAGTATTCAAGCTAGATGATGGTACGATCATGGCACACAAGCCTTTACTCATCTCTAGTTGTGACTGGATGGCAGCAATGTTTGGAGGGCCTTTTGTGGAGAGCTGCACCAAAGAGGTATGTCAACCTACATCACAATGGTTCATTGGGCTGTGAAATAAGACCAATAGAGCTCAAGTGTAGACCAAAGTCAGTATCGGATAAAACATTTATTCCACATTGTTCACAATTTTCAGTGGCTTCTCGGCAGTCGATTTATAAAGCAGTAGCATTTAAAATGTAATTACTTAAATATATATAATTACACAAAGCACACATCAATGCATGTACTGACCCAAGTAGAGCACCAATGAACTGTGTGGTCTGTGTACAAAGTATAATTTAATTAGGAGGATTGCAGGTCTGCTGTAATACAATTACGCTGGCCTCTGAGATGCAAACATACGGTAATCGTGTGAGCTCAGTGACTTTGCTTTTCTACCTTAACAGAAAATAAAACAACTAAGCTATAATACATGTAAGAAATACTTCTGCGGGTTAGTTTAAGATTTAGATGTGGCATTTTCAAAAGATCAAAATCTATGTGGCTCTTCAAAGCCAAAGACACGCTGTTATTGCTGCTGCAGCTAAAAAAAAGAGCTGAAAAAGTAAAAATGCAAAACACAGCCAGAGCCTTGGGTCGTGTGTCACATGTTCCTGTTTCTAAGGTGCTGTTTCCCAACACAACTCGCAGCTGTATGAGGGCTGTGCTGGAATATCTCTATACGGGGCGGTTTTGTTCTCGGTCAGACCTGGATGCAATGGAGCTTATTGTTCTTGCCAATCGTCTTTGCCTCCCCCACCTGGTTGCCCTTACAGGTATTACATTTGGTATAGTCATAAACCTGTAAACCACATGACTGTAATACACAAAGCCATTGTGTGTTTCCAAGCTAATGCCTACAGTGACATTTCTTTCAGAGCTCTACACAGTGACAGTATTGACGGAGGCAGCGATGATGGGAACTGATATTGATGGAGATGTGCTGGTGTACTTGGATATGGCCCAGGTAGTGTGAACTGTCAATCATCAGTCAACATGGATGGCACTGAAAGTTCGCCTTGGCAAATTGGATTTTTACTAATGATGGTATTTCTGCTGCTCTGGAAGCTGACATAATCTTTACATCCAGTAGGATCTAGTAGGTAGAGCCAAACTGTTTTTTCAGAGTGCGAGTCAGCTATTTGGCAAAATTAATGAATCTTTGGGGAATTGGACATTTAGGACATAGGAGTCGGCTCAGCACTTTAGTTTATCTCCTCATTAAGATTCCAGATGTAAGTCCCTTTCAGCTGTATTTTTGCTTCAACTTGGTGTCATATGTAAGGCTGAATTACCAGCTGGGCAAAGACCCTCAGGAGCCACATGCTAGTTTTGTGGAAGTTTGATTAATTGCTATTTGCTTTGGTAATATGCACCACTAAAGCATAAAAATAAAATGTACATTGAAAAGGCTCTGTCTAGAAGAGACCTGTGTCCGAGAGCCACCAGATGGTTAGCTCTGGTCAGATGTAGCTACTTTATCAATCTCAACTATACTTTCTCACCTTCAGCTTTACTTTCTCAGTTGCCATACTGATCACAGCATGCTAAAATTAGATTGCTAATGCTAACATGCTAATGTTAGTATTAAGGTAAGTAAAGCTCCTGATCAACAACAACATCTTACGTTTATTCAACACAGCTGACAAAGTACAGCTGAAACTGACTGTACAATACAGCACAAACCACATCTATGAATAAATGTAGCTGAAGCTGAAGGAAACTCACAAAGTGTATACAAAGGTAGGGTCACTGTGCTCTTGTTAAACAAAAATAAAGGTTAAAAAAATTGGCATTCATACTTTAATGACTATGGCTGTCCATTTAGGTGCAGCTCAATTAATGTGGGGCTGCATCTAAAGCAACAGCAAAACCCCACAGCAACAATGTGTCATGTAAAGAAATAGTCCACAATACAAACATGACAAATAGTGATTTTGTATGTTGACAGTTCCACGGTGCCCAACAGCTCAGTGGTTGGTGTCTTCACCACATCTGCACCAACTACAACAGCGTCTGCCGCAAGTTTCCCAGAGACATGAAGGCGAAGTCTACAGGTAACACACACACACGATCTGGTAGCACACAAGTGACTTTTAATGCCCTCTCATTCATACTAAACATAAACCTGATACAGTACAGCAACCACTTGTGGTGTTACTGTACCTGAAGTCTTGTGTGTCTTGTGTGGCCATTTGGAACATAACAGCGTGAAATTAAAACATGTATAATAGGCTTTAGGGAAAGTCAGCCAATTTAAATGAAATCTGTCAAAGCAGATTAAGCTCAGTGGACCCATTCCGCCTCGGTAAGAGTTATGAGTTTTTTTGCTCTTCAGGAACACAACTGTTTCATTGAATAATAAAGGACTCCTAAAAGAATGGTTACTGCCTACACCTTACTGGTATGATAATCCAAGACGATTGTACCATGTGGTTTTAAGGTGGCTCTCTTTTCAATGCAATAGCTTACTAACTCAATTTTTTCTTTATTTTATAGTAGTAGTAGTAAGAATTCCTATATAATGTCTTGCTAGCGCTGAAATGTGTTTCTTCCTTCCTGTGAGTGCTTAAAATTGTTGCTGTGAGTGTGTTGAAATGCAAAACCTATTGTGGGTGAATGGACTATTGAATATTGATTTTTGAAAATCCGACATAGCCTAGCATTTTCAAATCCCTAAAATAGTTCATTCTGATACAGAGAACCAAGAATACTTTGAGAAACATCGCTGGCCACCTGTGTGGTACCTGAAAGAGGATGACCACTACCAAAGAGCACGCAAAGAGCGTGACAAGGAGGACTACCTGTACCAGAGGCGGCAGTGTAAACGCAAGTGGCTCTTCTGGAACCTTCCTTCCTCCCCTAACTCAAACTCTTCTTCTGGCTCATCCGCTGTCATCTGACCAAGTGGTAAGGCCAGCCCACTCTGAACTACATCAGTGTGGATATGAGTTGTAAAGAGATAAATAGAAGATAAACATGGCTGGCTAGAAACGCCCCAATTGTTCAGGCACACTGTTTCTCTTCCTGTTAGTTTGCCTCTGCAGTCAAACGACACTCCTCCAGGTTTGCAAGGTCAGCTCAATCTGGCGGTTAAAGTAATACATTTTGTTACCTAGATTTTTAGCTTGGTGTACATGAGATGCAAACCTCAGTGATATAAACCTCACTGACAAATGGCACAGTGTAACTGGCGCAAATAACAACTCACACCAATTGTTTACATGTTCCACTACCTGAGTTTTAAGTTTTAAAAATAGGACTCTGCTGGCACAGATCTTTCCATCTATGATCATAATTATCACAAATTAACCTGATCTAACCAAGTGCTGCTTATCAGCTGCAACAACCAGCAATTCAACACAGAACTTCTTAGTCTCAGAGATATAACACTTGCCCTTAAGTGTTTGTACAATCTACCAGACTATGTGTACAGTATGATCTTATCAACAGGATGTAACAGTAGTAAAACCTGCCAGGAATCAGTTACCTAAGTCATTTACTTTCACCATGCTGAATATGAATGAAAATGCTTGACTCCTGTTTATTTTTGTTCAGTCAATCTACTTTTCAATGTTTGTGCAGACTTACACAGCTAAAAGTGGTGTGAGTCTGGACACACTCAGCATTTATGTATTGTGATCATGTGATTTGTGGCCTCTTGTCACAAAAGGGCTTTAGTTTACATGAATGCATTCGGTGTCCTGAGACACAAGAGATCCCAAAATCAAGGGAAATAGCTGTATTATCTGTAAAATGCCAGCAAAATCATAGCAGATCACTAATATTTCCTGTGTTGCTTGATGAGGCTTGTTAGCGCACATGTCCTTCAGTTTTACATTGAATGGTTTTATCAGCTTGATCACTGTCATCCTGGAAAGTAACTCATATTTCATCTCAGAGTCAATAGCAGCATTTTGAGAGCTGAAGGGACCATGTGTACATTACCATCCCTCTTTGACAGTGTATTTTGCGCATCTGTCACTGGTGGTGATTTGGCCTTTAGAGATGTATCTTGGTTGATAAGAGGATGCCCCCTGATTGTCCGCAATTGGCTGTGTAAGACTTGTACACGAAGGAGGCTTCCTCATGCCCCGGGCTTCTACACACCTTGAGCACTTTCTGGACTCTTCTCCACAGGCACACACTACCAGTAGCAGCAGCCTGGTGATCTGCACTAAAGACAGTATGGTGTCATGACACACTCTGGCAAATGTTAAAAAAGGAACTGAGGAGGAAGGAACTGAGGAGGAAGACCATGATATTTAAAATATTTCAAATATGAATATAATGTTTTGCATACCTCACAGTATTTGTTCAAGATTGTCATCTACTGTTGTAACTGATTGTAGGATGGACTTGTAAGCATGGTCCTCAGTAAAGATGGGTATTGTAAATTGTACAAAATATCACATGAACCGCAAGTAACTTGCATCACTCTAATGTGCAATTACCTAATATTTTGCACTGCAGGCAGTGTTCGTACAGTATTGCTGAGTAATACATGTACTGAATATAGACTTGACTTATCCGACTTGCATTTAGTTACTGTGCAGCTACATACTGTTGTTGAAAATAACTGAATAATCATTGTGCTGACCTCCAGCTACATCTGTTATATACTGTAATATACATGCAAATTACAGGCAGTTCAAACAAACAGTTGACTAATAGTAAAATATGATAACAGTGCAAAGTAAAGTAGACATCTTTTATATAAATGACAATATAAAGACATATGGTACATCCATAAAACATGTCACGTCAAAAAAGTTCATTCTTATTGCAGCACTTGCTTTTGCAGCATATGTTAAGGAAAGGCTCGCTTTAATCCTGAATATGATTGGTTATACTTTTCCATGCAGTTTTTGATTAGACAGATATTTTGAGCCCAACAAAAAGCTTAAAACAATAAAGTGGTATGAATCAATTCAGTGACAAAACAAAATTCTTGCTTGTATTAACTCATGACTCTAATAACAACACTGCATGAACAGGGCTCGCCAAACTAGAATAACAAAATAAGATTAAATAGTGGAAAAAAATGTATTCATTCACATTTAAAGTGTAAGATGTAGCGCAGTGGTAGTGCTGGTGCTCTAAGCAGTAGCTTTAAATTGTTCTCAATTACATTAACTTTTGCTTATTGATAAGTACACACAAGAACTGTTATTTTGAATATCTTAATTGATCAATTCTTTTGGCACACATGGTCAGACATTAGGCAGAGCCTTCAGGAGTATTGTACTCTTTTAGAGATAGCTTTATCCTAATTCTGAATGTTTTCATTTATTAGACCATCTGACTAATAAATAATAATATCCAGTTTTCACACAAAATACAGCTTATTGTAATAGTTTAACAGCAGCATTTGCCTTGGTGGTGTGATCGATAAATTGCATAGACATGCATTTCATTCCACAGTGCATTTCATTTCTCAATCTTTTTTCTGATGTTTTGCATTAACAACACCTCATGCCTTAATGTACAGTGTAGTGTATGGTATTGAATGTAAAGTAGTGTTACTGTGGTTACTAGTTTGTTTGCTGTATGTTCAGTTACCATGGTGCTCTCTAGGTTGTGTGTATTTGTAAATGTACATAATCCATCATTTGGATGTAAAGCAATCAATGTATTGTTTGGGGACTTTGATGAGTGTGCTTTGGTTTGAAACACTGCACAGGTTTTATGTCCTTTTAAGGCCGTAAAGAAAAAAAACTAATTAAAGACTCTGACCATCAAGGCCACACTAGACTAACATAATAACAAACCATCAATTTGTGACATTAACCATGAAATGAATGCAGGGATTTCAAATTTGTGTCATTATTTTAAAGTTGCTTAATGCTATTGAGCTCCAATTTTGGAGTCTGCATAATTAAAAAATGATGAACTAATGTGGCCCTTGGAAGTTAGATTGTAACTCAGTCATGTAAATATAAATTGTATGATGACTTGCAATTCAGACTTGGCATAGCAATTGATACAAGCTATTGCGTAGTTTAACATAGATACTGTTTTTGTACTATGCATACTGAAATGTCTGACTTTTAAACTACAAACTTGCACTGCTTTGTAGCACCAGGTTAAAATTGCATTAGGCAGTATAGCAACATCATTAGATACCTAGACAACATCAGGTAAAAAAAAACTGAACATAAATTAAAAAGAAGTTGTCACTGGGGCCCTTTTCCATATGTTTGGGTGCTAATATCACCGCTGCAGAGAAGCACAAACCAAAGGGAGCTTTAGCAGCACCAGGAATATATTATATATGCTGCACAATCACTACTGCATAGTTTAAGAGGCCTTGTTTCGAAATGGTTGAAAATGAAATAAATAAATAAAAATAAAAAACAATAAATGAAAAGAAAAAAACTTGAATGTTTATCTCAGTGTTCAAAGCCTAGATGACATTTTCCTTAGTCATCAGGTATTTTTGTTCTCAAGAGCTGTTTTTATTGTTTGGGAGCTGTAAATCTGAAATTCTGTAGCATGTGTTCTTGGAAATGTGTAAATAGTATTTACTAAATAAAAAAGGAGCGACATGTGCAGCGTGCTATCGCGCCAGTCTTTTTTTAAATGTCATATGAAACTTTTGCAGCCTCATAGGTCAGTAGGATCCTGCACTGCGCAGAGGCAGCAGCGATAACTGCGCCTGAACCAGAAGGACAAGAAACCTGCAGCAAAACAAGTGGACAACTTCTGAGAGATGGTAATGCGAATCGCAGATGAATGTAGCTGCAGTTTAAAAGCAGTGAGATTTAAGGTCTGTCCTCTGTCTCCTCAACGGACAGTTGAGCACTTTACCGTCCGTGTTGAAGAACGTAGCCTAAAGCGTGATGCACTGCATGTAAACAATTAGCTGAAACAACTGAAGGCTAACTTGGAGCTAATAATTTACTGCAAATCAAATTACCTCTAGAATTTTTTTTTCAGGAAGAGTGTGTCATTGTTTAATATAACTATCGATATATCCAGGAAATAAATAACTGAAAGTACTAACAGGAAAGGGCGTCTCATCTCGCCTGTGTCAATATAGTATAGCATATAGTCACAATACAGTTGTGACGCATTAGCCGCAATTTCTTGCAGTGTGCCGCGTGACACACATTTAAATATTGTGAAGTATAACAGTGACATTGGCATTATAATAGTGCTGCAGATGTACCTGGGTAGTCCAACAGGTATGGGCAGGGTCAGGTGTCTAAATAAGCTCTGACTGACAGGTGGAAAAGAGTTGAGTTATTCTTCAATGGAAAATTCCTAAACTCTTCTGGTATCAGCCTCTGAAATCTTAAGCTTTCCTGCTTTTCTGTGCGTTAGACTTCTTTATGGGATTTTAAATAATTTTGACATTTTGTAGACTCACAGAGTCCTATTTTTAATTAATCAACAATGTATTGTCATTAATTATAATTGTAAGCTGCAGGCCTGACTTGGACGTAAGGAGAACTTCGGTTACAGTTGCTTTTCACCATTGCCAGACATTTTTTATTTACTATTCAAGAGCTATACTGCTAGGCAGATGAATGAAATGTTACTGCTAATTATTAGAAATGAAAGCTGTCAACATGGACAGGCCTCCTGGACCCTGACTGTCAGGACCTAACTGGCTTTTTCAGTCAGACCATATTGCTTGGCCAAAGAACAATACTATTTGAATCTGAGTGACTTAAATAAATAAACTGAACAACAACTAGAAAATAAGTACCTCTTGAATAACTGAACACTGCTGTTCTGCAGGCTGTGCCGGCACCTTTTCTGGTGTTATGTGCTTGTGTTTTGGCGTTTTTCCATGTGGAAGCAACACCAGACACCCTGAGCTCTCTGGATTCGTCTTTCTGTCAGTAAGTTGCCCATGATGCGCCACAAAGCTGTGATTCTAGTCTAGTTGCATACACAAAATGAACATAGCAAAGACAGAAGAAACTGAATTGAAGCTTCATTTGCTCACTCAGAGTTGCACTTGAGTGAGTTTCATCTTTTATCTCTCTTCAATAAAGCGGCGGATTAGAGGTGATCTATCCAGAACTGGACATTGATGAATGCCTCATTATTCCAAATGACCTGCAACTCAGAGAAAAGATCAGCACTGTTTGGAAAGCCCCCCAGATTTACTTCTCTAGAGCACACAAGGTAAGGTGTGTGTGTGTGTGTGTGTGTGTGTGTGTTTCAGATGTTTGGGGGATGGATGTCAGAGCAATTAAATAGTTACAGTAGGCCTGTAGTTATGTGTGCATAATGATTCCACCATTGTTGGTTATTAAATAAGACAATATTACCCAGTTTTTTCTTATTAAGTGGTAATCTAAACTGTCACAGAATACAAATATTTTACATGTACTAAACTGATATCCATTGGTTCATCGGCTCTTGCTTGAATACTAATCCTACATGCTGCAGATTTTAGTCCTCATTCCTTTGTGTCTGCTTGTCATCTCCTCCTCTTTTATTAAACAGAAGAGTAGTCTTCAGACAAAGCTGTTTGTGCTTTTTGTGGGCTTCTTGGGGCCTTTTTGACGTTATGCTGTGTGCAAAACTTTGTCTTTGTGTGAGCAGTGTTATTTGGCAAACATGCACATGCCCATTTTTAACACTAGAGTGCAGTGATGGATAAGATATGGTCCATCTCTACCTCAGCAGGACAGGCTTTAAGTTACTGTCACAAGAAACAAAAGGTTCACACCATATTTAAAAAGTCTAAGCATTAAATAAGATTTCTGTAGTATTTTAAATGTCCGACTGTTCTCTAGATTTGAGCTTCTGTGCCACCTTCTTTAAACTGATTTCTGAAACTCTGTAGTAATCTTTGTCACCAGAGGGTGGTGCTAGCACATCATACTTGGTGAGCAAGCTTGTTCAACCAAGTTAATGTCCTATATGCACTTTACAATTCAGAATGTCAGATAACGTACATTGTAAAGTAGATAATACTGTCAATGACATTCTTATTTCACTCTTTGATTTTGACTCGTAAAAGCTCGTGAAGCTGCTAACAAGAAATCTCTATCTATAGTTAGGTGTCATTACAGTTATTATGTTAAAATGTCAGCAGACAGCACACAGAGCTGTGCGTCCTTTAGAGTACAAGTGTATGAACCAGTATTCTTTTGTGTTAACCCATGTTTGATAAAATGAAAAAAAACAAGCAAACAAAAAAACCCTCAAACCATGACCCTAAGACTAAAATAGACTACTAATTGTAATTCATTATCTGAAGGATTAGGCTGTAATTGAAAATAGCGCAGATGAACTACAGTTTATTGTTTGAGTGCCTTGTTACAATATTAGATACATTCATATTATGCTTGTGTTGAATCTGATTTATAAGATAAACATTTGCCATCAGAATGACATTTGCTCATGATAAAACAAAGGAAATGCTTCTAAGAAGAGAATGACATTGACATTACAGCCCTGAAATAACTTCTATACCACATAAACTGAAACTGAACCGAAGTTTGGAAAATGGGTTGACAGTACATGAAGTGGGGCTTAAATGAAGTTTAGTATGTTCCTCTGAAAATACTTACTTTTGTCATGCAGGATATAAAATTATCACAGAGAGTCATTAACGATGATCTGTGTAATATTCATTTATTTATATATGTATTTTTCAGTGGGTCATGTTCAGTATACTTTTATTGTTGAGCATCAAATTGAGAGGGATACAGTTCCCAGTCCGCAGAACCGCTGCTGAAGTTGACAATGAAATCATACCAGGCGCACACCAAATCCTATATCTGTAAATTGAAAACTTAAATTGAAAGCCACCTCGATTTAGGAGGTAGTTTGTGAATTCCAGAGCTAAGCAGTCTAGCTTGAACATGATCTATTGCCCTTCTCTCTCCCAAACTCCATTTGATCTATGGTCGTATTATCTATAATGCTGTCTTACATGATTCTCTTTTATTGCCAGAATCAGTGTCAGACAGCAAAACAGATTACATGTTGGACTGAATCAATACAAACTTTATTTACTGGGCGTTGAAATGTAATTCTCCATTTCTCCTGACAGTTAAAGTAAACACGCACTATTGAAGGATCAGATTGGTGCCCGTGATTCTGTGGTTGGTCTGCTAGTCCACCACGCTTTCTGTCACCACGCCATGCTGCCAGAGCTGCTGCTATTCTCTGCCACTCAGCCCTTGTACCCAGTAGTAGGAATACAGAATAGTGGCCGCTCATGCTCAAATCCACCCACTACACCACCCACTTCATTACTGGGACGGGATGCAAGCTTGCTGAGTAATTGTAATGGAGCGCAATGGGCAGTAGTCCCATAAACCCGCCTCTAAATAGCTTCTCATAACCAAAAAACAAAAGCAAAGGGCCACAGAAACTGCATATTTCTGTTTTCAAACTTCAGAGTAACGATTCACTATTTGAACTGTGTGTGCTAATGAAGCATTTTTAGAAATCCTAATTACACTCCTTAAAGCCTTAAAAGCATCTACAGTTTGAAGCAAGTGTGATGTGTATTATAATGGGACTAAACATAAGAACATGACTTGGTTACAGTAAGTCTCATAAATAAAGTTATTAATAAAGATCGGAAATTAAACAGACCTAACCATATTTTTGGTTCAAAGTACTGGTTGCTAACTGTGCCCATCAAAGTTTTAAATGGGCTTCCCTTCAAATTTTCTGAATAAATTAACCTGTGAACTCTACAAAGAAAGAAAATGAAACTTTCGTCTCCTTTTGAAGGTTTAAAATACTGTACTTGTAAGAAACTTAGGGATAAAGCTGGTGTTTAAAGGGGAATGCGTAATATATGTCTCCATTAGAATTTAGTTACAGAACACTAATAAATGGGTTAAACCCATCAGAGCTACAAATGATCACTTAACAGCTTTTCTTGACTGTAGTTGTAATATTCAAGATTATATTGCACAGCAATCTCATGATTTGTGTCTTTCTGGAAACTAAGGTCAAACTTGTGTCTTGCTCCAGTCTCACACCCCGATGCATTTTCTTAGTAGGAACCAGAAGAACCTGTACACTTCATTGTAGTCAAGTATAATAAAAACAATTGCAATGACAAGCAGAAGACACCCTAATATGCCAGTTCATATGTCATATGTGACATATACACTGTAGGAATGACCCCTGACACAGCTAGATAATAATGATACCAATTAGTTTTTGACCTCTGGGAGTGAGACTTAGATTAGAAAAGTAGGTTACAGCCTTGTAAATGACTCAGCGGGTATGACGTGAGAGCCGATGCATTGCTGTCATGACATCGTTCCTGATTTTCCAAACTAACTCTTTCTTTATATTTATTTTATATCTACACTGACACTTGTATAAAGTGTCTTTGAAGAAACTGCTGAATCATATTAGTGAAGAAAATGCTATTTTTGCACATTAGACTGCAACATCCTTAGCATTGACTTTTAATTATTTAATAAATATGCAGATTAACCAGGACTGCTGTAAGGAGTTGTTAAATGTCAAAAGGATGTATTTACCCCTTGTCCTGTTTAAAATCTAGACTCAAGATTATGTCTTAAAATGTCAAATTGCTTTTAAGAATTCTTTTTTTTACCACAGAAAGGAAGAGCTAAATGAGTTTTTCATGATGATAGAGGCTCTTTGGAAAACCAGCAAACTTGGCCGAAAGACAGAAAACTTGTCAAATGAAGCTTTGCCTGCGGAAAAGAATAAAATAATTGTAACTTTAAAGAGACAAAAATAAACAAATATATCTGAACTAGAAATGATTAAAAAGCTCCATATACATTTGGCTACATGGCGGTTCATCCAGGTGTGCTTCTGGCACAACCTAAAATTGTTTAAGTGATTTTCCACCTTCTTAAACGAATGCATTTAATTCAGCTTTCAGTGTTAACAGCCTGATTACATACAATTACAATAATTTTTAGTGAATGCTTAATAATGCACATAGTGTAACTTGGGTATACAGTTGTTTTGAGATACATTTCCTTGGACATGAGTGCAACATTGGAACCAAGTTAAGCCACCTCAATAAAAAGTGATGCCTCTCTTCTTTTCTAAATAAACTAACTAATTAACTTATTCCTTTTAGAGGACACAGAGTTGGGCTCATGTGCATCGATGAGAGCATTATTATTGTATGTTTGATTTCTCAGCCGAGACCACTGACACATTATTTCTTAAAAATAATTACGGATTTATTTTGACTCAAGCGTGGTCATCTATCCTCGATGTGGTTGGTGTAAACAGCACAGGCCACAGGAGCTTTCTTTACCTCGTAGTTACTCCAAAAGTGGCGACAGTTTTGGAGTTGTGTTCTTTTTTCTTTTTTTTTTTTCAGTAAGGACCATAGCCACAGGGCACATTCTTAGACATGGGGATTTCAAAGCCTTGTTTTTGGGTAGACATTTCTTGCATCTGGTGGATGGAATGAGGGTTTAAACCATTACTGCGATTAGAGCTGCCTCACTATGATCTCTTGAGCTTGCTTACTGCTGCTAATAGCTGTTTCCTCTCTATTTCCCTCTATCTTTTTCTTTTTCGCTTTCTCTCTCTCTGTGAATGATTTTTATGCTTTGCTAAAACATGTGGGGGCGTTGAGAGAGGATTTAAATGCAACGATCCCCCTCCTCTTTTTTTTTTGGGTGAATCTCAGCGTTCTTTTCTGCAAGCCTCTGATGACGACAGGGCAGCTTTAAGCCTGGCAGTGCCCACGGCAGGCTGCCGTCTCAGCGCTGCCCACTCTCCTCTGTGTTGGCATGCTGGAGAAAGCGAGGGTGGGGTTCCTCTTTAGCAGACCCTGTCATTCCTAGGAAAGCCTACATGTCCACCCATGCAGGATTCCTGATAGGTCTTCATGATGGGGATGTAAGAGTGCAAAGATAGGGATTTTGTTTTCAGTAGGCGATGGCCTTCATTCAGCAAAGAGTTAAGGATGTATTTTTGGATAAGGAGACAAGGCACTTCCTTGATCCTTCACATGACAGTGAGGGTCAACAAGTGAAACATGTTCTATAATATCCATCTAATTGCATATTCAATGTCGTCAGGTGGGTGTTTTCGGCTCTGCTGGATTAAATCAGCGTGTTTGGCTAAGATTCAAGGAGTTTATTTCCTCAGCTAATGTTCCTCTTTGTCATTATAACACCCTGCTAAGCTGACCCCTGTCCTGCTCCATTCAGTCACTGACTATTACTACACAACATATATGATTCATGCAAGCTTCTGAAGAGGAAAGAATTACAACCTTCTGCTACTGGGAGCACTGGATTGATTATGCATATTCAGTAGAATGACGGGAGGCAATCAACCACTTAAGCCACCTTTCCACACAGAAGAAGAATAATTTGCACCTTGTGAAGCATGCCTGTGGCATGCGGACCAATACAGGTGTAAGTAGAGACTGCAAGATTTCAGCTTTGCCCTCAGTTGGCAGGACAGAGGGTGCCAATGTGCCATTGTCTCTCACACATAAGTGAGATTGCACCAGAAGCATTTATATCTCATAACCAGATATTCTTTTTCTCTCCCTCTTTCTTCTCTCCTCCACTCACGCATGCATTCACTGGTATACTGACAGTCTATTTAATTTTTTTGAAGCTACCCTTTTGTACCCTGTTGTCGCAGTAGCATGCTATTACTTCACCTTACATTTGATCTAAGAGCGTAGGCAGCAATACTTTAACTCTGTGGCTGTGAGTAAAATATCAGTTACCATGAAAATGTATTGTATTATCAATGGGAGGATAAGAACAGATTAAGGAAGCTCTGGGATGCTCTTACAGATGACAATGGTCAGGTTTCTATGCAAGCAGTGGTATTGGAGAAAATGATTTTCACCGTTTCACAAAAGCCGAGGGAAGGAGGTGGTTCAACGTGTAAAGCCGACTCAACAGACCTTGATATGTTTAAGATGAGGTGTTTTGCTTCAATACATAGGAACTTTTTTAGTATCAATAGAGAGGTCAACTTTTTTTTCCCAGTCTACGGAGCAATAACAATGCACCCACTGGTTGTTGAAAGGAAAGTTAATTTCTACATGTTAGAATCATGTGCAAATTTCCTACATGAGGGTACACCTGATAATTATGGAATTCATTAATTAGATTCAAACAAGCTTTAGCGCAGAGGCAATAGCGAAGAAGGAGCGGGTCTTTAATAAAAATACCATCTGAACCTGTGCCTCCTGATTATTATTCAGTATTCACACAGAAATTCTATCTTGTCAGTTCATATACATTGACGGCATGATCTGTTCAAACAGAGATTCATAATCTGCATGGGAAGTGCATCTGCTCCTGTGGATACTTAGACAAACATACAAGATTAAATTTCTATTTATATGAGCCACAGAAGTCTAACATTTACCAGGGAGTCTTTGTACGATCTGGAGATGACTCGGCCGCTCTTTGGCACAGTAAGGAACTTGAACATTTTATTAATGTGATCTGTCCAGCGGGGAGACGTCTGCAGCCTCATGATCCCAAAAATATCACCTTGAAAACACTCCTGAGCTGCTCTGTGTCGTTTTCATTTTGTCTTCTTACCTTGTGCGTTGTATCTATTATTGTAGAAGTCTCTGGGTCACCCATCTCTAGATGTTAAGGTGTTTTCTTTTTTAACACTTTCCATCCTATGGGAGGAGATTCAGGATTGAACTTGCAATGTAAACTTTCATTTGGATTCTTAGTTGTATAATAATTTATCTTAAATTAAAAGAGTTTTAATATAGACCCTCTTCATGACTTAACAGACAGGATTACTGTGGTGCTTACCGGTATATTTGAAACTGAGGTAATTGACTTTTATTCCTTTGACAGCCTCTTTTCTTTAAGAAGTAAGTAATCACAAAGTTAAAAGTGATCATGTGAAGTTTACTTAAGACCCAGATGCTTGGCTTAGTGGCATTTTGCCCAAAATGTTTTGTGCTTCTAATTTGTGGTCCGGCACAGGGTTTAGTTACAGTTGTGTCCCAATCCTCTGATTCACCTTCTTTAGGAACAGCTTCAGGGCTGCTCACAATGCTTAACTCTCCATAATGCCATCCCCTTCATCTCCTCAGTGGTCTTATTGTCTTAACTCTGGATGGAGAGACAGTGTTAAGAAAAACAGGTTAATACACGTTTGGCACAGTGAAAGTAAAGTATCTTTTCAAAGATGCACTCTATTCAAGTTTTTCTTTGGAGAATGTTTCTCATCGGATGTTTCCTTTTTCTCTCAACCTGTTTAGTTACCTTGCTGGTCTGTTTTACTGTTTCTTAAGATATATTGCCAGTGAGTCATTTTCCTTTTGACATTAAAAGCCTGCCGCTAATGGTAGTCGCGATCAGGTCCATTGATGCGTTGATTGATCTGAGAACATGGGATGATAAAACTGCCTTCCTTGTCATTTTCCTGATCCTGTAGTTTGGAAGCAGAGAAAATGTTATGCAAATGATTTGTTAATCCCTTTACATTATTTGTTCCATTTCTCCCTTTCGTTTTCACACTCAATTTCTAGCACAGCGAGCTGACAGGCGGACACCCTCAGATTTCTAATTCTTAAGATAGAAAAAAAAGTCAGCCATCCATTTTGTATTTAGAATATACTTGCTTCAATTAATTAATTTGATGTGAATGATGTACTTGAAAATGCACAAGCCCTTCCAAGTACTTCACTTTAGAGATCTTCAACTTTAACCTCTTTCTCGTCTTCTTTGTGTATGAGTCTTGAGTCTAAGCCAAGAGAGCAGTGCCACATGTGACCAGTGTTTCTTTCCCCCCAGAGTTTTGTTGTCCCAGAGGTTGGGTTTAAAGATAATAAGAAAGAGGTGGGATGGTCTTAGATTCAAGAAGCTTAAAATGCAAAATCTCAAATAAGCCCAATTTTCCCTAGCCAATCGCGTTGCATTTTGGTGGGTTTGTGTTGATCGTCTCAACTGACTCACATACCGCCCCTTCCTAAATAAAAACACTACAGATTTACGTGGCTTTTCAAAAAATGTATCTAGACATTTATCCAGCTTAATCTTCTTAACATATTAAAGTGATTTGCTTTACCCTGAAGTGGCTGAAGCTGCGAGCTCACCGCCCCTCATGGCACTAAGACCTGAGAGGCATTGTGGACATCTTTCCGCTCTTGAAAAAGAGAGAGGTGGGCAGAAGTCAACCGGCTTCTCAGCTGTGGAGCTGTGGCTGTCCCCGCTGTGCGTCCATTTTATTTTTTTTCGTTCTGTTATTAGTCCAACTGTTGCACTCAGTCAGTGTTCTTAGGCACATGGCTCTGCCAGAACTGCCCACACTGTGGTGTGGAGGTTTGGAGCTCTCAGCTTTTGAGCTGAACTGAAAGAGCTCTCTCACAGAGTAGGTGTTGGCAGGATGCTTTGTTTCTTTCTGTGAATGTCATGAGAGGTATGGATAATGAGAAAACTGAAGCACAGTGATGGCATGATTTATCCTGGTGCCAACTTTATGCCTGACTGCAGATCTGGGCATTTTCAGATAAACGATGTGCTTAACCTTTTCTTCTGACGCAACACAAATCTGAGAATCAGTAGTGACGGTTGCAATGTGTTTTTCTTTAAAATGCCACTTTACAGACCGGGCAGCTGAAAGGTCTTGGTCAAACTCAAGTGCTGCTAATGTCTTCATTTGGCATAATGCTCTATGGATGTGCTTTAGGGCATTCGTTTTGCCAGATCACATCAGTAGAACTGTAAGTTTAAACTTGGGGACATTCATTGTAGCTGAAGCCTGAGTCAGTTTATTGTCTTTGTGGTATTTAGCTTAATGTCTGTTAAATCAGACATGATGAGGTCAAAATAAATGTGGCCGTGCTACAAAACATAATTTATTTTATTTGGATATGAGTTTAAAAAGCTTCCTGAAATATAAAGGCATTTCATTACTCTTGTAAATGTAATTAAACTTACTCTGTAAATTAGTTTTCTTTCATGGATAAATATGTAATTTTGTCTTCATTTCTGGTGAAGGCCTGCTACATTAGCTACCAAATTAAGACTGCAATCATTCTGCATATCCAAAGCAAAAGCATTTTACCACTTCTGTGATAAGGACATCACTACTGACCACAAAACCTTTAAACGTCTGTTCTCTTTGGAGCACATTTCAACGTGCAATCTTGCTTTGCTTGTTTTTTTCCTGTTGTAACATGATGCATGTACTCAGTACCATACTCGCCACCTAGCTGTTCATAGCAGGTTTTCTCACTTTTTCACAATGTTTGGCTCGATTGCTGCTGAAATATCTTTTACATGTTGAGAGGAGGCATCTACCTTAGTTTACCATGGCTCCTACTTAATGGCTTTAAAAAGCTACTGGGCCAGAATCCAGAATAACTTGATAGAACTTGCAATGAAAGCATGTATTGCTGCACCAGACGAAGATCAAAAATAGCATTGTAGAGCAACAGATTCCACTATTATGGCTATGACCTGTCATATTTATACATATACATAGTGCAAATGTAGGATCAAAAAGTCTCCAAAATATTAGAAAATAGTTGAAAATGTTAATTACCTAAAGCACATGGTGCTATACTGCTTGTTTTGTCTGAACAGTAATGCAAAACCCAAAAATATTCAGATTACTACAACATGACATTAAAAGAGGCATCCTCACAATTGAGAAGCTGAAGCTTGAGAATGTTTATTTTTCCTCCAGAAATTACTTAAACGTATAATTTGTTGCAATTATGTTGTTTTTTTATTACATTCATTTCCTGCACTCCATCCCAAATTGTTTCAAAAGTAGATACATTAAAAAGAAAATAAAGTGTTTCTTATCGGACTAAACAATGGTAGTTGTTTTACTATGAAATAATTAAACTAAATGAAACATAATAACGTGTTTCATTTTAAATGTTTTAGTGTTTTAGTCCACCACGTGTACATCACTGAATCTACCACAGTTTGTCATTATCGGTATAATGTACCAAACCAAATCAAAGAAATTTAGACAATTTACTCTGCAAGTTTGCACAACATAAATATAATTTGCAGTAAATCATATTTACTGCAAAATCATATATATATATATATATATATATATATATATATATATATATATACACACACACTTTTAATGTGTGTTAATGCCAGATATTTTTGTATATGTATGTAAACAAGTTGACTCTCAGTGATGACTTCCTCTTACAGAGAACATATCACCTCACTGTCCTATATGTGCTGCACCAGAATGAATTAACTATGATGTGTGTGTGATGTGTGTCTCTGTAAATGTGTCCACTTATTAGGACCCCTCACGAAATGAACTGTGGTGTTCTGCTTTATCCCTTCATATTGGCTGGTACAGTACTTGACCTCTCGTACTTGGACTGAATGTCTGACAGCTGTAAAAATCACACACTGAGGCTGTCCATACAAAATGTTGTTGAATGTAGCACAGCCCCACACAGACAAGCACTTCAAACAAACTATGAGTGGTTGCTTCTCTTCATATCACAGAGAATAGGAGAAATTGATTGGAACTGGGAGGCTTACGACTAGATTTTCCTCAACCATAATATATTTTTTCTTTTAACAACTGCAGCTTAAATTTAGATTTTTTTCTGGCTTTGTTTTTATTTCTTTGTCCAAATCCTATCGAGTGGTGCTTCAGGTTTTTCCTTGAGTAAAAACTTGATATTGTTGTGGGGAGGGAGAAAGGACTTTTTTCATGTGTGCAGGAATGTAGATTTCTTCCCCCCGTGAAATCCTAATTGTGCCTTGGAGGGCTGGTAGGGTATCTCTGCTCGGCTCAGCTCAACAGGATTTGTGTCTGTGTATGTTAGAGTATGTCTCTTAGCTTGAATGCGGATATAACCCTTTCATTGCACAAGCTGCTGATTTTTCATTTTTGCCGATAGGCTGATCCTGTGCATCCGTAGCTTTTTGTGGAAGACAGTGTGAAAGTTTTTGTTTAGGAAGCTTCCATATTTTTTTGCCTTAAAAATTTGATAGTTGTTAAGAGTTAATGCAGATAACAAGTGGAGCTCTTTCTGTGGATCAGCCGTATCTGAAAATTAAGCTCCTGGGAGCAGGTCTTGTCAATAGTGTGTGGTCAGATTGAGAATTTATCTCAGGTCAAAACTACTTCTGTCCCGTGTGCTTCTTGAATTATTGCTGTGCATTTATCTATGCAAATCCAGGATAAGATCCTATCTGCCTGCAGCTACATATCCCCCTGGATTTGGTCTATGTGAGTTAGGCAGGTTATGGTTGACAGTAAGGAATTGCAACAATATATATGTGAAGATTATTGCTGTAGTCATTAATTGTTGCTTGAAAGGGGATTAGGATTACCAGTCCTATAGAACACTCTAACACCTGTCCTTCCTCATATCTAACAATGTGACTTCAGTTTTCCTTATTTCAGTATCAGTTCAAGTTGGCAAAATAAAAAAGGCTGATTTATTCAAATGAATCATCAACGCTGGAAATGATTCAATATGTGCCACATTCAGATGGGTGATATATTATTCCCTTGGGGAGAGGCAAAGATGGAGCTGTGGAGCTGTTTTATTTGTGCTGTCTTTATCAGTGTGTCAGGCAGAGAGGCTGAGCTTGTTCTCTATGAATGGACGAGCCCTTGAACCATAAACCTGTACCTCCTCTGATAACAGTTTTTGCATTGTGATATAAGTGCCATTCTCTGTGATGTCCTCTCTGACAGCGCTAAATATATCAACATACACAAAATGATCTGTCAGACGAATTATTTTATTTCAACCAGTTCTCCAAAACTAAGGATTTTCAGTGCTGCGTGTGCAGTAGGTGCTTTGAAGACACATCGTGGATTTTGTTAAGGATTCACAGCAAAGCACAGCATTGCTGTTGCATTCCACCAAGCTTTGCTATTCATGCTCCTAATGTTTTGCCTGTAGGTAAACAATTTTACTGTACTTTTTTGTCTTCCGTCTGCTCGTTCAATGCTATTTCTGCTGCTGCGACCTCAGACTGCTCTGACGTCTGAGATTGCCACATCTTCTAAGGTGATAAGAGCGCTCCCTGAATTACTCAGAGCCCGTGTGATGACATGGCCCTGATTGTCAGACGGGTGGGCTGGTGACACTGGAACACAGACGGTGCTTGTCTGTTTGAAATATTCTGTTTCAAGCTTCCAAGCCCTGGGCAGTCCTCTCTCCCAGTCTCCCAACACCCAGCGTCGCCCACTGAAACAAGACTCTTCCATACTGGAAAATCTGGCCCTGTCAACTGGCAGTCTTGATTAGGTTCAGCCCACACGCCAGGCACCCCCCACCACCACTTCTACCCCTTAATAGGCACTAGAGTTTGCCACCCCATGTAGATGCCTTTTGGTCGCCATCCATGGATGGCGTCAATAGCATCTTCCTACACAACAGTGACTGAACGGAGGGCACAAGAAAATGTGGGAATAATTTACACTTTCCCACTGTACTACCATCAGAAACCATAATTAATCATGATAGAAAAAATGTGGAAGCCATCTTGGCTGGTGAAACACACAGTGCCTGTGAACAGGCCTGACACCTTTAACAGCTCTGATGGCCAAATAGGAATGGGTGTCAGAGTGCTTACAACTAAGCTCCCTTCATGGCAGCACATATTCCATCGTCTTCAGAATTGTGTCTGCTGCATTTTGATTGTTCTCTACGAAGTGTAACTGTCGCTAGCCTTTTATATATTTCATTTAAATAAAGGGCAATTATAGATGGTCTTGAGTCATGTGGCAGTAAGTGTCAAAATAGGCAATTATTCTCCTTGTAAAATAAACAATCATTTTTTTCTCAAGCTTTCACTCTTCTCATTCCAAATAAAAAACAATTGGTTTCAATAATAACAATATAGCTGCCAAAATAAAACGTGATGACCCAGATAAAGTAAATTCTTAGAACACATGTTAAAATTGAGCTTTAGGTGTTTCCAGCTTTGAAATCTTGCTTCATGCACTTTGTAAACTTACTGTTTTCAGTTGCATATGCAGTACAATAACCAACACGTCCACTTATCCCAATAGATCTTTATTATTTTCCTTTCTTTTCTCCAAATTCCCCTTAGTACTTTTAGAATCAAAATAGTTGATTTTAGATTCCCAAATCTTGGTGAAGTAATTAGAATGTGCTCGCCATTAACTTTTATAGGCTGCACTTGGTGGTAAAATAGCAGATCTATGTTTTTCCGTGTGTGACACGCTTGACAGGCTAATTATGGATATGAGTCCAGTGCTGTAATTTGCCCTGTTTGACTGTGTTGTGTTCTCAGCAGCCAAACTACATGACAAAAATATTTCCTTCTTGCCTCATTTAGCACGGGCTGGATCTGAGGCTCAGATCCCAGCGCCTTTGCAGCATGTTTCTTCAGAGTACCTGTTAGTGGTAGTTACTGCGTTTGAGCATGTGCATTTGGAGAAATGCTTTCATGGCAGTGAGTAGGTGTATGTGTGTAAAGCCACCACTAGAAAGTGTTGAAAGCCTCAGCTAGCAAGATCGCATCCAGGGTGACTAATAAGCTTAACATGAGCACGGCTGTGTTCGCAAGCATGGTGCGGTGAAAGAAGTCTTCAATGTTGAGAGAAATGCAGAAATGGTTCCCTAGGCTGCTACTAATTCCTTCACCCCCCTCAAGCTTCAATCAGACTGTGAACCATCTTACTGTTAGCTATGGCTTCGTAGCAATTCCAAACTGCACCACGAAAGTATAACGCTTCACAAACAGTTCAGGACAGACTGCAGTCAGACATGGCCAGAGTTTATCAGAGAGCTGTTTACTTGTGGTTTTAGAGGCCAAAATGAATGGATGTTTGAAGAATTTGTTAGTGACGCGGCCATTTGTATTGACTTTACAGAATCTATAGGCTATAAATAATATTGCCTAGTGCCGTCTTAGCTTCCTTGATGTGTAATTTTCCCCCCTGAAATGTAGTATTGTAGTGCATGTTTTTATGTTCAAACATGAAAATTGTGAAGTGATTATGTAATTATGTAAACTTGTGTTTCATATTCCGCAGTGATTCCCCTTGAACCGTTGCATCCTCATAATGTAGCTCACTCCTCTGTTTGGCTACCTAGTGTGGAGCTAGTAGCTGTGTTGTCTTTAGGCCTAGACTTTGCGTTTCTATCCACATGTGGCTCCTCGAAGTGTGGATTTATAAGTCACTTCACACTCCACTCCTGTGTGGGAGGGAGGCTGAGTTAAAAATAGGCAGGTTTGGAGGTAGTGAGCAGCCCGCACCGTAAGGCGTTTAAGAACACTGAGGAGTATTAACATTTTTTGCATATCTTTTTTTTGCATATCATCATTTATGATAATATAATATAATAACTGCATTATCTACCAAATTTCCTCTAAATATCAAGTGGTCTCAATTACATAAGACCCTACACCTTAAGTGCATGTGTTTGTGTGTAACTATGTAGTGTGTGTCCAAAATATTTACATTTATTTAATATACCATCTTAAAGGGGGCTTTCCAGTGATTTACTGCCTTTTATAATGTTGGGGGACTAAAAAAATGTCAAAATCGAATCAGTGGATGCTTAGATATCTTGATGTTTGACTGTATCACAGTTTGCAAAATTATTACTTTATAAAAATGACGGTTACTTTGCAATTAAACTGCGGTTCACCTGTGTGCCGATCCTTCCTGATCACGGATCATCTACGATCCTGATGGGAAGGTAAAACGCTGGAAATACTAAACACATAGCGTATACTTGAATTGGCGGCTGAAAGGCGGTTGATATATGTTATGTTGCTGACCCTGTCCACAGCAGTACATTGCTCAGCTTCCGTGCTAGTACAGCTCTCTGCTCTCTGTGTGTGGGGACACACTGACCGCTATCTGCTGCAGATAATACACAGACTGTGGATAAGTACCTCATGCAGCCCAACTTCAAAAATCCCACATTATTCCTTTAAAGATACACCAATATGTGCTTTGGTGGGAAACACTGAATGCAAATTTTTTGTTTTATTATTCTTTTATCTTTTCATATGTTATTGTCAATTTTAGATGTATGATTCTTGACCTGCAGTACTTGCTCTATCTTTATCTTTCTTATATTTTTCTACCTATGGTCATAGTGAAGCACCAAAACACCAAAGCAAATCCCTTGTATGTGTAAACCTACTTGGAAATAAAGCTGATTCTGATTCTAGTCCGGACACATGGACGTCATACAAGTTGTGCAAGAGCAGATATTGTAGGGAATGTCTACATGCAAGCATTTGATTGGATGAAATGTTGCTTTGCACCACAGACAACACTGTTTGGCAGTCAGTGTAAAGATGCAGGAAACACTTCATCTGTTTTATATGTATTAAAGCTGGTATCATTATGATCTTGCTTCAGTTTGAAGTACATATACAGTAAGAGGACATCGTGGATCGGAACAGACTCGATTAATGTCTCTTGTACAAGTTGTGCAAGAGAAGATATTGTAGAAAACACAAATAAATTATGTTATCTGCACATATATATAAACAAACTTCTCACATTGCAGCTCAATAACATCTTTCCCTGAATTTGATCGTAAAAGCCCAGGTGTTTCAAAATTGACATCCCCAGTTTGCTTTTGTGAAAAACACACGTGTAGTTTACTGGGTACCTGAGAACTGCAGGCAAGGGACAGGTATGATTTAATATGTAATTCACAGCTTTTTTTCTCACCCAATTCCTCGGTGGAGGTTTGCTGATCTGCCCCTTATGGCTGCCTATGAAGGAGGTTTTTACAATACTGCTTGCAGTGAGGAACAATGAGGTTTCAAAGCTTCTGGAGATGAGAGGTGGTGGTGGTGGTGGTGGTGGTGGGGGTGTTATTAATGACAACGAGGAGCTTCTCACCTGTAAGGTTTGTGACCTCTAGGTGAGTGCCACAGCCACAGATCTCCATCTCATCTTTGGGTATACGACCCGCTACTTTCAGGTCCAGATTCAATTACTGCTGCCTGGCTGACCCTTGACCTCCCCTCTACCAGGATGAACCTCCTCTTCTAACCCCGACAGTGGTACCACTGTTAACCTTCCCATCACTCGCTCTTCTGCCCCTTTCACTGCTGTCCTGTATCAGAAATCAGACCTTATTACTTTGTCCATAATATAAAAGTCTAAACATCTTTGCTCTATGAATTCAATTGATATTAAATTATATATTCAGTTTAATTAAAATGTGTTTTTAATACTTAATTTTAATATTACAAAAACAATAAACTGTTAGCTGAGACTTTGTTAATCATATGAAACATTTACTTCTACAGTCATGTTTTAGAGTTTGTCTTTTTCTGTTTTTACACATCGATCTTTCAACCTTGCTCTAAGCTGCAGTCGATGGTTGTTAAGCCATCGCCGTCTCTTAATCACAACACAGATACCTGTTAATTACCAAACGAGTTCAAGTGTTTTTGCTACTTAAACAGGGATTTGAGATCGATGCCCTGGGTCGAGCGGTGAGCACAGTTGACCATTTAATGAATCATTGTGGGTTCTGTGCGAAGAGACTGAAGGAGATGAATAACAGGGAGGATAAAGCAATGGGTATATTAATAGGCAGCTGCACGGACGACACTGTTTCGTATTGGGTCAGGGATAAAGCATGAACTTGTAAACTCACAAAGGGGCCTCTCCTCCCTCCCTCCCTCCCTCCCTCTCTCCCTCTCGCTAACTCACTCTCGCCCTTCGTGGTGTCATCAGTTAGCAGAGCTGGGCTCGATAGCCCAGGCAGCTCTATGAGAGCAGCGATTAGACATCTCTCTGATTCTCATCCCCAGCAGAGTTCACTCAAAGGTAAGCCAGTGGTTTACATCCTCAGAGACACTGGTCTTCCTCTGCCTTTGTTCTTCGATGTTTTCTGTTTTGCAAATACTGTATCTATTCGATGCTATTGGAATGGAGTGGGAGTTTCATGTCACCTCCTGAAAATACAGCAAAAATATGAAAATGTATATGTAAAAAATACACATGCATTTGTATCATAGATAATCATGGAGAGGTATTAAGTTCATGCATTCAGTATATGACTCCACCCCTCCGTCTCTATAGCACCTCCCCCTTTCTTCTCTACCGCTGACCAGTAGCCGTGACAGAGGCGGATGCAGGGTTTATTCCAGCCGCCTGCTGTCTGAGGTGTGGTCCCAGTGGGCCATTTTGCTGTGATCACAGCAGGCAGTGGGAGGTTAATCCCAAGAGAATTCAGACTCAATCTCCCCCCACCTCCAGCCTGCACCCAGGAGCCTCACATCACCTCCTCTATAATGGCCCGATGGAGCTCTGTGGTCTGTGGCCAACACCTACCCAGATTTCACTTCTGCTCTGAGCTCTCGGATTTTTATGACATTTTAAAAGTCCTATAAACACAATTACAGAGCTTAACAGAGCAGGCAGATGACCTCTAAACCATTTTACAGTAATCTAAGTTAAGTAGATAAGAGATTACACGTGAAAATTAAAGCAATATGCAGTAGCTTTGTGTTTCCAAAAAACACAAAATGTAGCATCATCAGTGATAGATTTGATTAGCTGCAGTGTAAAAGCAAATCTAAATTTCTAATTATCATCAAGGCTCAAATGTTAAGTTTCCTCATTAGTATTAGTGAGTAATACTAATAACATATTTTTGGAAAATGTGTGCCTTCCAAGATCCAGCTATGAGAATTAGCTCCCCGTTTAAAAACATGTTTTGATATACATTTAGTTTGTTCGAGCCCTGATAAATTATTTCAGATGGCAGAATATGCATCTGTTTTTCCCTGGAGTCTTTCACACATATCTGTGCGTAATTAATGTGGATTTTGACAGATGGAGGAAAAAATGTCCTTGTAAGAGAGAAGGGTACATGCCACAATGTGTGAAGTGCAAGCATGGAGGGAGCCTCTTGCTGCCCATGCCAGCTGGACCAGCCAGATTCTTACAGGTAGAAATTCATGCACTAAATGTGTGTAGAAATCATTGAAATTTAGTGCCCACCATAAATAGGCTGTTTTTGTTGTTATAGTTGGAAATAAATGTGAAATGTTCTTAATACTGTTCTACATTTGGCTTTGGGAAAACTAAGCCTGTCCTATGCAGTGTATCTCCATCCATGGTAACGTTCGTGAAATATCCAATAAAGTGCTATTCCTTTCAATGATAATTGTGACTGGAGGTCATTTTAAATTTAAATGCTTAAATTGCCTTTTAGTGTGTGCGTTTGTGTGTGTGTGTGTGTGTGTGTGTGTGTGTGTGTGTGTGTGTGCGTGCTGTTGTCTGAAACCATGTTATTTTTGAATGCATCAGGGCCTGACTTAAATATTAGTGTAACTACATTATCACAGTGTCTTTGCCTAGTAGCAAACATGTACAAATGAGGATTACAACTCTTCAGAAGGCAACAGGTCATGGTTGGTAAGCTGCCCGGGGGGGTCACTGATATAGAGTCACTTTTGACAGGCTGTGGAGGAGGCTCTATTGTTGCTGGTGTGTCTGGATGTTACCTGCAGGCACTATCGCTGAGACTACAGTATTATCCTATTATTAGGCTTAGTTGTTTACGCTTATTACTGCTTGTCAGGTAGGCAGAGAATCCTTCTGAAAATGAGCATCTGCAGAAAAATACATGACTACTTTATCTCATTCAAGTACATTGGCTTATGATAATTTTCAGAGGCCTTAAAGAATGTCATGATCATACACAACAAACAGAAATTTAAGGTTTATGTTTACATGCGAACATTTGATTGAATAAAATGTTGCTTTGCGCCACAGACAACAGTGCAAAGATTTAAGAAACGCTGCATCTGTTTTATATGTATTAAAGCTGATATCATTATGGTCTTGGTTCAGTTAGAAGTACATATACAGTAAGAGGACATCGTGGATCGAAACAGCCTCGATTAATGTCTAATGTTTGTAGAAGAAGTGAACAAAATAAAAAAAGCCCATCATATGGTCTGGCAGATTTTAGGCACAGGACCAGGGATGACAAATGTGCTCTTGCAATAATTCAATCTGCTCTCATAATTCTCTAACTTTTAGGGACAGACAGAATGAAATTTTTTCCGTCAGTTTAGCCGCCAAGTCAACGTCCAATAACTGTGATCAAGTGTTAGTTAAGATGCTTTTTCTCTCGCTTTATCTATTGACAGATTGAGGGGTACAAAGATACTGGGTAAGTGGCAGAATGTTACTGTGAATATGTTAACGAGAGGATTTGGTATATGATCCAAAATGTTGTCATTTCATTGATGTCACAGTAATGATATTAAGTTTTAAGGAATAACCGAGAAGAGACAGAGCTGTACTTTTGCTAAAAAAAGACTACCTCAGCTGTCGATTAGCGTTGCTACAAAACATATTCTTGTGTTGTTGTGTGTCTTTTTATAAAAATATTGTTTTATGTAATTTTTTCCCTTAGCAACATTTCAGCCTAGACAGCTGGAGTTAGACTGTGTTAAGATTATGTGCAAAGTCAACAAAAGGCAAACCCAACCGAACTGAGTTTGTCAGCTTTGTTTACCCAGTTGACAAATCAAGTGACTACGTAAAAAAACAAACATTCATTTCATGAATAGAATAAAATTCACCCTTTGCATCATTTTTAGGTAAAATAAGTGAATGCTAAGAAAGTAAAGTGAGGCATCTGTTTTCGAAGTATTTAAACTGAGCATTGTTAGCTGCAGAGATGGCTGTCCAGCCTTGGGCAATGTGATGCACAAACAGCACATGGCTGCATTTAGAAAGGGATCAAGCACCGCTGTTACTGGAACTGCCTCTGGGCCAATCACAATGTGTGTAGGACTGTAGTAAAGAACTTTGTCTGTATTAAAAGTAATAATATAGGAATCTCCTTCTGTTTGCAGAAAAAACTGTATGCTCTGGTGATGGTTGACCCTGATGCTCCAAGCCGCACCAAACCAACATCTGCTTACTGGAGGCACTGGCTGGTGGTGAACATACAGGTACAGGAATTCTGCAATAACCTCTGCTCTCACTTAAAAACAGCCTAACGTGTTTTGGTGATGATGACACAGACAGCATTTGTTATTGGATTTGGAACTCATATGGTACAAATTTATGAAGTCGTTTTGGGATTTTTTTTTTTCTCTTGAAAATTGTGCATTTTCATAATCTCGGGGTCTCACTTGGCATGTCTTATGTTTACATCCTGCACTTGGGCCGATCGCAAGGCTGAAAAATTATGAATGGTTTTTAAGCCTAACTTAGTAAAAAAAAGGATGCCAAGTTCAAAAAATGTTAATTTTTCATATCATGTATCTTGTGCAATAAATGCCTGTGACAAAAGTGTGGGAGTAAGTCTTTCTAAATGGCTGTGAAAGTTTGCAAGGCCCTGTCAGCAGCAATTTCCCTCTGCTGCAGAGAGCTTGGGACGTGTCAGTGCAGGCGTGTGAGACTGAGATTGAGGAGAGCAGCATGCGAGGCGCACACTCTTTCTCCCATAGAGCTCCAGTCCCTCAGCTCCCCCTCCAGTGGAGAGATCTTGGCAGAGTGTCCTCCCTTCATCTGTTCCCCCAGGCAGAGCAGCTCCCCCAATGATCCACACTTCTCCATATTTTACACCCCCGAAATGGGCACAGCTCCGATCCCCTTATTTCTCTTCATATTTCACTCCTTTTTATCCATTCGTTTGTGTGTTTTCACAGTCTTGCATTCTAACGCCAAATGCGTGTTGAGTTGTTGATTGCCTCAAATATTTGGAGGTTTGCAGACATTTTATAATCCCGCGGGAACCGGGAGATCAACCCAGTAGATTAAGACTAGTGGTCTGAAAAACAACCACACAAAGACGCTTCAGCGATGTATCACTGCTGCCGTTTCATTTTATAAGGCATAGTTGCAAGTAAATGCCACATTGATTCAAAGATCCAAATGTGATGTATCTGGGATACATATTTTTTTAAACCTTTCAATGGGTATCATTTCAGAATTGTGTGATTCAGTTCATCTGTGCTGCGCTTTAGAGATGATTTATGCAACCGCATTCCTGCTCGCCTGGAAGAACCTGTGGATATTTACCTCATATCACTCTCATGCCAGTGATATTCAAAAAAAATAGTAATTTCCACTTTATAAAATTGCATTAGGCATCACCTTTGCTTCTTATTTTTAAGCCCATAAAGTCTGTCTGGCCGTGTGACCAACTGTGAATAAACAAATGTCTTTCAAGCGCTCAGACAGACCACATTCTTTCTAGCAATTCAATTTCCTGTCACTTGTGTGGGTGTTGACCTGCGTTGCCTATGTTAGGATTGGCCAATGTGACGGGATGTTTTTTCCGATTGTGACTGGTGGTTGGTCAGAAGGGTTAATGAGCCTTTTGAGTGATGCCAACTCGTAGTGGGAGGTGTTTAATTGACCAGGGTGGCTAGGTGACATCACACAACTTCAGTTTGGTTTTTTCAAGTGTCGTAAATGTGAATTTTGGATTTTGTTTCAGTGGAGTTTTAGTGATTTTTTTGAAAGCAATGTAGGTCAATTTCTAAATTATTGCATGCATATAATAAAAGACTAAACTATATGATTGAGAAATGCTTCATTAGTTCTCTGTAATTTTGTTGCATCGGGCTATAAGGTGAAGAGAGTCAAGTACTATACAATAACATGTAAATTGCTATTTCTGGCAATGTGTTTGATGATAGATTGTTTTGTAAAGCAAAGTAGTTTCTTTGGCAAAGTCAGGGGTCATGCTTTCGTATGTCAAATGGATCAGTGTTTTGATCCTCACTCGTCAAACAGTACGAGCTGCAGCAGCAGTATTCTTTTCATATATATTCATTAGTCCAAGGTCAGACAGTCTTGCCCTAGTTTGAAGAATTTTTCATAATTAGTGTGTATTCTTTATCCTTATCCACATTTATGAAGGTATGAAGATTTCCCTAAGTCAGCCGAGAGTGAAGTGAGGTCAGGCTGGACTGGGCAACACGGCGCCATAGATTTACACTGATTCTTCAGCGAAGGTCTCATTAGAGGAGTGATGGTAACAGAACAAGGACGCAGTGGACTACCCCATGTATTATAGACTTATCACTCACCTTGTTTTGAGCTGCATTATGTAGCTAGCTCTTCACATATCAAAAACATGTACTGAGGATCTCCTCACTATGTGTCAGCCTGCCAAAACCCTCTTGAACCACAAATAGAGGTGTTAGAGAGGCTGGTATTTGTTGCCACATACTTTACAGTATTCCACTGCACTGTACTCATAACATCCAAAACTACAGTGTGGATTTTAATGCTAATTTAGCATAAGGCAGATAAACAGGCAGATGTAATGGTCTTCCTGAAGAGAAAAGGCTTTGTTTACTCTTGATACACTTTTATATAATATCCTAAACCCTAAATTTTTGATGGGTTCTTTTGAATTGATGATTATAAAACTTGAATTACATTTTAGGAAGATCTTTTTGTTAGTATTATGTCATAGGCCAAGTTATCTTGGTGGTCTTGTCTGATGCCCCCCCCCCTCCCCCAACAACTAGAGAAAAGCTAAAGTTAAAAAAAGGGGTTAAGGTTTTCAGGATGACTTCATGCTTTTTAGCCTGATTACTTTGCAGCAAAATATTATTGAATATAGACCATAGATCTAAAAACTGTTGAAAGTGAGTATAGCATTGCTACTCAGCTAGGCCAAGTTACTTTGTAGCAAAATTAGTTAAACTATTTGTACTCTCCATGGCTTGATTTAGGCAGACTAAAAGACTAAAGTGTAACTTAATTGAATCCGGGAGCTACAGGTACTACTGTAGGTGGGGAAAAAAGTAAATTTAGCTTTAGCTATGGCTCGCCGTCATCAGCAAGCTTCAGCTGGATTTGTCTTTCTTGCTTTGACTGTTTTGTTTTTAGCTGTTTTCCGTTTTACATCTCTGTGGCATAAAAATAATTACATGTTAAAACAAATTCCACAAGTCAGACTCTCGTCTTAACTGAATTTTGACTCAATGTCTAGTTACTGCTAGAATATTTTGGCTTTGCAAGCCAGAAAGGTTTCACTGCTGCAACAGTAATATTTGGTGTCTTGTAAGTCCATGTGGGCTTGGCACTTGTATGTGCATGGTACAATAAATAGCATACGTAACTTACTATATACTAACTATATCTTTTTTGCTTTAGTTCATCCATGTAAGCATCAACACACATTTATAAATATGCAGAATAACCATTCAGCTAGATGCTTTATACAATCATAATTTAATGTTAATGTCAGGTGTTAAATCTTCTATTTAACTGGCTGTATTTATCACATCATTACTTTTGACTGCTGAGAACAATTTACTCCAGCAGTTAAGTGTAAACTGTGTGGCTGGGTGTCTCGTTTTCTCCCACCAGCTGTCCAGTTTCTTTTAGAACTAACATTATTAGATGCTGTATGTGCATTTTCTTTGCAACTGCCCATTTTCAATGACCCCTCGAGCTACAGAAACAGTAATTTAGAATCTTCTGCAACACACTCTGTGTTTTACATCAATTATGGACAATTACCAAAATAACCATCAACAGATTGTTGTCTAGCTCTCTAAGTCAAATTCCAGATTGTGAGCCTCTCCCTCCCTCTTTTCTCTCCCAGAGTCTAAATCAATGCAGATGTTCCGGTATGGTCTCGCAGCGATAATTACTGTAACAAGCAAATCATTAGTATGTGAATAGAGGCAGCTTATATGAATACAGCACTGGGTTTTACTTTCACTCGTTAATACTTATTCTCTCATTACAGTTTAAGGTTTGTGAGTCAATATGATGCAATATGAACTTGCACAAGAGTGCTATAGTTAAAGCCCTTTCCTGCTCTGAGAAAAGGTGTTTATTATCACTGCAAAATCCCATTTAAACAGCGATGCATTGCCTTAGGTTTTTTATAGATTTTTTTTCTTACTTTTTATAATGTATGAACTTTCTCTGCTGAGGGTTTTTATCCATGTAAGGTGTTAGCTGTGTGAAACACTTGTTGTGTTTTATACTAATGCTGTTCAGAGAAGTTAACATAGGGATAATCATTGGATTTCCAGAGCCTCAAATTATTTTTCAATAATTCTAAAAAAATCAACTGTGCAAAAATGTATGCTGTGTGTATTTATCCATAGTTCTTCATTTCCAAATTCACTTCACTAAAGTCTTTGGATTGGAAGCCATCATATGTTTGTTAACTTCTTCTCCCTGGCTAATTGACAGCCAGTTGGCCAGTTCAGCACACGGCATGCTATGCTCATTATTATGGTGCATGAGGGATGTGCACGCTTTAACATCCAAACATCCAACTCTGTTGTAGCAGCTCCCGAAGGGGGACAAAGCCTGTGTTCTGCTGCTGGTCAGGCAAATACAAACAGTGAAGTATTGTGACTATATCAGACCAGCTGGCTTTGTGTTTGTGAATTCTGCAGCCTACAGAGATCGTCTGCTCCACACCTCAAGATGTCCTTTAACTGCAAACTATTAGGCGTGTAACGCTTCATTCAAAAAGGATAACTCTGGTATTATTTTGTCTCTTTCTTATTGTCAACCACTCACCTTAAAAGGCCAACACCCAAAACTGAATGCTTTGTCCTGCAAACATTTTTGTATTGTTTGTGTAGTGTTGATTGCTGTATAAGAAGAGAAGGGAAGAAAAAGTGTGTATAAACCAATGTAATGAAATGACTCTTATTAGCATCTCATATTTTGAGGAACCATAAAAGTTCATGTCACAGAGGAATAAGCTATATCTAGTTGTGGTTGTACAGACAATATTGGCTAGTAGGATGAATACATTTTAATTACTTTTAAGGAGACAGTAATGAATAGATAAAAGAAAAACCCATCTTATCCATAAAAGGTGCAGTCATAGCAGCCCTTTAGACTGGAAGTATGGAACTTTCTCTTTGTCTTGTCACAGAAACTATATTGCATATAAACAGTGTGACTACGGTAATACAGGTATGTCTTTATCTTGTTAAGTTATGGTTGATGAAGTTTGATGTTCATGATGATGATGAAGTTTTGCAAAAATAGTCTCAGTCACAAATCATTAGTGTCTCATTAGCAGCAAATGATAGTACTGGTTGTTGAAATTAAATTTTTTGCCTCTGCAATAGACTTGGAGTTTGTTTTAGCAAAATACCTATCCAATATAGCAAATAAACATACATAATTGTATTGTTCTTTATCCTGTAATTATCTCTACTGTGGCATGTTATGATTTAAGCGTTTATTTTTGACAGACAGCTGCCCCCATATGGAAGCCAAAAACAGTTTCCCAAAGGCCAGGCGAACCATAGCTAGCTTCATTGTGAGAACAAAGAACCATTGGTATTATTCATAATTAAACTCTTATTGTGTACTCTGCTGAATATTTCCATTCTTCTGCCTCTCTCCTGCTCACTCTCGTTTCCCCTCTCGGTACTTTGCACCTCGTGCTGGGAACATCTGTCTGGCGTCAGAGTGGAGCCTGGCTGTGCAGATTGGAGCAGGTAGAGGAGCACATTGTAGCCCAGCTAATGATGAGAGTGTCTGCCCTCTCTCTTGGAGGAGACGCAAGCTGCTGCTTCACGCTCGCTCACTCCACTCATACGCCCAGGGAAACAGATTTCCAAACATATGCAGTATGTTTTTAATCCAGTTGAGCACTTCATTTCCCAGCAAACACAAATAACCTTACGGGACATCCATATCTTATGACAAGGGGGTGGGCGCAAAGGAATTGAACAATTTTCCTTTTTAATGTGATTTTTTTTGCCCCACCAAAGTTGCTAAACATGCTCATAACCCAGGTTAACAGTTGCTTGTTTATGGTTTCACAAACTTTTACACAGAAGTGCCTCCTGGCTCCCCAGTCATATGAAGCAACTTTATCCAATCTAAACTCCACTCTGTGCACCTGTTGTCATCCTTTGTTTAAACTTAAAGTGACAGAGTAAACACATGTTCTTTGAGTGAAGTGCCTTAAAGAATTTGAACAGATTGTTGCCAATACTATATATATGTGAGAAGTAAATAAACTAAGCACCTGTTTACTGTACGTAATTAAGAGTTGTGCCAGAACTTAAATGTTTTAGGTTTTAAGATAAATTTCGAAGAAGTCCGAAAACAGCTTGTATTTTGTATTGTACGTTTTTATATTGCAGCTTGAATTACTTTGACCCTGATACAGTTTACATGCAGGTCATTCATCTTTTTTCATAACTATCCGAAACCTCCCTTGGTACAAGTCAACAATAGCCCTTAACATCAAGGCACAGCTGGAGGTGCTTAACATTTAGAGCGGTGCTCATCCTGCTGTCAGCTACAGCCAGACAAATGTCAGAGGTGGTACTACATGGAGTTCAGCTTTTGGAAGTCATTCCCTCACTAAACCTGTCAGCCAGATTAGCTTGATAGTGGTGGTTAGTTTGTCTTTTTTTTGACTGTAGCTTGGCTTTTTGTTTTAGCTTTTGGAGTTTGGCCTTTTCTAACTTTTTACTGTATTGAACTGTATGCGTGTGCTGTCAGCATGCATGCTGTGTGAAAGTGTTTAAAAGCGGCATATAGAACAGGAACCAGTGATTTGTGGGACATGCCCACTTCTTAGTGACAGTACCTGTCACTGTAGCTATGTCTCTATTGCTCTGCTACACCTGGACCCCCCTTGTTCTTGTGCACGGACTGTAATAATGATATCGATCTTAGCTTACTTGCAGCTTATTAACAAACAGGTTCGTCTTCAGTGTGGGCTGCTGCTCTCACTGTTCTCCGCCACCTAAAGGGAGAATTACATAAGAATCCTCCGCTCAGTTGTCAGCTCCATCCCCCGTCCACACACACACACACACATATATACACACACAATACTGTAGCTGATAACCTACCATGCCTCTTGCCATCTCTATAACAACTGACCTCCCTGCTGTGGTTGCCGTGGTGAGATGATTGAGGAGGTTTCAGTGCATGAAGAACGTGAGCTGCTATGGTTTCCTATCAGAAGCTGTGAATGCTGTTTGGGCAGTGTTAGGAATAATCATCCATAAATTATAGTTTTCACATGTTGCCTAATAGTTTATTTCTTGAATAACCTAATCCCTATTGATTTTACCGTGCAAATTTAATTCTATTACATTTCTTACACATTTATTTTATTTAAGGACGTAGGCCTACTGTGTGTCAGTGTGCTACATTAATTTCTACTCTGCACACTGTCCTGGATATCTCACGATTACTCCAAGAAAACAAGGACAACCTGGAAAGCCCTCTTTGATCCAGTCTGTCACACTATAGTCTAGTAGGTAAAAAAGGAGAACAGATTGGACCATCTCCATGCAAATGCAGTTTAAAAACCAGTAGCTCTGCACACATAAAGGCACTTCTTTTAATATGTGCCCCCTTTCTTCACACCCACGACCATTGTGTATAAAATCCTGTTTTTCCTGAAAAGATTTCTAGTCGCAGCCGCAGACAATGTTCCCCCACACAAGCTGTCGTCTTTGTCATACCCCCCCCTCTCCTCCTCTCCCCTCCACTTCAGTCAGTAAAGCAGGATCTCTGGCAGTCGGCCCCGCTTGCAAATTCATGTGTTTCAGGGTACAGGTGGGGGGCTTGCCGGAGTCTGCCTACCTGTTCCCCTGAAAACTGGTCAATTTTGACAGACATGGACGGACGGGGGGGACGGGCATAGAAAGCATAAGGGGGGGAGAGGGGCGGGTAAATGAACAAATGTCAGGGTTAGTGGGGGGTTGCTGGGGCCGCGGCTGTGGAAAATGCTTCCTCTCAGGGGTGTCTCCTGATAGGGTACAGTGAAGGGGAGTGAGGCATGCTGATAAAAACAACTCACTAACAATTATGCACACCTAAAATAGCCCTTACTTAAGTATATAGCATGCTTGCCAGTTAATTGTACACAAAAACAAAGACTTCACAAAAGACCTCCTGTAGCCAATGTATTTTCTTGTATTTTGGCACGATAATTAAGTGTGACAGCTATGAATGCAAAGTTGGCAGATATTATAGTGGCCTGTCTAACTCTACATACTGATTAATACTGTTTGTATTCCAAAAGTTATGCTAAACTATAAAATTAGAAAATTCCAGTATAGTGCAAAGAACTATGTTGTATAATGAACAAATCATTAGAACTGGTACAACCGCTAGATTGTGTGTAATGAAATAAAGTGCACTCACGTTCCAGCACAGATTGGTGATGGAGGTATGACAATTATCTGTAGATGCTTGAAAAAAAAATGTAGAACATAGTGTTGCTCTGTTTTACGAATATCAAATAATTGTTCCTATTTTTGTATTTTTGAGTACGAAGAGATGAGTCCTTTCTGTGCAGATTACAGCCCATGTCTGCTCCTAACCAAGCAGCTGACTGCATGGGATTTAATGACAGCGTTGCTAATATTCTCAGGAGATAATGCTTTTCATAAAGGCAAGCGAAAAGCCTCCATAAATACAATGCCTTCAGTAGAAGCCAATATTTTGTCCGTGTTACACTTGAATAATTTGTGTACGATTGCTGCATTTCCTCTGAATTGTTCTCTGGATTTGTTCAACTTGTTCTTATTGATATGCTTTAGGACTAACAACCATAAAATCTACTAAGACCTCTGATCTGTACTATTGACCATTATCATAGCCAAGAGGTTTGTTACAATGTGGTATTTTTATGCTACAGTTGGTAAGAAACCTGTTTACATTCCAGGGTGCTGTATAGTTCACTTCTCTCCGCAGCTCAGTCGGATTCCAAAGCACTGTATAGATTTCTTTCAGCTGATGAAATTAAAAAGACAGCAGTGTGTGTGTGGTGTGCCTTCCAGCAACGCGATTTGCCTGTGAGTTCACGATACGGGTTGAGAGGGGAGTTCCTCTGGGGGGGATTAAATAGCTCCCTCTCTTCCCTCCCTCCTCCCCTGCCCTCCATACTTGCAGAACACAAACAGCTTGCAGGGCTGTGCAGTACTTGTACAACATGTTTGCCACAGTGCTGCTCACAGGTAACAATAAGCCAAGGTCAAAGGTTAAGAGGGATTGTGGAGCACGGATTCTTTGTGCAAACGGGCACAGGGAACAGTGCCCATAGTATCGCTGGGAGAAAGAAAAAGTGAGAGAAATAGAGAGCGAATTGGCTTGGAAGATAGGGGTTATCAGAAAGAACAAGACCGGGGCCAGTTTCACAAAGATATGTTAGACAGGTCTATAAGGTTGCGACAGTTGTAGTTTAGCTCTCTCTAATACCAGTTTTGATAATGATATTGAGCTTAAAAAGGGCTAAAAGCTGTCTTTCCATTCTAACAATCGCATCAACAACCAGAGACAATGACAGCATTGGTGTTTTGTTCAAACCATTTAAAATGACCCATGTTTATATGACCTTCTTTAGGGAGGGCAACATGTCATAGCGTGGAAAGTGTATGAATTTGACCGGTGTTCTTGTCGTAGGTTTCTTTTAACCACAAAAGCCATCTTTCCCTAACCTGAACTTAACTGAACTATGGAGTTACCTGAAATCTGGGGTGGAAGAAGTGTTCAGATTTTTATTTAAGTAAAAGTAGCAATACCACAATGTCAAAATACTGAAAATATTACATATGTAACATATATAATATATGTAGCCAAATGTGCTTAAAGTCTATAAAGTAAAACTGCTAATTGTGCAGCAGGATGGCCCCCTTTCAGTTATATATTATAGTAAAGAGCTATAACTACTATATGCATGTACATGTTCATTTTAATAACTTTATGTACTGTAGTTGAATCTGCAGTAATGTATCATATTTTATAAGATGAGCATGCTTTATTTAAAGCTATATCTGAAAACTAACTGGTAGAAACAGCTGAAAAATACAAGTTGTAGAGTAGAAGTAAAAAGATGAAAATACTGTATAGTAAGTAAGTATAGTACTCGAGTAAATGTACTTAGGTTACATTCCACGTATACCTAAAGTCGCCTATCTCTTAACCACAGGGACAGAAGATCAGAAAACAGGTCATTTTTAAATCCAATTACAAATTTTGTTTTGAAGATTGTGGGGTCAAGCAACAATCAATGTCACCTGCTTACAAAAAGAGATGTATTTTCGTTTAAATTTCTCCAGAAAGGTTTCTAGGTTTGTAATTGAAAAGAGTGATTATTTACCCAGATTTACCCATATACAGAATATTTGTACAGGGGACCTTGGAAAACTGTTTTGAGGAAGCGATTAACTTGGACGACTCTGACTGTTAGATTTAAGCCATAGTGACAGTCTGCCTTTGTGAAACCAGATCTCTGCCTCCGTCAGGCTCTTTGAATGGGGGAAGGAGATTATCCATTTAATCTCTTAATCATGCACACTGTATACATAGTTGGTTCTGTGCCTAAAACTGTCCTGTCCCCTGTCCTGATCAGATGTATCATAGCCACCTTTTGCAATGATTCCCTCTTACCCACACACTAATTCAGGTTAGCACTGACACTGTTACACATGTTCCTCTCCAGCTGTCAGTATATTATACCCTTGGTGCCCTGTTAAAATGAATCCCAGACCAATGGTCCAGAAAATGGAATGTGAAAATATGTAGATTTTAAAATACAGCTTTTTAAAATCCCTTAATTCCCGCAAATGTATTCAGAATAAACGCAGATGTTTCATAACATCAGGTAACTGTACATTTTGCACAGTATATGTTCCCCAAAAGTAGGAATTAATAATGAAGATGCTTTTTGGCCTGAAATTGCTATTCAAACAATTATGTACTTAGTTTCTTCCAACAAATGCATTCCACATTATTGTTTTGCCTCATAGCAAAGCACCCAAAAGACTAAAACCTTTCATTTCAGCAAAGGCCGCTATTGGTCACCGTCAATAAAAGCATAAAAGCATTTATTTCCCACGTTTGTCAAATTAACAGCATACTCCATCTCCCATAGGACTTGTAAGGTTCATTAACCTTTCTGTGAAGTGGGACAGGTTTCCAGCAGTTACCATAACCTCTGTCTCGCTCCTACCTCAATTATAATAGAAGAATTAAACATCCAACGATTCAAAACAGTAATGCTGCCTCTTAAATCCCTTTGTACCAGCTCTCAGTTGTTAATGACTAAAGACACTGAATGAACTATAGAGTTATCAACAGATATAACCACAGACAGAAGCATATCAAATGGCTACTCTTAACAGCCGGGATTACTGACTGTACGGTTTTTGTTTGATGGCCAGATTTTACTGTGTCTAAAATTATTTTTTTTACATGTAGGTTGCCTTTGTTGTCTATAAATAACACAATTTTGGATTTATGGTACATACCCCAGTTTTTATAAAATCATACAATTATAATGGTAATATTAAAACTATGCTGCATCTGAGTTTAAACACTCGTGGCTGTTTATTAGTCTATTAATCATTGTAAATTGTAGAATATTTCACTAAAAATATTCCCGCCTAGTTGAGCCATGGCCCACCTTCCTTCCAAAGTCAAAAGAATAGACTGACCTTGAACTAATTAGGTGGTCAATTACACGCCTGTTGATCTTTTTTAATTTCTTAATAATTAGATTAATTTTGTGGGCACAGAGTTCGTTCTCTTGTCCACCTACTCCACCTTCATCCTCCACCTCTTCCTCTCACTTCTTTTTCTCCTCCTCCATGCCTAGGCCCACAAGGTTTCAATACTCATTTATTTTGTGTCACTGTTCACACTTCTAAAACTATTTTAATTCTGTGCCATTGACTGTTTTAATAAGCCTAATCTTTCTCTTCCACTCCCACCTATTTATTCATCTCTACCATTCTCTCATATATTAATCAAAACCCAGCACATGCCTGGATGTATTTGTAGCCATACAGCTCTATTATAACATTAATTTACTATCTCCATGGATTTATGGTCTTAGCTCCGGAAACTGCTGTAGCCATGGAGCAGTGAGGCCTTGTGTTTGTGTGTGCGTGTCCTCTGATGCTACTTGTAGGCAATCTCAGGCTGGGATTTTCCAGTGCCACCCCCGTCAGTGGGAAGCCCTATATGGGGACATGTCAGCGCCTTGTTTGCTTGTTGTGCTGATGAAGCTGGGGGTGGGGCGAGTGGGCAGCCTTGTTCAGGTTCCAGGATTCCCTTCAAATGAGTCAGCCAGCCCCCTCTCAAACTGACTGTTACCTAGGGAACTCAGGCTTGGGCTTCCCTCAACAGTATTTAAGTACAGACTCATCAGCACCCATACTCACACACAGACACACACAGGAGCTGTAAGGACTTGGAAGCAGCACCCAGGTTGGATGAAATTATCTTATTAAAACACTCTCACTTTGGCCTGTACTCTGCCCTGTTAGGCCCAATCTGCTCCATGAGAATGAGATGACCAGCCCAGCACGGCCACTTTGTTAAGGCGAATCTGTAATGTATGCAAATTAGGCTGAATAGATGAGTGTGATAATGAGTTTGGGTGGCTAGTTTCTTAACTCAGTGATTTGAGTAATGGTATGCTTCCGTGCTAATGAGCACGGCCACTGTAGTGTAGGTTTGGTACATCACAGGGTGTCGGGTGATGTCAGTGATGTCTGAAGTTCACTTAATAACTGGACTGTTTATGTTTCCAACTCAGTTCATTACCAAAGCCAAATGAGTTTCTTTACTAAAGCCATTAGTCTAGCAGGCTATTGTTAAGTGGGTTAATTTGTTGATGCACTGAAGCAGATCAAGGGTGACTCCCCCACTAGCATTCACCCTGTCCTGCTGAGGCCAATCCATCCCGCTCAGCTGATCACCATTAGATTGCTCTACCAACCAGTCACCCCAGACTCAAGCCCATTACTCTCACACAGGCTCATTTAGACACTCCAGAAAAATTGATTATTAGGGTTGTGTTTGATTTAATAGGGGTCGATATGATCAGCTTTCCAAAATCAAAAGGAGATTTAGCTTTTTTTTTGATGAATATTTTATGCTGACTTATTTTATTTATTAAGTGTAGTTCATTGGTATTGTTGTATTTTTCCTGTTGTGTTATCCTGTTCCTGTGATGGGGGGAGCAACTCCATCAACACTTGAATACAAAAATCAAATCTACCTTGCACATGCTCTAACTGCCATACACATCTATGAGCGGCACAACTGAAAAGTAAAGGTTGCCTGCTATAAAATAAAGGCTGGCAATACTCCCAGTTCATGTAGTGCTGGGTTTTGCCAGGGTCTGTTTGTGTGCCATCTTGATCTTTCTGAGAAGAAGAAGATAGCGGGTTCCAGCAACACACACCAGCTTTTGAAGAGCACCAGAGAGCTTCCAGTATAGGAATATGCTGTAGTTTTGCTTTGCAGTGTAGTTGAAAAGGTGAAGGTGCCATCTGTTGGCTCATGCCGTACTTCAGCACCTGGTTCAGTCTCTTCACACTTCTTTTGCCTCAGTCACAGTATAGAGCCACATAGTGGATATGGGTTTGATGCCCCTTTCCGAAGTGAATTTCACACAGTTGAACTGACGGTCATTGTGGTAATAGAAACCATAAAGCAAAAAGCAACTCTTGGAAGAATGTGACCATGCACGTTGTGTAGACTGCACAGAGACCCCCTATAGCCTCTATGAATGAAAGGTGTAGACCAGGAACAATTGGTGGTATGCTACGCCATAAAGCTCCCTGTAGATAAGGTCTCAGAGAGCTCCTAGGTCCTGGCTGGTAGGTGATTCCTCATGATGGCCTTGGCGTGATACCAGACCCGTTTGTTCAACGTCATGATGCCTAGGTGTCGGCCTCGACCTCGTCTGCAGCTGGCATCAATGGCGCAGACTCGCTGGGCTATGCATATTTTACTCCACAGTAACAGCTGATGTAGAATGTGAGTGTGACAGAAGTTGACTAGCTCTTTTGAGATCTGGCAAAGATAGACTAATGCTGGGAGAGTACAAGGTTAACTGAAAAGTCAGGCAGTCTCGCTAGTCTCTTTTCACTCATCACACTAGAGCATCTTGTCATCCAGTCATTTTAAATTCAGACATGGAAGAATACACTGAAGTAATCAATTTCCAGCTTCCTCAGGATAACTATGTCACCTAGTTGAGCAGACATTTGAATTCTCTCTTCCACTTTGGAAAAAACTGTGTTTAACCTGTAAACGGTGAGGTTTGGTGCGACACAGACTTTTAATTCACAACAACCCTGCAAATGAATGGGCTGATTACTGAGGCGAAGATGAGGAGGCAGTCATAAGCACTTGGCTTGAGTGGAATAGGCGGAGGGGGGGGAGAGGGGTGGCTGTGGCGGTACAAGTCCAGCCTCAGAAATAGAGCTGTGAACACCATCTGTCATGCTCTCTCTCCCCGTCTGTTAGCCTGACTGCAAGTAAAAGGGAGAATGATGCTCTCAGAACTGCATTAGAAGGACGTGGGTGCTGATTGTCGTAGGTGTGGGTTTACAGGGTGTGCAAGGGAGGGGGAGGGAAGTGGTGGATATACAAGGAGGTACATGAGTAACTGACAAAGGGAAGCACTCACCCACACAGAGAAGGAGAAGGGTTGTTGGGCAAGTGGGTATTCCTGGTGAAACCGCACCCCTGCACCCACCCACCACCCCCTCGCGGACTCCTACCTATTGGCTCTTGTCAGAGGATTCCTAACGGAAGTTATGTAGACACATTATACAAACTCACTGCTCATCTTCTCCTCTAAGGCCTAGAGGAGTTGACACGTCATGTATAATATTAAGATTAATTTCAAATGTTGAGCAACTTTACCACGATGATGCCACGTGATACCTGTAGTAGCTGTTTTTGTAAGCCACTTTTAGACCCACAGTGTCCCATCAATAATCATTGGTGGTTGGAGTGTCAGGCTATTACGTGACCCACAGAAAAAGCTCTACTGCATTGCTTTTTCCATATTTTCAGAATTATTCATTGCTCATAACGTGTAGGTTGTTCGGGATCCTTTCTGTTTTTGTCTGAGTCAGAGTGTGAAACAGAGTCAGTAAAACATGAAGGCAAGCTGGGCCACGATGAGCAACAGGGAGAAGCAGGATGAAGTGTCCGTAACACCACAGCTGGACTAACATTAGTTAGATCTGGTATCTAAAGAGGTAACTGGCTCCTACATTTGAACAGAGCACAGACAAATGAACAAATACGTTTTTCATTTGTATATGTTTTTTATAACATTTAGGAACAAGCAATCGATTATATAGTTTATAAATTCTTTGTATTTTAATTTTTATATTTAAATCTACAATGCTGTTTACCATAATTGTCCTCCACAGGAATATCAAAGGTAAGGGTCTGCAATACTACACCTTGTAGGGGTTTTATTTTTTTCATGGGCCATTTAGCAGGGCACGTGTTTCCTGTTGCAGAGTCCTGAACACGCGCCCTCTATTTAAAAGGTAGTGTCCCTACTCACTACACCCCCTGCTGCCACAAATATATCAGCAGATGTCTGGACCACTCTCCAGCAACGTCAACACAGTACAGAAATATTTAGCTGATTGATTATGCCTCATCAGAGATCAACTGTTTTTACAGTGGCATTGTTTGGATTTACTTTTTCCTTTATATGTAAGAGTGAATTGACAACTGAGACAAAGTAATATACCAAGGTCTCCCACTCCTGTTTATTTCTCACTTGTTCTTAGTCTCTCATCTCTAAAGTAATGCTCTCCTCTTGAAGGATTGACACACCTTTATGCATCAGAGTATGTTGTTCTTTTCTGTTGAGTATGTAAAGTAGTAAACAGCCATTTTGACATTTTCAGATTTTATCTTTCTGTCAATGTCTGCCTCTCCCACACTGCTCAGTGTGTGATTCACTATCACAGCTACAAGAATGGGTATTCCCCTAGTATGCGGATGCAAGGCGTGTAGTCACATTTAGTTTGACTTAATAACTCTGGAATAACTCTGACATTACCTAATACAGGTATGTTATGTCATTCTCTGTTTCTTTAGCATTTGAACTAAAAAAGGTTTTGCTTGTCCTTCAACTAAATACATAGAAAATCTTTATTACTTTATGGTAACTATATTAAAGGATTGACATGCTTGTTCTTCTTCTGATCACCAAACCTCCATGTTGTTATGATGAATGACCGTTTGATGGTTGTCAAGGTTTAAGGTTTGGTGGCAGGGATTATTCATAATCTGTCATCTAGTCACAGTGAATTGTAGGTTTTGTCATTGTAACATAGCTTTAAAGTACTGAGCTTCTCTCTGTTTTCTTAATTGCAGAATTTCCCCTAATAGTAAACTATACAGCATTTAAATATATATAGATAGGTTAAACATTGATTGAAGTAATCACATGATGTTTGATACTCATGAAGATATGAATTTGAAATGTACTGTGTAGCTAGATGAGAAAATATTTTGAAACACTGATAGTGTGTTTCTGGATAACCGCATATATAATGAAACAATTCCTAGTCTTTTTCAACTTTCAGTTGCTGAAATGTCCTAACTTCCAAATGTTGAAACACTGACACAGCAGCTGTGAGTACTCCATCAAGCTCTCGTGGTAAAGAGACACACTTTTTATATTCTGCGTTATGTAATGTAACTTTTATCCTCGGCTTGAGGCCAACACAGATAATCCAAAAATAAAACTGTTTGCAGTTGGTCAGTATACCTATGTATATTGTACTGCAAAAGAGTTACACCATTGATTCTTAGTGTATATGTTTGTGTAGGCCTATACATTTGATATTTTGTCAAATGTATGTACAATGTTAGTACACCATAGTATAATATACTGGAGAATACAGTAAACACGAAATAACAAGAAACCGACACACATTAGATTTTCATCCAAACCTTTCATTTCATATTGATTAATAGGCAATCAACCAAAAGTATAAATGTATTTTATACTTTTCACATGACATCCATCAGGTTAACTTGTGTCTGATGTGTCTAATGTTATTATCAAGATAGAAATGCTTAGTGTATAAAGTGTATGCTGGTCTTGCTTTTATTGGGGAGCTTTACTGTGTCTGTGGTGTGGAGTCTCAGCACTTTTGACTTTTCTAACCCTTGAGCTCAGAGTATCATCCTGGCTGAGGATATCATTGATCTAAGATTAACTTCATCAATGCGCTATGTGACTTTAGATTCCCCCTAACAAAGCTGTAATGGATTTACCATATGAAAAACGAACGTTCTGTAGTGCAGCCATAACATCTATCACCCATGTAGAAAAATTTTATTTTAAATAACTTAAATGAGAGACCTGTGTAAGTGCTTGTTCACCAGCTCATTGGTGGTACAGCAGACATTGTGGGAACTTTATAATCATATTATGGCCCCAACTTGTGAAATCAACATTGACAGATTTTGCACGTGTGGGGCTAACAAGAAAATCATTCAGGGTTGAGAGGCATTCTGTGATTTTAATAAGGTCAGACTACAATGACATATCGAATCACCATGTTACATTATATTTTTGTCCACAAATTTAGCCTTACAAATTAATATTTATCAGAACCTTTGCTAATATATTCATTAATTTATTGGTTTATTTAAAACAGGGACAGGATACAATAAATGCATTGCACCCGACAAAGCACAATGCTAATTTCCATCTGTTGTCCCTTTGTGTGTATGCATGCACATACAACAATATAAAAATTATAAATCCACATAACACCAATAAATACTTCTGTAAGATGGACCAGTGCATATATATTCAAACAGGCCTCATACCTTAATGACAGCATGACTAGCATGATTATTGATTATTTCTAACCATATAAAATACTGTAAGAGTAAACGCACACATAGCCTGTGCTGCAAGTTGAATCTTTTTTTAATACTGAAAACACAGTTAGCACAGCAAGTGACTGTCAGTCATTTAGTGGTCAGAACTTTTCACTCTCTGTGCCAGCCTCCACATCAGGATCCCTGAGGGAGGCCGCCCACCACGTGAGAATGTCCTTTAGATTAGTGTGAGCGAGTCCGTCACTCCCCAGTGAACATCAAGAGTCAGCGACCTCAACACTGCCCTGCCCTGTCACAGCTACTGTGATACCAGCACTGCTCGAGAATCAATACACCACTATAACCACAAAACTTATTATATTTAAGATTTTGATACCTTGTGATTATTAATATGTATGTAATTCTGTGTGAGTTCTGCATGTGATTGACTTGTCTTTTATTATTTGGCTGAATTTTAATATTGCATTCAGTTGCTGTTGTTTTTACTCTCTGTATTATAATGAAATTAAAAGGGCAGAGGGTGCCATGGAGAGTGAGCGAGAACCGAGCATTAAGATGTGGGAAAATGTTGCACGCTCAAATGTTGACTACCTGTTGCTATGGCAATGGGTTTGGATCCTGCAGGCTGCAGGACTCTTGCTATTTCTAAATAAAGCTTTTTTTCTCACTGATCAGTGGATGAAGATACTCACAGTTGAAACTAATCTTCTGAATTTTACCAGTCTGTGTAAACACTGGTGCTCTGCTCTCTAATACTCACTGCTAAACCTCCTAAACAGCAGTTACAGGATTATAGATGATACGATGCACAATAGATGACACATGCTTTGCTACTGCTACATGTTTGTTTTTTACTACTGATACTTTCTTTTTACAGAAAGAGTCAAATCTAAATGAATGATGTATTATGGCCAAGCAGTGTTGTCAGCATTTCATCAGGTGACAGGTGCAGTATTTTCTTCTGGTCCACAAATGACTAAAAAGCCAACAAAATACCTCACATTTCTTGTCAAGAATATAAACCAAATACTGCAGTTATGTATTTGATTACTGAAATAGGGGGATCAAGTTGTCTTTCCAACAGTGTAATGTTTTAATACCCTTTTTAAAAACATCATAATGGCTGAGTACAAAATATTTCAACATTCCCAAGTTGTCTAAAAACAACTACAAAATACCATTGTGTGTTCTGAGTCCACATTGCTAAAGATAAATGTGGCTTAATGTTTTATACTACTATAAACTGTATTTTGTTTAGTTCTATCATCCAGCAAACTGAAATGTCTGCTGATGGAGGTGAGAAAAAAGTTCCCTGTCTTTTGTCCTTACACGCTGTCTAGTAACACAGTACCGTTGTCACCCTTTGGGGGGAGCCTGTGTGTGGAGAAACTAGGACAGAAATAGGTGCTGAGACCAGATATTTGATGCCTGTGATGGGGACTTCCATGCTTACCTCAAGTGGGTTTTGGGCCATTTCACAGACAACATATTTAGTCCTTTTCCACCCACTCAAGGATGCAGCCGTCTTGCAGTAAGCAGCCAAGTCTATTAAACAAACATTCCTGTGTGCAATTTGCAGTGTGAGGTGCCTGAATGTGTGCTTCCTGCGGATGAGGGAGTTTAACCTGACAAATATACAGTAGAAAACGCTTATGAAAAATATCTACGCTTCATCAGCTTCTGTTTCTAGGCAACAGGAAGTTAATATACAATTAATAATATGGGAAATTGCTACCTGGGAATCCACTCGGTAGTTTAATTTGCTTGCGAACTGCCTTTTGTCTGGGAGTTGTCTCCTGTCTTCAGATATTAATACATAATACTGTTTATATATTTAACTCTGACACATTTTAACCTAACATTATAGTGTAAGCCCATAGTGGAGCTTCCTGTAAGGTTGAATTTTTGAATTACTAGCGTCAAATTATCGTTTTCTTAATCATCACCTATGTTTCAGTGTGTATTGGATCTATGCTTGTTTAAATCCGTTGTTATGTCAATATATGACTACTTTATGGGTGCTATTTCAAGGACTGGCCACTGAGCTAACTGAGCATAGAGGAATTGGGTTTTGGAAGCACAAAACTAAAGGAAGAGCGGCATTATATTAATGTAGTAGAAAGCAAGGTAATGGCCCACTGTACGGTCTTTCTTGTCAAATTGTTTGTTTTTCATGGTGAGGTTTGTCCCAAAACTGACTCTGTGTCTGAATTACCAGGGCAGTGCACTCAAGAACGGACACATAAAAGGGACAACCCTCACTGGTAAGTATGGTTTTCATTTGGCTGTTTTGTTGATTTTACTCATGTACAGTATGTTGCGTAAGCTATACAATGCAATGTGGTAAATTATATATTTGTATTTATTATTATTATAAAAAGGTATATTATTTTTGACTGTTGCAGAATTAAGTTTTACTTTTCATAATTCATTAGTTTTTATTTTAGTTTCACTTACAGCAATTTATTTAACTCTTTTATGTGTAACATTTAAGTTGCTCCATCTTGACTCCTTGCCTCTTGGTCATTTTAGTTCCTACCCACCATTGTTTTTGCATTGTCATCATTTGTAGCAAGTGCAGCAATGGAGTTGAGAGTCAGATGTGAACCCAGAGAGAGCGAAGTTGGGTGTGTTTACTGTCTTGCAGTGTTGGTGTTGATTAAAGAAGATGTATCCAAAGGGAAACTGTAGCCTGCTTATTACCCATAAGCTAGGGTGAAGGAAGAATGTTTGGAATTCAGAGTTACAATTTTATGGATCTACAGCTACCACTGGTTTGTTGAATCTAAAAAAGTAATCCAGAAGCACAAAAGGAATGAATGAAAAGAATTGAGATGTCAAAGCCCACTGTTAGATTTTAGCTGCATCATTGCAATCTCAGGTGTCCTGATTGTCATTCTTTGTTTTTCCATGCAGACTATTCTCCTCCAAGCCCGCCACAGAAGTCTGGTTTTCACCGCTACCAGTTCATGTTGTTTGAGCAGCAACCAGACAAACCAGTGTCACTCGCCAAGCAGGAGAAGTCGAGCGGTAATGACTCCACTCACCAGCACCTTGAGTTCACAACACTGTTGGCCACTGCAGTATCATCTATCATATACCCACACTGATCAACACAACTGCCAGCAGTTAGTTGTTGAATCAGCAGAAGAAAGATTACACCAAGGCATTAAAACTCGAGGCCCAAACATTTCCTCTCATTATAGGTTTTGTGTTTTAGTAACCTTTATGCTACTGAAGGATTTGTGAACTCATAATTGATTATTATATTTTCTGACATACTGTAGGAAGTTGGGTCATTTTACAACATCAGATTGATTTAGGTATTGCCTCATTTGTTTGAGTGGGCATAATCTTTTATTTAAGGTGAGTTTATGTTTCCATATTGGGTTTCAATAAATGTATCCGCAAGACATCTGAGGCTGCTATTATTAGTGATATGATTTATTATATAATACCCCGAGACGCTCTTGCCAGACACCATCTTTAAGCTCAGGTTTTGGTCTGTGGCTGTATTCCGTCCAGACACATGTCATTACGCACGATTCACAAACAATTATGCGCATTTAATCGAAGCAGTTGGAGTTGCTTTAGAAAGATAATTTTCTCAGAGTGCTTGAACATAACAAGGGAAATGTTAATGAGGTTAGTGAGTAAGTCTGCTGCATTGTTAATGCCTGCAGGGTCAAGACAAGTATTGTTGGCTCCCACGCACACCTGCACGAGTCTGCCTGACCATGTCTTGTTAACCTCTGCCAAAACTGAAATCCTTATCAACCATGTCAGTAGACATGAACAGTGTATATTTACTTATAACTTTCTGTTGATTACCAGATTACCTTTTTAGTTTGTCTCTTAAAAGACAACTGTGTTTGTTTTGCAGAAACCAGAGTTTTTGTTTTGTTTATACTTCAGGTTTTTCAGACTTTTTCCTCCCACTGAAGACAAGTCTCTTGAAGGTGGGCAACTGCACTTGGATGTATAGTACAGTACCTCACAGGAGGCGTGCCCGTCTGTCTGTTCTACTCGGGTCACAGCCGGTGATTTGAGGGGAGATCAGGGCGGTTTGAGACTTCAAGCGTTGCGGCCGTGAATGAGTAGAGCTGCCAGTCTCTGTTGTTTGAAGTTTTGGCAGCTATGTCAGCAAACAATCCAGGTACATTAGGCTGAGGTCTGTTTGATGTTGAAACCTCTGGAAAAGGAAATGTCAAAAGAGATGTACTTTGGGGTATTTTACGCATTGGAACTCACATTTGGGCAGGTTGAGATGAACCCTTATCACACTATTAGGGTATTAACTGTGTCAGAAGTGGTTAAGCTGAAGAAAGATAATAATAAAGCATGAATAACAGCCTGCAGTTTAGAATATTTTATTATATTTTTTTGTGCAAAATAAACTGGAGCATACTCATTTTCTGCTACCAGCACCGATACAGTAGTTGCCCCCACATTATGAGGCGATTGAACTGAGTGGATCCACCCATCCTTAATCTACTGGATGAGTGTAACTCCCGCTGTTGTACTTCCTCTCTCCTGCAAACTGTTCTCTCTATTCAAGGGAAATGAAATTAAGAAATTCACTCTTGGATAATCAAATGTTTCATTTGATGGGTCAATTCTGGAGAGGATAACTGCCCTTTTAAAGAGGGTAATGGAAATAGACTGCGTGACATATTAAGAATGAAAGCCTAGTCAAGGTTTATGAATAGAAATAATATTGGATTTTACCGTTACTATTGGTTTGGATGAATTCAGTGGTGTACCTGCTGTATCATTATTGGCCTCCACTTGGCCATGATGAGGACGGTATTCCCGCACAGACAAGAGATACGGAGGGAATCCCATGTCTCCCCACCTCCTCCGTTAAGTATGTTCACTTATTAGCGTCTGTCCTCCCTCCATGTGGTATGACACAGAGAGCATTTTTCATAGCCCATGACATTAATTGATGTGATTTGCGAAGGGAGAGCATTTAGTCGTGGGTGGGAGGCTCCTAATGATCATTTTCCACTTCCAGTAGCGCAGTCATTGACTCAATTTTATCGCAAATTTGCTCTCTTTTTTCTTTTCATCTCTGACCATCACTTAAGTAGTAAAGCGGGTGAACAATGAGGGGTGGACCAGGGCTGTTGTGAGGAACCGTGGGAGTCTGCTATGGCTCCTGTGTTAAGGTTATGAATGTGGGTCAGTGAACTGATGAAGACAGCTGGTTTGTTACACAAGGAACTACAGGGGGGCTGCGCTCTTGGCACCGGGCACAGGGGTGTGATCATAGGGAATCCCCTTCGCTCTGGCTCAGGAAGGCTGTCCCTGACTGGAGGCTGCCCCTGTGCCAGGGTGGGGGGCAGGCGTGGGCACACAGGCCCTCGTGATACTTGCCCTCAATATGTCCTGCCACTGTTTAGTGCCGCCGAGTCAGTTTGTCAAGGGAAACATTGTTACAAAGCCGGGGAGGAAAACGCTAAGGCCTTGAAAGAGGCTATCAAGTGTTGTTTCAGCCTACACTGTACTTTGCACTTACACTGTTCACACATCCAGCCCCCTGTCTCCTGACTGGGACCTGAACACCAGATACAGTAGATTGATCAGAAACAAAAACCATGATGAGCACAAGAAGAGCAACATCTGAAATACTGGCTGAAAATTTAAGTAAAAGTTGAAAATTATAAACTGATCAGTTTCCTGGCATTCACCCCCCTTCCTCCATTTTTCGTGGTAAATTACAAGGGAGAGGATGTATGTGACGATCATGTTGTGTGAATGAATGGATCACAGTAGAGTTAGCTGCTGGATGGTGCACGTTGCTCATCTTGCCTCCTAGAGCCCCTACTGCCAGCTCAGCACACTCCACAGTAATTGAAGCCATTTGCAATGTTGCAGTGTGGTAATGGGCAGATCCATGTCTACCACCCACCCACAGCCTCTATCATTAATCAGAGCTGCGTGGAGTCAAGAGAGCCAGGATTTGGTTGCTACAGCAGGCCTGAGTTTCAGCCAGGAGTCGGCTGCCTTAAAGGAACACTTTGACGTTTTGAATTTTGGCTGGTTGTGGGGGTTTTTGTTGTTGTTTTTTTTGTAATTTTTCTTTTTTTTACAGATGCTTGTCAGGTTTGGGGTAAAAGTTTCAGTATTTTCCTCAACTCCCCTCATCCGTAAATAGCTTCATAGTATTGTTGAATACACTGCTGAAATTAACAATTACAACAGAGATAAAACAATGATCAATTAATTGTTCCACAGATAATAATACTTTACCTTATTCCAGATATTCCCTAGTTCCTTTGAGAAGCTAGATTTATTTATCATATGTGATAGTAAACTGAATATCTTTTGGTTTTGGACTGTTGGACGGATAAAACACATGTTACAAATGTTACCTTGGACTGTGGTAAGTTATGGGCTTTTTCATTATTCTCACAATGTATAGACCAAATGATGAATCCATTAATCAAGAAAAAAATCACAGATCAATTGATAATAAAAGCAACCATTAGTTGCAGCAAAAGCTGAAATAATTAGTTGATTAATTAATTAGTTGTTTGGGTCTTTTATATATGGGCAAATATTTTTGCAAGGGAATTGAAGGACAAATACAAAACATGTTTCCTGCAATGTGACAAACGGTGTGACACAGTTCTTCGACCCAGGCCCCCCACCCCCCCCCAACCCCGCAGCAGTCATCTGCCCTGCTGGAGCATCTCTGAGCATCTCTGACCCCTGACCTCTCATGTCCATAAAGAACTTCCCCTTCATGATGTTCCATCCATCCATCGTCAACCAGTCCCAGCTGACATCGGGCGAAACGCAGGGTACACACAGACAAAAAAACAGGCACACTCACAACTAAGGATGATTTAGGGTCACCAATCAACCTAGGCATGTCTTTGGACGGTGAGAGGAAGCTGGAGCACCCGGTGAGAACCCACGGACCACCGTGCCGCTCCTTCATGATGTTAGGATTGCATTATTATGACCATGAATATCACATGATAAAGCTCAGTAAAAGTCTTACACTGATATGTCTTCTCTTACTCTACTGCCATGAACAGGATCACTTGGTTTGGAGTATTTTTGAGAGACTATAAGAGGTTTAACAGGGACACCGCCCACACCACTAAATGTAGCAGTTCTGTGTCACCTCACAGCAGTGCTGATCTTCCTGCCATACCCAGACGGAGAGGCAAGGTGGAAACAAAAGGGGAGGCAGGAAGACTTTAACATCGCCCTCAGGTCCCACACTATCTGTCCTTTCCATGAGCAGGCAGATGGGAGAGGTGGAAACACGTCTCTGCACTACAAACAGACACCAGCCTATTTTAAGGTCACTTGTAAGTCTAGGCATTTACAGGGTACCAGCCAGCGTGATAGCACCAAATATTGTGTATTTGCCTCATTTTGGATTGCATCCAATGATTGCACAGCTTTAGACAGGATTATGTGCGTAAAGCCTTACAAGCAGCGCCTGGTTTTGACTCTCCGTCTATCGTTAGTCTACAATAAAACGATCTTCTGTGTGACATTCTCCGTTAGAGGAAATGTTGCCTAATACTACCGTAAGGCATGTTCTGCCTATAAAAAGGGAAAGAGAAAGTTTGACTATTAATACATGACTTTCATGAGAGTTAAATCTGCCATATGACTAGTGAACTATATCCCACTATTCAGTGTAATGTTTGTTGTTCCCCCAGCAGCCTCACCCCACAGCTTTCTTTAAAGTGCTACCTCTAAGGGGTGAGGGACCTTGTTTTGGACATGCTGTGGAGTTTGGGGATCTGCAGAGGCGGTGCATTATTTCCCAGTGAAGCATAGGCCAGAGGGGCCACTGGGGCCATGCCCTATCATACAGCCAGGTCACTTGACTCCATTGCCCTCACTTGATTATTGGAGCCCTCTCTGCAGGCAATCCTCATTCACTGAAAGGACCTGGCAAGATTCAGGCACTCATCTGCTCGTCGCCCAGTTATTATTCATCATCTTCCCCAGCTGAGCTCAGAACCTGACCTGACCTCACGGCAAACCCAGCCACACATAGGTGCCAGTCTCAAAAGCTAAACATGTAGGGAGTATCAGGAAGGGTGTGTGAGCCCGGAAATAGTTGAGTAATAATTTGATAATACTGTCATTTTATGTTTAAAACTTACAATTGGAACACGTGAAAATAAACAATCTACTTTAATTTGATTTTTAGGTGATGAAAGTTGAAGTCTATTTTAAGATTTGATTGGAGTTCAATACAGTCACATTTTCTGAAAAAATGCCTCTAAAATCACAGCCTTGGATAAGACATTTCGTCTGAAATGCAAATTAATCTCTCTGATCTGTGTCTCCATTAATGGGAGGGGAGTGCACTTGATGTGCGTGGCAGCAGCAAAGTGTATTTCTTCTCCCAGATCTCCTCCGCGATACTGGAAGATATGAAATGTGGGTCCCTAATGGCGAAAGCAGCCATAGTGAAGACCTGTAAAGCAGCTGCAGCCAGAGGTGAAAAGCAGTAATGTTTCTTTCCAGGCAGAGTCTGACTGAAACCGTAACTGTGAGACCGTTCTCTCTACAGATTTGGACCATTTCAATAGTTGGCTTTCTTTTCAAAAGAGTAATTTTCCTACCCTATTCTTGAGCATCTGTTAATGTAATTACTCCACATACGGAAATACCGGAATGTCAGCGATTCCCTGGATTACGGAGGACGGCATTGTCTCATGTACACCCAAACATACACTCATTCTCTCTAGAATCTGTTGAAGTTTGCAAGTTTAGAGCACACAGGGTTTTGTTGCCTTGGAATGATAATTGTGAATTTGTCTTTTGTGTGTGTGTGTGTGTGTGTGTGTGTGTGTGTGTGTGTGTGTGTGTGTGTGTGTAAAGGGAGGGGAAGCTGCAGGGAATCAGCGGTTGTCAAAATCTAAGAAGTGATATTGTCATACCAGCCGGATGGCCGTCTGGTGTTTGTTTAAAAGGGGAGGGAAGAAAAAAAACGGCCCAGGCGATTGAATCATATCTTCTTGCCAATACGTCCTTGCGTTCCCACCTCCATCATTACAGCAACATGTTTTATTTTCAGCAGTGCTGTTCTCAGTGACTCACATCCCAGAGCCATGTGCTGCTCAGTTAGGCCTCAGATCCCTTCAACATGGGCCGGGCGGTCATGAGAAATGCACCAGAGATTGCACTCAGACTGTACTAAATTTATGTAGGATATTGTTAGGATAAAAACATGTTGTCTATTATACTTGAGATTGAGGGTGAGATTGAACTGCTTTAAGTTATTTTGATCTGCAAAGCAGTCTAAAATGAATATGGCTAAAAAAACAAACCTGGCTTATAAGTACCTTCCAAATATCTGTAAATACTAATACATTTCTGTGTTTGTGTCATCCTGCTCCCCCACAGGCAAATGGGATCTTCAGGCCTTCATCACAAGGTTTCATCTGGGAGAGTCTGTGGCCACTCTACAGTTTCTCACCCAAAACTACAAAGACTGAAGGATTCTCAAATGCCTGAAAGATGCTGTGGAAGTAGAATTTTTCAGTACATTCAAAGAAAATAATAATGTTTCCCCACTTTCCCTGAATTAAACAGCAGAAATTCTTCAAAGCTTGCAACAGGTCAGCCCTCTTTGCCTCTATCTTATCGTAGCGTTAGAAAGAGATTTCCTCTTTGTGTTTCACCAGCTGCAAGGTTTTGATGTTGCCCTGTATCTCTGTCACGTGGTCTGGAGCGAAGGATTTGGGAGATAGATTTTGACCTCACTGGGGATTTCTTATTAGTTTCCGAACACTGTCGGCAAGAGAAGGAAGACGGCCTGATATCACAACTCGGTGTGGAAAGAGTTGATTCTAATTCAGGGGCGGAAACACGTCAGGGCCAAAAAAAGGAAGTGGGAGGTGAAACCAAGACCGCAACACAGCCGGATGCCGCAGTGGAACTTGAACCAAAATACTCTACAGAGTGACAGGGCAGGGGGAGGGACTGCAGGGCCTGTGGTGTATTGGGTGAAGGGAACTTACTGTTTGTGTGATTGTTTATCATATTTCCATTGACCACTCTCACCCCAATTGGAAACACTGAGTTGCTTTCAGGTCCTTGATTGATTTTTTTTTAAACTCAAACATATGTTGAAGTGTCCTTGAATGTAACTTTGGGACAATGAACCCATTTTGAACTTTGTACAGTTGCTTTAGAGGCCCACCTGGAAGGTCTGTAGAGGATGATGTGGATAAACTTTTCAACCCTTTCATGAAGAGATACTTTTCAGACTTCATGGGTCTTTGTAGAGGGTGGGTCAGAGTACTCCCAATGAGGAATATTGGTTTCTAACCAGAAACTGTCCTCTGGGAGGGGTTTGTATCAATACCCCAGATGTCAGAAAAAGGCTGGATTTATACGAAGGACTTTGATGTTCTGATGATCAATCTTTAGTTGGTGGATTCATTGACCCCAATTTGGTGTCTCATCAGTGGGCTCGGCAGGAGTAGGTAATGGAGGTTTTTGTGCCTTTGGTGGTTAAGCCAGCCTTGGTAAACCCCTATGTGCCCTCTCAATGAACTCTGGGAGATCATTGATCAAATTGTCCTGCATCTTCTTTGTTTGCTTAGCAGTCGACTTAGCAGTCAAAGCAGCTGTGTCCACAAACAAAACAACCAAAACAATGCACATAAGCACACAGTTAGTCAGACAGTCCATTGCTTTTGAACAAATGTTAAGTACCCGTCAGTTGGAATATCACTCTTGACCTTGATTTACCCATCTTATTTGACTTATGAAATCACATTTTTAACAATTGGCAAGTGCAGTATAATTCCACACTCATTGTGAAGCATGCCAAGTGGGAGAGCATTCTTCCAAAAAACCACCTACTTGAATCCATCAGTACACCATTGAAATGCCAAGATTTGTTCTTCCAAATACACTGTGCATTTTTTCTCTCCTTTATATCTGGGAGATATCCTGCCAAAACAGCTGGGTTTTGCCACTCAGCTTCCTTGAATGTGTTTATTTTTACTCCAAATGTCAGGAGAGTTGAAATATTCTGATTAAGAAAAACTGACAGCTGTAGTTCTACGGTGCACAGTATATTGCCTTCTCTGAAAAAAGGCATTTCTTACATCCCCTGATGATATGGGAAAGGCATTTAATATGTCTTAATGTATTCAAACTTACATTAATTAAAATGAATTTGTATAATCAATTCAATTGCCTAACCGGCACTAAGTGATCTAATATGCATGATGACTTGAGTCTCCATTCTTCTTTTCTCTCTGTTTCTGAAGTAGTGCAGGCGATTTATTTCACTGGAGATTTTCTGGAGTTCATAACTTGTTGTGAGCAGTGGCAAAAAAGTGTTCAATGCATGTCAACAGTTTGGTCTGACCACTTTGCACCTGTATTTTCTGTTTTAGACGTCTACAGACTGATATCATTGCTGCAACTCTTACTAAAGAGATTCAGTGCGGTTTAGTCCAGCTGAAGATTTGAATCCTGCCTCTGCCTAAAATTCACGTATACAGTATATCCTTACTTTTAGGCTCTGTTACACACAAAATAAACACAAAATCAAACTATGCAGATGTGGTGAATGGACTATTCTTGTATTGTTGGCAGAGACTAAGCTGTCAACTGCTGCACAGAAACTGATCATTCACAAACTCAGCAGTTTGGGATTCATTATCTTGCCCAGGTCCGAGGACTGGGTACAACCATGATGTTCAATTTGAACTACTGTATTGCAAACTACTGGACTTAATAGGAAACTAAATAAACATATCTTCATTGATACAAGTTGCAGTTTTCATCCATGTTTGTCCAGACTCATATAACATATGTAGTGAATACTTGGACGGAATTAAATTAAATGTATAAAGTGTATTTTTTGGCTAAATAGAATTTATCGCCATATTGATTGTAGATATGATTCTACTGAATATACATTGTTGAACTGATGAATGAGTGATTATTTGTATTATAGATTTATTGGCTACATACATTGATTACTATGTGAAGATGGATTCTTATAGAGTATAGCTACACAAAATGTTGTGTTTTGTTTTCTCCTGGCATTATTGGATGCAAAGCCTCTCTATGAGCTGTAGAGCTGTATGTTGTTTGCGTTTACTTGATTCTAATGATGTTCACAATGCAGAATGGACGAGATGGAGGAAAGTCTGTACTGTGCTAGATATTGTTTACTTGTTGTATAGTCCCAGTCAACATGTGTGTCAATTCTGGAACAGCCCAATTCATTCTTAAATTACAACTAAAAACCCATTTTGTATTACCTTTGAGTCCAAAGGGAGTCCAAGTGTCCAACAAACTGTGGTCACAATCTTCCCTTCTGTTCCTGAGTTATGGCCAAAAGGGTTTTTTTCACATTATGAACTTGGCCTTTTGGCTAAAAAATGTTGTCTCACAATAAACATCTGTGTGAAATTTTGTCAATATTACTACATCAAGTCTTGTGTTATGGCCAAAATAGGTTTTGTGAGGTCACAGATTTTGACCTTTGACAAACCAAAGTTCATCCTTAAGTCAGTGTTTGTGCCAAATTTGAAGAAATTCCTTCTTGAGATCATGTTTGAGGGAATGATGGGATGGACAGAGGGACAACCCAAAAACATACGGGCTCCTGCTGCTGTGACTGTCGCCAGTGCAGAAGCATAAAAATACAACGTGCAACCAGCTTGACCACACTTTTTATGGTCAAGCTGGAGATATGAGGTATTTTTGGGATCATTTCCTTATGAGAGCATCATTATTGGCAGTTTGGTCAGCCTAATTAGAAATGCTGCAAATATTACAGTATACACAATAATAATAATAAAAGGCATTTACTTTCAAAAGTACTGTAAAAGACAGTGTGTAAAGTTACTGCTGATATAACTGGCGACATTTTATCTTCACAGCTCTTTAAATAACAGCAAGGAACAATCATTTCAGCCTTCCCCATGAAGCTTGGAAAAACAAAACTAATTTGACTATATCCACAGTGCCTGGTTAGTTTTCCACTGTGCTTTAAAATGAACCTGTGCTTCCATGGAATCCCCGTATGCAAAGGAGCCTGGACTCTGCAGTCTAACACAACAATCCATCGACAAAGACTGTAGGCCCGCCCCATGTGGCCCAGCTCACAGTCGAGGAAATGAGTGCAACAGGTAGGTGTTCCAGCTGGGCTGGCCAACTTTCCAACCACAGACCCACATAAACGCTTCCCCCAGGAGAGACACTGTAGTATAGTCTTCACCATGGCCTGCAGGGATTCTCTCAATGGTTTGCATCTACAAACACAACATCTGAGGCACCCTTTTTCCATGGATCTCCCACTACACTGATAAACTTGTGCGATATCAATGGGTGGGCAAAATAACAGGAAGAACACACATTACAATCCAATCTGATGCAGTAACCCTGCAATAAATCCTACATTTTATAATCTTAGTATATGCTTAAACTGTGTAATTCATGAGGCCATAGCTAACAGCATTGTTCTGCTTTACACTATACTGTCAGGCTTTCCTGTCCAATTCAAGTATAAACATTCCCGGGTTTGCTTTATTTTGCACTGGTACACAATTAAGGAATAAATTGATGTGGTAATCTTTAATGAGCTGTTCATAAATGTTGTTTCCCACACAAAGTATATTTTTACTTTTTACATTAATGTATATTTCTACTTGATGTGTAACACAACATTGATAGCCTCTTAACATATGAAAAACTGAATTTCAGCCAGATTTGACAGTCACTCTACCACAAGCTAAAAACAGGGACAGAAAATGTAAAAATAACTATAAAATCACTGAATCTGTGTTTAAATCAGGTCTGATAATAGCTGTACATACGCAGAACGACAACTCTGAACAGCTCAAACACAAGACCAATTTAACTTGTGGTGCCTTTTGACCTGGACCGATGTGCAAAAAGTGATACAGAGAACAAGCTTAAGGAGTGAGTCAGTATGAGGCAGATGATGAAGTCAACATAAAAAATCTATCTTTGGTTTGAATTTGAATCAAGTCAAGTCATCATTGTTGTCTATTTTGCCTCTTAGGGTACAAGACTTGGAGCAAGACGCCCTGAGAGGACTCTAGTATGAGTGCTACTCATAAAACACACTGATATACACATGGAGAACTTGCCTGTGGTGATGAGACACACTAGAGATCACTGGCTGCTCTGTTTGTGTAAGCCCCCTAAACACACAGCATGATTCAGACTAATTCTCCCACACACAGTTTACACTTCTGGTTCATTGAGGTACTATTAATTTATCAGGTCTGAATATTCAGGCACTGGCATTTCATTCAGTATTTTTTATGAATTTTGCAAAGTCAAAATTCATTAAAAAATATATTGTTTATTGTTCATACCAAAACTAAGCAAGTCTTCTCTAAACTATTAATTCAACTGCAAAAGCAGATAACTATGATGTAATAGTTATACATGGTAAATACATGAATGACCCCACAGGCATTCAGCAACTAAAGTTTATTTTGGTAACAAACTAAATCATAAGGGGTTATTTTCTGAAACGTTATAAGGAACCAGTGTAGGTACTTTTTTTTCACAAGTTGGCAAACTGGTGAAAAGCGAGCCATGACGCTTTGTCCACTGTCATCTCTTTGAATGTCTGTGGCTTCCGATCACTTTTCCACTACTACTTCACCCGGAACTCACAAGTCCAAATACAGACGTGAAGGGGCGGGACCGGACACTGCCTTATTTGGAGTTTCCACTTTAGCGGTCAATTGGGCTCCAAGTCAAAGCAAGCCTGTAGATTTACAAAGCGCCTGCAATATTTACAAGATTAACTCCGTCAATTACTGCCTTTGTAGGTAATGCTGCATAAAATGTGGCTTTGAACCAGTGTTCTGCAATACAGGACGGTACAGAGTGTGTGTATGTTCAGCAAAAGAGCACTCTCCAAAGTAATTTTTCTAGCTGAGCTTATTTGATCAAAACGTAGCTTAAAAGTTAAACCAAGAAACATCTTCCAGTAGTGTTGGTAGAATATTAACATATATAGATCTAACTTATGACATAAAGTAGCTATTCAACCCCCATAGACACAAAACACTGTTTCTCTCTCACACAGACACAGCTGCATTAATAATTCCCAGTGTGCCTGATGGTCCACAACGGGCATCACAAAGTCTGACATTAATAACGATAATACGCTGCTGTGTATTTCCCACAAGGACAGGAACAGAGGAGAACCGGCTCATCCCGAAGGAGAACCCAGCTGGAGGTGACATGTAGATTTTGTCAACTTAGTTGCTATCTATCAGTCGGAGCCTTTTGCCTCCACTGTAGTTTCCACAGACTGACGCGCGGAGAGCCTGGCGCTGGGTGCTCTGTCCATATATGGTCATCTACGTCACGCAAATGTTCCATCCCCCTATTTAATACAGGCAAACTGGAGTCCCCTATCCAGCTCCAATAGAGCAAGCAGAGCTGCTCTTGTGCAACCAACACCACCACCTCCTCCATTGATTCACAGACTTCAAATTCCCCCACAAGCAGCCCATCAGCTTCCACGGTGATCAGATTAATAACAACTATAGCCTGTGATCACACAGGAGGAGATAACCAGCGCTGCTCGTCCTCCGCGGGATACTTGGATAGCTACAGCAACAGGATCCATCCCTGCTCCTCTCTCCTTTTTTTCCACGCCTGATCCACACCTGTGTTTTCCACTTTGAGAACACCCGTTCTAACTACTTGGATACCTGCGCGTCGTCCTTTATAAATGTCGGACTGAATATAACTGCTATGACAGGGAAACTAGCGGAGAAGCTCCCTCTTACCATGAGCAGTTTAATAAACACGATCCCTGACAGTCTCTACCCAGAAGAGGACATCCCGACGTCTATGAATATTTTCACCAGTACGGAATCTATTAACCACTATTCACAGATGAACACAGGTAAGATTTCAATTTACTTTTACGAGTGTGCGTGTGTGTGTGTTTTGATTAAAGTGGTTCAAACTGCGATGTGCGCGAAAGGCAACAGTTGTCTTGAGGCTTGGAGCACCTGTTTGCGCTCTGACTGTTGCGCACAAAGGCAGATTCCCGTAGTGAATACTTTTTCGGGGTCAGGTGTAACACTGCCCACTATGTATTAGATACACCTTTAAAATGATTGACTTTCAGGTCGGCCATGTGATTTTTTTCTTTCTTTTTGTTTTCACCCTTGCCCGTAGCTGAAATGTCAGGATTTCAAACGCTGCGTGAAAAAAGCCAACTGGACCCATACCAAAACTTTTTAAAATAATCACCAGCTAAGATATTAGCCTATATTTGAGGAAAACTAGCATATTTGTAGTGGGTTTGAATCTTTAAAGCTGAGGCGTGTTTGAGGAAATGTCATATGAACGGCTGAGGGAAAAGGGCTGTTTTACACGAAGTCCACTAAAAACGCAATTGGCTTCTGATTGAAATTGAAAGCTGAGAAAAGGTGTCTAATTAATGGGCACAAACCAAAAATCACAGTTATTTATAAATCTAATATCCACCCGTAAAGAGGAGGCCTATTTCAGGCAATGACTTTCATTTCACAGATTGGATTTTAGTCGTGTGTGGCTGCTTTCCCCTATATAAAAACATATTTAGACGCCAGGCCCCTGAACCATCTTATATTGAAATTGCGAGGCCGGAGATATGGAATTATTTATTGCTTAGTGCAGATTCCCGTATATTTCTGATCAGTTCATACGTCTATAAAAGGTGACTTGCTGGTTCGGCTCATTGTTGCCATTAAATCAATCACTATTGGTAATTGGTTCACCATCTGAGGTGATGTGTCAATGCTGCACGAAATATTCAAAATCTTTACTTTCCTTGTGTGGCTGAGAAGATCACCTCGTGATGCAACGACCACAATTTACATTTACCTGGTCGAACTTTGTTCATGAATAATGAATGAAAATTTTTATGTTCGTGTTTTTTTGTTTACAAATTAAAACAACACCACAGTTTGAATTTAACGCGAAATATTTCTCCCTTATTTACCCAAGAAGTGTGCGTGAAGTTATTGCAGCGCCAGGTCTTCTAAATGGTATACCTCATTTTTTTTAAACAAGTAGAATTAAATGTAACTCACTCACACATGTGACATATTACCTTTTTCTACAAACACGGCAATGTATTTTAGGTGACCTCTGATATTTAAGAGATATTTAAACAAATGGGATGGAAAAAAAGAGGTTGCAGAGTACAGGTGTGTGTGCTGTTTTATTGACGTCTCACCTTGGTGAAATTCATATTATAAACTCTAAAATTTATATGGACGAAAATGTCGCATGTATGCTATTTTTGTCAATTAAGAATAATACATTTTTAAAGCACAATGCTGTGATATCACAGGTGGAGCCAGGTGTGTGCTGTGCCCTTCAATATTGACCTACAAGAAACGACTGGATGCTTTATTTCATGCTCCTCTTTCTGTTAAATGATCTACTGCTCAAATCACTTCCAAAAGACTAAAGATTAAGAGTAAAATGCATTTACATCAACTCTCTTTTCTCTTTTCTTTTCTAAATGTCATACCTCCCAAAAAAATAAAAAAAAATAGCCACAAGTGTCATAGTTCCCATGTAGCATAATTGAATGGTATTGTGCATTATACGTAATTTTGCTTTTGTTTGTTTCATTATGATTTTCCTTTAGCCAAATTTCAGCAGGTTGTAATTACTGAGGGAGTGAGTATATAAGCACCCCTGTGCATAATTTTCTGCAAATGAAAAGAGAAATCCATTTTAACTTCTGTTTAAGAAATAATTATTTATAAATGTCTTACATTAAGCCTTCAGAGCATGATCAAAACATAACTGTATCCCCATTAAGCACATCTGGATTTGATAGTTTGCGTGGCATCTTTGGAATAAGTTTAATTGTGTGTGCAATCAGCGTGGAGTGGACAATTAAAATATCATGGACATTTGTAAAAAAAAAAAATATATATATATATATATATATATATATATTGTCAAGCTCCCTAATGCAGGGAATGGATAGGAAACACTTTAAATTTTACCCCCATTCTGTGCAGATGTTCTTTGCTGCAAATGTCTTTTGAGTCCTTGAGCATGATAGATGTGGCGTCTGCCTTTATAATCCTCCCTGCTGTAAAGAAATCAGATCTTGCCATTCAGTTTGGCTGTCGTCCTGAGGGACACAATGACTGGATCAAAGGGGGTGTTTAGGTCTTGATTTATGAGAGCTTGTGGGATCTGAGAGTGAGAGAGAGAGAGACACCACTGTCTCACATGCAGCAGTCACACACTTAACTTACAGGTCTGACAGTGCTCACATTTCTTTATGAACTGTATAATTTCGGACACACCAAGGACTGTCACTTCAAATTCATATAGCCTGACAAAGTGAATATTCTGTACTTTTTTCACAACTTGTGCTACCTTATCACTTTTACAGGACTTTATTCCCAACTGATTGCATTTAATATTCATGTTTGTGCAACCATGTGGATGATTTGTTCATGATATCTGTTTTTTAATTTGCTTTTATCTAGATAATATCATGGATCTGGGCATGGGAAGCGAGAAAGCAAGCGGAGAGATTCAGTATGGATCCAGCTTCCAGTCCAACCGCAGCGGGCAGACTGTGACTTATCTGGGGAAGTTTGCCTTTGACACTCCTCCGTCAGGTGGCATTGGTGGCTCTGGCTGGTGCTCTGATAACAATATCATCAGTCTTGTCAGCGCTGGGATTCTGGGCGTTTCTCCATCACCCGGCACAGTAACAACGCAGACATCATCCTCCGCAGCCAGCATGGGCGGACAGACGTCAGATATGGAGCAGGTTTATGGTCCGCCACTGCCTGCCTATTCCACCTGCAGTGACCTGTACCAGGACCAGGTCTCCTTCCACCACAGCCCTGCCACCAGCACGGCCCTAGGCTACCCTGGCAATGACTATCATTCCACATCCAAAGGCTCCATGGATGGCAGCCTTTTCTCCATGATCCCTGACTACAACCTTTTCCATCATCAGGGGGAGGTTGGTGTGATGGAGCACAAGCCCTTCCAGACCATGGACCCCATCCGAGTCAACCCTCCACCCATCACACCCCTGGAGACCATCAGAGCATTCAAAGACAAGCAGCAGATTCACCCAGGTTTCATTGGCGGGCAGCAGCACCCTCCTCAGCACCACCCACCACCACAGACACTCACCCTCAAACCCATCCGACCACGGAAATACCCCAACCGTCCCAGCAAAACCCCTGTCCACGAACGGCCGCACGCCTGTCCGGCAGAGAACTGTGACAGACGCTTCTCACGCTCAGACGAGCTCACGAGGCACCTTCGCATCCACACAGGTCACAAACCTTTCCAGTGCCGAATATGCATGCGGTCCTTCAGCCGGAGTGACCACCTGACCACACACATCCGCACACACACAGGCGAGAAACCCTTCTCCTGTGAGTTCTGTGGACGCAAGTTTGCCAGAAGTGACGAGCGAAAGAGACACGCAAAGGTTCACCTGAAACAGAAGGACAAGAAGCCAGCTGACAAGAGCAGTGGGGCAGCTGGGAGCCACAGCTCGCCACCCAGCTCCTGTGGGGGGCCATCAGTGGGAACGTCATGACCGTCACTACGTGCACTTGGACTGGACCCTCACCATGCCCCATAAAGAGACTTAGGAAGAAGGGACCACGTCCGCAATGAGATAAATAGGTGACTCTTTTCCTCTCTTTTACACCCCCTGCTCTTTTCACATCCTTCTATTTTGAGATGGATGCCTTTATTTTAAGTAAGAGGAAAGAGGCTGCTACGCCCTTCTCTTTCAAGTAACTCAGAGCCTCAGCTACTGTAACACAGTGCCAACACAAAGAAGGGCACCTTGGCACATTCTGTCCAAAAGGCCACTGTGTATCTATAAGTTTTGGGGTGGATACGCTTTTGTAAATTTTACTGAGAATTTCTTAATTGGATGGAAGCCAGAATCCATCATAAGGGTCAAAACAGACAAAAATTACAACAGAGTTTAGTTAAAGAGTGAGTTGTCTGGGATGTATGCATTAATTTTATTAGGGTGTTTAAAAGTGCAATTGGTTATATTTGTGTTCTGTCATGGATACCTTATTAGTGGCACTTGACTGTCTTTTTGTTGTTTTTGTTAAAGTGTCGTGTTTTTATTTTTTATTTGAATGTTGTTTTCTCAAAAGAATGTGCCAAATGTATTGTGGTGATACAGCCAACCTTGTTCTTATAATTGTGCCTGACATTTACCAAACATAACAGTGATATCAGCTTAGCACACATGTTTCAGATTCAAATACCGTATCTCAGATTTAGATTTACCTGCACAGTTTGGTTAAATCTACAAAACGACTGAATGGGTTACACAAAGCGAACCGATGTCTTGTCCTGTTACCTGTACTTATAAAACAAACACGCCTGCATCAAATCACTGCCTTTGCCAATACTTATTTATTTGTAGTCACTGAGAAGACACTGTGTTTTTGTTGCCTTGTTTATATGGTGGCTTTATGTGGTGTTACCAGATATAATTGGTGTTGCTTTTTTTTGAAAAGCACACCAATACTGTTAATTTTCATTTTGCTTGAGTTCTGCAATTATATGCAATACATTCATGACATATGCCACCAACCCATAAATCAAATTAACTAATAGCACAGTTAGACAGACTGAACTACTTAAATAAATGACACTGGGTTGCAAACCAGCAGTATATGAAAGCAAAGATGAATAAGGATTCACAGCGTAAAAAGGCTTAACTATTTGGTTTATTTCACCAAAAGATGAGCACCGTATGGTAAGAGAAAAATTAAAATGTTCAAATCCATGTTTACATCTTTTCTAATACAGAGAGACTGAGACTGAGTTGTAAACTAAGGAGTTGTTGTTTTTGTACAGTATGCAGGTAGCTACAGTAGTTTCACTTTTGTACTCAAAAGCACCATTACTTAGTATTAAATTGTGCATATACAGTATGTGCATGCCTTCATGCACACTATGTAAATACAAATGTCTGCATAAACAATTGACTGAATGCTTGTGCGGAATGTGTCTTAAAGCTTTTAGTAATGTAGTTATAATACAGAATATTTTGTTGTGATAGATCATTGCAAAACATTTTGGAGCACTACAATAGTGCCAAATATGGTGTATTATCTTCCATAAAAGAAAAAAGACTAATAGCATTTGCACCATCTGTACGCTTTAAAGTGGTAACTGGTTTAAGGAAGCACTAATGTGTTCTCTGAATAAACAACAAGATTTTTTTACATTTTGTGTATCTCCATTATAGTCACAATCAGCCATTTCAATTAACACATCTTCCTCATTGTAAAGAAACCAATGTTTTTCTCAGATAGGAGACTAATTGATTGGATCCTTTCTTAAATGAAATATATTACAGGGCAATGCCAATATTTTTCACATGTGGTTCCTTATTGATCTTTGTCCTGACAGAAGGAAATACCTCTTTTGTCATACAATGAAACATTTTGTGTGGGCTCATCTATTCCATTAACTTCTATGGGATCTTAAAAGTGTATGATATCAACATTGACAAATGCACACAAATAGTGACCACATTTAAAAAACAAACTGATGTCAGTGTAACTGCAGAAATATTTTGTTTTTAAACTTATCACTGTTTTTTGCATTATGGCCTTGTGGCACAAAAGAAAAAAGTCATAAATGAGATACTAATATGAGATTTTCATCATTTACAGTGAATTTATTACATTTTCAGTAAAAATAACAAAGAAAAATGGCGACAACTGACAAATCTAGAATAAATAATACTGCAGATATTGAAGATAATGAGGTATTTTCTTCTGTGATGGCTAGTATGAAACCCAAATGTTAAAAATATTGGTACTGGTTTTAGCAATGAAAGCAATCAATTGTATTCTATATATTATGCCAGGAATAAGAACCTTGCCCATATGCTAAAATAGTTTCTGATTTTATCCTCTAATGTTCTAATGCCTCCTTCTCTTAAAAGAAACATTCTTATCTACTTTGACAATATTTCTGGTCTTTGGCTGTGCTCTCTGACTATTAGGGAGTGTGGGCTGATGGGTGGCAGATAATTTGTAGTGTTACATTGTTATCAGCTGAGAAAAAAAATATTGTAATGGTCAGTAGACACAGCAATCAGACTTCAACTGACAAATGCCAAGACCAAAAGAAAGGTTCAAAAAAGCAATGCCAATGAGAACACAGTGCATTCAGAAATGAGCTTCCAAGGCCATGCTTTCCCTTTCCTGTAACAATCAGTTTTCACTGCTGAGCTTCCTGGCAAGTGTCCACTTATTTTCCAATTAATTTGGCCTCAGAGAGTCTTTTCTAAACTCATCTACATGGTTAAATGAACAGACCTCCTTGCACTTTTTCAGATAGTTTAAAACTTCAAACACCTTGCGACATCTAACTGTAAGTCAATAGTTTTGTAACCTAAAAATATTTTTATTGCATGGATGGTCATTAACAATTGAAAATTTTCTGAGGCTATCCCAATAGAATGCAATTGAAATGAAAATCACAACTTACCTGAAAATGTTACTCTTTATCGTTACCGTTCACAGCATTCCTTATTTCTGACCTCAGGTAATTAGCCTGATAGTAACTAAGATGCAGACATTAGATTGGGATTAGCCAGGTAAAATCTTTCAATGAATGGCCTCTAATGTAAACATCGTGTAGCAGACAGCCTCCTGAAGTTAGCACAAAAGAATATATATAGTACATGGGGAGATAGGAAATACAAAATGTTTCTCTTTAATGTTTATCTAGAATAATTTGATGTTAGAAACTGATCATTATAGATGGAATCATTTTGAATTTATTTGACCAAAAATATGCTCTTGTGTGCTCTTGATTTGACACTTTGCTGGTGAGAATGGATGTTTTTAATTATAATATATAGAATGTGACCTCCTCTAAGAGAAAACTGTGTTTATGTTGCTTTGTGTTGATGAATGATTCTGAGTAAGGCGGAGACTACACCAAACTATTTCCACATCTAAATGAAGCCATGTAATTACAACTTTGCAAACTCAATATTTCATCAATCATATCATCTCACTGTGTTTGTCACGTTTGTTTTGTGACACTTTTAATGGACAGATTGATTTTGTAAAATATATATGATCCCCTTCCATCCCACTCCTTCAAAATAGTTCAGTGGTTTAACAACAATACAGGCTGCACCATGTTCTGCTGAACAGTAATCCTTCTGTGTAATGTGTGAATGCTATAGATAAATGTCAGTTACTTGTTAAACAAACTCAGAAACAACCCCCTAATAGTGCTTCTCCAAGAATAATTTATTTTATGTTTTTTATGTTCTATTGTCCAAAAGTGGGCGGCTGAATGCTCTGAAATTGGAATTTGCCTGATCCTCGTTCTCTGCTCCATGTTGGATCCGGGCCAACATCAGCAGCCATCTTTGTGCCAAACTGGGTTGCAGGGTTGGCTGATCAAAAACAATATGTGATGAGAACTCCACAGGAGAAACAAATCATAAATGTGACCTCAGTCCACTTGCAGTTGAAGGCAGCCTTGTGCTAATATTTGTGTTTAACTGTTTAATTTAGCCTTGGCGATGTTGGCTGGCAGGCAATAGGCTTGGGCTCATTCATTACAATTTTTTAGAGATTTCAATGTGTAGATACTATAGGCTACTCTCGTCATCTTATGGACTACAGGTTGGCTTCAGGGATTGTGTGGTCTTCAGCAGTGACACTGTGGTGTTCAGATGGAGTCGATACTCACTGTTTTCTGTTGTGTTGTGTTTCCTTTTCATTACAGTATATCCTCATGTTTGCATGTGCACGGAAATGTTCCAAAGTGCTACCCTCAAATGCTGTGGGTGGTGCTCATTTCTTTATTATGCATGAAAATAAAAGTCACATTGGGTGAAATGGGATAAACCTAACAACAATTCAAGACAGACAATTGAAAACACACACTGGGATAACTGTTCTGTTGGCTTTTTTTTTAAGAAAACAAGGGGTCTTGTTTAAAATGTTGTGGATGTCTTTAGCCTATTTCATGTTTTTATTACCTTATACTAAGGTCCTTTTATGATGAGCTGAATATTGAAATGAATTTTACTATATTCTTGTGATGGGGAGATGTGCTCCCCTGTTTACTTGGCACTTCAGTTTGTTGTAATGCAATTGTTTTGTTATTTCTATGTAAGTACTTGAATAAAGAAAAATATCACTTGCCTTCAGTTTACTCTACGTGGTTGCGCACACATGGACTGCGTATACGAAACACACACCTGGCATTTAATTTGATGACTAATGCCTGCATTATAACACACATTTTATAAAACATGTGACCAATAGTCAGGCAGTAATATATTAACACATCGGAAGGTTTATGTGTATTCTTTTCTTGCTTTGCTCGTTTCTATCAACAAAAAAACTTCCTAGGAGGAAACACGAGCAGCTTAGTCCCGGACTTCCTGTTTAATACTCCACTGTTGACTGGTAGAAAGGGATGAGGTCTTCGCAAGATAATACAACTACCCAATGAAATCGGAATAAAAGTACACTCAAAATGAGCTGGTATGTACTTTGGTTACTTTAGCTTATTGAGTTAATAATATACCTTAACCGATACATTAATAATGACATAGGACAGTTTATCGACCGGGATCCGGCTATTTCCTGCTAAGTTAGCGCTACACAAACAGTAACATCACAGTTTAACAGGTGTTAGCGCTAGCTAGATAAACACGCGAATAACGTTAAAAGCTCTCAGACTTTTATAACAATTCATCGGCGGATAGCACCTTCTCACTGGTAAACAGTACTAGAAAAGCAGTAATGTTAACGTCGATCGAAGGGTGTCTGAGTATTTAGCTAACTGTTAACTCGAACAATACCTAACCTAGGTAGTTAACGTTAACGCTAGTGTGGTTGCTGAAGCGTTAGCAAGTAAGTGACCTACAAGAATTACTAAATTAACGTTACTATCTGAAGTTATAGGTGCTTGTTTATAACTTACTCTTACAATAAACTGAGGCTGTGCCTTTAGCCTTTAGCATAACATTGAAACTGAATATAGCTAACTGTTAGGTCAACAGGGTCAACAACACTGAAGCCATTTAAAGGGATTTGATCAGTTGACAGTGATTCTAGTCAAATCTTAACGTTACAAGTAAACGTTAGCATATATATGTGTGTGTGTGTATGCTGTAGAATAGTAGTAACTGTAGACTGAGTATTTCCTAGAAAGAAGGTGGGTAACTTAGGTCAGTGTGTTGCAACCCCAAACATGTTTACCTTGCTGTAACTAACAAAGCTGTGGGTTCCAGCTAGTATTCACGCGTCTCGGCACCCATATGTTCAAATGTGGTTTTAGTAGTGCAACACAAATTTGAGAGTTGCTGGGTGGGCTTTTTGAGTAACATTTACCTTTGGGCTACTAATCCACAAATCTTAAATTACTTACTGGAAGCAAGAGAAGCCTCTGACTGCTAACCACAGTTTAATATCAGGTTTTATGGGCATAGTTCTGCAGCCCCTTTCTTTGGATTGCGCTTTTGGAATTTGAAGCGTCTGTATAATTTGGCAGTACAGCCCCATAATTGAAGAGACATTTAGTTTATTGATCAATTTATTTTGGTGACAAGTTATTCTTTTAAGTACTTTTTCAAGCAAGTGTGTCATAAAATTAATATACCTGGGTTAGGGACAAAGCAATCCATTTGAAGACTTCACCTATTGTTGTGATGGTTTACACCATTTTCTGACATTGTTCCATGAAGAAGAAAAATAATTGTCTTATTAATCAATAATTAATATAATATCACAACGTCATTATTAGGTTTGGGTATTGTTTCAAATTTTACAATACCAGTACCAAAATCAGTACCCTGAAAGTGATACTGATACCAGTAGACTACTTCATTTTATACCTCTCATAAAATGCCACCTGTTGAAGCCATAGTAATTGATTGGTATTGTTGTTATGGAAAAGGAAGGTTATCTGTTTTATTTTTCTTGTTTCAAATAACTATTACATAAAAGTATCCTCGGGTAGTAGCCTATTATATGGGGAAAGGCTACAGCTTGCAATTGTTTTAAATATTTGAATGAGAGAGGAGGAGTGAAACAGTTTAGTGACCAAATAAGTTGGGGGGAATTAATTTAAGGTAATTTTTTTGATACGTGTGTTCAAAGTAAACAACGGAAAATTATTTCGTTAACCTATCAATAAATTGGATTGAAAGATCTCTGCAAGTGCTTTTCCCTTTATTGGCGAGTCCTAAACCTGCTCCAAAAACAACAGTAACAAGTAGGCTATAAAACGAGAAAGGAGTCTGTTAAAACAAGTCACTAAACTACACGAAAGACTCACAAACACAGGAAAAGAGTGGCTGCACGTCCAGCCGATCAAACCACCTGAAGCAGCCACTGCTGCAACCGGAGGCGCCGTCAGTAAAATCAGCTGATAGCTGCTGCACCACAAAAGCGTTTAATTGATGTGATGGAATGTAGCAATCGATCAGCAACACGTGATGTGAATAGCAAATAAAAATATACAGAGATTTGTTAAATGATACCAGAACATGAAACCAAGGGAAAGCTAAGCTTGGGGTGACAAACTTGCAACACTGATGAACATGCCCGAGACCGCAGCCGAAGGTGAGCGCAGCAAATCACACATGGACTCAGCGGGTGCAGGCGTTTTTTATGCAGTCTATGGTGCAGGCACATAAGAAAAAAAAAGGGCTGCTTCTCTTTCTTTTAGTGTGTTGCTTGCGTATTTGGCTGAAAGCAAAACCATACAAATAGTCATTTTTTGCTGCGATCTGGCTACAAAAAGTATCAAATGAAGTGTACTGGTTTGACTGGAGACGTTTCGATTCTACTCCATATTGGGCTGATTCGGTACAATAAAGTTATCGAGAAGCGATACCCATCCCTAGTCATTATTACTGTATGTTGTGTATGTACTTTTAAAACAAACTGAACAAATTTTGTCCCTTTTTGAAGATTTGGAAGTTGTTAGTCTATGTAATGATTTGTGATTTTCTATGAAGCTACAGATTATTATGGATTTACGTTCAGTGATGGAAGATGAGTGGTGTGAATAGTTGGTTTTCTGAAATAGTCCCCATGGATTATCTAGCTGAATCTGTGAGTCCTGTAATTGAGGTCTTACATCCTCCCTGATAAAGTAAACAACAGGATATGTTTTGTGCATTTCTGATTCTTGACGCTTCTCTCATCTAAGTTACGTTTATTTAAATAATACCTCTGTATGGTACAATGTATAATGAATTGGCTTTACAGGCCCACATCATTGAGCACTGGTTGCTGACCCAACCCAGGTTCTCTCAGGAGCCTAAAAGGCAACTCCCCAAAACCTTTGCTTGTGAGAAAAAGTTCAGTCAAGGGTGTCTGAGATTTTATTTATCTTTGGTGTCTTCTCATGGAGGCTCTTTGTAAATATAGGTATGGTCTGAATCTGTAACATTTAAGTATTTTGGTCATGCTTTGTTCAAAGGAAAATATAGGGGCAAAAATCAACCATAGGCATACCTACTGTATTACAGTTTCTTTTCTTTAGTAGGCCTTTGTGTTGTCTTGGCAGCAATTCGTTTCATGTTTCAGTGCCAAGAATTGCTTTATTTTCCTGGGAAACAGTTGCCCACCATGTTGAGCAAGATGTGTAGTCATCTGTAAAGTCATTTATCACCCCTTATATAGGATGTTTTCCGCATGTTTCATTGCATGCCATAGCCTATAGTTTGCGTAGGTTAAAGGATTTTAGAAAAAACAAAATGGCTGCAAGTTTGAATAGATCAAATCTGTTGCTCAACATTGACATACTTTTGTTAAGTTGGACCTTTTTGGTTATTAGACAAAAGCTGAACTCTTTCTATACTTACATTTATAAGAAGTATGTGACACATTTATTTCCACAGAGGTTGAATTCTGTGCTGTTATTTTGACATGTTTTGAATTTCATTGTGTCACTCATGATTCGGCTATGACTATGCTTGATTTTCATACGTATAGGAATGTTTGTAATACCAGTCCGCCACAGTGCTGCTGTTTAGGAGCTCATAAAGAGGTTTGCATAGATTCTGTGCTTGCTTCTTCGTTCAATTTATAAATGCAGTTCAAGAGGAAATGGGAAGAAACCAACACGTATTATAACAAACTCTTTCAGTACGTCTGTGACGTGTTTGTACATTAACGCCCTTTATAATTCAAATTCTTAGTGTCAGGGAAGACAGTAATCAAGTAAGGAAGATGGCGTCACTCAGTTCCATCAGACAATCAATAGCTGGCAAGCAACACTTCTACCAGCACGCACCACCAAACACAAGGTCAGGAGTGGGGTGCTTGACCAGTGAAAAGGGTCCTTTATGGGCTCTGCTGACTGATGCATTCCAGTAGGGCCTGCACGCTTGCTTCTATGACGTGAGAGGTTTGACTTTGGGGTCATCGTCAGAACAATTCCACTTCCCAGCATCTTCAACTGGCCCTCTGTGCTCCATGGAATACTCAAGGTTGAATGATGCACTATCCCTATAATGGAGTACACATTTGCAGTTTTCGTGAAAAGCCATTGGTTTCTTCCAGTTGGTGCATAATTTGTCCCGGATAGAGAAGACTGTCATGTCTTTGTTCTTGCCTACGTGCTTACTCGATGGCAGTGACGTGGAGCCTATTACAGCAAAGATCAGATAGCTCTGTAAATGCAAGTTGACCAACTTGCTGATAATGACAATGTGACAATGCATCTGGACCTGAAAATGGGCAATGATTGAATATTACTAATAACCTCTCAAGTTACTGTAGTAATCTAAAAATCCTATTCCCTTAAACGATCCTATTTACGTATAGTATTATTGGTTCGTATTTACTTGTGTGAGTGAAGGTTTATTGGTGAAGTGAATCTTTGGATTCAAGTCAATACTAAAATGACTTTAGATTATATTGATCAAATTTTCCAGAGTATTTGGCACTAAATACTAGGGCTGTCCCCGACTAAGGATTTACATGGTCGAATCAGAATTGTGAAGTCTTGCCTGTAGTCGACTGTTAGTTGAATCACATGTGCATTGACCCCCCTTTCTTAAGGCTTAGGGTTACAATTTTGGATTTATTCACGCACTTTAAAGACATTTATTAGCTTCTTTCTTTTCACATTTTTATTTACAGCATTATATGTTGAAATGTATATTTGTAATAGGCTGTATGTTAACTTATTGGGAGAAAACTGGTAGTTCCATGTAAAATCAGACACCCCCATATCTCCAAAATGGCATGATCCTTGCTTCGCTGCGAAGCTTTGACTTTGAGATTGACAGTCGAATCAGGCTCCGACCATCGAAGCATCGAATCTTCGACTATTCAGGGTCAGCCCTATTAAATACCAAGGCAATATTCAGAGGAACTACCCATGTGTGCCTTCACTAGGCTTAGATTTGTTCAGCTGGTGTAACACACACCTTTTCTGTCTTCTGCTGTCTTGTGGCTGGGCCTCAACCATGTCAGACACAAGTTCTGGGTTCACTTACCAGTGTTTCTAAATGTGACATCCCCTACAGAAATATTGCTGTGTGAAGAAACAATAGAGATGATTCTTACAGTGACTTCCATCATCCCTCCCTCATTCTCTCCCTCTGGTTGCCTGCTACATTTTCCCTCTCCCTCCCCGAAGCACACTTCACTCCGTGTGTTTGCCATTTCTCATGAGCAATTGAAGAGCGTGACCACTTTCCTTTGGCTCTTTGTAGAAGTGGATATACTCTGAATCTATAAAATTAAGCACTCTTATCCCCCCCCCTCCAACCAAATATATCCTTTGGTACATTAAAGTAAAAATCCACCCTAATACAGTTACACTTGGACAGACTCTCTTGATGTCATCGAGAACCAAATCCTGTCATGGTCAGCTCTGCCAAAACGGTGCTAAAGAGAACAGTGAAAGCAAACATTTAAATATATGTTTCATGGTACATTGATGGCAATTTGAAACACTGTAAGGTTTATACTTAACTCTTCCATTAGTTTTTTGTAATGGATGTCATGATTTTAACCCTGACACACTCACCAAATTGGAGCAAACCCCGAAACCTGTTGCTAAACATTATGCAATCTTTGTAGAAAACCGACTGTCCAACCAGAAAAAGACAAACTAATCCAAAATTCCAAATTCACTTTGAATGCACTGCTAGCGCTCTCCATTTTAAAAGGTAATGTAAAACATCAAATCAACGATGTGACACTATACTTGTCAATTTTCAAAAAATACAATGCCAAAGACATTGGCTGTGTTTTAGCTCTGTGTAACCATTATGTGTCTTCTTTTCGCTTGTGAGTTATAGTAACTTAAATCTGCGATGTGGAACTTTTTTCTCCCCATCTGGGAGTGAGAGGAATTACACAAACACTGTGGATGCATGCTTATGACATATACCTACAGGTGAGCTCGCCCCAGGTTTGAAACAGTTACAAAATACTAGGGCTGGCGAACAATCATATCAGTATTTTTAGGCTGAATTCTGATACACAATATGGTATTTTCAGTGGGCTAAATGTTCAGTTGTAAGTTGAAGCCAAATTTGAGATGTATGATCACACCTCTACTTCTTTCCTTATTTTAGTGTTTACTCACCAATCGAATCTGCTCCCTTTCCTTTAAGTTCTCTTTTCCACACCTCTACTGCAAACACACCTGCGAGACCCACCTCTTTCTCTCTTTTCCCTGTATATGTCTGCTCCATTGACTTTCTCCATCAGTAGTAGGATATATGTCATGTAAAGTCACCAATAAAACACAGAACTCGTCTTCTGGATTGTCCCACCCGCCGTTCCGTTTACAGCAGCAGCTGCGCTGCATGTGGAGGAGGCTTGTTGACAACGTGGTCTATTAGAACAAAACCAACATGGTAGCTAATGAATGACATCTGCACTGATGTGTTCGCTGTGGCTGTACCTGCTCCGTGCTTGTAAAATATCCACCGTCTCCGCAACTTGTTACATAATAAATAACAACTCCTGTGTTTCTCTTCAAAATACTAAAGTCAGTCACTAGATATACTGCCCTAGTAAAGTCTTTGTAAGAAACACTGACTGAACTGTTATTTTTGTTTTTACAAACCAGGTCTGCAGTGTCGACCGGCACTGTGTCTCCCTCACAGGGGGACTGTACACAGACGGGGGGGGAGTAGGGGTGGGGTTGCGCGGTGAGGGGGAGAGAGGAGAACATGATGGAGAAAAAAAAATTCATTCAACATTAAACTTTATCCGTATAAACGGTATTGTCTAATTTTATTTCATTTGAAAATATATCGTTATACCTGATAATTGCGATATACTGCCCAGCCCTACAAAATACAGAGAAATTTTCCCAGTTACAAGACAATAAATCATTATTTATGTTGAGTCAATATAAAAGCTACATAGCCCACTCCAAATACAGTAAGGCAACATCCATATCTGCCCTCAGTCCCCTTCTTTCTTTCTTTCTTTCTTACAGCTACATCAATGGTTATCTATGTTTGTCCTCTCCGTAGATTGCTTTCTTTATGACAATCAGACCACGATCAGACGGAGTGCGGTTCATAAATGTTTTTTAAAAAGCAGTGCAACCTCCTGTCCTTAGCCTAACTGCGATTTTGTTGTGAAGTAAATTCACACATCTTTACCTTTTTTACATGGACAGGCCGCAGGGCATTTGCTCTGACTGTGACTGAGGGATGCTGATCTCGATTAGTACGCTGGTCAAAGGAAAACGGAGATCGCGCGGGTACCTGAGACCCTCTGAAAGAGGAGACATCACAGGTGTGTGTCACCAGGTGGTCCCGGGGCTTCGCCTGGGTGATGGTCAGTTCAAGGCTTATTTTAGGATGAATCGGGGACACTTTGACAACGTTAAAAATGAGCTAACATGGTTTTAACACAAACCAGTTAACGGTTGTAATGACAACAACTTAGTACTGCACTAATTTGCCTCCAGGCCTGCTGTTTCTGTTCAAATCATGGTAACTATGTTGGTTAAAATCAAATAGTTTTGGGTATGCAACAACAGCCATCACAAGTTTTCCTAATGATTGTTATTTTCAAGCAACCGTAAGCTTTATTGTCACCACCACAGGGGGCCCTCCTCTCAATTAATCCAATTGGACAAGTGGGGGGAAAATGCAGATGACATCGGGTACTTTTCTGCTCTAATTTTTTTCAGCTTGTGGCGAACAGAACGCTCCCCCATAAACCGCGAGTTGTTCCGGGCGTCAAAAATGTTTACTGCCTATAGGAAAAAAACTGGGGAAAGACACCTTTCCCTGCAAAAACCATATCCCGTCTTATCCTTCCTCTGAGCACAGAGTTTCTTTATTATCTGAGCAACAAACATTTTCTGTCGTTACAGTTGCTCCATCCTTCAGGTCTGGCAAACCAGTGTTTCTTGGTTGACATAAAACGCATCACTACCGGTTCGCCAGCTTTAAGTTTCAGTTATAAAATTGTTGTTCGCTAAAATTGACACTCTCTGTCATTGCACGTATTTGTTAGTTAAGCTTTATTTATTCAGTCTCGTTGAGATTGCTGTCTCTTTTACAAGAAAGACCTGAGACAAATTATGCATATACAACATCATAACAAGACAATTAAGTCACACAAAGCAGTCATCAAACAGGCACACTAATTAAAACAATCAGAAATATTATTAGCAAGAAAACCTTGAATGTCCCTCAGAGGATAGATTGACTTCAATTTGTTTTGCAGTTCATTCCAGTAACAAGTTGCAATGTACCTATTAGTATAAATCAGACTCTTGCGTAGCTGTGTGTAGTTGTACTTTCTGCCTGAATTGGGGATTCATCGTTCATAAACACTGGAAAATGTGTGTGGGTTAAGGTCTCCAAAAATCATGATGGCATACATATGCCAAACAAGGAATGCTGCTAGCAAGAGGAACAGTGGTGAAACTAATGTTAAGGGAGGTAAGCCTGTCTGATGAAGCTGAATTGATTCTCAAGTGGTTGTTTCCAGATATAAATCTCAGTGAAAAATGATCTTGGAAGATGTATTGTGGCTGTGAGAGGCTGGTTCTCCTTATTACAGCTTTGGGGGGAGCACTGACTGAGTTCAGCTTCAGTTAACATTCAAAGAAATGTTTGTTAAATTATGCTGTTGTTGTATTTTGGAAACAGAATTCAATTCAATTTTAGAGACAGCTACATAAGTAGTAATCAGATAAAGGTGAGTCACATAACACGGCCGTGAGTAATTTCTGTAGTTATTTTCCATGATGGCTCACCCAAATGATGACACAATAGGTGAAACTAGTTTCCTGAGCCAAAAGCAACATTGTTTTTAGACATCAGTAGTCAGTTTGGATTTAAGGTGAATTCAAAACTTCAATTAAGATAATGCCAGGACAATTGGTATCTGATACAACCTAAAGCAGCACAGAGCCAGCAAATCAAAGGAAATCTTGATCCCTGTCACTAGTGAAACCTGTTTTTTATTTCTTTCATTTTTCACCAGATTGATCCTGCTATTTGACCATGTTGAGTTTTGTGATTGAGCTGTCATCAAAAGGATCTTCCCCACACATGGGTAGCATTCGCTGGTTGCACAACGAGCCCCTACATCACACCCTCTCTTTTCCATCTCATTAGTCTACACACCTTTCTTTTGACGCAGCTGCTGCCTCACCCTGCCTGTCAGCAGCAACTGTCCATCATATAGCTTAGATTTCAGGCTATTAGTGCGACATCAATGACAACCTACAGCCAAGCACATTGGCAAGGCAGTGTTTTCTGTCTCATGTATTCCCATAGCACTCTGATGCTCGGTAGCAACTTATTAAGGCAAAGCCAAGGTTTTGAAATGGGGATTGTGTTTTAACTAAGAAAGAATATGTTTCTGTTTCTTTACCCAGAACTAGAGTCAGGATGTCTGTGTGTTTTTGTCTTACAAGAGTGAAGAAAAGTTTGTATTTCATTCTGAAAATTAGGTGCAGCTACTGTGGTTGCACTGAACCCTATGGCATGTTCTTGTTTCTTGATTGATTTGTAGTACTGGTCTCAAGTTTTCTTTTAAAAGCAAGTCATTGTCCTGGCTGTGCCCTTTTGAGTCCCGATGTATTAGGGTATCTGCCTGTGAAATAGCCCTTCTATTTTTCTGATATGCAATATAGCGAGTGCATCTGTTTTTGATTGCCACCCGGGGTCATTCGGTAAAGCCACACTAAGAAGAGGGGACAACCACTTCTGTTTAGTGATATCCGCCTACAATGGGAGCCAGATGTGTTTAGTGATGACATGAAGATAATGTACGTGGCTTCAACAGCACACTCCAGAGAAGCAGGAATTAACAGCTTCAGATTGTCTTCATGAGGGATCTGAAAGAGGCACTTGTTCACCTTTTAGACCCGTACCACCCTCTAGTTACCCATCATGCAACTGATGAAAATCTAAGCATTCATTAATTCCTCCTAGAAGAACTTTTCCAGTTGTTTATGCTTACCTGTCATTTCTTTTTGTGTGATTTCAGGATTCCCTTCAAGACTGGACAACCAAAGAAGCAGATTGTCTCTAAAACCGTAAGTCCCTCACTGGAACAAAAGTTGACTTGCTCAAAAATGTGTAACGCCTAAAATCAACCAAGTTTATCTAAATGAATAAGTCAAAACTTGCTGTAAGGCAGTATTTATAAAATAAAAAAATATCGTTTTGTGAAGGTTTAGCTGTAGTTGTTCAGCTTTACAAATGGCATATACAACATGAATAGTAGTCTAAATAATGTCATCAGAGTGCCAATTTGTCTGGCCTTGCAAGGGGGCAGAGGTGGTTACCTTGAAGTGACAGTGAGTGGGCGTTGTCCCTGCTGGAGAAAACCACTTCCAGTGTAATGAGTCTGTGGCCCGGCAGTCACTGTCAGACTGGGTTTCCAGCTTCCTGTGCCATCCTAGGCAAAAATCAGGGAGTGGGTTAGAGGCAGCCTGGTTCGTTGATCCGCTGGAGACAAAGTGTCAACTGCCTTCCTCGTTGTTTTGGCCACTGTGTTTAAATCCAGGAGCCCACAGAACCACAAGACAGAAACCCATGCTGCCTCTGTAACCTGCTTGGCATGCTTTAGAGACATAGTTGGACAAACTGTCTTAGCCCTTGCTGACCCTGGGAAGTTGATGTACTAAAGTATTTTAACTGCATTTTGAACCACTGAAACCCAGTGGAACTATAGTTCCTTAGCTGAGGTCTGTGTCCCTGATAAAGTAGCTGTTCCTGAGAAAGTGCATGGCCCAGGAATTGCTGTTGTAAAGGTAAAGGAAAGTGGTAACGCAAGCCTTGAGACTGCAACAACTTATGAACATCATTCAATCCGACTACAAACAAGCACTGGTTGTTGTTAGTATGCATTACATCTCTAACCATGTGGCCACTTTTTAATTTGCCATCTGTATAATTTGCCTGAACTCCTTCAGTTGATCTGGAACTATAAACAAATGTATTCCTGACACAGTTCTTAGGAAGTGTATTACCTTAGAAGTGCTATATGGTTATTGTGTTTGACTGCACAGATGTTTACATTTTAACTATACCTTGTGTGTATATGTATATTCTCCGCTGCACTGCCTGTCGTATGGCCTCTGCAATCTAGCAAATGTGCAATATGCTGGAGAGAAATACTTTATTGTACTGTATTGTTTCATATCTATTGTTTTCACAGATTTATTCATTTACACAAATTATATTATTAATTTTGTATATTTTGAAATTTATTTTTTTAGCTCAAACTTTTTATATTTTTAATTTTGTTGTCATGTTTGTTTTAAATGTGGGAATCCACCGTCAGCATTGCACTCAATAAAGAAATCTTAATCTGGATCTGAATACCTTTATTATTTATAAGCTGTGATTAAATAATTAAAATTAACACACATGTTAAATAATGGAAACACAGAATTTGACATAAAATGTGTTTTTGTTCTGTTTTGTTTTTAGGTTGAAAGAGACTTCGAGCGAGAGTATGACAAGCTCCAAAAGTAAGTTTGCATTGTCAACCAAAGTCTACATTGTGGTAGACTTCCAAAGAGGTTTTGTGTTTGTCGTATTCATATCTCTTTGGAAAGTCTGTGTGATTTGTGTCTTTTGGTGCCTTCAGTTTGGTGAAAGGTGATTTCTCCCAAAGCATATCTGTGCCCACATAATGCATTTTATTTTTAGTAGTCTGACTATCTGGGTCAAAAAACTCTTATCTTAAACATTCAATTTTCGATGTGTTTAGAAATAAAATGTGATTTTAAAGAAACTAATAGAGTGTATGAAGCAATTCCCCTTGGTATTCTTTTGTTAATTATGGTAATAATGACGATGAGAACGAAAGCTGTACTACTAATATTTGTTTTATTACCTATTGTAAAATATATCTGTTATCATGCATTTCCTAGTCAGGGAAGTATGAAGCCAGAAATATGTACCAGTCACACTGTGATAAAGATGTTGGGAACCTGGAAATATTGGTGGGGTCTTCTCACAAATGAATGCATTTTAATACAAACCTTTTAAAAATTATTTTTTGTTACACAGTTAACAATTGTGTGAGTGTTTCTAACATTTTTTTTTTCATGTTTACAAAGCACTCTGAGAAACTCACACTTAACATGCTCCTCATTGTACATACATTGTCTTTATCCCACTCAATTTGCCAGTCCCTGCTGTGTTTGGTCACTTGTTTTTCTCAACAGTGAACTGTGAAAGGACCCACGTTTGAGCTATGGTGGAAAGAGAGCTTACATTAGATATTTCCTTAAACTTCTTATGAACTTTTCTGTAAAAGCTTCATAAAAATATATTCAAATAATAAAAATATTTTATTTGTGGATGGAGACATGGCTCAAGGTTATTTTAGGTTTATTTACTATTTAAAAACTTTTTTAGGTAACTTAAAGGCTAAACTAAAAAGTAAATTTATAAACTATTGACGGCCATTATTTAACCAGCCTACCTCGAATTGAGTAACATGATAATCAGTGTTTCTATAAAACAAAGGAGAAAGGGGTTCAGCACGCTGTAGCACCCAAGAACTGACAGCTCTGTACAGCCGGGGCTTTTCTTACTGTGAGGCCGAGGTTATAGAAACTCCCTGAGGGCCCCACACAATGAGTGGGAGCACCATTTTCCTCTCAGGTTTTGTTGAGTAGGAGGGCCCATTATCAGGAAGGTGTGGTGCCAATAGACCTTATAGATGAGTCAGAGTTGCAGGCATGTACAGACATTTAGATTCTCCACCCTAGAGATCCATATCAACACATCATGTTGCATCTGTGGACTAAATACTGTTCTTGGTAAGCTCCATGATGATTCCTGTTTTTAAATTCTGTTCACCTGAAAAAAGCTAACTTCAGTTGTGATTTGTGGGATTAATAATTTTGAATCTAAAATAAGTGTAATTGTCACGTGCGCACATAGCTTCACGTAGCTTAACTAGAGCCTGACCGATACAAGAGGCCAATACTGATATCAATATTTGAGTCACAAAAATCTGTTGACAGTTTAGCAGCTGATTTTTAATTTTCACTTTTTACACAAACACGTTACATACATAAACATTTTGATAAATAACCCTTAGATTTGTTAATTACTAGTGCAGTGCCTGTTCACAGGGACCAATGTGATGCCTCCCTGCGCTTTTTGTTCAAAATGTGCGCCTCACATTCACCTACAGCAGTGGTCGCCAATAGCTGGCTCGCGAGCCAAATACATAAACATAGTGAACGAAATAAATACCCTGATCGTGGCTGGTGCTGAAATAGATCTTAGTCATGACAGCAACAGTTATTCACATGATCATTTCCACAAGCGATTGTGCCTACAAAATAAATGCATGATATAGTTTTTTGCAGCAATGTTTTATGTCTATTTGAATTGAGAGCTTTTAATATTAAATATTCTGAAAGACATGTAAGAGTCTCTGGCATGCTTAACAAACCTTTGAAAAATAGCCTCAGGAAATATGAGATTGGGATTCCCCTGAATGACAAGCGCAGGAATTTCCTCTGCACTGGGATACTGGGGAAATGAAAATAAGGGTCCATGGTTTGACGCGGACGTGGATCAATCGCTGGGACGCACACACTGCAGCGCATTCTTGATTGTGAGCATGTGAAACAGTCTCTTCATAGTTAATTTATTGAAGAAGGGAAAAAAAATATTCACGCAAGGCGAGGCCGATCACACGACCCTCCTTACTGAGCTAATCAGATACATATACTTTTATGTCGACCCCTGACCTACAGCATTAAGAAGATAAACAACATGTCAGTGGAGGAGTTACTGCTAGATATTCAGCACTTCTCTTTGTATCAACATATTCACACATATAACATATATCAAACCTGCGTGATGATGATGAAGGTAACTCCGTTTTAACAAATCTGTACCACATAGTAGCATAAAGCCCTGTCCCCGCGAGCTCTGGCTGTTGCAGAGCTAAGCAGTATAATCCTTGCCCACCTGAGCAGCTCCACTGTGGCCCCCCAAGCGCTCCTCGCCGTCACTGCTGCAGAGCTCCGACAGCACTCGTCTCCAGTATATTTATTAATTCTGAATGTTTTGCATGTTCAAATTGCACCAAACGTGACATTGACCTCCCTTGGGTCCACAGCAACACACCCGCCACGTTTGATGTCGATTGGACGAACGGTTCCTGGCATAATCGAAATACATAAAGACAGACAGACACAAAGAGATTCCTGTTTCTATAGGAGAGATGACCAAAATATGTAATGAGCTGGACATTGTAAGTTTGAAAAATAAACTTGTCAGACTTGTCAGTCAATCTTTTGGCCCCCGTCAATTACCTGTAAAGCTCTAAGCTAGATACACACAAAACAAAAACATGCAATGCAGCTTGAAGGCTAACTGTCTTAAAACATTGTTTTAATGTCAATTTTGGAGCTATCCAACCAACCTTTCAAGGTCAACATGTTGTGACATGTTGACCTTGAAAGGTTGGTTGGTGTAAGAGTGGTGTGAGAAAATTATTTTTTGCCATGAATTAGTCTGCTTGGTGCTAGGCATGAGTCATTGATTTTCAAATAGTCGTTAAATTATTTTAAAAAATAAATAAGGTTTGACTATTCTTGTATTCTGTTAAAAAATATATTTTCCTTTTCCCCCCAGTGCCTGATAGTACTCTGTAAAATGTGTTTGTGTATAGTATAACTACAGCGCTGTGAGATTGACTAGATGCTCAGGTTGCAGAGTGATAGTCTTAAGGTTATGTATTGTGTGCAATGCTGCCAAAGAAAGAAAGTTCATGTTTACAGTAACTTAAATCAAATTAATCATAAACTATTTTGATAATTGAGTAATTGTTCTGAGTCATTTTTCTTTGGAAATGTTTCCTAATTCTCAGCTTCTCAACTGTTCTCTTTACTCTTCTATGACAGTAAACTGAATATTTTTGGATTGTGGACAAAACAAGACATTTTTGTTTTGATCGACATTTTTCACAATTTTTTGACAGTTTAAAGACCAAACAATTAATCATGAAAATGATTGACAGATTTAGTTATAATTAAAGTAATCATTAGTTGCAGACTTTCTCTGGCTATACCTTATGAGCCAGGCTAAGTTAGTCATAAGAAACCAGTGTGCTCCTAAATATTTTTCTGACCAAAAAATCTGGAAAACTTAACACAGATAAAGCTCCTGCTCTGCAACAACTAACACATTGTGAAGCATTGTCTATGTCTCTCTCTTCATGTCTAATGTACTGAAACCAGACCACTCCAGTTGGCAAATAAAGCAGTGATTTACATGGAACTACAGTGCCCGACATGGTTCTAAAGGGACTCTGGTGTGAATGGTCAGATGTGTGCCTGTTCCTTTTCTAGTGTCATACAAAGGGTTTGTGTGTGAAAGTCATATGAAATGCAGTAGCATCTTTCCAGTTTTCAGTAGGCGATGTGACTAGGTGATAGTGGCTGCACAGGCCCAACATTGGGGCACTGGAACAAGGAGCAGCAGCTGTTCCACAAGGCTGCTCCATTAGCACCTTTTTGGAGAGAGACTCCAGGCTCACCTGGCGCTCATCCAGAATGGCTCTCTCGCTGTCAGTGCTGACAGTGTAGGGAAGATGCAAGAGTATTGTGCAACACATTTTAAAGTAGGGGGTACTATCTGGAACATGAGTCTCACATGCACAAACAAGCACCACAAGAACACATCTCAGAGCATGCTTGTTTGTTTACATGGTTAGACTCCTTCACCCTCTATCCCGCAGCCCAATCTCCATGACTAGCAGGGTTTAACTGTTACACTGTTATTTTCCTCATCTCTTATTTGTCTCCTTTCATTACTTTCCAGTGTTAACTGTCAGCCAATTTACAAGACTGCTTTAGTTTTACATGATGCCCTCCACTGGCATTGGCACTGGAAAGACAGAACGGATAAAACTGATCACACATCAGTATTTCCAGATGTTTCTAACAATGTCAGAAGCAATTTGCTAGTTGCAGGTGTGACTCAAAACAGAAATGCAATTTGTGATGATTGTGAAGATTGTCTGATCTTTCACGACCTGAACATGAACAGCACATTTATTTTCCTGGTCTACATGTGCATTTTAAATTCCAATTTATATTTACTGAGCATCCAACATTATGGAAACAGGAAGACCCTTTCTAATTATCAGATACTGACTAAATCATCAAGTTAATAATACTGACTATGAAGTGAGTAACATTGTCTACAATTAGAAGCATCTATTTCTAAATATATATTTTGATTGCTTTAGAGGAAGGCTGATTTGGCTTATGAAACCCAGTTACATCTAATTGCTGAGAGAAATGCAAGAAGTTGCTGTGGAGATTGTTCTGACAGAATGTCTTTTTTCCCGGTGGTGTGAAGAATAAGGGATGAAGTTACATCATTTACTGCTAATGACATTTTTGGAACAACCTCCATCTGGTCTGTGGCGATTGAGTGTGAAATCCATAAAAATGTCAAGACAAACAAAAGCGTGTAGAGGACACGTTATGATAGAAAATAATAAATATTTTAGTTACCCTTACGCCCTACTTTCTCCTTACTAGCCCTATTAGGGCGTCAAATGAGTGAATAACTGAAATTGCAGTCACAAATCTCAATTTAAAATCAAACTTAAATTTAATAATTCAAACGCAGTCTGACATGGGTTGATGCAACAAAATATTTTTTTGCTGCTGTTGACACTTGCCCAGGACCCCAAAATGCCTGTGCTATGATTGTACTGTGTTATTCAGACGTTTAGAAATGTCTTTTTAACTAAGATGTTATTTGGCTTCAAATCTCACGGGATTATACTGCACGAACTGTTTGTTTCATTTTATGATAACACAGTATGTTGTCCTTTTTTGGAGTTGAACATTTCTGTCACTGGCCTGTCACAGTTTTATCAAATGGAGCTGTGTGAGCAAACTCACGGGGTGTTCTGTGGACAAAACCTTCACTGATAAATGAATGCTAATGATAAATAATAATAATTTCAAGGTATACCTACTCCTTATGTGTAACAGTTTAAGCAGCCAGTGTTGAGGGAGCAGAGAACCAGTCACATTCATGTTTGGTTAATGCACTTGTGGGACTGCTGGAGTAACCCACTGTTTGTTTCCCAGCTGCTGAACAATAATAAAAACACTTCAAGAACCCTGTATTTGGAGGCAACTGACTGCCATTTTTGGTTTGCATAGCCATGTGTGTGTTACCAATGTCTTTAAATCTTGTGGCCAGTGGCCATAATGCCCCCACCAGAAATCCTATGGGATTACACAGCTATTGTCTTCCTAGTAAATGTAATCCCTCAAAGCAATGATGGAAATGAAACCCCACCACGTTCCCTTTTTCATCAAACCAGGAGAAGTGATATGACAGCAGTCTCAGGGGAGATTCTAAACCCCTCGTTTGCTTTAATTGATATAATGAATGGTGTGTTTTCAGCCTCCATAGTCTGGTAATTGCCATTTTTAACACCCATCAATAGAATATGTGCAGTGGAATGATTGAAGACATTAATGCTTTTGAGCGCAAATGTAGTTGACAGTAACAAGAAGGATTTCCTGTATTATTAATTAGCTAACGGATGTTATAATAACATTTTATGTGGAATCAATGAAATGTGTAATTCCTTCTTGAACCATATTTTTTATATATATATATATATATATGCAGATTTCCTTTTCTAGGTTTTTGGTTTGGATCTTTTCTTTCGCCATGTCAACACGTCTTGAGTGGATGGAATAGATTTTGAATTGTATATAGATTAATTATGATATGGGTGTGAAGACTGTGTACTTTTTTGTCACATTTGTCACTTTTTTCTGTTCTGTTTCTCACTATTTGTTATACATTTCAGCCCATATTTCCCATTGTTTTTAGTGTTACTGATGCTCTACTGTATTACTAGACCAGAAGCTGGCTGATGATCATTCCTCTTCTTGTCTTACAGGCTGGAGGATCAGACGAAGAAGCTTCACAAGGACATGAAGAAAAGCACTGAGGCTGATTTAGGTGTGTTCTGCCACCAAACCTGTGTGTTACCGTCGGGTGTGCCATTGATCTCCACTTGTTCACTCGTACTTGATTGTTGCTTGGCAGGTTTTTCAAGACTAGAAAGACATTTGGTGTGGGCCTTCGCCTTAATCTTTTATAGGTTTCTCTTGGCTATCATAGTGTGTGTGTGTTTTGGGATATTCGATGTTCAGTTAAGGCTCGATTTGTCTACCATCTCTGCCTTCATTTAGTCGTGCATTTGTCAGCCACAGAAACCATGTTTACTCTACTTTTTATTTGCTTATTTGTTGGTTTTGGAGTTGTGTATTTGGGAAGCATCAGTAGACATGGCCTGTGGTAAGTAGTCAGTTGTGGGGGTGGAGGAGCGGGGACGGATGGAGGAGTGAGAGGCTTCTTCATTTCCTCTCCTTTGTGCTTTGGAATATGGATGTCTGCATCATCAAAGTGTCATAGCTGTCAGGCCCTCATTATCGTTAATGGATTCCATCTGTTGCACAGGTCCCGTCTCCACCAACTGCTAACCAAACAAAGAACTGGACGTACCCTGCATGTCAGCAATGCATTTAATACACTGCTTTCTATATCGACCATCATTTATCAAGTCAAGGGTGGTGATATGCAGAGCTCTATTGAACTCACTACCAATTAGCTGGTGAGGGCCGATGATATCTTTTAAGGGCTACTCCAGTTCACAATTTCAATTAGACTAAGTAACAGAAGGCGAAGAAAGTGGCAGGGATAAATGTGCTTTTCAAACTGAGAAATTGCTCATCTCCCTTCAGCCCCAGGTGATTACAAGAGACTTCAGCTTCACTTGTTTGCACACTACTAAAACATATAAATAAATCACTGCCCTCAGGTCACCTTATTTTATTTACATGACCCTGAAATCAGCATGTATTTGTTATACTAGGTGATGTCAAATCAAGCAGTTTGTTACTTGTGAAATAGAGAGAGATGCAGAAACGCCACACCCCAATAAAGGATTAGTTGAAAATTGGTCCATGAAGCCATTTTTTACTACAGCCTCTCCTGTCAACTTGTGTCTCCTTGGTGAAGCTCATTTATTTTGACTGTAAAGCCATAATCTGATATGTGCTCTGTGTCTAAACAAAGTGGCATGAGTGCAGATTAACAGTAATTGGTGCTGTCAGTGTAGAAACACTGCAAAGATTCTTGGTTCTCTGGTGAATATTCAACACGGCAGCCAGCCTCACCAACCCCCATACATTTTTACAATGGGGCCTGCGCTGTGCAGTTCTACTTTTGCTCTAGTTGTTTCCCGAAAGCTCACATTTGAAGAGCCTACCACATACCAGCACATATCGACACTGATGAAACGCCTTGGTCTAATCCACAAAAAATTCTCCCTCTTGGTTTAAGAATAATGTGAAAATGTGGTGTTGATTTGAATAGTAGAAGAGTGTGTAGATGAGGTCAGTAAAACTTTAAATGGGCTGTATGATTGTCTTTTAACAGTGTCTTCTGCTTTGTTTGTGTGTGTCTTGTCAGCCATGTCCAAAGCAGCAGTGAAAATCTCTGCAGACTTGCTGAGTAACCCGCTGTGTGAGCAGGACCAGGCCTTCCTGGACTCCATGACTGCTTTAGATACAGCCATGAGAAGAATGGACTCCTTCAACCAGGAGAAGGTCAGGCTCAACCCCACAGTCTTTCACACTAAAATTTTTTTTTGTGTGTTATCTCACTCTTTTGCTGTCTTTCTCTGCTTTGTTTTCTTGGCACTTGCCATTGGCACTGATATCCTTCGATTGGTACCAGGGGAAATGTCTTTCCTCAGACATACAAAGTAGGAAACTAGATGAGTTTTTGTTGAATATGCATGTTTTCATATTTGTCAATATTGCGCAGCCTGTGGACTAAAAACTATCCGTATGTCTTTCCTTCTGCTGTTTTTGAAAAGCATCTGTGGCATCATCCTCTATAAGCTCATGCTACTGGTTATCAGCTGTGAAAATTGATGCATTTGTGACTCACTGGTGTCTAAAATAACTCATACAATGGAAAGGCTTTTTCTCAACAGGAATATATGCCCTACCATGAAATTCATGGAAATAACGTGCTGCTTGGGTAGTGAACTAAAAGTGTGTTTACTTGCATTACTTAATTGACACAAACATCTGGCTTCGGTTCACTTTTTTTTCACATCGATGGTTCACCCCACCCAATATAGTGTTGAAAGTTTACAATTAGTTGTTTTCTTCATTCATGGAGAAGAGCTACTGTAATCAGTTTGAATCACCAAAGACAGACAATCCAACAGGCAGACCCAAACTGCCATAGCCATCCATAGAGCCGCACCGCTAGTGTGGCAAATCTGTGGTCCATCACTTTCCTCACTTACGTTGCTGCATTTGTTTTGTTTTTTTACTGTATTGTGATATTTAGAGTATTTGTTGATTCACAGTGTGTTTCTTGTAATCTTTGTGGTTTTCACTCTTTTGTGTTTTGTCCTAAGGGGCAACCGTAAGACAGGCAAACATTTCTTCCCAGAACTCGAAGCAGCACAGCATACTCTTGCCTCGCTCTCTCACAGCTGTACTTTGTGAAGATCTCCTCTTTGGCTGTCAGGCCTTTTCAGATTATTTGCCCGGTGCACTTCAGGTTTTTGATTAGAAAAATCGCCACAGGTAGTTATAATGTGAATCATAGTGGCACTGCATGTGTGCATCCTCAAGGCGCTACACTGTGAAGGGTAGACTTTTAAAGAGGAAAAAAATACAGGCGAACACAGGAGATCACACTAAAGCATATACCGATTGACTTTTTTCCATCTGTGTTTTCTTGACTCATTGCCCTGCTGTTAGGTGTTCTGGGCTTTTTGCATTTGTTGCCATGAAAATATTCCCCTTTCTTTTCACATTTAGTTGTGTACCAGAATGATTTCATAACCTTTTACACAACAGTGATCTAACAAGGTGGAGAAAATGAATACCTTCCTAAAAAGTGCTTTTTTCAAATTTCATGGTAGAATAGTAGTGTAGTATCTGAGGAATAGCACACCATCTGCATTTGTACATATTGGGTTGAGTGGACATGATTTATATTTTCTGCAAAAAAAAAACCTCATAAACTGGACTCATTTTCCATTGAAAGTCAAACCACAAGATATGTGTCCATGCTACAAACCAAACGCCTATAGAAATGTTATCTTATAATTAAAACTATTTACATCAATTTTGAAATAAAGTGAAAGTGTGAAACTTTAATTTCTTTCCTTTCTTCTTCAGCTTTAACATACCAGTCTTTCAGACTGGCTTTGCTCACAGCTCATCAAATTTTACAGGAGCAATTTTGAGTGACTAGACAAAGTAGAATGTGGGTTTGACTGAGCGTGTGGGTTTGTGACCCGGGGTGCGTATGTTCCAGGACTTGGCTTGGTCGAGTGCCCAGGAGAGCACTGCTGCCAGTTAGACTGTTTTCGGTATAGAGTAACTTTCACATTCTTCAGATTTCATACAATATCAAATAAGCTTTTTCTTTAATTTTCACTTTCTTTGAATTTGGAACTTCAGAGAAATTTTCACTAGTGCTGCCACGCCCACGTGGCTTTCTACGGAGAAGTGATGTTGGGTACTCTAAATTCTGTCCACATCATTTGAAGACTAACGTTTGAAGACTCTTTCATCACCAAAGTCTCCCTGCTTACCTCTGACTTTCCTTCTAGCTAAAATTGTAACTTTATCTCCGCCAGACCTGAGAGGTCAGGCCAATACTGGATCCTGCTTGAGCTTGCGTAGCTCTCCTCAGTACCCACATCAACTCATTCACCTCTCATTTTAATGTGATTTTGTACTTTCACATTTTAAGCAGTCTCTAGTAGCCAAAGGCACAGCTTGTCTTTACAGTATATAGTTGTGATTTCATCATGCTGTGTAGTTTTCCTGTTTGGCTCTGTGACTGGGATGTGTTTAACAGTGATTCAGCTAGGCAGCACAGTTTTTCACTTGTAGAGGACAACAGTCACCAACTGTATTGACGTGGTTGTATTTTTATTTTTATTTTTTTAAACGCACTTTCATCCAGAGTGGGTTTTGACAGCTAGGTCACACCTGATTCTCTCTGCACTTCTTTCAGTCCTACTAAATAAAAATCCCCGCCTTAACACAATCTTCAGTTCCAGGTTTGGGCAGGGCTTGTGTGGCTCCTTTTTGTAGAGTGGCTAAAAGTGAGCTAAAGGCAAAATAGTGATTGTGAGCACTTTTTGGTCAGCCTGCTATGTGGAATATCACCTCAGGTTTGGTAGGTGTTTAAAATCCAGCACAGCGCTCTCGAACACTACTCGAGCTTCTCCCTTCAAGCTGACTGTTGATTCTGACGGCACCAGCAGCAGACCCGATTGCTCCAGCACAACAGACACAAAAGCATCCACCCTTTGCTCTTCTCCGTGTTGAGACGAGATGTTCCGCCGCAGGGCCCGCAAGTGAGAGAGCCAGCAGATAAAACGTGCAGCGATAATGAAGGCAGCAGTGGCCCAGGTCTGTGTGTTTATTTCTGGGGCTGAGGAGGGCGCACAGCCCCGCCGGCACACTGCTGCCGAAGCTGAGCCCCAGTGTAGATGGCGGCAGCGCAGTAGAGGATGCTCCGTTTGGAGGGATATTGATTTCCTCTGCGATCTGTGTGTATTTTTGGGAGGCCTGTGTGCCAGGATGGCCTCTGCCCCGTGACTCACTGATGGAGACTACTGCTTGAGCGCGCTGGCCTCAGGCTCTGCGGGGCCTCCAAGGAATAGCTCTGCCCCCCCTCTCTGTGGGAAGGGGCAGAGGGTAGAGGGCACCAGCATGCTTAAGCAAATCTGCCGCTGTTGTTCTCCCTCCTCGCTGCATGCTCTCACCTTAGAAGCAGCGGCGCAGCTCAAGTCGGGGGGAGTGGGGGGATGTGGGGTGGTGTGAATATGTAAAACAAAGAAAATGTGAATTCCCATGTACTTATTTGTTATTGGTTCTCTGTTTTCCCTCAAACCACAATCAACCATTTTGTACTTGGAAATCTGCCGGTGTGAAGCAGCGGGTGTTGCTGTATGTTCTCATAGCTGGTCAGGGCATTTTTTACAAGGCACAGCTGCGATCTGGCTTCCTTGTTGTTGTGTGATTGACTGTCCTTCCAATAGCGAGTGAACATATGATTAGTGGAGCTGCTCGCTGTTCTCATGCTGCTGTCACTTCACATCTCGCTGCTTTAAATTCTCCTTCACTGCTCTTAGCATCTACTCTTCACTTGACTCGATTGCCTGGTTAACTTACCGTTCTGTCGTGCTCGAAGATCTGGTAGTAACAGTCATATCAAATCTGCAATGTAAATGACGCTGGAAACTTTATTAATTGTGCGCCAACTTCTGTCGATGAGACTTAGTGCCGGGGCTGGAGGCCTCAAGATGAGATGTTCATTTACTTCCATTTATCACCCCCCCTTCCCCTCCTTCCCTCCCCTGTCGTTTCTGGCAACCAGAAGGAGAATGCAGGAAAATATAAACTGTTATTGTTAAAATGTTTGTTTGCAGAAGAACTTTCATCTTGTAAGGCAGCCCACCCTCCACAGGATTTGAAATCAGTTGGGCTTTGCTTTCATGTCCGTCCCCTGACAGTTCCATCCTTTTGTATCTCGAGCTCAATGAATATTCAGGGGTTTCTCCTCGGGGCTTGTGTACAATAAAAGAGTCAACGTCACGAAAGTTTCTTTGCAAGCCCCCACCCTCTCCTTTTTTCTTGCTCTGTTTAAAATATATACACAATTGTTGGTGTTTGTGCACTGGCATTATTTAGCAGCTAATGAGTGAGAGATGTAGAAGCTATTTTGTTCCCACTTCAGTTTTGATGTAACTCAATTTGACAACAAATAACAATTTGTGATGTCACATCCCTTGATATAGTGGTGCTTATTGCTTATGTTTACAATTGTCTTTTTATCACAGGTCAACCAGATGCAGAAGACTGTTATCGATCCTCTAAAAAAGTAAGTGTCCATCTTGATTTCTTGTACTTCTGCTTTTTTTTGTTACCACTCTATTGTAAGTGTTGGCTTTATATGTCTCGCTCTGCCAGACCAGGGTCAAATAGTTGTTGACGATAAGTTTAGGGTTTGTTTTGACTTGCAGAGCGATGGAGTTTTTCCACACAGACAGTAAATTTAAATGCATTGCAAAATCTCATGAAAGTTCTGTAAAGGCAGTTTAGTTCAGTTTTTGTGGCTTATATGGTAAATCCATAATGACACTCAGAGCAGATTAAGCCCCGTGCCCCATAACATTTTTGTTATTTGACCCAGCTCTGCTCTTCACAGTGGTAGTGCAGGGCCACAGGAAGGACTGCAGTGTGGTAATACAGATTGTAAAATGAACTCGGGAGTGAGTGGTGCTGCTGTGGTGGTAATGTGTCTGGAAGAAAGTTTATTTGGTTCCCATTCCTAATGCTCGCGCCCATTTGAGCAGGCTGTGAGTGCTATTCCATTCCTTAAGCCTCACTTTTTCAAACATGCAAGCACACACATACACACACACACACACACACACTGTACACATGCACATGCAAAGCAGACATACTGAAGGGAGTGGTTGGACTATCCCACTTGTCTTCCGGAGCGCTTGTTAAGGTTTTGCTTCCTCCTCTTGGCTCCTCCCAGGAGATTAGACATATGCTGTGTAAGAGAGCATGTGTGTATGTTTCTATTGCAAGTTTATGTTAAACCCTATAAGCCTGTTAATTCATTTTTTTCCCCCAAATAACCAAAGTGAAGTTATTCCTCCATAAAACATAAATGGGTTGGGTCAGAGTCTGTGTGTCTGTGTGTGTGTTTGTGTGTGTTTGTGTGTGTGTGTGCGCGTTAAGCCCTTTCTTCCTCATATGCTCTGGTGGCGGAGCAATGACAGGATGGAATGGTTCTAATTTCCTCTTCCTGGTGGGCGGCAGGCGGACGTGTGGGCAGGCTCAGAATATGGCAAAGGTCCCAGCTTCCTGGGCCCAGAGCCGTGGATTGGTTGAGGAAGAGAACTGTCTCAGGACAGTGCACACTCTCACACAAACATACACACAAACTCCAACCCAACATTTGGAGGGGGCGCTGTCTTGCTAAGTATGGTATTTTAAACCATAAAGTTAGGCATTTACATGATTCTGAAATAGAGCAGAGGAAGTATATTCGTAAACGAGTTTTAAAGCCAAGCTAAACTGACCTCTTCATTAACTTTATCCTTCCTTTAAAACACAGCACTATTAGTTATTAGTTTATGAGTGTTCTCTATAGAAAACTGAGACACAAAAGCTACTATACTTTAAAGCTTCCATTAAGATTCCATTAGTCCATCACTAATGAGTATTTTTCATTGTTTACTTAGTCTCAAAATATTCTATTGATGATCTTGTGTCATAAAGAGAATCAGAGAAGAGTTGAAAAGAAGAACGTTAATGTTAATGGAAGACCTTGACCGGGGGTGGGTGTGTGTGTGAAGTACGTGTGTTAGGTGTGTGTGTTAGGTACGTGTGTTAGGTGCGTGTGTTAGGTACGTGCTTGTGTCCATGTGTGATTGCTATTTAAAATTTTGGCATCCATCCATAATACTTAGTGTGGTAATACGTAAAGTAAACAAACGAAAAAGAGGGAGCCCTCTACTCCCCCCACTCTCTCTCTCTCTCTCTCTCTCTCTCAGGCCCAGACGCGAATTTTATCTACTCAGCGGGGTCACTGAGTGACATCACTGTGTTTGTGGGACGGGAGTGCGTGGGCATTGAGGCATTTGTGTTATCTCGGCCTACTAACCTAGCCCTTTCTGCTCCGTTGCTCTTGTGGGTGAGACAGAAGTCAAGCCTGTTTTGGGACCTCTGCCCTGGGTTTAACACTGACTGGACCAGCCTCATTCACCCCTCTCAATCAGAGTAAGACGCTGGAGCAGGTTGTGAGGCCTGGCTGACGGGACTATTTGGCCCTTAGCTGTGGGGTGAATGCATTTTTTATGTGCAGGGGTTGAATTTGTCTATTTTTTTTTTTGTGGAGTTTTTGTATTGGAAGTTTTTTTTTGTGCCCAGAATGTTTGCTATGTGTGAAGTCCTCTATCTTTTTTCTCCATCGTATCCGGTGTATCGTGTAACCAGGCAGCGTGAGTTGTCTTGAGTTTTCATCAACAAAGCACAAGGCAAGTCGCGGCAGATCAAACTCTCCTTCTGCTGAGACAAAGGAGGTTCTGCTGACATGTACGTCACACACACAAATTCCCATGGCCCACTGCCCTTAAACCATTTATAAAACAGGTGGTATTTATTTTATATTCACAGCAGGCATATTTTAACTAAACTTGCCACATGATGACACTCTCAAGTCTTCATCTGAGACTGTGACACATTGGAGCTGGTAATTTGCACAACAATTACCTTTCCCATATTTTTGTGGTTTTCTGTGTGTTTTTTGCAGTAGCGAGTTTTTATGGTGGCGATAGTCAAGAGGGACAGCCAGCCTCCTAGACTGAGGTCTAGACCAGACTTGGGCTTGGCCGATGGGTCAGACTGGCCTGTCTGTGGATTGGCAGCTGCTCATAAACACACTCTCTGGCCCAGATGCTATTTCCGTCCAGCCTGTTCACCACACCCTGACCTGTCACATGGACAGTGGTGTGCCCTTGGCCCCCCTGCGGCCCACAACCAGCTCATTTAGCCAGGACCACAAATGCAGACCTAGCCGGCTGACCGGTAGTTGTCCAGCCAGGGCCAGGACATCGAGGGAAAGAACAAACTATCATTACAAAGTTTGTATATTCACCTTCCACCAGGTCCACTGCTGCATATTCTCACGTGGGAGCTTTTGACACAGTTGAGTCACTAAAACCTCTGGACACATAGAGCCCTGAATTTAACTATGAGACATCAACACCCAGCATGGAAATGACAGGAATGGGTTAACAACCAGTTGGCTTTGTGTCTGCCTGTTCCTTCTCCTTCAGCGCCAGGAGAGCAGCGGCCTTTAAGTCTCTCAGTGTGCTGAAACATAGTAGTTGCTTGCTGTGTTTTCCCACTTTGGAGCACAAACAGCAGGCCTTCATGGTGTGTCATGAGGAAATCGCACCGTGATGTCAGGTGAAGTGCGCTGCTAAGAATGTGATCAGCCAGAAAGCTGCTTTACTGCTGTGTTGTCATCGACCAATAGGATCGTGTTGGAGAGCAGTCATGCCTAGAGGGCAGTTACATAATCCCTTGGCTCTTCAAGTATGTGTACACTGGAACAGATAGTAGACTTGAGGATCGGCATCCACCCCTGCCATAAACTGGGCCAAAGTGGTATTTTATAAATAGCGGTAGAGCGTGGGCCGCGGGGCTGGGCTCCGTGATGTCACTCAAACGCTACAAGACCACTCCTTGCACAACTTCCTGTAGTAAACAATCCCTGCTTGTCTGAGCCTCAGTTCACATCACTTTCTATTCCCTCCTCCTGCCCTCTGTTAAGGTGCACGGGCAGACACAGCTGCGACGTAGGATTTCACAATCAGTCCACAGGTTCTCAGTGGTTCCCTCGTCTGCTGCACAAAGCAGGGCAAGGGTTCGCATGGAGAGGAACGTAAATCATGAAGCCCACACATTTTGTGGCCAGAAACACTATGGACGGAGGAGCGCATAATAAAGAATTGTAGTTGTGTGCCTACACAGTTGATGAAATGCTTTAAATGAGTCATTCAAAAAGGCTGTATCTCACTCTTCATTACAATTGTTTTTAGAACTGACTCACATGTAGCAGTCACCTGTGTGAATAATTTTGTGGCCTGCTTTTTAAAAGCACTGTCACTGGTTTGTGTTTATATGTTAGAAAGGTTAAAGAAAGTGTTTATTAATGCTCCTCTTGCTTAGTTTGATTTGCTTTTCATTTATTAATGACACTGCTGCTGTTGTCTTAATTCCTTTGTCTTTTGCATAACTACCTCGCTTTAAAGAAACAAAGTTGGGCCTTCTAAGCATACTGAATTTTAATCGTTCATACATTATGTCATACTTTATTCTTTCAGTTTAGATGTTACCTGTCATCCATTAACTTTCATTTTATTTATTTATTTATTTTACTAAATATTGGGTTGAATATTTCCTTTATATAGTATTCCTGCTTCCCATTAAAAGCCGACACAAAACCAGTGCAACAAGTCCCAGGATGGAGCTCAGACTCCTGTTGCTAAGTTACAGATGAGTGTTTTCCTATTTTTAGTGCTGAAGACTAGGTTTCTCGTTGCAAGAATATATTTTCATTTGGAATATGATAATTGTCACAAAATGAATTGTTTCATGCCATTTTGAACTACAGTAATTAGATAATAGATTAGAGGAAGCTTAATGCAGAGCTGTCCTCTGGGGTTTGAGAGTACCTCTACAATAAGATGTTGAGCATAGGGATTTTATTAATTCCTAATGACTTTTATTAAGATAGGATGCAATGCAGAATGCATGTCTACAAATTTCATAGAGCAAGGAAAGCTCCTTTAATGATTTCTGTAACTTTAGTTTCTCCCAGATTCTTTTTTTGAGTACTCTGGCTTGCGTGTTTGGGTGTTTTTTGTTTGCATGTGTTTCACGCTTGTGTGCCTGTGTGTATTTTGTTTTGTTTAGTGCCACATTGGTTGTGTCAAGAGATGCCTAAAAGGTTGTCTGTGTGCTGGTCTGTTGCAGGTACAGTGGTGTCTTCCCCAGCCTTAACATGGCAGTGAAAAGGCGGGAACAGGCACTGCAGGACTACAAACGGTTGCAGTCCAAAGTGGAGAAGTATGAAGAGAAAGAGAAAACCGGGCCCGTTATGGTCAAACTACATCAGGTACTGTGAGTTTAAATCTTGCAACGGTGCACGTGTTGGTCCACTCCAATGCTCCCTCTATCTGCAGAGGAGCAGAGTTCACTTGCTCGTACTTGTTGTGCGTGTTGTGAATAGAGCGCAATAGGTGGAAAAAGACACAAATGCTGACTGGATATGAACAAAAATAGTTGAGCACATGCATACTGTACATGTGCGCTCCTTCACCCACGCAAGCTACCAGGCTCTCAAGTAGTGCCTTTTCAAAAAGGCACTGCTGCACATCGACAGGCACGTAATTGAGAGTTGTAGATAGACACACACATACACACTATGAGGCCACTACAGAAGTGCACACATTCACAGATAGCGCTGCAGCGTTGCCTATGCTATTGCCTCTAACACATCCTCACATGGCGAGCCACCCACACACATTGAGAAAAGCACTGTCAGGGGAACAAAGCCTTGAAGAGGCCCCTACATCCCTGCCCTTTGAATCCCTGTGCACTTAAAGAAATGATCCTGACAAACCACTCGTATGCAATTTTAACTGGCCTGTGTAAAGTAAACTAACTAATGATCATTCCATAATGTGGCAGATAAACAGTATGTTGTAGTTTGAATATAGCAACTACCCCCATCCCCTTAATAAAAATTCTCACCCTCTCACATATATTCATTGTGTATTCCATAACTCCATGCCTACAGTAGACTACCCACTAATACATTCACACAGATCAGTGGTGCTGGAGTCCACTCACAGCCAAGTCTGCCCACATTACCCACTCCTCCTCACTGTGGTCGTGATTACAGCCTTTTTTTTTTTTTTGTGCTGCTTCTCCGTGGGAATTAGGCAAAATATCTTTCTGAACAATAAGAAGAAGGACACTAAAGATGGCTCCAGTGCTGAAATGTACTTAAAATACTTTAAACTAACTAATCTGTAACTCTTTGCACCAGTTCTTGTGGAAGAATGTGTAAAATTATGTTTAAATTATAACATGAGCAGACGTGAGTGAAGTCAGGCGACATTATGTAAAGGTGGAACTGATAGTGACCACTGGTGACCTGTTCTTAACCCCCTCCTCTCTCCACACCCCAGGCCAGAGAGGAGCTCCGACCGGTCAAGGAAGACTTCGAGGCCAAGAACAAGCAGCTGCTGGACGAGATGCCCAAGTTCTACCACAGCCGCATCGACTACTTCCAGCCCAGCTTTGAGGCGCTCATCAGAGCGCAGGTTAGTGCCCCCACCCTGAAGATGCACACACAGCGAAGCGCTCTCACATGCACACACGCCCCCACCCCACTGTGTGCTTGTTACGCCCTCTGAGCATTGGTTGAACAGTGGATAAAGCATCTGATGGAAGGGAGTGTATAATCCTGGCAGTCTGTCTCCCTCCACGCAGTCCTAATGTGATTAACCCCCAGTGACGGCCCACACTACTGTGTTTAGTCCAGGAAGGCCTCATCTGTCTGGCTCCGCTGCAGCCCGGCAAGTCTTCCTCTAACCTGAAGCTTCTCTTAAAGCAGCTGGGCGTCTCAAGTTAGCGCCACCGTGCCCCCCTTCCCCATCCCAGACCTGCCTGGCCATGTCATTTCCTCTTTGGGAAAGTCACTGGCACACTCCTAATTAGCAAACTAGATTACCCTAGGCCTAATGACAATTGTGGAGTTGTATGATGTACTTTGAAGCTAAAATTAGCAAACCTAGCTATCAACTATACCCAAAAGATAATATTTCCTCAAATCTGAGCTTTTAAGTTTAAATCACATTTTTTTAAACCTTTTTACCTGTTTTTGCATGATGCAAGAGCTGATGCTATTTTATTATGTCCACATTATCTTTATTCATGTAGCTCACACACATGAATGAGCATTTACCCATGTTTACACACACACACACACACATACACACAGCCACACGTGGGTGGCTAGTGGACCTCATCCCCAGCCTTTCTGCATGTGCTCGGTTTCATCCTCCACTCCCTGCTCTCCCAGCCGCTGTTGCTGCTCAGCTCCCAGCGGCAGCAGGAAAAGGCACAAAGGCTGCCTTTGTTGTGAGCCTTCAGCTTCACTACCACGAGTCCTGTTCAACGACTGTCAGTGGGACACTCGGCCTGACCTGTCCACCTGTGCAGATGTTGAAGAATTGAGACATTGTCTTGATTTCTTTCCCCTCAGTTTTTCATTCTCTGCTGCATGTGTTCATTGTAAAAAGAAAAACAAACAAAAAACCCCACATAAGATTACTTTCTTTGTCCCTTTTTCAGTTGATTTTCTTTGTTTCCTGAAACAGTGGTCGCGCAATGTTTAGGACTAACTGGATAGAATGCAACTTAAATGATTAATTTTTTTTTCGTAGGCTAAGAGATAAAAGTGCAACCTCGCTGCATTAATAATAAGCAGCTGGGACTATGGTATGTTAAAATGCCAAGACAGAAGTCATGTAAATTAAAGCTCAGCTATACCCAAAGGCTCCTCTTTTTTTATCGTAGGTGGTTACAGTTGTGTGAGGCTGCGTTTACTCCTCGTGGTGACTCGACTAATTGTAATAGTAGAGTGTCTTTGCTACAGAGGGCACCCAGACACTGATCTGGTGTACATTATCATCACTGGTCCTATGGACATTTCCGATGGCCCTTTCAACAAGCCACTTTGGGGGGGGAAAATATCCGCTTTACCCCCACAAACAGCAGTAACCGGATACTTAAGGCCCACTCATGTGGTTTAGGTGGCAAATATTGGTATAAACATACAAAGGTCTTTCAGACTAAGCACTTAAAAAAACGCTTGTAAAATGTGGTCTAGAAACTTTTTTCCCTATTTAGCTGACAGCGTCAAATATGCCCATGACAGTGAGGCAATTCTATGTAAAATGTGTAATTGTTTTATTTCCAATTCGACCTCATGACCCTTAGCGAATCAGTAAGCATTTCTCCCACCAATATCTTGGTTGGTCTTGCTGTTTTGTCCTAAAATAGACACACACATGCAATTTCAGAGAAGCCAACAATGCCCCCTTAAGAGCACAGTATCGTATACATCGCTGCATGAATAAATATTGAAATGTGTGTGGGGGGGTTTCAAGGGGTTGTATTTCTCAGTACTTTCATTCTCTGCCTACTCTTCTGGAGTCTTGTAATGTGATTAAAGTCTATTAATCATCAAAGCAACTCTCTAGGGAGCCTGACTCATGAACTAAGGGGAAGAAGCAGGGGTGGGAAGTGTCAGGAAAGCTTTCAGTGAACACTCTCTATCTCTTGTTCAGACTGGGAGAGAAAAGCAGGGTCATTACCCACTGAAGTGTTGGGTTTTGGGGGGCTTTGTCAGAGTTGTTTGATATCTGTGGGCTCCCTCTTTCTCCTCTTGAATCACTTCTCATTAGCGGGGTTGAGGAGGTATGAGACCAGCAGCTTCCGACTAGTGTAAGTAAAAGCAAGGTTAGGTTGTGCGAGTGGAACAGAGTTTTTCCTGAGAGGATTGACCCTGTCCAGTCTTTATCGGAGGACAGACAGGACTGTTCTTTTCTGCCATCATAGACTAAGAGTTTTTTTTTTCTTTTTCCTTCCTGCCCCCCAGGTGGTCTATTTCACAGAAATGTACAAGATCTTCAGCGATTTAACAGACCAGATCGACCAGGCGGGGTTGACTGATGAGCAGAGGGAGAGGGAGACAGAGGCCAAACTCAGCGAGTTGCGTGCTCTGTCCATTGTCGCGGACGACTGAGGGAGGAAAGCTGAAAAGCCCCTCTCTGAATGGATCGCACTCTTATCAGCTTCCTCCGTGCAGTTCAAACGAACAGCAATGGCCTTAACCTGATTACCACTTTGTTTCCTAGTGGCCTCATCACCCCCATCATTCTCCCAGCAAAGTCTCCCTGCAACTCCAGCAGCTGAAATGCCACATTAACTAAGCCATCAGCCAAGTGCAGCATTATAAGCCAATATGTTGGGGTTTTTTTTAGTAAAAGAATCAAGCAGTTTTTGTCAGAACTAATTAACAGGGTTACACTTCTTGGTTTCAGCGATGTCTATAAACATTTGTTTCTAAAGTACAAAATGAGCAAATATTACAGACAGACCTGCTATATTACCAACAATCTGTGAAATATAGTTTTTATTACCTGACTTTGAAGTGACAAACACTACAGACTCAATGTTAGTTAATGTACAGCGGGTAATTGGCAAGAAAATGTATTTCTATATTTTAGCCTTTGCTGGTTATCTCGAAGTTTAGCTGTGTGTTATGTTGTGAGGGCTTTTTATTGTTTTGTTTTTTTTATAATGAAAACATCACCCGTGCATAATGTGCCTACATTGTCCTCACTGTGGATGTAACATGAAAACTAACTTGTGTGAAGTGGCATTGTGCCTGTGCAGCGGTGTCAAAAGGTCGACCACTCAGGCTGCTGACAGAACGAGTCCCTGTCGAAGTCGAATCGCGGGCCAAAACAAAGGCTGGTGCTCCCTCTAGTGGAAAGTGCGGATCATGACAATGTTTCCTTTTATCCACACCATCCATCATTTGTTCTATTGTTTTGGTTCAGTTAGTCTATTAGCAAAGAATCTCACTCCTTGTCGGCAGAAGGTCCTCTCTCTGTGCTCTCTACACCACGGTTCAAAGCCAACCTTCCTTTTTTTTTTTTTTAAGCGGTTTTCATACATTTGGACCAAATCATACTAATATTGATTGCACTCCTTTGTTTCCACCGGTATCAGGTACTGCCTCACTTTGATGAACACGTTCTGGTTAATGTGGCTATATGGTGATGTACACACGCTGACAGCTCCCATATCATGTTTGTGGATTTTTGAGGTGTCATACCAAGAAGTTGATTATTTATTCTCCACAGACATTTAGTGATTTTGAAGTCATTGAAGCAAATGGATAGTTGATTGCCTGTCTTTGTGAGTTACACGTAAATAACTGTATTAATGAAAGCATTTTTCTAAGTAACAAGAGTTTAATTTGTAGTGGGTTTTTGTTATGTTTTTTTACACAGAAGTGAATAATGGCTTTTATTTTAGGTTTTTAAATGTATTATCACAATCTGTTAAATAGCAATATCATCAGTTGTCATCTTAATTTATAATCAATCATGAAATAAATTAACTGTGGGAATAGCAACCATGTCTACAATCTGCATTCGACTGCGTCACTGTTGTGTTGTTACCTTCAGTTTAAGTGTGGATACACACTGGGTGTTCCTAAGGTGAATGCAGAAGTTGTCTATTCAATCACACACACAAGAGACGTCAGTTACTAATCTATTTGTTCATTTTTATTTTACTGGAATTAGTCAGTAGTGTTCTGTCAACAAATGTCAATATTAGCAGTATTTACAGTTGAGCCTCTTTTTTTACAAATCATTGCTGATTGAAACCCTCATTAGGTTTAATAGTTCAACTTCAAGTGTAGGTTTACATACTCAAACTGGGTTACAAAATCAACATCAGAGATGTTCATGAAGAGCATGACTGCATGGCAATGCGAGTCCCCAACAATCGTAAATTACAAACCTACAGTTAATGAGCTCTATGAGCAGCAGCACCCAAAGTACACTTAGGGTGTCCCGTTAAAAGTCCAGACATGAGAAAAGAACAGGGCAGCGTAAATTAAATGTCTTATGCAGGTTGCTTCTTAAGAACTTCTGATTCTTATCTCTACATCTAGACCATAATTTATCAGTTTGGTCTCATTCCTCGTGATTTTTCATGTGAAGAGTTAATACATTACTGTGTGCAAGAGGTGGTGACGTGAATTAATACTTCTTTGAAGCAAAATACCAATATTCCAAAATATATCCGACGTATATATTTTAGATAAGGCACAGCTGGACATTTTTTCTTCTCCCATTTCCCCCCCTGCTCCACTTTATTAAACACCAGTAACCTTGAGTGTTGTGTGTGAATCACTGAGTGGAGTCTTTTCAAATGGTTGTCTTGCTGTACATGCTTGATATTTGTTCCTGAAAGACTCTGCGGATGTCAGCACGTCTACTCTTCAGTGTTGGGGTGAGAAGGCCGTTGGCGATGCTGAATGTCTCTGGATGCAAGTAAAGGTCCTTCACCTGAATGGAGAGAAAGGTGAGACAAAAGTCAGTGTGCACATTTTAATCAAGACAGAGGTCAGCAGAGACTCCTCACCTGTTCAAAGGACTTCAGCCCTGCTTCCTTCCCCACAGCTGTCATGTCATCTAATACTGCCTTCTTTACATCCTGGTGGGAGATCAATAACTCAAGTAAATTGTTCATAAATGCATAGAGTAATGTAAAAGTTATGAAATTTGGAGTTTACAAGACATACTGGATTCTGGCACAGTTCTTCATATGATCCCACAAATCCTTGCTCTTTAGTCCAGTCAACAAACACCTCAGGGTCAGGCACAACTATGCCTATGAGATAAGACTGGCAACATCAAATGCAAGAGACAGTTAATTTGGACTGCGGCAAATGTTTATATATCGAGACCAAGTGAGTAAGGATCAGTGTATGATGAATCGTACCTGTAAACTATCTCCGTGCACAAACACCTGTAACACAGGAACACAACGGGTGTAGACGTTTTCTATCTTCTCTGGAGCAATGTATTCTCCCTGGGACAACTTGAAGATGTGCTTCTTCCTGTCGATGATGCGTAGTGTCCCATTCTGGCAAAAAACTGCGTAAAACACATTTGCTCACTTATAGGAGACTAGAAGATGATATCCATCACCCACAGACTGATCGTTGTGTCTAATCTTACTGGAAGCCACTGGCCCACGTCCCCACTGTGCAGCCAGCCGTCGCTGTCCAAGGCTTCAGCTGTCCTTTCTGGGTCCCTCAGGTAGCCTCTAAAGACACTGGGACCACGAATGCAGATCTAACAGGTCAAAGGCGTGAGAAGAGTCAGCAGGCACCAGACTGTCTGGTATATTTAGCACGAATGCATCTTTAGACTAACTCACCTCTCCTTCGCCATTCTTAGCATAGTAGTTCATCTCAGGGATGTCTACCAGTTTCACCATGGCACAGGGCAAGGGGGCACCAACATGTCCTGACAAAGACACATACATATACCAGCTGAGGACAGGAATAACCAGCACAGGCACGAAAGCACGAGAAATTTAGGGGCAAAAGTTGGTTTCCTACCTGCGCTCCAGTCTCCCGGCATAGAGAAGGTGCAGCCTGCAGTGCACTCCGTCTGGCCGTAACCCTCAAAGATCAGACAGCCCATAGTGGCTCTGAGGAAGGACAGCACAGTGGGGGAGATGGGTGCTGAAGCAGTCAGGGCAAACCGCAGATTACCTCCTAAACTGGCCTGAAACACAAGTGATGCAGTATTTATGTAAAATAGTTCAAATACAAATCATATTGCAGTCACAAGTAAAATTCCATTTTAACAGCATTTTCAACCTAGACCATATTTTCCCATCTGCATTGACCATAACGAGCCAAAATCTTTCTGTTCTTGCTCGCCTGTATGCCTGCTTCTCCAATACACTCCCACAGGACCAATATGCTCTGGGTGATTTTGGCACTGATTGCTGGAATACTGCTTCTCTTGTAAAGTTTGGATACAAATGTATTGACTATTTGCAGAGCTGCTGGTCTACATGTAACACTGTGTTAAGTAGTGCAAAAAATATAAATAGTGACAATTGTAGAGTCCTGGATTAACAGAAAATATGTAATTAAAGACTGAAAACCAATGTGGTAAAAAACAAACATTCTTTGTTTGGGAGTTGAAGAGGCCACTGGTCCTGTAGGTCTTTATGGGAGACCTACAGCAAAGGAGCAGGAGCTTTCAGCAACTGACCTGAATCCTGTTGAACACCAGTTTGTCCCACAGACTGTTGTTACGTACAATCCCACTGCTGAGCTCCGCCTGCTTTCTCCTCACAGCGTAGTGAAGCAAAGCCCGTCTCAACGGAGAGGTCACAGAACCCAGGATCTTTATAGAAAAAAGAAAAAAAAACATTCAAAATTTACACAAACAAGGTTTAAAACATAACCAACCAAGACTTATGGTAGCCTAAGTGCTAGATAGGGCAGTAAATGACAAGATGGGAATCCAATTACCGACCTTGTCATAGATGCGATTGAGTAAACGAGGCACAACAGGGAAGAAGGTAGGTTTGAGAGTTTTAATGTCATCCATAAGAAGAGAAATGTCACCTTGGTAGAATCCTACTCTGGCCCCATGGCAGAACATGGAGACCTGTGACAAATGGACTTAATTTAGGGTTTGCACACAAACACACCCACATTATGAAAAAAAAAAACATCTGAGAAGAGGATCAACTACCTGAATCATCCTCTCAAACATGTGGGCAAGCGGCAGGTAAGAGATCGACACATCCTCTTGTTGGAAGACAAACGAACCCTGAGAGAAAACAAGAAACAAAATGAGCAAAACACAAGGGAGAGATAAAGTTCAGGCAGCAGTGCACGGCGAAGCCTCGCAATGCAATCAGACATGCTGTATAGCTTTTTCAACAGCAGTTAGATAGCAGAATCTTTATTCAGGGGCAATTAGTTAAAGTACCTCACAGCGACAGGGGCAATCAAACAGCCAATTAATCATACCATTAGACACAGCAGGGAGAGGGACAGTTTTGAGATACAGAGACACAGGCAGATGAGAAGTGATGCTAGCTGTGAGGCTGTTCTCAATTAGACAAGGAGGTGGAAGTGTAGACAGACCTCCAGGATCTTAATGACAGAGGAAGTGTTGGAGGCGATGTTGCCGTGGGTGATCATGGCTCCCTTGGGCTTCCCTGGATAAATAAACAAGACATTATTGCAGTGCCCTGCGCAGCAAAGGAAACTACAGCTGTGCCATAAAGAGAGGTTGTTAGTGGGCACTGAAGGACACTTCTCTAATGATGTGAGTGAAGGATAATTATGCAGAGTCGAATAAAATCAGACGGTACCTGTGGTTCCACTGGTGAAGCAAACCACGGCCAGATCCTGAGGCTGGGGCGGCTACAGCAGGCAGCAATAAAACATGAGAATATGACAACAGCCTTCCTCCACTCTTAAATTTAAACCATGTTTACAAGTGAGTGTTAATGACAACTTATAGGACAGGAGCAACAATAAAACTGTCATCCTAGCATTTAGAGGGGGATTAGCTATTTACTGGAACCAGTTTGATGCGGTGATGTAGCAGCTGAGAGACGACAAACTCACCACAGGATCTTTGAGGTTCCGCCTTCCCAGGTCCTAAGATGTGGACAAAGAGGAGTTATTCATATCAATTTACATATCATCATCGATGACTGAATTAAAAAGGAATACATTTAAATTAGTCCGCATTATAGGGATTCAGTATTTCCACCCTGCTCACCATGAGCTGCTCCAGTTTCAAAACCTCCACCTCGCAATTCTTCGCCCTCTCCACAAAGGCGTCACTGAAATCGCTAAAGAGAACCAGGCAAGAGAGCTTCGGAATCACGCCTTTCTCCTTGTTCTCCAACAAAGACACTGCCTTGTCCTCCCGGTCACAGATGACCAGCGAGATCTCCGCTAAGGATGCACCACGACACACAGATCAACTTTTTTGGTCCCACGTAGGAAAATTCAAGTGTCACAGCAGCAGAAATACAAGAACTGAAGCATAGATAACTTACTTTAAGTACTACTATATTCACACAAAGGAAGCATAAAAAAATAAAATTTAAAATAAGGTACTAAATACTATATACATCAACAGAAATAGTAGCTAAATAAAAAGTACTCAGTGTGTTAACAACTGACATTGTGAACAGTACACCTCAAAGTGACAAATCACTAGTTTTCTACTCAGCCTTAGAAAAAATTCCAGTCTTTTTCACATACAATAAAAAAAATAACAAAACAAAATGAAATCACATGACTGCACTTTGGGTCCAAACATCTAACCTGTGGGGGACAGTAAGTACATTATCTTCCACTCCACTCCAGATATCTGACAGCTAGAGTTACTTTAAATCTGCAAATTTAAGATTTTACATTGAACATTTATATATACACACACACACACACACAGTGAACAGTCTGCTGTTACTATGATGTCATACTTAATTGTTCATTTAGTAGGCAGTACATGCTGATTGAGTATCCAGTATGCGATTTTGAAAGCAGCCTGTGAGTTTTTAGCTGCAACAAACAGAGATTTCCCTTCTACATATTCCCTACTCCATTTATCACATGCAGACCCAGTACTTTTACTTTTTATATAAGTACATTAATATCATAATGTACTTCTACGTAAGTGAAAGCAGTACATTTACCTGTAATAAGTATTTGTACTACTCGTTTTACTTAATTGAAAGGGTCTTGGTACTTCTTCCCCTGCTGAAACCAACATGACCTACACCCAATTATCTCCTACATTGTCAGAACTCAGATTTTATATTTTCTTCAGTGGAGTTGCAAATATGCACACAATTTGCATTACTCTCAGACCCCAAAATAATATTCTAGCAGAAGGCTCACTGTGCATTTCTCACCACTATGGTCTTGCATAGTGGAATAAAGTGTGATTTGGGAGGCTGGCAGACAACCCAATAATGAGATATATGGTTTATATTTTGTTGTGAACCATTCCTTTAAATAATAAAAATACATTTTCATGCAGGTTGTCTCACCCAGGTTGAGTATGTGGACCATGGCTTCCAGACCCAGTGTATCATACAGAGGCACCACCACCATGGAGTAGGTGTAGCAGGCCAGCTCTGAGATGATCCACTGTCACCAGCAGAGGGAGACAAAGCAGCAAAGTCAGACTCCTCTCCAGTCTTCACACACCGCTGAGTACATGTTGAGTTAGACATCTAAACATTGTGATCTATATTACCATGCATGCCATCTATATTTACAAAACAAACAAAACCACATTCACAATATAAAACACAGACAGTGTAGATTGGCGTAATGAGAGGTTAAGGGCTTCGGTGGAGCAGAAAATTATTTTCACCTTCTGACTACAAAGGAATTACAAAAAACGGCTTTGCATGACGGATATATTATGAAATGAGTTTGGGAGCAGACAAGCTCCAATATTAGCTGCCCTGGAGACCCACTTTCAGCACCAGCCCTCTGCTCTCAATATGAATAAAGGAAAGACACTTTCAGGACAGACACAGACAAATGCAAACCATTGTTTTAATTTTCAGAGAAAGAATGTGATCCTTAGCTCCAAGGGTAAGAACAAAGCTAATGGAGATGTGTGTATGAGAATATATTCAGTTCAGGTGAAATACAATTTTGAACTAGAGGGCTGCTTAGAGGCTCAAGGATCAAAAATATTGACTAGAGGCAAAAGCCATGCACGTCTCAAAGGTTTCTAGTTATCTAGACCAGTGAGGGAACAAGAGCCACACTACAAAACAGTGATGAGTCCAAACCTCTGGTCTGTTTTGTGCAAATATCCCAACAAACTGCTCCAGGTTTGACTTGCAGCCTTTGGCCAACAGCCCAGAGCCCAGCACCTGCGCCTGCTCAGCTACCTGAACAGTCAGAGACGCTCAGTCAATAACCAGCAACAGACGACACAGAGGTGCTATGACTGGAGATCAAAATACTACAAAAGTGTCAGACCTCAGTGTAGGAGATCCACTCGTAAGGCTGTCCCGGCTTTCTGAAGCCAAGACATGGGCCATTTCCTGAGGAACACAAGACAGCTGTGTCAAACATACACAACATTTATAGTAGCGAGTCTGTGATATCTTGCTTTTTCCTTTTTTTGGACTAAATATCTTGAATATCAAAATTCTGCTCATGACCCAAATCAAGTGAAAGTTGTGATGTAAAATTGCTGAGCTGACTGCTAGAGCTACAAACAAGCATGGAAAATACTTTATCATGCTCCAGTGGAATTAAATTGTGATGAGCAATTATAGCTATTACACCACAGTTGACTAAATGAATGTTGTCGAATGAACAAATGAATGAGTTAATTAATTATTGTAACCAATTATAAATTATAAAACATATTTTAATTAGACTTTGTGTAGACTTCAGTGTCCTTGACATAAATGTGACTGTTTAACAAATGAGTTTTATTTTGACTATATGTTAATAAATTATTTTTGGCTGTTGAGATATTTCATCCATTTCTCCTGTACTAACTGTGAATAAATAATGTTGCTTGAAATCCGTCAAAATGTCAGTTTTGTCCAGAACATAAAAACCTGCTTCCCCTTTAGTAACTTGACTGAGGGTGTTGTGTTAATGCAATAGGGGCTGATGGCCTTTCATAAGACTAAAAAGCCATTAATATTTTATTCTACCAACAAAAACATTTCTTTGATTTGATTATGCAATACAATTTAGGCCAAAGTTAAGTGAAAGTGTTGTGAATATGTCCCTTTTCACCACCTGTGATCCTCAGGCCTCTCTGGAACATGTCATAGGCCGTCTTGGTGTCATCGTAGTAAAACTCCAACAGTGTGTCATCTTTAAGAAGAGCCGAACGCCTGCAGCTGGGATCTCCCTATAACAAACATGCCCATCAAACAACTTAATACACTCCCACGATAATTACATTACAGTTAGGATGCCAATAACAGCGGCCGTGATCCACTCACATTCACAGCCACGGACTGGGCTTGCAGATCACAGGGAGGACGCATGGGTCGAGGACGGGTCACCAGCCAGTACGCAGTGAGAGAGGCCAGGGCTCCTAAACCCAGCAGAGAGGAGGGTGACAGTGACAGGGAGGACAGGGAGAAGGAGGACAGAGGCAGAGACGGCAGAAGACTCCAGAAGTCCTCTGATGATTCAGACCCTTTGAGTCCAGCGCTGGAGCGAAGTGACTGTATCCACTCCCCGAAATGCATAGCTGAGAGAAGAGGACATAAACAAGAGAAAAATACCCAATAAAAGCGAAGCTATATGCTACATTAACATCACAAAGCTTAATTGTGCTGTAATTTAAAACCTGCAGCATGTCCTGCAGAGGGCACCACACAAAACCTGCAGCAGATAGAATCAGGCTCACAGAGCCAGTATTTTCGTTTTACAATGTTTTAATGGGTATTTATTCAGTAATTTTCCTTAATATTTTATCTGCTAACTTTGGTGTAATTTACTTTGTTGTCTTTACTTTGCTTTTATCATCCTTTTTCCTTTCACCTCTTGTGCTGTGTTCTTTGTAAGTGCCTTGAACAGTTGTAGCAGTATGGATAGGGACAGATATATACAGGTGCTGGTCATATAATTAGAATATCATCACAAAGTTGAATTATATCAGTAATTCCATTCAAAAAGTGAAACTTATATAAATGTATACATTCATTCCACATAGACTGATATATTTCAAATGTTCATTCCTTTTAATTTTGATGATTATAACTGACAACTAATGAAAACCCCAAAATCAGTTTCTCAGAAAATTAGAATATTGTGAAAAAGTTCTATATTGAAGACACCTGGCGCCACACTCTAATCAGCTAATTAACTCAAAACACCTGCAAAGGCCTTTAAATGGTCTCTCAGTCTAGTTCTGTAGGCTACACAATCATGGGGAAGACTGCTGACTTGACAGCTGTCCAAAAGACGACCACTGACACCTTACACGAGGAGGGCAAGACGCAAAAGGTCATTGCTAAAGAGGCTGGCTGTTCACAGAGCTCTGTGTCTAAGCACTTTAATAGAGAGGCGAAGGGAAGGAAAATATGTGGTACTGGAAAAAAGTGTACAAGCAATAGGGATAACCCCTGGAGAGGATTGTGAAACAAAACCCATTCAAAAATGTGGGGGAGATTCACAAAGAGTGGACTGCAGCTGGAGTCAGTGCTTCAAGAACCACCACGCACAGACGTATGCGAGACCTGGGTTTCAGCTGTCGCATTCCTTGTGTCAAGCCACTCTTGAACCAGACACGGCGTCAGAAGCGTCTCGCCTGGGCTAAAGACAAAAAGGACTGGACTGCTGATGAGTGGTCCAAAGTTGTGTTCTCTGAATAAAGTAAATTTTGCATTTCCTTTGGAAATCAAGGTCCCAGAGTCTGGAGGAAGAGAGGAGAGGCACAGAATCCATGTTGCTTGAAGTCCAGTGTGAAGTTTCCACAGTCAGTGATGGTTTGGGGTGCCATGTCATCTGCTGGTGTTGGTCCACTGTGTTTTCTGAGGTCCAAGGTCAATGCAGCCGTCTACATGGACGTTTTAGAACACTTCATGCTTCCTGCTGCTGACCAACTTTATGGAGATGCAGATTTCATTTTCCAACAGGACTTGGCACCTGCACACAGTGCCAAAGCTACCAGTACCTGGTTTAAGGATCTTGGTGTCCCTGTTCTTAATTGGCCTGCAAACTCGCCTGACCTTAACCCTGTAGAAAATCTATTGGGTATTGTGAAGAGGAGGATTCAATATGCCAGACCCAACAATGCAGAAGAGCTGAAGGCCACTATCAGAGCAACCTGGGCTCTCATAACACCTGAGCAGTGCCACAGACTGATCGACTCCATGCCACGCTGCATTGCTGAAGTAATTCAGGCAAAAGGAGCCCCAACTAAGTATTGAGTGCTGTACATACTCATACTTTTCATGTTCATACTTTTCAGTTGACCAACATTTCTAAAAATCTTTTTTTTGTATTGGTCTTAATATTCTAATTTTCGGAGATATTGAATTTGGGATTTTCATTAGTTGTCAGGTTTAATAATCACAATTACATGAAATAAACATTTGAAATATATCAGTCTGTGTGTAATGAATGAATAGAATATCCAAGTTTCACTTTTTGAATGGAATTACTGAAATAAATCAACTTTTTGATGATATTCTAATTACATGACCAGCACCTGTATATCAAGGACTGCAACTAATGACTATATTTTTTAATAATGAATATATTCATTTCACCACCTTCCCAAAACTCACAAGGGGAGCCACAGCAGCCACACTGACAGGCTGCCTGCAGATGTGTCCACAGACCTCAAAAGATCTCAAAATGCCAAATATCTGCCAACTGATTAATCACTCTACTTATTTCTTGGTCAGAACAAAAAACAAACAAACAAAACAAATGTTGTTTGATTTGATTGGTTTTTTGGTGCTGCTTCTTTGTTTTTGTACCGTTATTATTTTTGATAGAGACAGTAAAGAAAGGCAGGAGAGAGAGAGAGACACACAGCAAAGGGTCTGATTCTAACCCAGGCCGCTGACTAACTGGCAAAATATATCAGATTTTTTAAACTCCCAAATATCAGCATCTGCCTCAAAAACCCTGCATCGGTTGGGCCATACAACAGATTCTATTTTCAATTAAACAATTACTTGTTTCGTCTGTAAATGTCCCAAAAAAAAATAAAAAAAACAAAATGGCCATCTCTCAGAGCCCAAGTTAACTATCTTCAAACTGCTCGAACCAGTGAATGTTTAACATTTGCTTGATAATAGACTTTATTTATTATTTTATTTATTTATTTAATTTATTGTCAAAATTGTTGGTGATCAATTTTCAAAAAAACTAAATTAGTGGATTAATTGTTTCAGCACTAAATTGCAGATTTCTCTACAACCAAGAAGCAGCAGTTCAATGCATTATAAATAGGGTGAGAGATGAGAGATATTATTTCAACATGTTCAATTGCAAATGCATTATTTACTATTACATAAACTCACTACAATTTGAATAATTGATCATATTCCCACTGTATCAGTACTGGAAAATAAAAAAGACGTATAAGATTTATCACTGCACTCTTATAACATAGCGGAACTCACAATAGACAGAACCACAGATATTATCCCTTTTATTCTTCCTCGTCAAAATCTGGTGCCTACGTTACCCACAATGCACCTCACCCAGTGTCAGTTTGGTTGGAGACTCAGGTGTGTTATGCAGGTAGCCAAGTTTGATGTAAACATCTCTCCACCACAGTAAAACTGAAAGAAAATGTCACTACAAACATTACATAGCACTCTGGGCCACAGGCTTGGCACCGCTCAGAGAGAGAAGAAAAGGTCTGAGCTGTATGGGGTCGGGGAGGGAGACACCAGGAAGTAATAATGATTGGCTTAACGGAAACAGGCACCGAGGTTACTCTCAGTCATGTTGTGCCACTCTTTCATTCAACAGAGAGAGAGAGGGGGGAGGGGGAGAGAGAGAGAGAGATACTTGGGGTGCATACAGTAGCGAGGGGCTGGTGGTGAGGGGGCTAAGTGGCTAAGACCACCCCCTTGATTCACTGCCAGAGACTTTATTGTTCATATCAAAACTGAATGAATGACAGAGAAAGAGGGAGGGGAAAGGAAACACGAGACTGATCTATAACATCAAAACAAACTCCCAACAGCGTTCAGCCATACACAAACTGAAAAACACGTCCCCCAAAAAAATCTCTGCTTTCCCACATCCATTTAACTCCCCTTCCCTCCCCGGACACCCCTCAACCTCTCACCCACTTTCTCCCCCCTGAGTACCCAATAAGAGAGGGGATAAAGAGTGATATCATACCCCTCCCTCCTCTTTAACCAGGCCGCTCCTGCATTGCTAACCTTCCCTGCACAGGCGAAGGGATACAGCACTTGTCCTCAGAGGATTCATAATCTACTTTAAGCATCAGTTTATCTGAATTAAAACTGTTCAGTTGCCACTTTACACCTGCTAGGGCGACAAAGCAGCTGGTGATCCCCCTTAGTCCTTTCAATAGGTAAACAAATGGAAAACAAAAGGGCTTTATGAAATGTAAAACATCACAAAAGTTGAGTGTGCTTTGATGAGAGCTTCTTGTCTCTCCCCATTCCTCCCCCGGTTTTCACTCCCATTCATAATGGCTATTGTCAAGGCCCAGACAGGGACCATTGTGCTCCAAGCTTTTACTCCCTGGAAGAAATGAGACAAAAGACATGGCGCACACATGTGAAAATATACTCAAGGAAAACAAATGCATCTTCACAGCCTGTGCCAGTCCCTGCTGGGGGAGAAAAGGCTGAATGTTTCGGTGGTTCACAATTGAATTTACATTCAAGAGGGCTGATTGCATAGCAGGGTACATTATGTGGAGTCACTTTATTATATAATAATAGCGGATTATAAGTGTTTTTGTGATAATGGTGTTTGATCCAATAAACAAAACGATGAAAAAGTAGAAATATACTGGCATCCTACTATGGAATGCACACAAAATGCCATAAAAAAAACAACAAAAAAACCCAGCAGAACGCAGGTTCACAGGGAGACGTCTGATTTGTAACAGGAAGCCTGAGGCAGTCTGCATGTCTGTGCACATTTACTCCCTCTGACAAGCAGAGACGGCGCTGAGAACGCAGAAGATATTCAACGTTACAGTGTGTATTATGTGACAGAAAAAAAGAAAAAAAAAAAGAAGAGAGCAACATAGAATTGGTAGTGCACAGAAACCAAAAACTGGTTTAAAGACAAATCTGGCATGTAATCAAGGATAACTTTAATGAATCAAACTGTCAAATGTTTAATACACTGCATTCTGGGTGCGCTAAAACGCAATGAGCCTCACATAAAGTGAACTAGGACAGGTGAAAGACTGGGAAAAATTACTGAAGAGTTTACACGTTAATTGTAAAAGTAATAATATCAAAAGAACCACCTTGTCTTAGGTCAAATCAGGGCTTAAATGTAGAATTTGGGTGTTGTGAGAGAAATGTTTTCAGGGTTAAGGTAGCTTCATCATAAGCTTTTAGTATGGTAACAAGTAGAATGTATCTTGGCAACATCATCAGCATAGTCAGGTGAGGCCTACTTATATAAACAAATACAAAAAAGGAGCCAGCGCAGGGGCTTAAAAATAGGAGAGAAGTCCATTTCTTGCTCCATTTAAAACTCTGTCTCTGTGACTCAAGTTGTAAATTGTTTTATGGACATTTTGTTAAAGAATGAGAGCATGAAAGATCAATCAAGACTGCTTTTAACAACATGTCTTCTTTTCATCGCAAGCAGACAGAAAAGGACTGGCCTTGATATTCTTTCAGTAATAGGATGCTGTATTCACCATTTTCTTGTTCAATTAAATATAAAATATGGATTTGGTCAACTTGCACAGCCCAGATTAAGTATATAAATATTCTATACAGGAATTTTGCTTTTAATGGAAGAATAAGTCCCTGGATTACGTGTAGAGTGAGAAGAGGCGCTGTACAGTAGCCTACAGAGCTTCTGTGGTGATGAGAGCAGTGGTGGAGAATGCTCCCCCTGACCCAGAAAACTACAGGAGGTGACACAAGGAGGGGGGAGGATTTATGGGAGAGGGAGAGAGAGGCGACAGAATTTTGTACCCATAACCCGCAGCAGCAATGAACTCTGCACACTTTCCATGTGCCCAGAGAAGTGAATGGTCTGATCGAGGGTGGGGGGACGACACGTGAGGCAGAGAGAAGAGAGAAAGAAAGAACGAAACGCACGGGTGTTTTCTGGCTGTGATTCCCAAATGAAGCGTGAAGAACACAGACACACACATGGTCACAATGAAGTTTTTCTTGTCGAGGAGGAAGGAGGAGAAGAACAAATGATCAACGATGTATCCTGCACGTAGAGAACACCTTTCCTTTCCATAAGACAGTCCAAGTCTCCCGTGGTCTCAAATTCACTTGAAACCAATCAGAATCAGGACTCTCACAGACAATGCAACACTTGTGCATTTCTCTCCAGCCTCAAGTTTTTGGTTTCACGTACCTAAGCAGCACCAGGTTCAAACATAACCACACAAGGGTCGTCTTCCACATTTAGCTTTCTTGGCACCCCACCCTAGAGGTCAGTTTTGAATCTTGTAGCTCTGCATGGTCCTGACACACAAACCTCGGCCACACTGCACTGTGTTAAGGGAGAATGGGTATGGTTGTAACACTTTTTGCTTCAGCAACTACTCTTCAATGAATTTTGTAACAGTTCTCAAATTTTTTATACAAAGTACCCACATTTGTTCAGTACAAATGTCACAGATGTCATGAGCTTATGTCAAATGCATGGTGTTCCCCTGTTTCCCATCCTGGGGTAAGTTGTAGTTGTAAGTTGTAGTCTCTCTCACTGTAACAGGCTTAGTCTGATGACTCATGCACATGTATGTGTATATTAATGTATCTATAGAATGAACTTACTTAACAATATCCTTAATAAATTACTACCACTATGTTCTTAATTAAAGAAACATCATCCTTAGGTCTAACAAAAAAAGAGGTGTGTGCGGTGTCAGTGTATGAATATTCCTAATCAGAGTCACAGTCATTACTTGAACTGAGCCGGTACTCACCACTAAGCAGTACAAGCACTCTGTATTTTACTCTTTGGCATACAGGGACTTTTTCTTGCGCACTGGAATTTCTCATAATTTCCACCAGCAGAGATGGAGTATGGAAAAGGTTGAGTGCCGATAAGCACGCCAACCTGTGAACTACATGTTAATGGGAAGTACTAGTCACAGAGCTGACAAATGAATGCTGGTAACCCTGGAATGCAGGCTTGGTGGATCCAGACTGTAAAAGGCATTCTGTAAAATACTAAAATCAAGAAAGTCCCTAGTTGTATGTATAGCACTTTTTAAAGAAGTGTTACAACCCACCCTACCTGTCAGCCATTGATTAGCTAGCTGTTTTAGCATAGTGGTTTGAAATTACAAAAGAACACAATGCATCACATGTTGCCTAAGAAACTACATTTCAATCTAATATAAGTGAAACTATTTTATCTGTAATATTATAGATGCTAAACAAAATATAGTTTTGGTCAAAAAAAATTTACTATCTGACCTCAAAATCTGTTTTTTCTCTGTATAGTGTGAATGTGCCAGTTTCCAGACTTGATAACCCCTATGCCTGCCTGATCAGGGAGGAAATGGGTAAATACTAAAATGATCACCTAATTCATGTCTTATCTCTAATTGGTGGAATTGGTGTTGTTAAAACTCTCCCTATGTTACAACTATACCTGGTCTCCCCTGCCTGTCAAAACACTCAAGAGAGCTGGCATCTGGCTATGTGGACAACTTCAAACATGTTGCATGACTCAGAATACAGCCTGTCAAGACTATCATGCAGGTAAAGTAAGACACAAAACCAAAACAGGCACACGTTGAGGACTTGCATAAGAGTGTGGTTTGACAAAAGAATGTCAGAAAACCTACAGTTCAGGACAGTTCAGGGCTGAAACACTCTCCAACCATAATTATCCCCAGCTGGGATAAGGGACCTAACACCACAGCAGTGTGCTTAAAGCTACACATGTGCACCCCAGTTCTTTTAAAGAATTAGGGCTGACACTGCAATATATATCTGTATAAAATTTATAAAAAGTCTCTGCACCTAAAGTAGCCTATAGTCTAAATATTTCTACAAAACACAATGAGGTCAAAATAGGTTTCAGTTGATTAAAGGCAGAATGCACAAATCTCATAATGAAACTTAACTTAGGCATTTTTATCAACCACTTCATTAAGTTTTCTTTACTGAGCTTTGGGAAGAACTGTGCCGCCGCGAGGCCCGTATCACCACTGGATGATTTGAAGGCAACAATGACTTCTTTAAAACTTATTTGCAATAGTTTGTTAACAGGTTGATTCCTTCACAACTTCGTCCAAAGTCAGCAGTCAACTCGGTAGCCGGGAAACTCAGCGGGCTGCAGCACAACCTTTCTTATTTTTAGATCGGAACCTAAGAAGTCGCAGTTCCGCTGCTCCTGTATCGAACTGAGGCGACTGAAAACAAAACAAAGAAAGAAAGAAAGAAAGACCAAACAGGACTTACCTAACGCAGGCCGGCAAAGACTCCTTCGATTGCTCTCCAAATTTACTACTTAAATCATCTGTCCACGCGTCAAGCTAGAGACGATATACTTTTATTTCCGGTCAAAACCATCAAAATAAACCCTCGACTGATTAAAGCATCGCGTGCATCCTTGTTAGGTTTTAGGCCTGAAGTTCACCTATAGACAGATCATTTAAAAAAGACAGTAAGTATGTCATTTATATTCCACCACTACTTTTCATGTCACATTTCAACGTTAGAAAGCAGATGTATTTAAGAAGAAAATGTGTGAAGTAACAAATTTGACATGTTGTAATGAGAATGCATTAACAGGGTGTCACTTTGTGTTAAAAAGTGGTGGGTACATAAGGGCTTAGATTAGGTGTGACGATGCATTGGACAAAAAAGTACTTTAACACTAGTATTCTAAATGGGAAAATTAAATTTCTTAGCTGTGTAAAGTGGTGGAATGTAACTAAGTATATTTATTTAACTTAAGTACAAGTATGTCATCATTGTACTTTATATGTCCATTTTATGCTACTTTATACATTGAACCCACTATATTTCAGAGGGAAGAATTGTACTTTTGTGTGTGCACTTATATAATATGATACTATACTAATGATCTACCCAGTAGTATACAAGGTATCCACATAGACTATATAACTTCACAATGACAAACTACAACATCAAAATACATCCACTTGGTGATTAACAGAGTAATATAATACTGTATAATAATAAAATATGAAAGGAGCCATTCTGGATAATGAATAATTTTACATTAAGTACATTTTGCTGATAAATGGCCTATTTCTGTATTTTCAATTCAGGACCTTTTCTTGACTTTTCTTGTTAAATATTTCTAAACTAGTATTTCTGCACTATTTTGAAGAAATATTCAATGCTGAAATATATGAGCGGGTAGTCTGGGTGCCCTCCTCGATAGGATTTTGAGCATTACACAGTTCATCTCTTGCATTCTGGAGACATTTTCTGCACCAATTTATGGTTGAAATGTCTTTAATTATACAACAGGAAACTCAAAATTCAGGTGGGAGGTGACAACAAAAAATTTAACAGAATATAATGCAGTAGCTTGTATATATTTTTAGCTTAAGCAAAAAGTGATGAGGACAAAATCAGTCATTTCAAAAAGGGGTGGGGACATGTCCCCAGCATCCCTAGTGTAAATGGCACCTATGGTTAACAGACTGAATTGAGAATTACGTGAAATAATTTTTAAAAAATCAATGCAACAAACTATACATTACAAAATATGTCTTTTTTCTTTTTCCTTGATTAACATTTACTCTTTCACATTAGAAGCCACACCCTGCATCCAATCAGTTATTCCCTGTTTTATAACAACAGGACTCTAATTGTTAACAGGTTATCCTTTTATTATAAGCATTTCACTCTGTTACTTTATTTTGACCTTAAAATCGCGCAACTTCCTGTGTTCATCTATCTACCTTTCTGTGGCTTGACGTTGTTCTGCGAGACTGGGCTCTGACGTCCGATTCATGCATTTTAGGGAGAGATAAAAAAAAACAAAACGTTAAATTGAGGAAGAGACTGCAGATTTAAGAGAAAAGAAAAGACAGTGTGATGCAACCTATTCCTTTACTGAGTTACATTCAACAGTACAACAATACAACTCAACTCTTAATGTTTATAAATCTATAGAGATTCTACATCAAAAACAGTCTGAGCTCAACACAGTAGGCAGCATGGTTCATTTATCAAACAATATCTGCAGTTACTAATACTGTGGAAAATATTATTAGCCTGAAAATATAATTTATTCCTGATGCCAGTCAGACTAAGTGCAGTGAATCATTTATGAGGACTAAACCTGAAGGTGATGAAGTATCGTCTTTGTCCAGTTCACAGCTGATCTGTCAGAAATCATCCCAGTTTGTGCACAGCTCCACTGAGCCCTGGGTGTAATGACCACATGTGTTGCTGTCCAAAGGGTGTTTAACCTGAAATACAGTGTAACATTAAAAAAACAGTCCAACAGGTAAAGTAGATCGATTCAATGCTATAAGATTATCACAAAACAAAAAATAATAACCTAAATGAACATATCTTACTTTGGGAATAACCGGTGGGTTTAATGTGCCATTACAAAGTCCGTCCCAGTTGAATCCTTCAAACCATCTGAATAAAAACAGAGCATCACAACCTATAAAAACATTTTGTCCAAGTACAAGTCTCAGTATTATTCTCTGTGTAATAAATCTGTCTTACTTGTGCTTCTGAATGCCCTTGGTCCCATTTCTCTGACTGCCCAGTCTCTCTGAGGGATTGCTCCTTGGTGAAGGAAAGCAAAAATGAACATGCAAATAAATAAACTATAAATTAATAATCAGATTGTGTCATTCAAGGCGTGGCGTCACAGCAGAGGTCATGTCCAGTACATCTGTACCATTTCATTAATCTGTTTGTGTGTGTTGGGGCTGGAAGAGGGGAAATACAAAGGTGGGTGGATGGAGGATGGTTTTTATGTGTGAAAAAGTACCATAAAATAACTAGAAAACATTAGCTATCGCATTATAATTCATGGGGTGTAGTGAGGAATATTTACAACACCTGCACAGTTTCTTTATGAGACAGGAGGCACTTTTGCTGATGGTTTTTGGGAACTCAATCTGATCAATACCGCAAATGGTTGCAGTAAGAATCTTCATCGGGTCAGAGCCACCGAATGGGAGTCTTGAGAGGAAAAAATGAGACTATCATCGTCACTTCAATCTACAACTGGAGAAATGAGAAAAAAGTAGGGCTGCACAAAACTGTAAAACTTACCCATCACTGAGAATGTCAAACACAAAAATGCCCAGTGACCAGAAGTCTACAGATTTGTTATGGCCTTTGTTTAAGATGATTTCAGGTGCCATATATCCCAGTGTACCACAGAATGTCCAGGTTTTCTGGCCCACTTGGACCCTCTTTAGACATCTGGAGCCAATCTACAAAAGGCAGATATATCAGTACATTCACAGCTACCTTTGGTAAATTTCAATTAGCTGCTCAAAATGTGGATCTAAGTTTGTAACCAATCATATATACCAATTTGGCATAACCATGCTTATCCAGAACAACATTTTCAGGCTTGACGTCTCTATAGATGACACCTCGACAGTGAAGAAAGGTCAAGGCCTCAACAACACAAGCTGTGTAGAATCTGCGCTGCATTCATCCAAATATCCTCTGAAACGATATGTGGAAGTGCTGATTTAAGCATCACAGCCAACGAGACAAATGTGTGATGTAGACAGATGTGAGACATCACACTCGTGTCAGACTTAAAATTGCATTGTGATGAAAGCTTGGCTACACACACACACACACACAGAGGTAGGGCTATAAATAGCCTTGCATCTTAATTGTCTTTAGTCCAAAAATACTTACTTATCATTCAGTAGACTACATAAATCTCCACCAAGACAAGCTTCTGTCAAAATGTATAGGCACTCAGCATCTCTGAAGGTTTTATGCAGCCTGTGAGCGATAAAAATATTACAAAGTTTAAAAAATCATTCACATATTATGTCTTTAAAACCATCCTAATTAGATAACTGTTAAAGGGCAGACACCTGACTATGAATGGGCAATGGCTCTCCATCAAGATGCGCCCTTCTCTCAGGATGTGCTCTTGTTGACCGTTGTTGAGGATAAGCTTCTTCTTAAGGACCCTCATGGCAAAAAGACACTTGATGTTGCTCTTCAGTTGCACCTTACAGACGTGGAGATCAATAGATTACATTATAGAAACATGGAATCTCAAAGAGGCCGCGGCCCAGGGGGTCTGTGTTACTGTGTGTGAGCTGCTATGAGATCAACCCTTACCAGGTCTACGTGACCAAACTCCCCAACTGCTAGAGTGCAAACAATCTGGAAATCACTTAAGGTGGAAGATGAGAGGAGTTCAGGATCCTTGTCTGACCTGCTCACAAGGAAAACAGAGGTGAGCTTACACCTTCTTTTATAGGCGTAAATCACATGAAGTTGTTGTAGAAAATAGTGTTGTAATGCTCCTCACTCGCTTTTGGAGTCATGGCTTGGCTGTTCCTTGTGACTGCAGTCAAATACCAACCCGCCGATGATGTCTTTAAAGGTGCTGAAACACAGAAGCATATGTATTTTCTCCAAATCTCAATTTAAGAGTATAGTACAGCAACCAAATCATTTTTTTCAATGCAGCGAATTTTATTAACACAAAACAACCACTTACTCTCTGTCTATGAACAAACATGTGACTTCACCAGCAGCGATCACACTCACAGTCCGAACATCCTCTCTAAAGACAGAGTGAGGAGAGTATCATAAGAAAATCACAATGTTATAAATGCAAACATAACATATAAAACACACCATATTACAGTTTTTTTCGATTGCTAAACGACAGTGAGCACAACTGGAGCTACATGTGCAAAACTCTAACTACAGTCTACCAACTGTCACTTGAGCTACAACAGTTCACATCAGCTGCAGAACTCATTCCAAGCAACACAACTCTTAACACATGGCTCAAAACAGGCTCAGTGCACAAACCTCACTGAGATAACACACACTGTCACTCAGAACACACTGAGAGTAAAAACACTAGCATCAAACACCAATACAGAAAACACAAACTTTTCATCTTTACAGTGTGAACAATTTCAGTGACTTCATACAAAGTAATATTTTCTTCAAAGAAAAGAGTGACATTCTTTCACATGATTTATTTAATTTTTTAGAACATAACAATTCCTTAAAGTAAATGTAAATTAGCAGTTTGCTTCAATAGTCTGTAGTAATTTACGGAATTACAGTAATGAGGGAAAAAAAGGCAGAAACTAAAAGTACATATTGTTATTCGAACAAATAATTAAGGGCTAATCCTGCCTCTCTCAATAAGAGACCATGGTTCACAACATGGTCTATAAGTATAGCCCTTATCTGCATATATATACCTGCATATATATATATGTATATATATATATATATATGTGTGTTGTGTGTGTGTGTTCACTAACAAGTCCAAAACAAGACACCTGCTTAGCCTTTCAGCTGAAATTGCAATCAGCAGTGTTTGAAAGGCACAAGGCTGAAATCTATTATGTTTTGAATGTGTGGTTCACAGTTTTGACAGCAGTGTGTTAGCATTTGAACAAAGTGCTGTAAATGCACAGTGTTGTGCAGGTTGTGGTTAAGGTCATGGGATAAGTGTGCAGGGTTTTGAAAACTGTGTTCAAGCAATGAAAAATTAACTAGAGTTGGTCCACATGAACTGATGCTGTGCAGACTGTAGTTAGAGTTTTGCACATGTAGCTCCAGTTGTGCTCACTGTAGCAATCGAACAAAACTGTAAAAAGAAAACCATTGATCAAGCCGACACAAATTACACTTTCTACCATCATGTGCAGTTTTTAATAAACGCTCTTGTACCCTGTGCGTAACCTTATCTGAAAGTGCGTTATTTCCTCCTTACCCCCACAGAGCTTTTTCTCCAAACCACTGTCTCTCAGAGAGCTTAGAAAGGACTATCTGCTCTTCATGACGTGGCTTCTCTTCTGTCACTTTCACCTGGCAAATCCAAAATGAGAGAGGAAATGAGAAAGAAATAATGGTTGGGAGCAATCTAGAAAAGAGCCAAAGTCAATAATCACCATCAAAATGCAATTTCTAAAGCTGCGCTGACATTTTGTCCCCCACAATCTAAATCTTTTTCTCTGAAAGCCTCATTTCATCTGTGCAGCAGGCAGAGAGCATAACACTTTACCTGGCCTTTGCTAATGATATAAAAGGTGTCTCCTGTGGTCCCTTGTCGTATGATGTAGTCACCTTCAGCGTAGTGTGTCTGTGGAACATAAATGGCAGATGGAGGAGCAAACGGTGGAAAAATAAAAACAAAAGAGGATGAAAGGAAAACATGTTATAAAGATGACGGCTGGTAACAATGAAGGATTTGTTCTGATTCCATCATAACACCTGCTTGTTAAGTGATGTGACACAAGGGAAAGCTGAAGATAGAAAAGGACTGCCTGTAAACAATCAATATTTACATGCGTTCCATCTGTGTCCACAAATAATCTATTGGCTGGATTTTGTTGGAAGAACAAGTGATAGTTACACATCACTGTGCTTTAGATTTTAAGCACTTAATCCGTACCTCCTCCATGAGATCAGACATTTTCATGATGACATCCTCGGGCAATGACTGCAGGAAGGGAATGCTGCAGACACACAGGTACAAAGAACACGCTAACACCCACAATGAAAGCTTTGAAAAGGGTTTGATTTCATTTTCACACAGTTACTGGGTGCCATATTCAGAAACATATCATAGGAGTGTTGATATTTTGGTCAGTCCTAAAAACAGCATTCTGGTGACAACAATGACTGACAAGCTTGGGGATATTCTTTTGAAATGATTTCAATAAACTGCACAGTAGCCAGTAGGTGATGTCCCCGTCCAGTTTAAGAATATGCCTATACAAAATATGTATTTAGCATAGTGGCAGTTCTATTAAATCAAAATTATAATCGCAATTATAATATCAAGAATTGGACTGTACATAGAGTAACAATACAAAAGCAGGTTTGGGCGGATTAAGGTCTCTCTTACTCTCTCTCCTGCGGAGGAGCACAGCAGCAGATGGAGGCAAAGAGAAAGTGCAGCAGCAACACGCCAGAGGCCCGGTCAGAATTATGCAGAGCTGTTAGGTGTTCTCTCGTTATTTTTCATTTACATTTACATTTATTCATTTAGCTGCAACTTACAATTGCTATACATGTCAGAGGTTGCACGCCTCTGGAGCAACGAGGGGTTAAGTGTCTTTCTCAGGGACACAATGGTGGATAAAACAAACCTTTGTGCTGTAAGTAGATTGTTTATTTCACAATATATTGTAACAATTAGCCTAGCCATTATTTCAGAGTTTAGTAAATTTACCTAAAATATGTTCAAGGTGCATAAAAAACCCTCACGTAGCCACTGCACTCTACATCCTCTACATACTCATTTCTATCCAGAAGGTGAACAACAGACCATGTGTGTTCATCCTGTCTAAACACAAATGTGGTGTTTCAAACAGGAATACTGTGAGTCCTATTCAACAGTCTGTTCATGAAAGGAAAAAACGTTAAAGCAGATTTTTTAAAATTAATATGTCAAGTATGATATTACAAGCTAAATGATTTCTCAATAAGTAATCGCATGCATATTTTTTTTTAAATGAATCAATACTATTTCTTAATCCCAATTCAATCAGTATTACTTCTTAACCTCATTTCATACAAGGTAGGTTGAGTGGGTAATTTTTATCTTTCTTACAATTACTGCATGTAAGGTTTCCTGGAAATGGATATTTTATGTCATTTTGAGACTCCCATTCCCTGCTCCCAGAAGTAACTAAACCTGCTACAAATTCACTCCTTTTTCTCTGCTAATCCCCTAAAAAGACTGTTTTTAATCAAATTCAAGGCCATAGAATTTAGTGGGGACGGTAGAGACATGCCCCTAGAAATATCCACTGACTACAGAATTGTCCCTAGTAATAAGTTTGATCAAAACAATTAAATATAACCACTGCTGTCCATCAGTGTCTAGTAGCAATGTATTTGGTACACAAACGGTTGTTGATATTGGTTGATGTATTTTTTTTAAAGTTTTATTACTACAAAAAACAAAAAGCTGTTATAATTGTTCCCACCAACAGTGACATGAAACATTTGCTCTTGCTTGATGGTAGTAAAATACAAAAGGCTTTCTCGGCCTGCTCTATGTCAAATGAAGAGTATTAGTCTCATGTTCACCTGCTGAGCAGCTCCACTGAGTGAGAAAGTCTGTTGAGACCACTCTGCATAAGTATGGTCTGGTAGCTCTTGCGGTCAATAACCCACAGCTTGCTGTCCTCTAGTGCTGCAGATCAAAAGAAAGATGCAGAGGAAGTGATAAATGTTGCGTCAGTGACAGGAGCTCAGGTGGAAACAGTAACTGTGTTGAAACAGCTCTCAAAGACGTATGTAGTTTGTGATGGATGTGGATGTGTAATGCAGGATCAGCTACAGCTTAAAGAGCAGACAGCAGATCAGGACTCTATTAGAAATGCTCATCATGTAGAATAAAATGAAATGTAAGTGCATCATTTCCTTACAGAGAAGGACTTTTAATATAGCGTACATCTAATCTGATATCCTAAACTATTATTACCCTCTTTCTTTATCATAGAGCTTGAAAGAGGGTTTTATAAATGAATAATGAACCATATTGATTGGTTCACTGAAGCTTCCTGCAAACGGAAGTAGATATCCTCTAGACAGTCTAATTAGATCCACCATCTGATGATATGGTGCAGCCGTGATATCTCAATTCCCACACTCGGATATACCCCATCGGTTTTCACTTTAGCACCATATGACATGCAATTCAGGGCTTCATTTGGATCTGAATGCTGTTTAGGATATTTTTAAAAGGCAAAACACTGCTCTCAATGGAAGATTTTCTGCTGTATATCCTTCGCCGCCCTGAACTGTCATGGCCTGGTGCTGAAGCCCCGTTTTTTAATTGCATCTTTATCGCTGTTTCAATGAAAGATACCACACAAGCACATGCCTTATTGATGGTCTCAGATGGCAACAATGAAAAAAAAAACTAATTTCAGGTCAGGAAGGAGATAAATAGAGTTGGCCCTAAACAGGTCCAAGGGAAGGGCTGACAGAAATGGAAATGGAACAAAGGACAACGGACATGAGCTGAGCACTGTTACCGGAGAGCAGACACATAGTAAAAAACAATATATTGTAAAGGTTGACTGGTCGCAAGATAAAGAAAGCATTAAAATAAAATGGGAATGAGATGCTTAGGGACCCAACAAAGCAAATAAAGTGATTTTTTTTTTCTATTTAGACTAATCCTGGCCATTTCCACAGCCTATATTTTTGTGAAACCAGGTCAGATGCATGAGGCGATTGCTGAGAAGGTTTCCCCACAGGACTCTGTGATCAGATGCTGGAAGGAAATGACAGTACACTTTGTATTTTCTAAAGAATATCACAAATTCCCTCACCAGTAATGTATATCTGATAGCATATGATGCAACCATGAGAAGAGTGAATTGAATACAAACTATTTCTGAAAATGTAATTTACAAAAATAAGCCTAACCCTTGCAGGGAAGCAATGTGGCAGTCAGGCAGCGGGGTTTTGCAGTGTAAAGAAGAAAATGTTTTAAATTCCGCACATCTCTGAGAAAACTGTTTGAAGCTGTGGTGTTGTTTAAGATCTCAAAAGGTCTTTGATTTTAAATTCAACTGACATCTTCTGTCTAAGACCACTGCCAGAAATCTGCCTGCTTGTGATATTCTCTCAAACAAGAATTATTTATATCCCTACCAAATCAGAATTAATTACACTGAACCTCCACAAGTGTTTTGGTGTGATAGATCTCTAGTGATATCTGCATGCAAATATAAAACCAAGAAACCAACACAGTGCTTTGCTACCTGAGACAGAGTAGGTGTGGGTGCAGTTGTAGAGCAGAGCCAGCTCTCCAATCATGTCCTCTGGCTCAATTGTGAGAACCTTCAATCCGTCTTTAGTCACATCCAGCCTCCCTTCTGTTAATAAACACAGAGCCAGTGAAGAAACATAGCGCGTACACAGCAGGACTGTTATGTGCATGTGTTTTTGCGTCAGGATATGTAGAGAGACTGTCAAGAACCAAGCAGCTGTAGTGTTTAAACAACAGATATGCAATCATCCTTGAGCCACCTCTCACTGAATAAGGATGACAAGAGTAAAATGGGGACTCTCCATTAGCTGTCACATTACAAATGCAGCCAGGAATCCTGTGGACATTTAATCACTGATGAACTCTGAAACCTGGGCAAAGCAGAACCTCGTTTCTCCTGTATTTTGTATGAAGTTGACATTTCAACACAAAACATCAATGTGGGTCACTTGTCATTCCCCCTGTAGAGGAGCACAGCAGCAGATGGAGGGAAAGAGACAGTGCGGCAGCATGATGACAGAGGCCGGGTCAGAATTAAACAGAGCTGTTTGCTGTTCTCACTTGTTGCAAACTGAGTGTTTATTTTACAAAACAATATAACAATAATACATTATTTCAGTGTTTAGTAAATGCCCCTAAAATCAGTTCAATGGGTGAAAAAACCCTCACAGTGACAGCACACTGCACTCTACATCCTCTACAGGTGCTCATTCCTATCCAGAAGGTGAACAACAGACCATATGTGTGTTTTCATCTGGTCTCTGTTTATAAGAATTGGTATTTTAAAAAGGAACACTGTGATTCCTATTCAACAGTCATGCAAGGACAAAAGTGAAAATAGATTTATTAGTTTGATATTGTATACAAGCAATTTTTTCTCAATAAATAACCAATATTATATTATTTCTTAAGCCCAATCACTATTATTTCTCATTTCATACAAGGTTGAGAGGGGAATTATTTTCTTTCTTGCAGTTATTAGGGTGGTAGCACCCAAAATGGATGCGTTTACATGCCATTTTCTGCTCAAATTAGCCTAGTTTACAGGGTGTTTTATGCCATTCCCTGCTCCCATGAGACAATCATTTGCTCCATTTCTCTGCCAATCAGCCAAAAAACAATAGTGTTTTTAATCAAATTCAAAGGTGTAAAATTTAGTGGAGACGGTAGAGGCATGCCTCTACAAATGTCTAGTGGATACTGAATTGTCCCTAACAATACGTTTGATCAAAACAATTAAATACAACCACTGTTGAAATGGCACAAGTGCCTCCTCTATTCTTGCTCAAACATGAAATTCTCACATCACTGTGTGTTGGGAGTGGTGTCAAATTACTATTGAATGGAAGTATGAGCCAGCTGTGAGAAAGCTGATACACGCAGATATCTGACTGCTCTTAAGCACCTGTCATCGCAAGGAAATGTTAATAAATATCCTCAAGTATGATTAATGTTAGTGATTGTAAGAAGGGAATCATTTACCTTCTAAAACATAAGCCTGCGCCCCGTTGGTCCCCTCCTGAATGACATAGCAGCCTTGATTGATGGTGGTGGGGTACATACAGGCCATGATGGCTTTGATTTCTCCTTCGTCAAGGTTCTTCAACAAGTAGTTTCTCAAAAATGCTGCCTGAATCAGCCTCTGAGACCTGAGGGAATGAAGGTATGATTTAATGGTAAGTTATTAAATGCCTTGAATCTAGTGCCATAGTCTAGTGTTTGAAAATTATAAAAATATTTATTGATTCTGAGTCATGCGGAAAAGAGCTTTGAAAATGTGAGAGACCAATTTTATAGATAGAGCAGGTGGGAGCTGAGGGAACTGTGCTCTTACTGCGAGCTTTTGTCACAGCTTCTGTGTGAAACCATGGCGAGAGTCACCGGGTCCATGGTGAAGGGCTCAGAAATGACTGTTTTCCTTTTGGCTCTCTGCTTGTCTTCAATTTGAGCTGAGCAAGCTACAGAAAAAAGGGCACAGTAAGTCAGGTTCAAAGCTTGTGCTAGCGATTGATGCTTTAAAAAATTACATTTGAAAGCCCAGTGTTCTGTATAATAACCTGCATTGGCTGCTGAGGGTCCTGGGAGGGAGACAGTGGCTCTGTAGCGATCCAGTTCTTCCTGCAGTCTCCGAATAAGTTCATCCTTTGTATCCAACTCCAGCTCCAACTCATCTATTAGTGTGTCCCTTTGGCGAAGCTCCTCAATCTTTAGCTGCAGGGCAAATTGGAGGTCCCGAAGTGTACCCATTACCTGCAAACCCAAGGTGACAAAACAGCAAAATAGATCTGTTTCTACAAAAAAAAGCATGCGCTCTAGATACATGCATATATATAGTGGGTCCAAATACACAAAATGTACAATTTCTGTTTCTCTGTTGCAGCTACATTTACTCAAAGCTTGCCCTTCTCTAATTCATCTGCATTTCTTCCTGTGATTAATACTATTAATATTAGTAGTATAAATGGAGAATCAATAAGGTATAATGGCTTTTACTTGGATTAGAACACATGGAGGAGAGTTTGCTATATATGCTTATATCTCCATAAATGCTTGATTTCTGTAGATAGATACAAGCAGGCAGGTAAGAAGATAAATACAAGAGAAAATGCATTATAGATACAGAATGCTTTTGCAGTACATGTATTTAATTATTTTCTTTCACCCCATGAAAAGGGAAGACATTTATTTAAAAAGGAAATTTCTTCAAGGGGTTTTCAAATGAGGTCATTATAGACCATTTAATAAATCACACACACTTTATGTCCTTGCAGGAATAGGCTAACTTATGGATTTTTTTTTCAATTTGGGTCGCAAGCGCGCCCGGAGACACACGCACTGATAGTAGCCTTTTGTATTGCATGACTGAGTTTCTAATTGAATGTTTGTAAACACAGATGATCTGCGTTGCCACACATAACGCCGTTTAGCCTACTGCATTTTACAAATAAAACACACGCACAAAGATCACTTACCACCTGCTGCCTGTCTGTCGTTGTAGGAGTCTTCCTCACTTGTCCTGAACAGGTTTGTCCCTGTTTGGCAGCAGACAGTCCACCCGACAGGTGCAGATCTCCTCTGTACCCGCCCAAGTGAAAGATGCTCTTCTCTTGCTCGGGGCTGGCCAGGGCTGGGCACAGACAGCAGGCAATCACATGACCAAGACAGTGGAGACCATGCGGGAGGCTGGAATGAGAAATGCACGGGCTGGATCCCAATTGGGTCAGAGGGTCTTTGGGGTATTTCTGAGCCCAGGGGAGAGGTGGGTCTCCAGCAGACTGAGCGGTGAACATCAAGCATTTTATGCTATGTGGACAGCATATCAGAGATCAGAGGTTTATACTCGTCCACCACTGAACCTGTACACGGCAAAGTGCCTTACCCTGATAGCCTATAAATGCAAATGTCTAAAGTGACCGTCACACTTTCACGGAGATGTTTGATTTAATGTAAACGCATAGCCTATAGCCCAACAGACTTCAATAGTGGTAGGACCACAAGTGTAGTGTTTTCATTTGGTCTGAATGTTGGGTTTTCACATTAAAATATTTTGAAACGATTATTAGCAATAGTAATGGTTAATGCAAATACGGCTAATGGTTAATGCAAATAATAATTTGGAGCAAAATTAAGACACAGGCCCCATATTTGTTCAACAGACAGATCATCTTAAGTCCATTTTATTTAAGCCTTCATAGGCGTCTTAGCACCAGGGTCAATATGCCAAAGAAAAAAAGGTTAGGCTACAATGTCGGGTTAGTTAATAGGCCAATCAATAATTAGAAAAAGCTCATTTAGATTGTAATAATATGTTATTAAAGGTTGATCTTTGTCACTTTTAGATACCAAACTCCATCACTTGTTATCCTTAATCGTCTCGTTCCTCTTTAATATTTATGTATGGTGTGATTATTTCGAGAGGAAGAGTCAAAATATTTAGTCATTTCCTTTGTTTTTTAAGGCAGCCATACGACCTCCAGCCAGTAGGTGGCAGTAATGTCACCGGAGAGCAGCAGGAGCAGCAGTCCGCATGCTGGCGATGAAGATGGGCCGCTGGCAAGAAGCCCTGTCTTGAGCTAGCTAAGTAACGTTACTTGGGGATAATTTGTGGCTGAAACTTTGAAGCTGCTGTTGTTGTGTGGTTGTGTTTTGTTCAAACCGTCTTCGAAAATGATCCTTACCGTGAAACCGCTTCAAGGAAAAGAATGCAGTGTGCAGGTAAGTTTAGCGAGATAGCTAACGGCTCACTGTTATTTCTCTGTAATTCGCAACATTAGCCTTTATAGGCAAGCTAGCTGGTTAGCCGACAGCGGTGGTTCTGTCACATGGTTAGGGTTAGACCTGCCTTTTGTATGAAGTAACCACACAAATGATGCTTGCGTCTAAAAAAAATAGGTTGTCAGACACACACAGTGCTGCTTAAATGGAGCAGTTGTTCAAACACTTAGTTATGAAGCGACGTTAACACAAGCTAGCTACCGCCTTTATGCACAGCGGTGCTCAGTGGGACCTTTAAGCCCTTATTTGGTGCTCCTTGTAGGATAGGGAAGTCACAAAGCAAACACTTCAACAGAGAAATAACGTTATCTTATGAAAAAGCATAATAACTTAGCTGCTAACTTACAAGATACAATCGTTACATGTCCTACTCTCAACAATCTGTGGCGTTATTATTATTTGCTCACAAGGGTCAGTCACAGCCTCAGTTTGTGCCTCATGTTTTAAAATGATAACGGTGCTGTATGAGGCACAAACAGGGGCCCCAGTGGCGTATTAACTTCATCAGCATTGAATGTGAGGGTAGGAACCACTGTTTTTAATATGGTCAGTATGTTGCCGCGGTAGTCTGTGCTTTTGTGTTGTTAAGTAATAAAGAATAATATTGATGTCAGAACATGTTTATACAAACATTTAGGCAATGATCATCTTTATTTATAAAGCACTTTTCAAAACCATGTTACAAAGTGCTTTCACAAAAGCCAAGACAATAAAACACATAAATCGGAAAACAAGTTACATTGTAAAAACAGGAAGAAACTTAATAAATTAAAATACAGTTTAAAGAAAATGAAATAAAATCAACTCATATCGGGAAAGGCTTTACAGTAAAAGTACGTTTTAAGAAAGGATATAAAAGGGTTCACTGACTCGGCCGCCCTAATTTCCTCAGGCAGGTTGTTCGAGAACCTCGAGGGCCTGACTGCAAACACTCTGCCCCCTTGAGTTTTCAGTTGAGACTCTAGAAGAGACAAAAGATCTCTTCCTGATGTGGTGTTGATTATATCAGATGGGGAAGTACCTCACATACTGGACTAAATCTTGTATTCAACAGAAGAGAAGTGACTCTTAACCCTATTCCTGTTAAACTGTGTCAGTGATGACGTGCAATGTTTCTCCTAGCTCTGCTGTGCAATTTAAAAGTAGCAGGTCAGTGTTGCGTTTGTCACTAATGAGTTTGAAATACTCATTAGTTGTTGGTTTTATGTAAAGTGGATGCAAAGTAAGAACTTCAGATTGTCTACACTCTTCTGCAGTTTGAATACTCTACATCTAAACAGAGAGAATGCCTGCCAAATGCATTTTGGTCGTATCGTGTGAGTTCATCACTATGTTGTTGATCTTCCAGGTGAATGAAGATGAAAAGGTGTCCACAGTGAAGGAACTTGTTTCTGAACGTCTCAACATACCAGCAAACCAGCAGCGGTTGCTCTATAAAGGGAAAGCACTTGCAGGTAGATTTGTCAACAGTGAAATGTTACATAACCTTTGTGCAGAACTGTAATTGCTTGAATCAAACGTTTACATTTTTGATTATCACATACTATATTACTTTCCTCAGATGAGCACAGACTGAGTGATTACTCCATTGGTCCAGAGGCTAAATTGAATCTGGTAATCCGTCCGGTCGGGGAGAGGAGTGGAGCGTCAGGGACAGCAGCCGCTAGCAGCAGCGGCAGCTGCAGTAGCAGCAGCAGCACACAGGGAAGAGTGTGGCAGACTGTGTCCACTATCCTTGCTAGACACTTTAGTCCAGCAGATGCAGCAAAAGTCCATGAACAGCTTATTAAGGTATTTAAATGCAGCATATCTGCTCTTATGCACTTTTACCTGAGATCAAAGCAATTATATTTTTGGTATTCCATTTTCACATGTGGCTATTTACATTTTATAATGTGTTAAATCTAATGTTTTGATGTGTTTCTGCCAGTGGAGGCTAGATAATAAAAACATTAAGGGTGAAGGGTGGTGTCAAATGCTGACTGAAAGGCTCTTTGCTCGACTGTGTGTGGGGAGGAATGTAAATCATTTCTGTAATGTCGACAATGTAGATATTTAATTTTTCAACTGACATCTGATCTTTCGTTCTGTTAGTATACATGCTGTTTTTAAATTTAGGGACTGGATCTTCAAGTCTGAATACATCTTAATAGATCAAGTAATGCAGCTGTTTTTGCCCAAATATGGAAGACATAACCAGTTTATCATTTTGAAGGTTGATTCCTTCTGTATCCATTGTGTGAAAGTCAGTTGTGTTCAGGGACTCATGGTCAACTCATAATTGGAAAATTATGAAGTAATTTTTACGAAACATTTTTCTTTTTTTTTTAATTTAATTTTTTTTGCGTGTGATATTTTAATAAGGTTTTAAAAATGTTTTAAAAACACAGTACAAACAAAACACAAATAACTAACAAACATCAAGAAACTCTTTACAAAAGACAGACAATTAAATAAACTATCAAAATAGTTAAAGGAAAAAATAAAATAAAAAACAGCATAATCAGCCTTCGTGTCTTAGATAATAGAAGAATGTCAGAATTTCCAAGTAACATAGAGGCTTGTGCTCCCAACACAAACAAGGGTCGATTTTCTGTACTTGAATTTAGATAACATGTTTTTTGCTATTTTTTTCAATATAGTTGTTTCACTTGATTTGATAATCTTCTTTGAATAAATATTGAATAAATATGAATAAATATTGCCTTATTGGCCTTATAAATGCAAGTTATGTGGATATATTAGAACCTCAACTTAAAAAATAAAAGCTTAAAAAATTAAAATTTCTTGTGATAAACCTGGTACCCCCCACCCCACCCCCTCCATACATGATCTGCTAAAATAAATTCAGTAGAATATTTTTAACATGGCTGTTTCTCAGTGTTTGTTGTTTTTTGTTTTTCTTCAAGGACTATGAACGGTCACTTCGACAACTTAGTCTCGATGACATTGAGCGCGCTTGGCGGGAAGACTGCTTCACCCTGACGGCGAGGGCATGGATACCTCTTACATGGACTAAGAATGTCTGGCTGGAAGCTGCTTATTGTGATTTGTCTTTTGAGAGGTGCTCAGTGCTTGGAGGTGTATACAGTGTTTAGAGTGTGAGGCATGGAAAATACAGTGTCTGTTTTCTTACAGAGAGCCCCAGCTGTGTGCCTAATCAGTGGCTGAGTGAACACAGATAGCACTGACTGTTGATTATCTCAGCAATAGGGCTTTCTTATCCACGACCAAAGAAGTTGGATAAGAAAAATGTAAGCCTCTTTTGAATTGGTCCCCGTCATTGATTTTTGCAGTAATGACACAAGACCTGATCACATAATATTTTAATACAAAGGAATCCATTTATGCTGTGGGTTGCGCATGATCTCTGGCTGCTAAAAGGGGGACACTAACCTCTACTGGAGGGTATTTGTTTGTAATGTCTGTGTTGGATTATGACCATATGTGAGAAGGTAATACTTGTTTTATTCCGTAAATAACTGATGTTCATTGTATGATTTGTAAATATTCTGTTTATATATACATACATTAAAACATGGGGGGAAAGACTAGGCTACTGTGTTGTGTGCTAATATTTTATGTGGAGTTAAAAAGTCTCAAAAGATTGTAATGAAGGTTGACTGAGAAGAGTTTTTAACAGTATTCAGCATAACAATTACAAGCGGTTAATAAACGAAATAAAAGGATAAAGAGGGAGGTGGGACCTAACTGTGTCTTCTACGTGTCAACCAATCAGGTGACGGAAAAGCCATGAGTCATGTTTTATGACCAATCAAATTGTCGAAGAGTAATACGGGTTCCGCCTTTTTAGTAAACCGACGGTTATTTTTATTTGCTGCTAATTTTGGATAAAGATTGGAATAAAATGCTATGTTTTGGACACTCGGACTTTTTCTACGAACTATGAAGAACAGACACGTTGGATAAGGAGGCATAGTATTTGTTGAATATCGGTAAGGTCATAATGGAGCAGTGGTTGTTCCAGCGGCTGAGCTAGGGTTAGCGCAAAGCTAGCATATGTCGTTCACTTCCTGCATTTAACAATTAGCTTTAGCGAGATAAAATCAGCAGGTAACGTTAATACCGAGCCCTTCGGTCTGTGCTGCTACATCATTTGTTGCCATGTAACTTAGACGTTTGGTCAGTGCCGTGATTGAGAGAGTAGATCGTTTTCAATTTGAAATCCTACTTAAGTGTGTGATCTGCGAGGATTTGGCACAGTGTTGGGTGTATCTGATGTTTGGGCGTTACACCCCCTCTCATCAGGACCACTTTTACCTTTGGTAAAGCAATACTGTTTTCCCAGGGAAAAAACTATAACATACTTTTTAAAATATATATATATATTTGTCATTTGTGTATTTGCAATAGCAATAATTCAACAGAGTGCCCTGTCTTTGTTTTTCTTGCTCAGAGTAGAATGCAGTCTATTTAATTCTTATGGGACTTTGGAAGTAGTATTTTTCTAGACAGTTAGTCTAGTTTCAGTAGGATTAAACGTCACCCGAGTTACTTTGCCTGTCTATTCATGTTTGCTTTATTTTATCAATTTAGTAAGCCACTCTATTGGAAGGATGGACAGTCTAATACCCACCATTAACCGGCTGCAGGAGGTCTTCCTCACAGTGGGTGCAGAGATCATACAGCTGCCTCAGATTGTCGTGGTTGGATCTCAGGTCAGCCACGAAAGAAACACAATGAAAAGCTTAAGTATAAACTTTACCATTATCAGGAACTTATGCCTGAACTTAGCTGCCATTACTAAAACTGTACGTTCTCTGATTTTAGTTTTTGATTTGATCAAATATTGAATATGTATGGTTAATGCACACGGATAGAAACAGACTGTATCAGTGCTGTTTGAAGCACTTCTTAAATGCTCTCATTATGTGCCATAACAGAGCAGTGGAAAGAGCTCTGTATTGGAGAGCCTGGTTGGACGGGATTTCTTGCCTCGGGGATCGGGAATAGTAACAAGACGACCTCTCGTGTTGCAACTTATTAACGTTGCCCCTCTGCAGGAGAGACTGAAGATCGAGAGTGGTACCTACACATTTATTCATATCTTAAAGTTTAAAGAGTTGTATTGATTATCCTTGAAAAACACACAATCAATTCATGATATACAGAATATCAGTTTATTAAAGTACAGGAGGTTTGTTAATTCTGTCTTGGCATGGAGTCTGCTTGAAGTAATTAATGTGTGATTAACATTTAGGCATAGCGCTTTCACTCACTGGTTGAACTGCAGCTACTCTTTGTAGAGCCCTGGTCTCTCTTTGCTAACATGCAGTCTTTCTTCCTCTTCTTATTCACTGCTTTTCCAGGGAGTGGGTTAAATCAAAACGCCCAAAACAGCTACACAGGTCTCTGTACATTTGGTCTGCATGGACTTGACTTTGTTTTTGTTTTGTCTTTGTAGTCTCGTCATTTCTTTTGTGAACTCCTTCATACATGTTTGTTTGTTCTGATCTTCATCTGTCAAGCATATTATAAGTATTTATAATATTATATTTTCAATTTTCATTATTTCTGCCCAAACTAACTGGAGATATCTCTGTAAAAACACTTACTCTCTTCTGCATTTGTCCAGGTGTCAAAGCTGAAGAATGGGGTACATTCCTGCACTGCAAGAACCAGGTACATTTATCTGAAAGATTCAAATGATGTGCAAGCAGCCTTTGTCCTGTATTATGTGCTGCGTCTATTTGATGCATCATTCTCTCATCATTTTCGACAGATATTCACAGATTTTCAGGAAATTCGTCGGGAAATTGAAGCGGAGACTGATCGCAGTTCAGGTGACAACAAGGTGAAAGGAAAGCTTTGATGGAAACTCAGTGATGCCATAAATGTAGTTTTTTACACTGCATTCATGATGTCCTTTCCTTTTTTCATACCTTCCAGGGAATCAGTCCTGAGCCCATATATTTGAAGATTTTCTCCCCCAAAGTCCTTAATCTCACCCTGGTTGATTTACCTGGAATTACAAAGGTAAACACAGCCGCTTCATAAGGATGTTGATTTTGTTTCATGTGGACAAACGCAATGATACTACGTGGTGATTAATGCTGATGATTGCACTGCATATCTGCAATCATCAGAGATTCACAGCAGCACTCCATCTGTGCTGTGCTTACAGTAAGGCTGGCTGCTCATTGTTGTTGCCTCAGGTTCCTGTTGGGGATCAGCCAGAGGACATTGAGGCTCAAGTACAAGAGATGATCTTGTCCTTCATCTCCAATCCAAACTCCCTCATCCTCGCAGTGTCCCCTGCCAACTCTGACTTGGCCACCTCTGATGCACTGAAATTGGCTCGTGAGGTTGATCCAGATGGTAAAACATTTTTTATACAGGGCGCCTCTCAGATTTCATTTTAATTTTCCTTCCTGCCTGTCGGTGCTTATTATATAAGACGCTTCACGTAGAAATAAATTTTAAATTATTAATTGTGCATGAAGAACACATTATGCTCAAGTCATTTCAGGCTATTGGACCCATCAGTCTTTACTCTTAACAGCATTCTGACAGTTAACAGTTGCTTAGATAATTAATGTTGCTATCATGGTGCACTCTGAAGTATGGACAGATAGATGATAAAATCTGTCTGTAGTAAATGTCTGTGAGGCTGCTTGGCAAAGGCCTGTTATACACTGTGATAGTGTGCCAGTCAGGATATCTGTATCTAGGACCAAATGTTCCCCTGCTGGCTTCACTCCTGCCTTGTTTTCAACTTGTTTTGTTTGTGTGTCTGACCTGTCTGTCAGGTCGTCGAACACTGCTGGTGGTCAGTAAGCTGGACCTGATGGATGCAGGGACTGATGCTCTGGAGGTCCTTCTGGGTCGAGTCATTCCAGTCAAACTTGGGATTATTGGTGTAGTTAACAGGTTTGAAGTAATAAATTGTTTTCTTTTATTCTAGCTATGTAACGTTTTAGCTTCGCAATAATGCAAGTTGGTAAGTGGTATATATCCTTATTACAATGATCATCTGACTGAACCCCCCCCACCCACCCATCTCTCTAATTGGTGATCCTCCTAGGAGCCAACATGATATTAATACCCAGAAGACCCTGGAGGACTCAATGAGGGATGAACAAGCCTTTCTGCAGCGGCACTACCCCTCACTCGCCTCCCGTGCTGGCTCACGCTATCTGGCCAAAACTCTCAGCAGGCTGCTCATGCACCACATCCGGGACTGCCTACCAGACCTCAAAACCCGAGTGACCGTGCTGAGTGCCCAGTACCAGACACGACTCAACAGCTATGGCCAGCCAGTAGAAGACCACAGTGCCACCCTGCTGCAGATTGTCACCAAGTTCGCCAGTGATTACTGCAACACCATCGAGGGAACGGCCAGATACATCCAGACCTCGGAGCTGTGAGTCTGACATCTCTACAGCAGCAGGGTCTTTGTTGAATAGCAAATGCTTTTATGATGAAAGCAGACCTTGTTGTTTTAGTAAACCGTCTCTTTATTTTCCCAGGTTGTCACCTAATTTATCACTTTTGTTGCACAACCCAGCATTTTGCTTGCTTTGGTTAACAATGTGTGTCATGAATGTAATGTCCTTGGAGTAATGTTATTCTAAATTGAAGTGGTATCAGCATTTTCTGTCGGCACCTTCATTTCTGCAGCACTCATACCACAAGGCGATTAATTCATGTAAATATGTAGGGAGCAAATATTGACCTTTTTTGGTTGACTGCATTTAATTTTGGTGCAATTAACATTGCTGACACACCGCACTGAGAAACGGCATTGGTGTCACATTTGAAACCTTCTCTTCCACAGCTGTGGCGGTGCTCGGATCTGTTACATATTCCACGAGACCTTTGGCCGCACTTTGCAGTCCATCGACCCGCTGGGAGGACTGACTGAGCTTGATATCCTCACTGCTATCCGCAACGCTACGGTGAGTTTCTCCTGACTTCTGTTTGTGTAATTTGTTTAATTCAAATTCTTGTCAAGTTCTCTCATTTGAAGGAATAGCAGGTAGATAGTAGAGCTGTTGTGTGTGATTTGCCCTGCAGGGTCCGCGGCCAGCACTTTTTGTGCCTGAGGTGTCCTTTGAGTTATTGGTGAAGCGGCAAATTAAGCGGCTAGAGGAGCCCAGTCTGCGCTGTGTGGAGCTGGTTCATGAAGAGCTGCAGAGGATCATCCAGCATTGCTCTTCCTTTAGCACACAGGTTAGCCAAAAGATGTTGACTGACTTCCTGAACACAGAGTAGCATTAATTATGACAACACTATGTTAAGAAAGTATGTCTTTGTGTTTGTAAGGAACTTCTGAGATTCCCCAAACTGCACGATTCCATTGTGGAAGTGGTGACTGGATTACTGAGGAAGCGCTTGCCGATAACTAATGAAATGGTAATCCATAGCTTACCTAAGATAATCTTTCATACTAATTATAAGAACTAATAGCCAAGTCCTTTTGATTGCCTGAGGTGTTCTGCTTTTTTCCTTTTTAGGTACACAATTTAGTAGCAATAGAGCTCGCCTACATCAACACAAAACATCCGGACTTCACGGATGCAGCGCAGGTCTCTGCATCTGTCAACAGTCAGCAGGTAGTTATTTGTCTCTTACTGCAGGTGCAAAAATTAAGCGTTTATTCTGCTAGGGTTAAACAGCAGAAGTTGAGTTCTGTAAAGCCGTAACCTAGGATTTGCCTGATCAGTATACAAGCATGAACCAGTTTGTTTTTATGCAAATCAATTGAACCGGCATTTGCCAATATGAGACATTCTGTCAAATTAAGAAAGGTAGCCTACATCAGCAACCTGTGCCGACAGCGCTAAATCCAACTTGCACTGCATTATTAAAAAGTAATATGACAACGTGATTAACATAATATGGTTGTTTAATGCTATGTTAAATTATTTTTTTCTGATTCACTTATTTCTCTGGCTGTTGTTTCTCATCAGGTCTCTCCCCCTCTGTGTGAGCGTGTGTGTATATATCACTCCCTGCCTTGAAAAATTTTCTCAGTTATATATCGATTCATAACCGGTTTGATATCTGTTAATATCGAACTGGTTTGAAAATGTTTACATCAGCCCAACCCTACATTAATCATTATGTTTCACATCCAAACAGTATAGCCCCTTAAAAAACTTGTAGTGTAAATACAAACTCAGCCGAAATTGTTTTGACCCGCTGACTTCTTCATATTTCTTGTTGTCAGGCGGAGGCTCTTGATGGAGGGAAGCGCTGGAAGAAAGAGAAGGTTACAGAAGAGCAAGCCCCGGCTGCAGGCTTTGGCAGCCCCAGCAAAGGCCACGCCATTAACCTCCTGGACACGGTGAGTGGTGGGATTAGCAGAAGGACAAAACATTTAGCAGTGAATACATCGCAGACTGTCAACATTTTGCTTTTCCCCTCTCTGCCAGGCGGTGCCCGTATCCCGCAAGCTGAGTGCAAAGGAGCAGAGGGATTGTGAAGTCATCCAGCGCCTCATCAATTGCTACTTCCTCATTGTCCGAAAAAGCATCCAAGACAGGTTTGGTTAGAACACGTCCAGAGCACCTGTGGGGCACATTCTCTCCCCATTTCTCCTCCTTTTTCTTTTTTTGAGCTCAGTTGTTCTCATGCTAACTTTGTCTGTGTGTCCGCAGTGTGCCCAAGACAGTGATGCACTTCCTCGTGAACTTTGTAAAAGAGCATTTGCAGAGTGAGCTGGTGGGTCAGCTTTACAAGCAGCAACTGCTGCAGGAGCTGCTCATTGAGTCACAGGACACGGCACAGCAGCGGACTGAGGTTGCTCAAATGCTTGAGGTAAAATTGGCTGAAGCTTTTGTTCTCTGAATAGGTTCTGAGAATCAAGAAAAGCAAGTCCCTTCTCTTTTTCTTTTATCTCCTATTTGAAGGCCAGTGAATTAACCGCTCTCTTTTTTTCCCTTCTTTCTCAGGCGCTCAAAAAAGCCAATAACATCATCTCTGAGATCCGGGAGACCCATCTGTGGTAGCCAAAGGAAACGAACAATTCCCTTGTCATAGGACAGCTTTGAGAGTGTGAGAGTGTATGTGAGTTTACAGCCCAGAGAGTGATTGTGTCTGAGAGTGTGTGTGTTTGTTTGTCTATGTGTGGCAGTACCACAGTTTTCTCATGGACCAATGACTATAGCACATTTATATCTACTTTTTTCCCATTAGCTGTCGCCCCGACCAGCATACAGGGGCTGTTACTTTTCACTGTGAACGTTGTGTAGTGACAGATATTAATTAAACACTCAGGCCGAAAGTGTTACTGCAAAGTTGAAATAAGAAAGACAGAGCTATGAACAAAATCTTTCTGTGACAAAATGTTTGTTGGGTCATAAGATTTTTGCTGTAAATGTTAAATGTACATTATATGTGGAGTATTTAAGTATGAGTGTTGTTCACATTGTACATTTCACACTTTCCAAACACAGGGTTTCCTCTGAGCCCGTTCAGCAGGTGCTAAAATGATGTTATATTACATATGTTCTAATTTTAATCCCCTTAGTTGGAAAACTCGCCACAGATGGAAATGATGTGAAAATTCATCTCAATCAATGCTGACTGCAATGCAACACTGCAGACAGACCCACGATCATTTGCAGAAATTACTGGATGAATGCAGATTGTTTTTCCAGCTCAGTAGTGCTAATCAATATCAGGTTTATTTTCCAGAGTCATTTACATATCAGCCCATTTATACTGTTAACTGTTGCACTGACCTTCTAGTTATATACTCTCTCGCTCTCGCTCTCTCTCTCGCTCTGTTCCTCTCCAGATGGTAGGACTGCAATATGCTGTAGCTTCTCCTTATTTCCTCGAAACCAATTGTTCATTGGCTTCCACTGTTAATAGTACAGAGAGATGGTCTAGTTCCCTATCATGGTCCCTGCATAGTAGTAAGGATACTGCTCCAGGTATAAGAGACTGAGTATGCGGATTCCTCCTGCATGCAGTTTCTTGCAGTCCCGATTGTGAACGTCTCAAGTAAGCTTCTGTGCCAGCGGTCATTTCGTTGCTAGTATTGCTTGATGTGAAAAATTATTAAATTTCCATCTGTTCCTGACTTAGGTTGTTGTTCAGACAGATTCCTCCCCAAAGTGCTATAGCGATTAATGTGACTCTCTTCTCTTAGCCATCAAACCGTAATTCTTCTAACTTCTTCAGCGGGATCAGGGAGTGCACACAACATCATGTCTGTCTTTCTGAAAGCCCTGTTTAAGATTGCATGAGTGTGTTCAGTCTGCATGTGTGAAGTAATGAATGGCTGAATTATGTATATTTTGTATTATTTAAATGTGTATTATGATCATGTGTCAACTGCCTCTGAGTTCTTGCCTGCCAATATTTGTGATACATGTTTACTGAATGAAGCCTGTTGAGATTGGAGAGACTCATTAAAGCCTAACAAAGGACACTGTACAGTCTGTTTGGATGTTATTGACAACATGCAGTTATAGAAATTGACCAGTTTTCACAAGTTCTTTTTGTCTCCCACAGTGACCGCAACAATACTGTAGATATCATTAGACTCTACTTCACTTTATTGATCTCAAGTAACTGAAAATGTCTGTTCAGTCAGATGAATCTGTCACAGGAGGAAGACAAAGTGCCCTAAAGGGTGCCAACACACACACAAACGCACCATAACAGTGACATGAGCACCGGACTTCAACCCACTTATCTTTTGTGTTTGACTCCACACTGCACCAGCTGCTGTGGAAAGCTACATAGGTTGAAACCCCACTTCAGAATCATCCGCTCCCATTTAGATGATGGATTATTTGATGTCAAGGCAATCCCAAGCTTAACCTGAACAGAGGTTGAGAAGTGAGATGATCGATGAGTTGAATGTGGCAGTAAGAGAGCAGAGCTGGTCGTTAATGTTAGATGAGAGTGAGCGAGGGCGCAAGAGTCCCAGAGAAAGCATTGGCACAACAAGGCAAACATGCCAAGTCAAATCAATGCTGAATTTACAAACTCTACAACATATTAGTGAAACGCACAGCAGTCAAACTGCATCTACAGAGCCAGATTGGACTGCTTCATTTCATCTGGGATGGGAGCACCGCGCTCGAGAGGGAAGATGAACCACGAGCTCATAAAGTCTTACTTCGTGTGATTATTTTAAATTGCCTGTACTTTCTCTCCCACTGTAGCCAGTTATTCTGATCACCCTCTTACAACACACCCCACCTCCCCACCAACTGAGACTAGACCAGACCATACCAACTCTGACAACAAGGGAGGGGGCTCAGCTGCAGTGTCATGAGGGCTGCATAATTTTTAGTTGCATAAAACCAGCTGAATTAAAGTGTAACGAGTCAAAGACACGTTTTGATTGATTGATTTTGAAAAATCCCTCCAGGATCTCCTGCCTTCCATCCGTGGATTACAGAGGTTTTCCGGCTGTATTCCCCTCCTCGTCGCTCCTCCACCGGTGAGCCAGTCAGCAGAGCAAGCTGAACAAAGCCATGGGAGAGAGGAGCTTCTGGGAAGAAATGTCTCTCACTGACTCTGTCGCCTGGACAACCGGGTAAGAGAGGAGGGGAGGGTGCACGGGAGAGAGAAAGGACCATAAGGAGCATAAAAGGAGAGAAAAACAACACATTAGTAACTGCTGAGATTAGAGGATTCCTTTGGAGAGTGTGTGGGGGGTGGATTTTTTACATTCTCTTGTGAGGGTTCCCTTAGTGTCTCTCTCTTGAGTTATTAACTATGACAATAAAGCAGTACTAATCTTTTTTAACCCCACACCAGAGCATGGAGGGGATGAAACTGAAGAGCCCAAGTTCAGCACATTACAAGTGGACCCAGTAGGCCTGAATGCTCCACCTGTAAATTCTCGGCTCATCAGCCTCAGGTAAGTCTCCCCGATGCTGCAGATGTTTGCTTTGAGAGGAATGCTTGTGTTTTTGCCTGATTTGATGATATAAATATTAGTTGTGCAGTTATCTAGAAAATGAACGAGAAAGTCACAAATGGTTCAACAAATTAATAAAAGCTCATCACACCTGCCTGCAGGCAGCTTGGAATATGAGTAACTCTGAAGCGGATAAGTTTTGGGAAATAGCCTTCATTATGCGTTTGAGTCAAAAAGATAAAAATAAACTAGTTACCGTAGTGTGAGTCTTATTTGTTCCGTTTATTGAGGTGAGTGAGAGAAATTGCGTGGTACAGCCCCGGGATGCTTCACACAGCGTGCACAGAGCCTTGTGCTTCCTTCGGTGCCAGCATGCATTCATCGACAATAAGAAAATGAACACCGCTGTTAGGCGCAAATGGACCTCGAGAGTTTGACTTGACTCCGGATTCACAGCGCGTAAAGAATAGAAGGCACGTCCGCTATAAACATACTGCTGAGCGCTCATGCATAAGAAATATATTCATAGAGCGCTAGTGGTGAAATCAATGCTCCCTTTAAACGAGGTGGTATGCTGGCTGACTTTACACCAGGCTGAATGTGTGTGTGTGGGCAGGAGGCAGCATGCGATATCCATGGATGAGATGGAGAAGAGATAAACTGAGGAGGATGGGTTTATTTTTAGCTCCTGTCAGTAATTAAGGTAAAAAAAAATCTTTCAACTTTGTAGACAAGATAGAGACATAGAGAAAAGGCCGACAGATTGAAGGGAGGAAAAGGGCAAGAGAGTGAGGGATGGCGTTCAAAAGGAGGGCTGAGAGAGATGATTATAGGTGATGGGTTCAGGATCACAGCAGGGTTGGATTGCTTAGCGCTCCCACCTCACCTATCCGACACAATCCAGAGATGTAGAGGAAGGGTAAAAACGCTGACACTCAGCTTATCCGCGTTTTTTTATTACTGGAGAGAATACATGGGAAATGTGGTCTAGTGGAGCACACCCTCCTTTTTGCTTACAACTGGCTGAGCACGACACAGACAGCCCAAATATATCACTGTTCTGCACAACACAGTCCATCAAATTCAGCTGCTGTACTTTGAACAAGCAGGCAGGTGCAGTGTGACCACCTGGGCTGCGCTTTATTAAAAAAATCAATGAAAAAGCTACAGAGAAAGTTCAATATTGAGGTGAGGAAAGGGAATGGTATCCAATACACAGTCCCACAGCATACATATATAAGAACTGGTTCATCTTTCAAGGGATTTATTTCATACCCCAAAAGCTGCAAATAGATGTTCATTTCAGGCCTCAGTGCATTGAACACCGTAGACAAAGAAATACAGATAAGAAGACAGCTTTAATATAGACTGAGACAGATGGGAGACAACTTTTATTCCAATTAATGCAGAAAGAAGGATGCCAAATATGCAAAATTTTTAATCCACACCTGCGAAGGGTTTAAATCAGCTGTGCATCTTGAATGAACAATTCTGGGAGCTTGTAAACACCTTAGTTAAACCAGGCTCTGCTCTGCTCGCAGCTCTGTACACCGCTTATAAATATTGTACATGGGGTGCAATGTTGTTGGATGTGAAGAAGAATCAGATTCATCAAGAAGAGAGAAAAGGATGTGTCCCTGAGACCGTGCATCACTGTAGTTCTTATCTTTCCTGCACTGTACCTGCATGCTGTCTGTTGCCAGGTACACAGTAGGCAATAAGGCTAGTATAAAGCACAGAGCTCTGCCCTAATGCCTAACACGCACTAAGTCTGCATCATGAGTCTCTAATGAGTTCCTCAGACTGTCAGACTTTGACATCTGCACCACTAATCAGCCTGTTTTGATGTTGAAAGGGACACAGATAGTCCTCTCACTTAATTCCCCCATGAATATTAAACAGCAGAAAAGCACAATTTCTTTGTTTGAAGGGTGACGGCTGTGGTGTGTGTTTGTGACTTCAGTCATTTCCCAGGCTTCTCTTTCCCCCGTTTCCCCCATCCACTTCTCTCGTCATATTCCTGTGCTTGTGTGCATGCCTCCTCTCATCTTCTGTTGATGAGAGCACCATCATCAAAACAAGCTGGAGAGGCAGAGAGGAGATGTAACAGGATTACAATAATCTAATTACCAAAATCAGCAGCTGTATTCTGTTACTGTAAATGTACATTTATATCTCACATTTTTGTTAAAGATTGGCCACATAATTGGTCACATTACTTGGATAGATAAACATTTGAAGGGAAAAAAGCAACTTGCGTGGCATTACAGAAAACAACATAATACTGCTCATTGCCCATGATGGGTGCAGTCATAGTGCTCCCCCCACACCTCAATTACAGCCTGTAAATTGGAACAAATTATTTCCCATGTTTAAACAAATACAAGGCACTGCAATCCAAAAGTAACTGAAAATAATTAGAGGATTTTGTTGCAATATTTGGTTCTCTGTTTTCACACTTTCCCAGCACCATTAATGAATTTGCCCTCTAAAAGAGCATGAAGCTGTGTGGGCAGACGCTGGTCTGCTGCTCTCCCATTAAAAGGTGCACTGGTGTCCTTGTCTGTGAGAAAGATGACATGGTCATTAATAAAAGTGTTGTGCAGATTTAAAAACAAAATGGCCCAAAAAAAGGCCTTCTTCACATAGTATTAGGCATAGTGGAGCTCTTGGTTTTCAACTCAGCAGGCTTTCTTATCTCTTTCATAAAAGGAGAATTCCTCCATAAAAATGCATTAGCATATGTAAGACCTGCGGACATTTGAGAACATTAAAATCGGTCTATCTCAGAAAGTGAGAGTGCTACTGCTATGGCTGTTAATGATGTGGCAATGAAAACACATCCATGTGCTGCTCCACTACTATTGAGCTGGAGACTGACTTTGTGGACACAGTGACCGCACACAAGGTGATTTTCTGCAGCAGGCATGAGCACATTTTCTCCTTTAGCACTGCCATGAAATAAAGTTCATTCGGGTATAAGAGCACAAACAAAAAACTCATAAATCAGCAAGCCTGCAGTTTATTTTAAGCCCCAGAGTTTGTCTCTCAAGAGTCTTTCTTCTCCGCTTTCTAACACCAGGCCTCTTGGTCATTTTTACAAATATTGATTGTATGGTATAATTTATAAATTATTCTTTTTTTGATGATGGATTCTCACTTCAGCTACAGAGCTGAGCGCAGCTATCGTTTTACACATTATCAAGATTCACTGTCTTACCTGGCTGACCTTAAAGAACTGTCCTAAAGAGAATAGATAAATTGCTGCAGTTAGCCAGCTCACTGCCTCGTGAATACAAACCATCTGCGGTCTCCTGTGTGTAGAGAAGTAGAAAAAAGTGGCACCTGTTGACACTATTAGTCAAAGGCTGCCTATCACAGGAGATAACCCCCCTCTTATTCCACAAATCAGTCTAATATCCCACTCGCCTTTCTTGTCAGTAATTAGACAAGTGAGATGATTTAATTTGCTGCAGAGCCGACACAGCTACTTTGAGTGCTGATATGTAGAAAGCCACCAGCAGACTCTCTCCGGGTGATAATGTTTTGCACACGCTGACAGAGAGAAGAATTAAATCACAGCTTTTAGCCTGTCTCACCCCCAAGCTCTTGTGATCAGCATCTTAAAGCTGGGCTCATCCATCCATTTTCTATTATAAGCCCTTGAGAAAATAAGGTCTCCCCTCTTAATTTTCTCCATATGAGGTGCCAATGGAAGCCCTTTGTTGACAACTGCTTGGGGACAGACTTAATTCACACGTCCTTACTTGCTATGTGCAACTTTGGAAGTTGCCCTGTCCTTCATTTTGTCTGACGTTCATGTCAGCTGCTATTTTGTTTTGTTTACCTGCCTGAGGAGAGAAAGGGGTGTTGCTTGAAGTCAGTGATGATTTACTTGTGTTATGTGTCCCTGACAGGTGCCAGCATGGATGTGGAGGATGAGCCACTGCTGTTACAGACCAGCTGGGGAGGGGAGGAAGAAGAGGATGAGGGGGAGGAGGAGGAGGGGCAGGAGGAAGAAGATGGAGTAGCACAGGCAGCAGGACAGAGCTGTTTCTCTGGGGAGGTGTGTGGGCTGTGGAGGCCATTGGGGTGGGTGTACACTCAGCCTTGGGCCAGTGGAGTGGTTTTAGGGGTACTTGTCCTGCTGCCATGTGCCCTGTTTGCCTACATGCTCCTCTACTGCCCTCCTCTGGACATAGACCTCTCCTACAGTGCCTTTGAGGTCCACAGTCACTTCTCTGCCGAGCGCTTCGACGCCCTCGCCATAGCTGTAAAGACTCAGCTGGGGTCCTGGGACAGGCGTAGGCGAGACTTAGATAACAGTGAGTCTGAGGCCCTGCGGGAGCTTCTGCTGGAGAAGCTGGGCAGACAGGGAGTGTTCAACAGGACAGATAATGAGGGCATGAGGTCCTCCACTCCTCAAAACAACCCTTTACATGCAGGAGATGATCAGAGGAGGGGAGTGGCAGCAAGGAGAGAAAAAATGACTGCGCCTAATTTGGGTCAGGAGGAATTGGGGAAGCACAAGATCGCAAATCACAGAGCAGAGGAGGATGAGGAGAGATCATGGGATGGTAACTCCACTTTGTCGCTCATTAGGAGGCGCAGGTTTGCTCCCAATTACTACTTGCAGAGCCAGGCTCTGTGGAGGATCGAGCTGGTGTATATGGCTCAAGGGGAGGGCGATCGCAACATCTTCACCCCAGACCGACTGCAGACAATTCACCACGTGGAGCAGCTGCTCATGCAGCACCCGCAGTTTCACCAGTTCTGCTGGAAGCCTTTGGAGATGTTGAGGGATCTGCCACTGGGACCGTCCTACTGCTCACCACCCAGCTCCCTCCTGTCTTACCTGTACCCCAGTGAGAGAGGAGGAAAGATATATTATGACGGCATGGGCCCAGATCTTGCTGATATTCAAGGTGAGTCCACAATGAAGAAAGGGGGACCAAAAAAGACAGCTTTCAAGCATAAAGGAATACCTGTAAGAGTCCTCCTAACAGTGCTGATTTGTGGTGTATGTATTCCCAGGTTCTCTGAGGCTGGCCATCACCCACCCACAGTTCTACTGGTACGTGGATGAGAGTCTGTCCCCTGAGCACCTCTCCTCCTCTCTCTTACGCAGTGAGATCCACTTTGGAGCTCCTCTTCCTTCCTACTACTCCCTGCAGGACCGAGCTGACGAGCAAAGATCTCGCTTCAAAAACTTTGTGGTTCAGTATGCAGGCATCCTGGCCAAGCAATCTACCAGGTCAGGAGAAAATTACTGTAGTATCGACCATGTATTACAGCACATCATCATTCCATTCAGGGGTTGTTTTGCTGCATTATTTACATGTACTACACTTTGTCGCAGTTGAAATGTAATTTTGTATCTGCTTCCCTCGTCCCAGCCAGGTGAAGGTGCTGTATGGGGGAACAGAGCTGTTTGATGATGAGGTGAGACACACTTTCCACAATGACATGATGCTGGCGGTCATCAGCGGAGCCTGCATTACTGTGCTCGTCTATGTCCTTACCTCCTTTTCTGGTACAGTACAACCTGTTCCTTATTCGACTTGCATTGGTGTGTAGATATTTCAGTGTTTGAACTGTCAAAGTGGGTTATTTGGTAGCATATGCACATTTACAAGCTTCTTGCTGTTTTCTTGCCTCTCTGCAGTGTTTCTAACTTTCTTCGGACTCGCTAGCATTGGACTGAGCTGCTTGATGGCTCTTTTCTTATACCATGTTGTCTTTGGCGTAAGGTACCTGGGCATTCTCAATGGAGTTGCAGCCTTTGTCATTATTGGTATTGGTAAGGGAAAAGCAATACACCACCTTCTTCATTAAGGAACAGTTTGACATTTTGGGCAATACACGTATTGGTTTTCTTTCTGAGAGTTAGATGAGAAGATCAATACCACTCTCATGTCTGTATGTAAGATGATGCATAGAGTCAGCAACTGGTTACCAAGGCTTACTGTAGTATAAACAGTGCAAGCGGGAGAAAACAGCTAGCATTGCTCTCTGTGTGTCGCTCTGTGTAACGGTGACAAAATCCACTTCTGAGAGTCTCTAAAGCAGCAGCACATAAACCCCTGCAAAACAACAACCAACATCAACCAGATAGCTAACCTAATATACTGTACATAAACATATGGCAGAACTGTACGGAGGTGACAGTGGTATTAATCTTCTCTTTTAACTGTCAACAAGAAAACAAAGTTTAAACTATTCCTTCAAAGTTTAAAAAACTTTTACAGTGCATTTACAATAATATGTAATAAGGCATCTCTTTTGTTCTCTCACTGTTGTTCAGGTGTGGATGATGTATTTGTGTTCATCAGCACCTTTAGACAGGCTTCTCATCTGCACCAGCCACAGCAGCGAATGATCTATACCATTAAAACAGCTGGCCGAGCTACTTTCCTCACCTCCTTTACCACCGCAGCTGCCTATGCTGCTAACACCTTCTCCCAGGTAATAATAATAAGAGGAATGCAGCCGTTAAAATTAACTGTACAGGAAGTATAAATGACTCCCCTGCTATGGATGAATAGAAGTGCCTCTCTCAGCAGACAGCCATTTTCATGTGATAAGCACAAATTGAATGTTTCAAGGTCCTTTACACTGTGCTTCGTTTAACTGACACTTAGATCCCAGCCGTGCATGACTTCGGCCTATTCATGGCCCTCATTGTCAGCTGCTGCTGGCTTTGGGTATCCGTCCTGATGCCTGCCGCCCTTTGTGTCTGGACTGAGTGTGTGGAGCCTCAGGAACGTGCCTGGTTGAATTGGTGAGGCGTCATTTCCTAACGTTTTGTGTGTGTGATGTTGGTTGTGCATACTGCGTGACACCGCGGGTGAGATGTAATCCCCTCAGCTGTCTCTCTCCCTAAACTTCTTCCTCCTTCTGAAGCTGGAAGCTGTTTTCCGGCCTGTCAGCAAGCCACAGCCCTTTGTCAGATGAGGATGATGATGTGGCACTTCTGTCAGTGGAGATGGAGCCAGGTGAGATTATTATCTCCCCAGCATTGAATGAATGATGGGGGGAGGGAGTGGGGTAATGGGAAAGGGAATGAATCCAGGCTGTAAAACTGCTGTGCAGGCACCACTAAGCCCCTGTCTTTGTCTGGGCCAGGCTCCTGTGACACAGACGGCGATGCAGCCATTCTTTCCCTGTCAGTGGAGACACCTCTGTCCCCTCCAGGGCAGCAGCATGAGGGTGTGGTGAGCACAAATCTCCAGTGGGCCCTGAAGCACTTAGTGGCAGAGCCAGCTGTGGAGCGACGAAAAGCCGTGCTAGGTGAGATTTGTTATAAACTAGAAACTCACAAGGATTTTAACATGGCAAAGCTCAATTTATATTCAAGAACTTCAACTTAACAAGATCAGGGAGAAATGTCTATGTATCTGTCAAGCTCTTGATCAATGATTTAGACATGAGAGTGACTTGCAGCTCAAATGAGAACTTGTGGGGAAATGTTGTAATCTCTGTCCAGCCTGAGGGGATTTAATCTGTCAGAGGAAGAGCAATCGCCCATCATGAAGTATTCATCGTCCCTCTTTTCAGGAGTAGCTGTAATTGATCCTTGTTCCTCATCTGTCCCTCAGATGCTCTATCTACTCCATCAGACCCTCCTCTCTGGCATTGTTTATCATTGTCTCTCTGTTGGCCCAGGTGTCTTCCTTCTGGTTCTGCTCTTATCTGCCGGGTGCTGCTGTCTCCTGAGGCCGGCCACTCACGCCCCCCTTCTTTTCCGCCGGGACACAAACCTCCAGGCTCTGTTGGCTCTGAGGAGCAACCTCAGCGGTCAAGGCATCTCCTGCCCTATGTGCTCAGGTGAGACTGTGGCAGTGGTGGAAAAACACTCACCAGCTAACCTCAGAGATCCAAAATAAATATCTGAAATGTGTCCTGCAGGTGTGTTCATGGAAAAGCCCCACCCTTTGTACAACCACTCTTCCTCGTCGTCATTTAAGTTTTCTACACATCAGCAGACCCCAAGCACAGTGACCTCCACTGCTCCTCGGAGCCCTGTAAAACCAAATTCAAGCACCAACCAAACAGGTAAAACATTCAGCACATAACAATCCTCTTCCTCCTTATTGTAAACCTGTTTAGAAGACTATTTTGAAATATTGCATTTTGTACTTTTTTAGGCTCTTTACTTACAGTGTACATATCAAAGTTGGACCTCAGAACATCTACAACCCTTTACCGCTTCTCCCTTAACACCAGCACTCCTTCCCCGTGGAAACTGTGCGGCACAGAGCATGAAGATGTTTCATCATTTCAGGTTAGAGAGCAAAAAAACTCAACTTGATAATTTATTTCATATAATCAGTTGTAACTTTATGTCTCCCAACAGTGATATGTGCCAGTTAAGCAGCTTATAATCTTGTTTTATCTGAATAGGCTTATAATCAGCCCAGCAGCAATTACACCACCAGAATGACAGTGTGTGTTTCCCGTGTGTACCACCCGTACCCCAGCTGGATGATCACATCCGCCTCATGTGACCCCCGTCATGGCTGGACGCCAGAGTTTTCCTTTTATGCAGCATCGTCTCCGCAGCAGCACAGCAGGTGAAAGGACAAATGAGGAAATCAGAGTCAAATCAAGATGAACAGTTTGGTTGTTTTAGTGGAAAATCTGTAATTTCAGCTCTGCTTTCTCATCTTAGGAGACTGTACTTTTCCCAGTGCCGTCTGAGACCTCATCCCAGCCGAGTGTGCGTCAACCCGCCTGGCTGCGGCGTCAATTCTGGGCCTGATGGACCCACACAGGGAAGCTTTTATATTCCTCTCCCCAGTGGTGAGCGAGCTAGCATCATTAACATGAAGACGGTTTGTTAGCTCATCAGAAAAACTGTTTTTCGCACTGCATGTGTCACATTGCTGAAATGTCTTTTTTATGTCATTTATTTTCACAGAATATGCAGCGATATGAAGTGATATGACATTTTTTTCAGACTCTCAATCTCTGAACACACTGGGGGATTTTTCTACAGTACTCCAGTTGTTCACATACTTTCACAGTATATAAATAAATGCTTTTTAGAGATTTTCCACTGGTTCTATTTTCAAAGATCTGTCATCTTCTGCCAAAGCGAAACCATCCAAAACGTTTGGCTTCAACCCATGCAGCGGCGGTGCATGTGGCCACCCAGCGGTGCGTCCTCTGGTTGACACCGGGGCTATGGTCTTTGTTGTGTTTGGCATCTTGGGAGTCAACCGAACCGAACACAGGGACAACCATGTAATTGGAGATATGGTGAGGCTCACACCTGTGTCAATATAACTGAATAATTAACAGAAATAAAGCAGATCCAGATATTAAACTGGCATTCCTATGTGGTTAATGTGGTGTTTGATTCTCTCCAAAGGGCAGCATTATTTTGGATCCAGACTTTGATATTTTCCAAGAAATGGGGCATCTTTGCAAAATCTGTAAAGCTATTAGTGCAAACAGACAACTTGTGAAGCCAGGAGGAGCGCAGTGTTTGCCTTCAGGTAACACCCAAATTCAATTCAGAGTGAAATCTTTTATTTTAGCATAAAATATCATGAAACAATGACATAGACCTTACAGAGCTGAAAGGGTTTTTTGATTATTTAATTAGTTAATCGGTAAACAAAAAAAGTTATGACCAATTTTATTGTTAAAGCCAAATATTTTTCGAATATTTTTTTATTCTTCTTTAATAGCAACTTAATTATTTTTGGGTTTTGGATTTCTGGTTGGATTAAACAGGACATCTGATACTAACTTTGGGAAAATGTAATGTCCATTTCTCACTATTTTCTGAGCCATAAAACCTTAATATAGTACAAAACTGTGATGTGCTTTAACAACTGGGTAAAAACAACCTAGCAAATCAAATGCTGGGCAAACAGCTAAAAAATGACATTAAATTGTGATCAATTAATCATATATAGAGAATGAAAATGTGTTAAAGGAAAGTCCTTCTTTTGTTCTCTTCAGGTAATAAACTGTCCTCTATCCTGCCTCTGCTCCATCCTGAGTGTCACTCTCTCCCTGAACCCAATCTGCTCCCCGGGCAGCTCTCCCACGGAGCGGTGGGAATGCATGGAGGCAAGGTCCGCTGGCTGTCTATGGCCTTTGAGTCTGTAAGTCCCTTCCTCTTTCACCTTTTCATCTTCCTGTATCACAGAGCAGCACATTTCCACTTCACTCTCAGTTGGTGCCGTGCCTAATGCTCTACCTCTCTTCTCCCAAGACCACATACAAGGGGAAATCCTCCTTTCAGACCTATTCCGACTTCCTTCAGTGGGAGAACTTCATACAGGAGCAGCTCGCCTCCCTCCCGCAGTCCTCCGCTCTGCAACGTGGTTTCCAGACCTGCGAGCACTGGAAGCAAATCTTCATGGAAATCATAGGCAAGTGAAGTGGCAATGCATGTTGAAGAGATTCTGTTTTTTTCTTCTCATGCAAACTGAAGAGGGAGAGGGAGAGCAGCAGCATGTAAATATCTGATAATATACTGCTCTCTGGTCTGTTTGTAGGTGTGGAGAGTGCCCTCTGGAGTCTGCTGCTGTCTCTGGCCATCTGTGTGGCAGCTGTGTCTGTGTTTACTGCACATCCTCTGCTGCTGCTGCCGGTACTCATAACCATTCTAGGTAAGAGATGAAGTTGCATATTCATGTTTGGAAGTGACTTTTAATGAATTTTTAAAATTGAATATCAGGCCTGTGTGAGGATTATGTGTGTAATCATGGGTTTTTGGCCTTCAACAGGAGTGATCTGTCTGGTGGTGGCAGTTATGTATTGGCTGAGCTGGGAGATGGGTGCAGTGGAGGCGATTTCTCTGTCTATACTGGTGGGATCTTCAGTGGATTACTGTCTGCACCTGGTGGAGGGATACCTGCTGGCTGGGGAGACCATGTCCTCAACGCCTGGTCATAATTCGGTATGGGAGTCTAAATTTCTTTCACAGCAGCAATCATGAAAAACTTCCACAGCATGTTTTCTGTTTACACACATGCTGAAACACACTAATGACTAAGATTTGGGATTTAATAAGGCGTGAAGCAACCTGAAGGCTCATGAATCAAGAGGAGCGGCTCCTAGTAAACTGTGTTTTGTTTGCAGGAGCCTTCGGCAGAGAGGCAGAGGCGGACTCTGCAGGCAGTGAACCATGTGGGCGTTGCCATAGTGTCCAGCGCCATCACCACGGTGATCTCCACAGTCCCTCTCTTCTTCTGTGTCATTGTGCCTTTTGCCAAGTTTGGCCAGATAGTGGCCATTAACACCGCCGTCTCCATTTTGTTCACCCTGACCGTGACTGTGGCCATGCTGGCGTGCATGGCCCCCGCTCGCTTCAGCAGACCCCCCGGCGCCGTGCTGAAGGCCAGCCTGGCCGTGATGGCGGCTGCAGCCTTGGGAGCAGCTCTGTGCTGGGTGGGAGGACAGCTGGGAGCGTTGGCCTGGCAAACAATCAGCACGTAACCTCAACCGTTCACCAACTCACACTGATGTCAGGCAGAGGAGTTCCTCTGTATGCAAAAATAAAATCTGTAAGCACTATTTTCCTCCCTCTTCAGGAGGAATATCAGATCAGTAAATGATCTTGTACTTTACAGCACAAAGATGTCAGAATCTATTCCATAAATAGAAGCTGTTTGTCATCACAAAATACATAATTTCACTTGTATTGATCAGTGGATGTAAGTATTAGCCATTGGGTACCTCTTTAAATATAGTGTAAATGACATGATTCAGCTGAGTTTTATTTTTATTTTTTTTCAATCCGATATCACCTTTAGCCTAGAGGTGGAGATGATGGCGTAATTGTTGAGAACCACTGATTGAGTCGCAGTTTTCATCAGAGTGTAACTTACTGAGTTGTGAAGAGCCACTGACTGTTCTGTGACCTGCTGTTGTGAACACTGTCAGGGCGTTGCGCTCTGACATCTGTGAAGATTAGTGTTACTGGTTCACATGATTCATGGCCATCTTGTGAAACATCACTTTTGTGTTTCTTTAGCTGTGCACTGAATGTGTTTTCAGCCACATTTGTAACAAAAGGTTATGATGTCATAATGTGGCTGGATTAAAAGTTGTACTAGTCAAATGTATACTGTGCACAGTTTTGTTAAATGTGATGTAAATGTTTCAGTATGCTGCTCTCACACATTCTGATGTAAACCTCTGATGCTGCCAGCACACACTTGTTCTGAAGGGTTGTGCATACCAACACTCAAGACATCATTCTCTTTTTTGATCCTTTCACATGTTTCTGTCTTAGATCTAAAACTGCATTACGGTCTCTATTGTTGTCATCAGCACCAATTGAAAGAGACCTCTTGTCGGGTCCTTGGGTGTAACCTCACACGCCCTCCATCACACTTGTAGGCACTCACTGTATCCAACTCTGCTCCCTCCTCTGCTCTCTCACAATTTAGAGCACCACTCATACACCCATCTACGCCGGCTTCGGTCTGCCCCGCAGTGCAGGTGGGGCCATTTGTCAAACCACATAACACAGTAATGGTCAGGGACTGGGACTGACTCAATTGCGGCATAAGCAGTAAATTTCTGTTTTGTGTATGTGGTACTTGTGAATGTCAAATAAAACAGGTGCAGAAAGCCTTGGGTCTTTTCTTCTGTGAAAGCTCAGCATGGTTTTCTTCTGCATTGTTATATAACAAAGCAGCAGGGCAGGATGAAGACCTGTCACTGTTTCTGGGAGAGCTACAGTCGACAGCGTCACATCTCTGGCTGGCTGTCGTTAATTATTCATATGAAATGGTTCAGATTTTACACTGAATTGCAGGGCATCAATGTTTCATGTCGGCCATTAAACTAAAGGAAGTTGTTCTACATACGGTGGCGTTCCTGCTCATCATGAAGGAAACCGATATATGAAGAACAAATACTTCAAGTAAAAGCAGAAAAACCTTGGCAGTCTTGTTCTGCGGAGTCCTCCTTATTTGATGAAGCAGCAGGACCAAATTTAATATGCGACAGTAGAAAAAGAAAATAGTGTGTTACCAGTTGTCAGAACATCACCTACTGTCAGTGGACAAACTTCTATAGAGTTTGAATGCCAGTGTAACATTTGTTTAAAAGTGAAGAGACAGTTTTTTTCCTTTACAAGTATACTTCTTATGTGGAGATCGATCACATTTCCTTCAAATAACAAGTATGTGAAAGTATGTACAAGTAGGAAACAGTCTGCCCTCACTGGAGCAAAGACACTGAATTTCTTTCAATGTAGTTTCTACGTCAGTGTTTTCGTGTTGGTTCCTCTATAGCTAAATGAGTGTGGGTATTTACTGTTGACTAAAAAGAGACAGGACACATTTCAATCTGACACAGACACGTGCAGTAAAGTTACACAGATTACAAGAATCCAAAATATACTGAATATTCTAGATGATACCAATCTTCTTATATAATTGAATTTAAAAAGTGGGATGAGTATGTGAAAGTCATATTTCATCAAAAGCAAACATGTTTATGTAAAAAGGTACCTGCATCTTTTAAGAATGTGAAATATGTCTGGATCCTATTAAAGTGTTTGTCTAAAATGTCTCAGCCAGTCTCGTTACATCTGCATGTATTTTGCAGGACATAATTTTGGGATAAGTAGTGTGAGGGCCAATTTCAGTTGTGCCAGTTGCCTGCGAAACAACTCTGCTCTACTCCTGTTCTCATAAAAAAGCACAACAGAATAGTAATGGAAAAATTACTGCGGGAGCGTGAGGTTACATGTAGGGAAATTGATATTTAGCACAGTGGAAAAGGAAATGCTTTCCTACTAGAGTCTGAAATGACAAGCTCCATCTATAAATAGTGACTCAAAGATGAAATGAATTAAGGATATTTATATATGGCTTTGTCGTTAGCTAGATGTGAAATATTCATCTGAAACTTATTTCCAATGTGCAATTTAAGCCCTCATTTCTGTATTACTCCTATGGATTGCACTCAACCGGCAACTCAGTCTGCACAATGCAGGCTTGACTGAAATGGCACAAAACAGGTTTACAGTTTTCAGTTAATATTGTGAATGAAGGTCACACATCAAACGTGTGTCAGACTGCTTAAGTGTCATACAAAATTATTCTCATAGTGCTGAGGAAGAAATAAATGGAGAAAAGGAATGAGTGAGCAATATAGTATATTCAACATAGACCAACGGCTACACATTAGAAGGCAATCGTAGGGCTAATTTCAACAGTACCTTTTCACCGTTACATTATCTATGTACTTACTATAACAATAAATACCCGGGCTCATTTGGTTCTTGAGAAATACTTCATTGTACCAAGAAAAGGCATTTTCTCTGGAGAGAAATTATTTTACATCAGAACTGTAAATCAACACTGAAACATGGGTCATATCTTTATTACCCCATGTCACAGGGCACACACAATGTTCAAGTATGCCTGAGGAACTAAATGGAGCAATAAAAAAACAAAACAATGAAGAATAAGAGAGATAAAATGCATTTAAAAATAAGTGAACTGGCATTGCATTTCACAAAAACTCATAAGCTCATGATTTTGGAACAATTCACTGTAAAGTGCTAATTAGTTCGAGCTGAGAAAAGCACATGTTCCCTTTGAAAGATCATACACATTACTTTATACATGGAGGTACAGTAATAGCCAGTCATCAGGCAAGCAATTACCAACCAGAAGACATGGACCGCAATTCATTTATTAGTCCTTTAATAAGATAACTGCTTCCTTAATTTCCTTGTTAATGGTAACAATGAGAATCTTGCCACTGGTTGCCAGGACAATTCCAATTACAAATGCTGGTGTCACTGTACAGTTTTCCTTTGTTCCTTGTAATTACATGCAATTGACTGACATACAGTATCAAAATCTCAAGTCAAGTCCTTCCAATCCTCTTACAGATAGGAATCCTTGAACCAAAGGGAGGAGAGTGTAAAGAGAGGTGAGCAATTATTGAGTGCAGGAGACCTTCCCATACTCCCCCTTCCTCTTCCTCTCCTCCCCCTGGATGAGGCAGGTTGGCCCGACAAAAGCAAGGATCTGTCCAGCTAATGACTGCCTTCCCACAGGTCCTGAGAATCCACTGTTTTCCTTTGTACCTCTCAACAGGAGGCATGTTAAAAAATAAAAACAGACATAAAAGAAAAAATATCTGGAGGGGATGGGTCAATAAATTTTCCCCTACTGTCCGCCTAAAGCGGATGTTCATCCTCCCACCCCAATCCTAATCATAGAAAGGTAAAAACAAGGTGTACTGCAGAATGGCTTTACTCCTCACAGTCTGTGGGGGGAGCTAGAGCCCCTGGGAGCTGAGGTGCGGTTGGTGGTCTTGCGGCTGTTCTGTCGTGTCTGATTCATCTTGTTGGCCGAAGGTTTCCGAGCATCAGGCTTACGCCTCCCCTGGGGGCCCCTCTGTTTGCCCCTTTGCCCCGCACGGCCCCTTCCGGCCCCCGCTTGTCACTTGCGTGAGTGCAGTGTGTCCTGGAACTTGGTGCTGGTGTAGCGGACGTGAAATCCTTTTTTGTTGATTGTATCGTCAGAGCGGAACTTGATCACAATGGAGTCACCGGCCGAGTAGATCTCCTCTGGAGGCTGTCAGGAGGAGCAAAACAACAGATTCATTTGTGCTGTTGCTTTCTGGTTCTTTGACTGCACTTCAATTAAAACTAAAGACTTCTCACATGCTGAAACTGAAGTCAAATCAGTGACCATGACGAATGGCTTCTGACTGCTAGTTCTTTAACAGCTAGGGGCCACATAAGGATCCGGGACCAAGACTGGCCCTTTTAAGCTTTATTCTGAATAAGGGTTTGGCTGCTATTGAAGTGAGGATAAAATATAATCTGATGATTAGTTCCAGGTGCACAACTCCACACAAGCCATTTCTTCCCTGAACAAAACCATATACCACACTGCACTTTTTATTTCTACTGTCTTGAGTATAAAGTCAGCTAAACTGTTTCCAATGAAAAAAAGGGGGATTTATCGGCATTATGTAAGCACAGAAAATATGCCACACTTGCCCTGGCAGTTTGTCACAATAGTACTATCGCATGAATATTAATACGGAAAGTCAAACTGAAAAATAATTAGTTGGTTGAGGTGCTCAGGCAGCTGCAGTGGCTATGACAAAGACAAGCGCTGCGATGTCAGAGCAGTCCATGCTTGTGCAGCCAACTGTAAAACACCAGAATGTTGATTAAAGCTGCCATTCATAACATGAATAATATATCTACAATAGCCCATAGGACTTGGTTTATTGGGTAAGGAATTTAAAACACAAGAAGAAAGCGGACTACAAATTTTAATGTAGACCCAGCAATGTGTAGTCTAGTATTTAACTGAGAAAAGCCCTTGGGCTAAATGTAAGCCTCCCCACACTATAATGAGTTTTCACCCTACTTTAGACTGAATTGTGTCAGTTTATTTTGACCTGTTTTATAAAAGGAAACTTGATTGAGGAGCTGCTCCTTGGGGTGCTGCGGGTGTTATGTCCCCTCCAGCGAATGATTCGTAGGAACAGGCGTGAGTAGAAGGCCAGAGCTCATTATTGAAGTGTGTAAATGAGATCAAGCTGTTCTCTGACCTAAGGAAAGTTGTGTTTCTATTCCCTGCTGGCCTCATTGTTCCAGACTCCGTCTGCAGCCTCAGCATTGGCTGATTAATTTGCAGTTACAACCCAACGCCAGAGACTCTGATAGGCTATCAGCACCCAGAGAGTGACGGTTTGTGTCGACCCACAAACGCCTCCATGCAGCAACACTCCCAAACCCAGAGGAACACACCAACTTTGACAAAGTGATTAAAGTCGGACTGGAATCAAAAGCCCCAGGGAAGTTCACAAAGTCACTCTTTTACAAACCTCTGGCAAAGGTTACTCAACAGCAGTGCTAATTCCAAAACTATTGCCTGAATACTCCTGCTGTTATACTGTAAAACTGAAAAGTGCCAGTTGTCTTTGTCAAAAAAAAAAAATAAATAAAAAAAGATATTCCGACAGTAGGGATTGTTGGAAAAATGTTCTTACCCCTGAGCCACAGTAACGTCCCAGCCTTGGAGACTTGGTGTCGGCTCCATCGAAGAGCTCCATGTAGTCATAGCCGCAGTCCGCCTCCTCCTCAATCTCAAAGGTCTGGAAGATGAGCTCCACGCCATAGCCTTTCTCCGCAGCGATCACCCACTGACAGTCAGATGCCCCGCGGGGTAGTTATTGTCCCCAAACTGAGCATGGGAGAACAGGTCCTTGGTTTTGACTTCAGCCTTTAGGCGACCTCCACACTCTGAACAGAAAAGTTGAGTTGGACATTTTGTAGGCAGTGTTGATAAGCTACAAGTGCAGCTGCTGTGGTTAGTGGTCTCTGGCTCACTTGTGGTTTTACAGACATCCAGATACAAAGAATTCTTAAACACGCTCTGTTGTTTTACATATGACTCATAGTCATTCTCAGACAGGGTGGTGAATTTTGTGCAAAACTAAATCCCATGCGCATTGCATCCAAAAATCTTTTTGAAGTCTAAAATGACTAACCGAAATTAACTTGATCTGCCCAAAACATGAATGTTTAAAGATTTTACTGCAATCGCTCTTAGCTGATATTGTGTTCTTTCTTCAGAAGGAAGAGAAACCGAGTACTTACCTGCAGTATGCGAAGCCTCAAAGCCTTTCTTCTGCACAGAGTTATCAGAGAAGAAGCGAATGAACAACTTGTTTCCACCAGACGTGATGGGTGGGGGCTTCTTGGTGCCACAGAAGCGACCCAGGCTTGGAGCTTTTCCATCTCGCCCGTCGTAAATCTCAATGTGGTCATAAGCACACTCCAGGTGGGCTTCCATGTCGATCTCATTGAAGGCCTGCAAAAAAAACAAGAGTAGTGATGAGTAGTGTTATAAATAGAAATTATGAGATCAAACTTACACCTCCTTTTATTAATCAAATGACATTATCTTGACAGTGATGTGTGTTATTTCTAGAAAACGTGTCTGCACTGAAAAATAAAAACAATTTAGGAAACAGGAAATGTTCGACTAAATTATGTCGTGCATTGTTATCTGAAAATGGAGAAATGCATGACATGCTTTGATATTTTAAGTATGTTACTGAAAATAATCCAGTGTATGTCAGCAACACAGTAGTCAAAGATGCAGATAATAACAGAAGGGGGAGCCACACATCATCGTTAGGAATGGCACAACAGCTTCTGACATCAGCACAGTAAACACAGATGTCCTCGGTGGATTTAGCAATTCAATTACACAATAAGCCACACACAAATAAATACATGATTGAAGAGTGATTATACAAATTATACAGCGAGCAGGAGGAAGGGACACATACGATTTTGATGCGGTGGCCTGGAGTGGTGGTGAGTGCCCAGGTGCATGCCTTTTTGCTGGGGTATTTATCCGGCCAATTGGGGCTGGTGATGATACCGCTCACACTATTCACAGTGTGATCACAGCCCGCTGTAAAAAGACATCACACAGACCTCTGCATCATGCATCACATCAATATGGAACAGGCATGCATTTACATTACTTCAGTCAAATGGTATCGGACACAAGTAAGCATGCGCTCATTGACCCTAACGGCTACTCAGACTGCAACCACGTCAAAGAGACAAAAATCTGAGGCGAAATACCTTCTTTGCAGTCGTGTTTGTTCTCATGAAGCACAAAGCCACTCCTGCACTGACAGCTGTAGCTCCCGAAGGTGTTGACACACTCATGTTGACAGCCACCGTTCTCCTTAGAGCACTCATCTTTGTCTGAGGAAGTACAGAGAACGCAACCTTGACGCCCGTTTGCTTTAATGAGTGACAGAACTGAGTGAATGAAAAGACTAGGGATGCTGTGCACAGCACTGCCAGAGGACTCACCTGAGAAGAACTGCGCTTTAAAACCCTTTTTGGACACTGTATTGTCTGATTTGAACTCAATGCGCATGTTGTTGTACTGGGAGGTAATAGCTTCTGGTTTCTCTGCCCCACAGAACTTTCCATGTAGCCTTGAATCAGCTGAAAGCCCACTGCGCACCTCCACGTAGTCATACTTGCAAACCTGAGCAGGGAAACAGAGCATGTGAGAGGCTGGACATTTTATTTGATTTTAATTATGAGAGACAGAGAGGAGAGGACGGGTCTATTTGCTATGAAAATGGACAGATATAATACAAAGATAAAGCAAAAACAGAACAAACCCACCCCGTGCCGATTCAAAATAACCCCAGTGCTCACGTCATTGCCCTCAGTCTCAAAGACGTCAAAGAGCAGAGTGATGCGGTACTGCGTGGGGGCAACCAGCTGCCAGATGCAGTTCTTGTTCGGGGGGTACTCTCTGGGCCAACCCGGGCTGGTGATTGACCCATTCAGTTTGGTGATGAAGCCTCCACAGGCAGCTGACAGGAAACACAACATGGGAAGAGACAAGGACAAATACTTAGCTTAGAGATTCAGAAGTATATTCAAAAAAATAAATTATATCACAATATGCAACAGGGCATGTTCCAAATCATATGTTGCAAACCATATAGCCAAAATGAAAGCCCTCTGAAATATCTTTCCTGTGTCCTGAATAAACCCGATTACTGCTTGAGCTGGCTGGCTTGAGTTATGGAATACACATATGTTACAACAACTGGTGCCCCCCATTCCCTCACCTGGCTATATTTATCTAAATTATTGTGCAGTGTTGATCCCTACAAACTGCAATAGATGTTGTGTTGATATATGGATTATAAAGTTATCATATGTGAACATTGGTGAAAGGTTGAAAATACTGGTGAAATACAAATTTTTACATGCAAAGTGAATATGAGGCAAAAGCTCTCAGTCAGACTGTTTGTGTACTGGTTGTTTATGCAAGTTCATATCATAAATGCATAACACAAAATTGTATTCAACCTTTCTTTTCAAATATTTGTGAACTTATTTTAATTTAATTTGCTTGTCTAATTTTTACAGATCTATATTTTCCACAAAAGCTAAAAAACAAATACTCCATAAACCGAATATTGTAACACATAGCAAGCTGTAGAGTTAGCTGACTTTCTCTAGGGGTTGACAGTGGTTAACTAGATATTGTGCAGCTTGTATTCTAGTAGTTAGGCATTAAACAACAACATATCATTTGAGATAAAAATAATGCAGGCATTGTTGTGACTCAAATCTTTAAAAGATAGTGCCCGGCCAGCACAAGCCTCAGTGTTTGCATCTTCCCTAGCTTTTAGGAATGACTGTACTTTTTGTTTTTGGGTGGCTAACTGTGTAAAGTCCTTTAGCATGTAAATTACATGGTGAGCAGGGCTGGTGACTTTTCTCCCTGTACTTACCCTCACAGCTGCGCTTGTCAGCAGCCAGCTCATAGCCTGGGTCACAGGCACACTTGTAGCTGCCTAGTGTGTTGACACAGCGTTGCTCACAGCGACCGTTGTCTGGTTTGGAGCACTCATCCATCTCTGAAAACACAAAGATATGTTAGGACCCTTTTAGCTGGCCCCCTGGCTTACAAGAGAAACCCTCTCGAACAACAGCAGAGCAAAATGGGTCGCACAGAACCCGGTGGTGCAAGTGCAACAAAAATCTTAAAATAATATATGACAGACTGAGAGAACACGTCAGATAAGAGTTTACAACCCTTAACCTCTGACCTTTGAAGAAGTTGGCAGCAAAGCCGGCCTTGTTGACAGAGCCATCTGAAACAAATTTCATCCACAGCTGGTTGGAGCTGGTTTTGATGTCATCTGGCTTGTCGTAGCCACAGAATCGGCCCAGCAAGGGACTGTTTTCAGAGTTTCCGTCACGAACCTCCAGGTAGTCATAGGCACAACTGTCATGTCGTTCAATCTGGCAAAGATTAGAGGGTTTGATGTTAGAGTTGGAAATCTCATTAAGATCATAACATTCACAAAAAGAAAACACTATTTTAATAAAAAGAAAGAGCTGGTGTCCTTACCTCAAAAGACTGGAAGGTAAGGCCTACGTGATAGCCCTGAGCTACAGTAATCTTCCACACGCACACTTTGTTGGGCCTGTAGTCATCAGGGTAGTTGGGGGACTGGATCTGGCCATTGTCTTTCTTCACCTCCCCACCACAGATGGCTGCATGTGACAGTAAAAACAATACTGAGCTCCCTCCATAGCAATATCATCAGCACATGCCTCTGAAAAAAAAGAAAACGTGTGCTCGCTGTTCTGATTTACGCAATGTGGATTAGCTGAAATGCCTCCACCACCAGCTCCCACACACACACACACACACACACACACACAAGCACACATCATCCCTTTGCACAGTCTGGAAACAATGGAGCTGAATCTGAAGGCCAGCCAAAATCTGATTAATGCAGCGTAAAGTGCCTGACACATCAGCAGTAGGTGAGCCAAACACTGGGGATATTACTCCAGCTTCTAGGCACATTGTTGGATGTGTGACTGGCCATGCGTTCAGTCAGCTGAGCTAGAATGGGGTGCAGCGAGGTCGGGTGAATGGGTGCTTACCCTCATAAACGGCAGAGAAACCTTTTCCCACCCAGTTACTGCTGCTGCGGAACTCAATCCACAGTCGGCTGTCGGTGGAGATGATTGGCTCGGGCAGTTTATCACCACAGAAACGACCTGGGTCACAGGTGAAAACACACACACACCAAGACTGATCATCACTGAGAGCTCTGAAATTCCTTTATACAATTATTTACTTCAAAGAATTTAAAAATACTGTGACAGCATAAGAGAGGAAATGGAAAGTATTCAAAAACATGCTGAAAAACAACAACTACACTTACAATCTTTATTATGGCATTTAATATTTGGTAATTCTAATACTGTACGTTCTAGACATGACTGGCTGAAAATAATGGAAGTGTCACTTTCTACTTATGTCACCCATCTCAACTCTGCTTTTACCCTCAAGTTCTGTAAATAATGTTTGATATATTTAAACCCATGTTCAGCTGTCATTATTGTCAATCCTTGTATCAATAGAACAAAAAAAAACTGACAATAAATCAGACTTTTTTTTGGCCTATTGATTGGACAAAACAAGACATCTTGGCGAGGTCTCCTTTTTCTGGTGAATTAAATCATGAAAATGAAATTAATTGTTGTAGCACCAGTATAGTAATCTCCCACTAAAACTGACCTTTGAGAGGCGCCTTCCTCCAGTATCCATCTCGGATTTCCACGTGGTCGTACCAACACAAGTGACTCCTGTACAGATCCATGGAGGTGAAGTTCAAAATGATCTTTAAAAAAATACAAGAAAGCTTGATTACCGACACGGTTCAGGCCAAATGCCACACACTGCTAATGCTCAGACAAATAAGTAGTAACAGACACCACATCAGTAAAAACAGTCAGGCTCGTTTTAAAAAGGCATCTTGGAGTTAATCTGGCACTTTCCTCATGCTCATACCTTTTCCCCTGGTGTGACTGATATTCTCCAGATGCAGTGCATGTAGGCTGAGTATCCATTGGGGAAACCGGGAGAGGAGAAGTTCCCGTTGCTGTCCTGCAGACTGTCCCCACATCCTGTGCACAGAATCAAACACACAGACCCGTACATAAGGCCTAAGCCATGAGCATGATGCACTGCCAATTAGTATCTGCCTGAAAACACCAAATCCACTTATTCAAGCTATACAGACATCGGCTCTGAAGTAAATCCCCTGAAACCCCGTTGCAGAGACAGATGCTGGAATGATAGCACCGAGTGTGAAGTAAAGGGCAGCTCTTTTATGTTCAAAGGCACATCTGCTGATAATATTCACCCACAACTCCGAGCTTTACCCCTCCCCTTCCCCAGCATCTCCAGATGATGATCACACAAAGGAATTGAGAGTGTGAGACACTTTCTCTGAGCATCCTCTGAAAATAAACCTGGCCCACTATAAATAACCCAGCCCCCTCGAGGATGTGATGCATTATGTACGTGTTGCCAGTGAAAACCACCCTTGGTTTGACTGGCAAAAATAAGTGTGCAAGTGTGCGAGGAGGACCGATTACAAACCCAATACACAGCCTTGTGGAATGAGTGAAGGAGGTTCCTGCCAAGTGGGGGAACGATGTGTTTAATTAAGACAGAGAGGAAATGATAGAGTAGATGGTATCTTCAGTTGTCCATCAAGAGAACTATGTATGCATTCATTACTACCGCTGTGTTATCTTTACCTTGGGCTGCATTTAGCAGGAGTAAGGAAAACATCTCCGTCGACTGTTTGCGTTCATAGCTTCCCCCGAGGTTTGTGTGTAAGCAATAAAACGAGGAGCCCTGAGCTACGAGTTGTGTGTAATAATGCTTGGCAGAGGATTTGCCAGTACTAAGCCATTAACAAACTCTCGGGCACACACACCATGGATGACGAACGCTCCCAGGAATGCTGCATGAATGGGAGATCCACGGCTCTTTAAGGATTTGTTTTTTTCCAAAAAACATGTGGAGACTCACTACCTCATCCCCCACAATGTGCGTCAGATCACCCTGACTATTTCTTCGTCACAAGACAGAAAGACACATACAGATTGATTTGAGGTCAAAACTCACAATTCTACATGAAAAACAACACTGGCTGGTCCAATACTGGTGACCATCACTATGTTTATTCATTAAGGTTTAATGTGAGGCCCACAGCTCAGCTATCTTGGCCTGACCTACAATTAACTGTCTGACATCAAATCTATTCAGCAGAAGCCTGTGCTCAATGTACATCTGTTTAGTCTATAAATTCTGTTTACTTCAATGACATTAAATCCTCGCTCCTCTCTGGAAGCACAAACAAAGTGAGTGGTTTAGAAAAGTCCAGCTTATGTAACTCTTAGTGTATAGTCTCACAGTTTACATTTTGCATGTTGTAATGTGCGGACATGAGCGGAGTCGTCAACAATCATTTTCGTTATTGTCTTCTCGAGGCCAGCTGCTTTTGCATTTATCTGGGAAAGAGTGACGACCAACTTCCTGTCCTTGGGTAGTATTTACACTCCTCCCAAATTGTGAGTCTCTCATCGTTGTAGCCAAGGAACCACACCACATCAATAGATGTTTGGCTATTTCAACACAGAGTGCGCTGCATCTAGGGAAGGCAGAAGGAGCTACTGACCTCTCTCTCTCAGGGCTATGTTGCACACACATGCAAAAAGAGAAAGGAAAAACCCATAGCAGACAGGAACCGTCATTTTGGTCTTACTGGAGCATTTGTAGAGTTTGCGAGCCTGTGCGATATCCCCTTTGCTCAGTCTGGTTCTCTGACCAATGGGTGGTCGCACTCCGTTCACATCGTAGCGTGGCAGGATGGTATCCAGGAAGATGCCTCTGTAATTCAGCAAGAGAGACAGTTCTTAATGTCGCATGAAACCCAAAAGGCATGCGCACAGTCCTGATGAACTACTCCAACATGCATGCGTGCCACCAAACATATTTGCTCAATGATTAAGTGATTTGCCACAAAACATGTTTAATCAACGATTAAGTGATTTACCATTGATTAGTGCAATTCAATTACACATTATTTCTAATGGTTTCTAAAGGACTGAGGCTTCTAACTACCGTGATGAAAATGAGCACTGCCAGTCCTGACTTAGCCAAACACAGTGCGGTTGTTTTGTAGAAAAACACTACAAAGACCTTGTCGGCCACAGATAACTCATTTTCATATTCACTTTGGATGAGCTTTTAAACAGAGATGTAATTCTGGTAACTCAGACCACTAACATGCATTTGCTACCACAAAATGTCTTAATATTTTTGTGATTTCTAATGTGAACAGCACATCAAATGAAGTCTGCCAATGTGTCTTCCAGCTAAAACATCTAATGCTAATGGGCTGTTTTTAATGAGATTAGACCAGTGCTGTTATTTTAAAAGAGACAATTAATGACTTTTGATTCTTGTGTAATGTATGTGTGTAATGTATGTGTGTGCTTTTGCATGTGTGCAGCTTGAGAATCTGATATTCATTTTCATTTGTAATTTGCTTTTTCTATCAGATTTGCTCGTCTCTGGCTGAAATGCAACAGATGGACAGTTGCAGTCACTTATGACTGTTTTCCTTTGAGGTCGGGGTCACACGGTCTGTTTCTGAAGTTAATGCTGACATCATTCTTTACACACGTCTGTCCTACAGATGGACCCAAACTGTGAGCTTAGGCCCTTCACCACAATTACTGAGTGATCAAAATAAATTGCACAAGCTGTAAAAGGTAGGCATGTGAATAACTGCCCCAAGTCCAAACTGAAAAATGTAAAAATCAGGTAAAGTATTTACGTAGCTTTAAAAAAAAAAAAAACAAGGCAGATCAGAACAGTTAGTCCAGAAAGGTTCTTTTCACACTGCTGTCTCACTTGACACTTTGCTAGTTTATCATCTCCATTTTTCTAAGTATTGGCGAGCAACGGCCTGGCTCCCTGGCCGTTCCCATGGTGACATGCCTATCAACGCCAGGCATGTGCAAACAGAGCAGCCTGAGCTTACAGTTTAGACTCTGCCTGCCTGTGTGTCTGTGAGCTTCCAGGAGCCCGTATGCTGGCTGTCGGTGAAAAACGCCACTCCAGCCGGTGTCACAGCAGACAAAGGGCACACTGGCAGGTCTCTATTTGAGTTGGCACTGCTCCATGCATCAGTCCTGAAAAATATCTCTGGAGCAAAGGAGGGGGCAGGCAGAGTTGTGGCTCGGGTAACATGCCCAAGACAAAAAGCATGGGGATCAGCCCTGCGTGTCCCCAGGAGACACAGCAAAACATCAAGACAAGCCATGAAATCTTCCGAACAACACCCGCCGCAAAGGCCCTGGCTTCCCACGGTGATTTACTGTAAAACACCAAGCAAACACACTGGCTAATAATGGACTAACAAAGAAAGACACTGGCACAGGTAAATCAGCCAATCAGCGCTTAGAATGACTTGTGAAAAGCTAACAGGAGCCCCTTGTCTGCTAATACAGCTCTGTGAAACATTCCCCAGCATTAGCAGCCCTTCCTCTCTCATGTATAAACAGTCTTATTGATCAACAGTTCCATGAATTAGGATAGCAACAGAAACACAGCTGGAGTGAAAACAGAACAGGGCGGATTACCGGACATAAACATACTTCAGGGCAGGGCCGCTCCGTCGTGCTGCAGGCTATAGTGCATACCACAAGTTTACAAGATCATGAGGTCAAGTCCAAATCTTGACCTAAGAATGACAGCAAGTAAATGGTTTGTCCTGTCTTGTGCTGAGCTGTGTGGAAATCCAGTATGAGATAAAACATCTAATAACACCTTACTTTAAAAAATACAAAAAACTATTTATCAGCAGCAGTGGATTTTATTATTTATTTATATTTATTTTACATTTTATTTAACAAAACCTAAAACTGCACAAAAAAGTGTAGTATTTTAGCTCCCTTCTGTGTGAAGTGCCTTCTCGACCTACAGTTTAGTGCACGGGGCCAGACAGGCATTTCTGTATATTGGCCTACACCCAGCCGCCAGCCTCCATTTACACAAAGATTCCCTCTCTGCTTCCCAGAATCTGTTTGCTGCAAGGGCATGGCAGTTGATTTGGGAAAGTGAGAGAATAACACAGGGCATGGGAGAGCTGGTTGTGGGGGAAAAAAAAAAAAAAATAAAATACATATACAGCTGACATAGAGGGCCAAGTAAAAACAAAAGGACAGCCAACAGCTGGTTCTCATATCAGAGTGAGGTAGTTATGATCATAGTCTGGGCTTACGTGTGCCCACAGATCACATTACACCCACTCTGGCTTACTGAAAACTATTCCTGCTATAGGTAGAACACTGCATAGCTGAAGGGACTGTTCTGTCTGAAAAGCTTCCCCCATTTTGTTTATCTATGCTATAGAGGCATGGGTCAAAATGCAGTTTTCATGCACAAAAACTGAGGCCATATCCTGCACACGGCAACAGGAGGTAACCATAATATTTATTTGTCTGTATGTAACGTTCAGTTGACACAGCTTATGAAATAATTTTATGGACAGTTTGCCGAGAAGCCACTTTGCAGTAGGCGCAGCAATGATTTAGAAATGACAGTGATGACTCAGAAGTTGAATCTGAGTCAACTTTTCCCCAAGAGGTCTATTTTGGCTTAGCAGTCATCCAGCTGGTAAAAAACACTTTAAATTACCCACAGCCTAAGATGACGAGCGTGACATCCCAAACTGACCAGTGTTCAGTGTCATGGGGCTTTTACTAGTAAGAGCCTTCCTCTGATGCTACAACACCCCTGTGTAGTGCCGACTGACAGCACAACATCTGGAGGGCCTTCCTGTAGCATCAGAAAGGGTGCAAGGAATGAGGTCAACTGGTGACAAAACTACTCTATGCAACATGTTTCCAGTATCTAACAAATTCAATACCAAATTTGGTTTCATCTGGTTCTCAACAGTTAAGTCATTTATGTCTATCAGTTCATTTAGTCCAAAGTCTACGATACACAAATTTAGAGTCATGTGAATCTATTTACTGAGCCTGGGGAGCATTAGAACTTTGGCAGAACCTTTCCGACATATGTAATGTAAACACTAATTGAGACAATAACATGTCTACTTCTCCATTCCTTGCCGTATGCATGTGATTATTAGGGGTTGACCTAAATGGTGCTTGGAGTGCAGAATACATGTAGTAGCAAGCCATATATTATAACACCTGAGTGCTATGAAGGTGCTGAAAAGCTTTCCGGCAGACATAGGGAAAAAAAATCCGAATGCCTAGGGTGAACATCGTGAAACGAATCATCAAAGCTTCTTCAAAGGGCCTTTAGGATCATAAGGAGGTGGTCCATAGTATGAAAGTACAGATTTTAGACGACGCTTCACATAGCCTTGAAAGTTGTTGTTGTGATGATGCAGGGCTGCGGCTTCTGGGCCAGCCCAGCACCAGGTCCGATGTAGCTTTATTGGGGAGAAAGGGGAGCCTTAATTTAAACAGGCTGTGCGAAGGACCTAGCACAACCCAGAGAAACACTTTCATTATGGCTACAAAAACTGGCTTTAACTTGAAAGACAAAATGTAAAATACGAATTGTATAAGTAAGTTTTTGAGAAACGTTGGATTTTAATAATTTTAGCTTGTGTTTTAAGCTTTTTTTCCTACTGACGGCTAATGACGCAAAAGCCAGAATGAGAGTGAAATGTGTTTAAGGATACTGCTCTGGATGCCAGAAGGTAAAAACCAATGAAGCAACTACTCAGTTAGATGAGAAGCTGACAAATCTACTCTGATCCACTCTGAGTCCGACAGGAAAAGCTACATGGAAACGGACATGTCAGAATTCTTGCTAAAAGTTACATCACGCAAGTGGGGTGTTTTTTTTACCCTCAGTATTCCCAATACAGCAAGTAACTTAATCTTCTCCAAATATTACATAAATCACATTAGTGTTTCCCCAGTTTCCTTGTAGCCCAAGGCAATGTGAGTATTGATTGTTGAAAAAAAAAAAACCTCCAGCCAAAAGAAACAGACAAGAAAAGGAGAGTCCTTAGTTCAAAATAGAAGCTTTTGTAGGAGCTACTTTACAAACATCCACTTAAGACCCACCTTATCCCAAGAAACCAGTTTCTATCTCTTTGCTGAACTCAAAAAGTGACAAAACAATTCAGATCCAAGACAGACATTCAAAGAACAGTAAGCCTTTTCTAAACTTGATGTCCTCAGGCTACATGTTGGTCTTCTAGTGATTTATTATTGAGGAGAATTAAGTGTTTCATTCTTTCTTCTTCCCAAGCTTCGGGATTCCTGCCACGTTACTCAGCAGCAGCCCATAGACACAGATCTGGTGTATTGCAGACCTATCTTCTTCTTTCGGCATAGTGTAGTGGTCACCACAGTGGATCATCTGTTTCCATCTGGCTGGCCAACCGGGCTGGGCCCCACCTGCCATGTAGACGTGATGATTCGTATATACATTTTTTTCTTTTACGCCGGATGCCCTTCCTGACACAACCTTCCCCATTTATCAGGGACTGGAACTGCCAATTAGGAACTGGACTGGCTTGCGCATCCCCAGTGGCTAGGGAGCAACCCAGGGTTTAGCATCTTCAACATTTGAATAGCTACACACAGCACGTTGATTAGTATTGGGGGGAAGATGTCGATCTTAGGAACGTTCTTAAAATCACAACATAGTCACAACGTATTCTTTGCTCAGGTAAACAGAAAATGGATAGTAACCATGGCAACGACTTCTGTGCGCTACACAGCTGTAGCCTATTTAACTTAAGTTAATTAAAGGCTAAATAACTTTACCTGATAGGCCTTCACCTAGTTTTGCAACTCTGCCATGCGAATTCCCTCCTGTTGATGTCCTATTTATTAAACAGTAGCCTAAGAGGTTCTGGAAACTCACAAACAGCGAGGATCAGTCTCTCTTCCAATGATTTGTGCTCCTCTTGCACACAAAAAGTTTAAGACAATTCAACTTTGGCAGCAGGCGGGCGTGTGTGTGAGGCGACCACTTCACCTCACTCTAACAGGGACACTTGCTACTGAACATAGACTGTTTAGCTGCTCGCTGATAAATAAAAATGTTTCTGCTGATGCCTGTTCAGAAAAAAAACAACAACAAGAAAACAGATTTTTATATATGTTAAAATGTTGCTCAAAAGGTGCCTGTTATGATTTTATGATCATAACAGGCTCTGGACTCAAACTTACTTTAACAAACTATAAAAGACAAATAGCTTTGGTTTTATATTTGATTACATTAATGTTTAAGTTGAGATTTACAAAATATTGTATGGCTACTGTGTAAAGGGAATACTGCTGGTAAAAAGCACCTTATTTGTTTAAAGTGTTTGCAAATTAAATTAAAAGTGCACAATACACTACGTTAGAATTCATTATTCAATTTTGCGCATAACTATGTGATTAAAAATTTTAAATCGCTGCTTAGCACTGAATAAATAAATCTATATAAAAAGTTATAAAACTCTTTGAGCAGAAATAGAAAACAGGATCATGGCTTAAAAGGTTGCAGCAGAGTGGGAAACAGCTCGGCCTGACTTGATCTCAGACTCTTGGCTTGACTCCTACCTGGAGAATGTATTCCTGGCGTAGTGCATGATACTGTCAAAGTCATAGACTTCCCCTAAAGAGTCCACCTCCCCTGGCTCCATCTTCAAAAAGTTATACTCCTGTCCTGTGGAAGAAAAAAAAAAAAGGGAAATACGCAGTTGAAATATGAAGCTGAGTCATACTGTGCAACCATATGTATGTCAAAGGTGACCACAGTTCTACTCAGCCCAAAAACTGTCTCATACAAAAGGGTTGCAGATATAAAAACAGCCACCTGCATTAATGCAAAACACAGCCACTTTGCCAGGAATATTTTATGCATTTTAGGATGACAAAAGGTTTTAACATTTCATATTTTATAGGCAAAAATGTCAAAACGCTGGCCTTGATACTAACTGTCACATTTAGCCATTTAAATACAGTTGACAAGTTCTAGAAACACTTGCTTTAATAGAAATCTGGAGGCTGACGATGGCGTATACCCCACTGGTGTTTTCTTTTTTCTCTTTTTACCATCTTAGCCCAGATTCTCTGTGTGTACAAATGTGTTATTTTTATTATTTTGTCTCTTACCGCATCTTTCCAACATTATTGCTGAGGGACTGCTGCAACACCTGTGCTCCTACCTGGTTGAATGTTGTCCCTGATAATGCTGACGTGTTCGTCTCGGTCAGGCCGTGTGTGTTCGTGCCAGAATCCAATCACATGACCCAACTCGTGCACCACAATGCCAAACTTGTCACAGTTTTTCCCAATGGATATGGCCTGGGGGCCACCTCCACGACGCCCCACATAGGAGCAGCACCTATGAATCAGCAACCAGACGCACACACAGAGGCAGCGTTAACAAGGTCAAAATATAGTGACTTTACGTTTTATTAAATGAACCAGCAAGTGGAAACTACAGCGGGAAGCCAAAAAAAAAAAAAGGCAGGTTTCCCAGGTGTGAAGAAGAAGGGATGTGTCTTATATAAGCTAGCTCATATATTTCAAAATGCTATATATGTAAATAATGGAGCTTGTAATGAGAACGACATTATCTTAACAACCTCTCATGTGTTTACAGGAAAGCTGTACGAAGTGACCAGTCATCCACACATACAGCAGTGACATTCATTCATCCGTCTGCCAATACAAATGCTGAGAGTGATGGTGGACGCTGGCCGGCTGCAGTGCTCCATCTCAGCGTGACATGAAAGGTTCAGTGTGGGAGTCTGGAGGACGGGCACGCACACACACACCACGGCCGTGTCGGCCAGACAGCCGCTCTCTAATTACTCCGAGCCTAGCCAGGCTCTCCTGAGACACGCCTTGAACTTTGCAGAGGACAGATGGGGGCCTGCTGAATATGCAGCAGAGTCAAACGTTCCCACTGCTAACCACTGCCGCCTGCGTGGATAATGTCATCCCTGTTGCTGTAGAGGCCAGTTACGAGGCTAAAAATGGCTATCAACAGTTGGCCGGAAAAAGTTCAGTTTCATGAGCTGCATCCGCTTTCTGTTAAGCTGTTTGTGTTGAATGATACATATCAGTGGGAGAGGTACATTGTGCGTAATGACATAATGGTTCCAGCTTGTGGTCTAAATCCGTGTGAGGTTAAAACATGGGAACAGGGAACATTTTAAGTTTGTGTGTCCCCTGGGAAACTCTCAAATACTTCTTCTGACAGCTTTGGCCTCTTTCCCCCCCGAAATCTCAAATTAATACATTTATCTGGTTTGCGTTCCCAAAAGCAGCAAGTGCTTTAATTAAAAAAAATGTTTCATCATTAAATAAAAACAGCCCTGCACGCCTTCACAGGTTGTCGCTTAGCAACAACAAAAGCCACAACCAGCACTTTCCCTGAGTATCTGCTTAAGAAGAAAGAAAGAGTGGACACAGAGCCAAACTTCAGTGGAGTGCCTTAAACAGGGTTACGGAGAGGCTGAGGAAGTCTCCCGCTTGGGTGCAAATCTGTACACCATGTATGACACAAGTGCTCAGTGACTGATAAAAGTGTGATGAGGCACAGGAAACATTCCTTGACACTGAATGGTCGTCTCTCTCAGGACTGGTAGGGGGCTGAAATAACAACTCACACAGAGAGTGCGAACAGAGAGGATGAACAATGGAGAAAGGCTGCGGAGCAGGAGGCAAGGACTTGTACTTAGGCGCTAAATAATTAGCTGTAGATAACGAAGGCTCAACAGAGGCCGACCATTGTTCGGTTCCTTCACGTGGGAGCTAAAAATCCCACTGACTCACCCACATGGTCGGTATGTGAAGACAATATAGCTCTCCTCCTGCATCCTCTCAATAAAGGTCACACAGGTGTGCTTCTCCCAGTGCCGCATGGCTTGGCGGAATATAGCCCGCTGGCTGCCTGAATGGGATGACAGAGGGCGAGATCAGTGAAGCAGACCCCACCCCACCCCACCCCACCCCACCCCACACCACACACAGCATTTTATAGAGAAAAAAAAAGGGGGGAGATGAATAGAAAAGGGGATAGTTGAAGCAGCTTTAAGACATGGAAATGAAGTCACAAGACGTATACCAACATAATGTAAGCCTATTTAATAATATTGCCATTTCGTAATCTTGTATTTATTATATAAAATTGCACTACTTATTCTGCTTTTGAATGATTACCTAGCATAACTTTTTTTAAAGTGACATGACTAGATGACAGTGTATGTCTTTATTTCTTTATTCTTTTTAGAGAAATTAGGATCAGTTAAAGATGATGCCTCAATACTTTATTTTCTGAAATAAGGTGAATTACAGAAGCAAGACACCATCAACATGTTTTCATGTCATTTTAATCACATCCAAGAATAATGTTTTATACTTTTGAGAATTGGTGATTGTTAAGAGATATAAATGTTGACTTTTGATTATGCATGCGACATTAGATCATGTGCATGAATATACTCTTTGTTAAAAATAAGAAGTGATTCTTCCTCAAAAGGAGGATTAGTAAATAATTGTTACTTACCACTAAAGTTACCACTGATGACATAGGGAATAACACCTTCAGGCCAAACACGTTCAGGTCTGGAGGTGGCAGCCCTTTTTCTGCGGCGTGAACCTTGCCTATTTTGGCTACTCTGATTGGTTGATCCTGAAGATTTCAAATTAAGACAACAAACAAACAACAAATGATTCAAGTCATGTCTTCGTCAGACAGAGCAAATGTTTTTCCAACATTTTTATGAAGAACAAATATGCTTTCCCCTTGGATAGTTGACAAATGACAAAGAGAAGTTTTTTTCCTAAAACTAAAGGACAATATTCACGGTTTGATGTCATTCATAAATTCTAATTATTATTTCTCATTTAGGAAATTACATTTACTCCCTTAAAGAGACATTTGTTCAAATAACATTGTTGCTGAATCCTTTCTTCTTTCAAATTAATTTCACCATTTTAATGTCACTCAAACGCACATAAATGCAGCGTAACCATGGAGACTAAGCTCCCACCTAAACCTGGTGATTATTATAAGAAACATCCTTGTGAACCACATTTAGCACAATCAACCTATTGTACTTCATTATGCTGCAGAACAGACGTAACTTATTTTGAAGCCTTTAGATGCAAACAGTTATAAGGGGGAGGGTGGAGGCTCAAAGACAAAAAAAAACAATGCAAAGTACACATGTTTTTTGTTGGTTTTTAATTGATTTACTGAATTATGCAGCTTTGTGGCAAAATAATGGAAAGTTTTTCATCAGTGAAATAATTACTTGACATTTTATGCTCTGTAGTAAGTCATTAAAACAATAACGTCATGAATACAAACTGATAAAAGTGTCACAATGGTGTGGTGTGTTTTAGATAATCTAACTAAAGGATTGCATTATACCAGAAACTGACGCATTAATGTATCATTTCCTTCAGCAACATCCCATTTCAACAGAAAAAATGGTGAACTACAGAGAATGACACCATCAACATGTTGTTTTTGTGTTATTTTACCCACATCCAGGAATACTGATTTACAGTTTTGAGAATTTGTGACCTTAAAAGGAAATAAAAGTTGAGTTTTGATTATGCATGCTACATTGCATCAGCATACAAAAATATATCCTGTGTTATAAATGTAGACTTCTTTCCATATAAGGAGGATCTGTCAATGTGTGTAGGAGAGAAAACTTCAGGAGTCTGATAACCAAGTCCGAGGACTGAACTGAAAAAGATCTTTAAATGCAATTCATGCAATGCAGGAACTTAATGGATGTGTTGGGAAGAAGTCATTTTAAGTCATACAATTAATATTTACATAAAAAGACAATGCACAGCTGTACCTTTATATTGTTCTTCCTATGTTTTTTCATTTGACCAAAACATTTAGGATAGTGATAGATAAATCTGATGTGCTTTGGAGGGGACGCTGGAGATTTTCTTTCTACATATAGACTCAAACAGCAGATGTCCCCTAGTTTCTCATATTTGGGTGAAGGTGCTCGAGTAAATTAAATCTGTCAGTGTTTCACTTTGATGAAAGCCTGCAGAATCCCCCATGGTACATTGATGCTTGTTCAGGATTTAATAAATTATTAATTTCACATTTATTTAAAACAATTAATTAACATGTCGACCTCTATTCATTATGGAATTTTATATGATTGCTGCAGAAACTGAGTAGGGATTTCTGTCACAATTTCACCTACTTTAATGCTGTATGTAGAAGGGAAATAGTCTGAGGAGGTACTTTATTGTGACACATCACCTGGATGACCCTGATAAAGGGCCACAAGCTGAAACATGTTGATCACACTACTACAGTAAAAGTATCACTGTGGAAACGAAAACCAGTACATCTGGTTTCAGTACTATTCTGCACAAGGGTTGTTTCATAACAATACTCTTCTTTTCTAACAAAATTTGATTAACATGCAAGCCACAGTTTGCAGCAACTTTTTTTGAATTTACTGGAACAATGTGTTCTGTTGAATTTCAGTCTGCAGGAGTAAACCTTCGCAGCCTGGCGAGATCAATTAGCACGTTCACTTGTGCATGTGTTGAGGGAAAGTCTGATAACAGCCAAATCTGCTCAGTTAACTGATAAGAAAAAGTGCTGGGGAGACGAAACTTGTGGAAGATGTGTTAATTACAACAAGATGATTAAATCTACAGCCTTCATTCATTTAGTTAGATGGGCAAGGTTTTTAGGGTCAAAGGTTTTATTATTATTATAGAGTTATTTATTTAACCATATGTTAGCAGGGCTCTTTAATTTACAGCATGTAGCACAGACAACAGCTCAGATCATGTGAAGGGGGATATGACCACACCTGTATCAAAGAAGGAGTTAACCAAACAGCTGCTATGTTCAGGTTTATGATAAAGTGAGCAAATTCATGAGATGTCCTGTGAGATGAAGTGACAGACAAGACTAGACAATTTGAATTCATTGACACCACATTGAAATAAATGAAAGTCATGATTTGTTTTGTTTCCCTAAATAAGGATGGTGTGTTGAATAACTCTTGTCAATACTGTGCATATACAGAGAAGAGTGAGTGAGGGATACAAAAAAAAAGATTTTACTTTAGATGTTTTTTAATGTAACTTGACAATGTTGTACGTAATGTGTTGATTCACAACTATGACTGAAACATAATACTCCTGGAAGATTTAATTAAAAAGTATTGTTTGTACTTTGGATTTAAGAGGACCTCTGTGGTGACCTAATAAAGGTAGACACAATAATGTGTAATGGTTATCTTGACCACTAATCAGGACTGTGTATTGTATATTCTGACATATACTTTAGTGACAGATTGTCTGTGCAGCCTGATGAATGTACATTAGAACAAACCATTACAGTGAATAAATGTTGTGTTCATGCTTGATGTGTTTTCAAAAGAACTTATGCAACTGCACTCATATTTCATTTTGAACACTAGAGTAGCCTTTCCACTACACAACAATTAGATGTGTAGTGACTAACCTGCTCAAGTGGACAAATGGATATTCAGAGATGAGTGCACACACAGTTTGACTATGTTGCAGTCCTGAGTCTCCTCTTAACTCCCCACCCCAGAGGTCACTATTAAGTCTGAAAATCTTACCCAGTGGATATGTTTAGAGCAGTTGAAATGTACTTTAAAGCCTGCAAAATGTTTATTTTCCTCAACATGCTCATTAACTCGAGTGAAAAGCAGCAAACCAAAACCACGGCAACACGCACCTACTTGTTGATTCATGCTCACCTATAGTTTATAGGATTGTGAAACCTATTGCTCCATGTTGAGCCACAACAGCTTTTCATTTTAAGAACATTTAACCTGACAAAGCTTGGCAATTACTGTCAAACATGGTCATACAGGTGTAGCAAAGTACTGTGATAACATGACAGTTGTAGGCATAAGCATTTAAAGAGAGCTTGTGAAAAACACAAAGTGCCATCCGACAGGTGATTCTGCCAACTCTCCGCTGGAGATGATCTGAGTGGTTTCACAGTTGCAGTGTTAGAGAGTAAAATGTGTACAGAATTATTCCTCAACCATGTTCATTTCAGCGGTTCTGTTTCAATTTTATCTAGAGTGACAAGCCAAAACACTTTGCCTCAGTGCTCTAATGAGGAACTTTTCACCTTAAGTTGTAAATCTTTGAAGCAGTGGTTCTGGTGTTACCTGTGTCTGTGTGATTAACAGTCAGAACGGTCCTCTGAGCCAGATCTATTATTCTGTCCACTTTAAACAATCGCAGGTCCTCCTCGTCCAAAGCAATGTCTCCTAGAAAGGCAGCTGAAACAGACAAATAGAGATAGCACGTCAGACGATTGTACATCAAATCCACAATATGAGTATCGGTCTGAGCCGCCCAGAATTGCCTCAAGCTTTTCCTGCCGCTCAGACTGAGTAGGCTGCACGGAGGCCCAGTCAAAGCACTTGAGGAAGGCCTAGAGCGTGTTACACACATTTAAAAATATATACTTCATTCCTTTCTTGACTGATGTCCTGTTTACTCTTGCCTTGCTGTGAAATAGAAATAGAGTTGTGAAACAGCAGTGTGTCTGTTTGGATAACAGGAAGGTCGCCTTGTCTGGACTCCAAATTATAGGATGGAAATGTAAGCAACATATTGCACACGACTCATGAAGATTCATAATAATGAAGACAGTATGAACTCAGAGACCAGACCACTGACGTGATTAATTGAGCCATGTTCAGTCCAGATGTTACCAAACAACAAAACTCGCACTGTGTGCGCTTTGGCGTCCATGGATAGTTAATGAGAGCTATCGGATATGATACAGTGAGACACTGACCCTGCCTCAGTGGCGTAATATGGGGCACCTTGAACAAGTAATAGCTCTTTAATGAGGCCAAGGAGAGGGAAAATAACCAAACAGTCCCACTTTATGAGGAATGTGTTTTATGGGATTCCTTAGAAAATGCTCCATTTCTGTGGAGGATAAGCTAGGAGTCCTCTCTGCAGAGACAAGGCACTCAGTTTTTACAAGCTTTTAACACCAGCACGTCTCTAGAATTTATGGCCAGGCTTGTATGCAGGAGTTGGGGGGGGGGGGGGGGGGGGTAGAGGGGGAAATGTTGGGGGTGATGGGAGAGACAGAGGGGGAAATAAGGGCAAAGAGGTGGCACTGTAATCCATGTCTGAACAGGAGAGGACAATGAGAGGGGAAGGGAAGGGAAGAGAGGAAGAAGGCATATCCCCTCTGCCCAAACCACAGCTCTGAATAGGGAAGGCAGATGTGGAGCAGAGAGAAAATAACAGCCTTCTGGGTTTGTGTTTGGAAGTTAGTGTGATGAGGAGAGACCAACCCACAGGGCTAAGGAGACTGGAGAACCACTAAATTGTAACGTTAATGGGAGTGATTTACAGTGGTTGTGTTTGTCAAACGTTTGACTCTGTAAATCTTCAACGTGTCACCCCAATACAAGCTTCCCTTACTGTGAAATACACAAGGAAATGTGTTTTTAAATGAAACAATTAATCATTATCTCCTACACTCCTATAAAAGTTTGACAGGAGACTGAGACTAGACAAAAAGAGATGAAATGCACAATAGGAACAAAAGACAAAAAACACTTGGCTCGCATCCCTTTGGCAGATGCAGGCTAGTCTTCCTCTCTGCAGGTCGTAGAGGATGCACAGCTGAATGTCTGTCTTTGGGATTAGAGGCTAATGACAGCAATAAGAGACCGTGTAGATCACTACCGGCAAGACAGGGCATGTACAGGACAGGTTTAAATTCCAGTGGTCAAAGGGATCCACTAATTTGTGCTCACAAAAAACACTAATTCACTCCAAATCCCTGAGACACAAGACAGACTTCTCACAATCAGCACTCTTTCTGACAGCCACTGCCAAAAACACCACTGATAAGGGGAAGCTACCAGATGTCGTTCAGTATAGGATGGAAAGGCTGACTACAGAAGGACATTTTTCTCTTTTATCTTCACATTTTTCATTTGATTCCCAGAAGAGGCTGAGTGCTGAAAAGAACAAGCAGTACTCAACAATTATTTCCAAGTTGCTGTCATATAAACATATAAGCGTTGAGAAAAAGTATTCAAAACAATTTTAAGAAACTCTTTTGCTCTATATTGTCTAAAGAAAAACTGAACAACAATTGGAGGACGTTTCATTTCACATGTAGTGTCAGTCCGCACATATTAGCGGTGTTATGTGCAGGCTGTGACCAAATAATGAGGTGCAGGCTTTCTCCCACCCCCATGAGGTTCACACAGGGTTGCGCTCTCTGCCCAATCATCCACCACTGTGCTGAAGACAGGCCGGTTAATCCGCAGTGTCATTGTTCTCAGACAACACTGGAGATGGAAGTGAGCAAATGCACGGCCTGGCGGCATTAGGACTCATTTCCCCCGGGCACAGCAGTCGTCCTGGAGACGCTGTTGCAGGTTTATGGAAAGACTCGTAGGGATTGTGAATTAATCCCCTTGTCTCCTGGCTTTAATTATCCACAGACACACGGTTTTAGGAATCTTTTGTATGCATCTCTGGACTGGGATTGAGGACAGGCTATGGAGAAAGGTGATAAACTCATCTAGATACAGAGTGCTGTAATGATATGAAGTAAAAATGTGTTGTTCTGTAGATTAAAAACCAGTGATTCTGGCAGATGGCAAGTGATCACCATAGAGTACAGTGCCGCATGTCTTTCCAAAACATTATTCATTACTTAAATGACAACAGCTGCAGCTCTAATTCTAATATCTATGCAGAAGAGTAGGGTTCTAGTTCATACCTTTTTAGTCAGAAAAAACAGGCATTTAAGTTTCCATGAAAATCTAACAGACTAATGAGACTAAAATGTAATATGTGACAATGAAATGATGATTATGAAATGTCGGCCTGAACATGTATGTGTGATGAAGTCCAAACTGTCCCCAGTCATTTAATTTTTTTAGTTAATCTAGCCCATCATAATCCTTCTCATCTCAGACTGCCCCCATCAATCAGCGCATCCGGTCAGCTTACACATGAGATCTCAATGAAATTAATCCCATTGATTCGTGTAATGCCCGAGCCTCGACCTCTGCGGTGTTGAGATACTCCAGGACTATTCCCATAAATCTCCTTCCGTGTATACCAGACCATGACATCTGCCACCGAAACCTACACAAACATCAATACTAAACCTAAAACACCAGCCTATATTTAGAAGGCCAGCTCCACTGTGAGGTCACGGTTTGCTCCTTGTCATTTAGCACAGGCTTTTCCCCTATAAGACCTAAAGATGAGCGATGAGAAAGCCTGGCCAATATGTAAGTCTGGAATGCATCACAATACACTGGCACCGCCTTTCACAGCCTGTGTTTGGTAACAAGCGCTACATTTGAATTCCAATAGAGACCAATAGCATACTGCATAAAGGTGATTACCATCTGATGACAGTGTATCACTTTTCAGGTTTCATTCTGTTCCAGGTCTTTCAGACAAATATTGGCCCAGGGCGTTTAAAAACTACATGAGGGAAAAAAAAGGATAATGCAAAATAAGGAATGATGAATTGTAAAATGGGGGCATGTTGTTGTGTAAATATGGTACCTCTCTCCTCTGTAAAAAAAAAAACAAAAAAAAACACCAGCTGTTATTTCCTCAGCAAATGCTCACCTTGACATTTCCTAAGACTGCAATTTGAGCCCAATTTGAGAGAGTGGAAAAGCCTGCTTACCTACACTTTGCTCATTTCAAAAAGTTAACTAAACGTATAATTAGAAGAGAGATTCTGGCTCGAGCTACAGCGTGAGATCCGAGTAATTATTTTCCAATAAAAGCCTGAAGTCTCATCAGCCACAAAGCCACTAAGATTAAGACCGAGTTACTGTCATCACACTGCAGCTTCAATCTTACTGACAAAATGAGAGTGGCTCCAGATGCAAAGGGCACACAGCAAGAGGCTGCTCCCCTTTAACATTTCATACTCCATCAAGACCATTAGTTGATTGGATTTCCCAGCTCATCCCTGCCACTGATTACCGATATACCCTACTGCCAGTCGAACCCCCTGTAATGACTCATCAGCTCACCAGCCATTTATCTTTTTGAATGTCAACGATGCACTGTATTTGAGCTCCTTACATTCAGTAGATGAATAATTCATCGGCACACAGCAGGGATTTTCACCTTTGACTTATTTTGAATAACCAGACTTTATATATTTCTGGTTTAGACAACAGACTAACAGATACTCGTACAGTCTGGTGTGAGCAGGTTTTCTCAGAACAGATGTCCAAAGCAAAGTTTAAAATGGGCATGTGGATGAACTGAATCTGGAAGATATCTTCAACCCTCAACACTTTCCATATATCTGCAGCGGAAGACACCTTAAGTATTCCCTACAGGGGGAAGGAACAGAACAACAACTCTTCCAGATGAACAGCAACGTAGCACAGATGAATTATTTAGAAAAAACAAACAGCGGATTATTAAAAAGTGACTGTTAAGCTGCTCATTATGGTAGGCTAACTGGGGATCCTTTGAGCCATTTAAATGAGATCTCCCAAAGCATTTGTTGTTACTTGGGCCACAGACTTGGTATTGATGTAGTGCAATATTAGTTCTTTCTTACCTCTGACGACAAACATATTGTTCTAACTAATGCAGCGAGATCGTGCCAATAGATTGGCTCCCTAATTACCTGAACCCTGCGGAGAGAGAAGTGGCAGGGGTCCTGTAGTGTAAAAAAAACCCCACCCAGTGTGGGCTTGTCTATGCAGCCTGTATTCCATGAGAAAAGAAAAGCATCTGCTTAAGTGTCGCTTAAAAGCCCAACAATGAAGTTCAACAGGCAGCCCCATCACATTGCATAGACTCAGTATAGGACTGAGGGATGGAGCTGGGTAACGAGTGTCATCTGTTTTGAGCTCCCATTTTCAGAGACTCAGATGAATGAAATCCTGAGATACAAATAAATCCAAAGCTTACAATTTTGTGAAAAGAGGCAATTCACAGTCAACACAACCCAGCGGTCTGGGTCGACTTACTGTTAAAAATTCATGTTGATGCTTCTTAGCGGAAGATTGTTTTACATCTTACCATCACATTATAAAGCTCTCCTGCTACCCAAGTGACTGTCTGATGAGCGCTCCTAATGTAGGAAGTCACAGTGGCTTTTCAGAGGCCCTTAACTGCAAGTGACACTTGAGCGAATAAAAAAAAAAAAAAAAAAAAAAAAAAAACAGACTTGCGAGAAAATAAAAGCGCTGAAACATTGTTAAAGAAGAATCAGAAAGAAACAGACAGGCTCCGACCTCAAATAGGGAGAGTAATGACGTAAGTGTGAGTTGACAGCAAAAAAAAAATAAAAAATCTTCAGAGGAAGCAGGCAGATAACCTACCAAGGCCCCTTGTGAATGGCCTGCACTCACCTCAGCTGGGCTGGTGTGGCAAAGTGCGGCTGGCCTGCCCTCCAACGTCCAGCCGTGCTTTCCCTTGGCACAAGGTGAATGACCTACAGTCTGTGTGAAGTGTTTGGGCCAGTCAGAGGAGAGAGCTGGGGCCCAGGGAGATGAGAAAACCACTTGCATAAGAAAGGACAAGAGGAGAAGGGGGTGTTCAGGTTGCCCTGTCTGCTGCCAAAGCCACAGCAGCACAGACGCAGAAGCACGTATCCAAAGCTTGACCAACAGACGGCAAGGACAGACAGGGCTGTCACAGCAGTCTTTAGTAGATTAAGGTGTCTGCTTTATAAATGAATGCATCCATAAATGTCAAACCAGTCACTGCATTTTGTGATTATCATTTAAGTAGTGCAGACAATGAGCGTGACTGGTTCTCATCCATTTTTCATTTTGAAAATGGGTGGATATAATCTCAGTGGGTTGTTTGAGTCTTAAATGACTTCCTGGGATGCTGCCAAGTTTTGAGTTCTGCAAACTAAGGAATTTTCCACTGGTTAACTTCCTAAATAGATGGCATTACTTCAGTGTTACTGCACTGCTCGCTTCAATCAATGCACATTTCTATCATGTCTGGTACAGTGATGAGTTATTTAATCCTTTGTAAATGTTAACATTTTTGTGGCTTAACCTGGGAGGAGTGGCATGCATGCGTTGTGGCAAGAAATTAAGAATTTACTGAGCACATTTTAAATAATCTGAGGGAGGGAAATGGCCACCACTTGGTCAATTATCCAACTGACCAGCTGTCATAAATTAGACAAGTATCACAAATATTCACAAGTCGTCTTATTTATCACAAACACTGGAATGGGAGTCATTATACATCACACCTGCATTCACTTTCAGTGCACATTTTCCCCAATCAATTACTAAAAATCCTGACAACAAAGAACAGTGTTAGTCAAGGACAGCCATACATACCAAGGCAAATTCCTCGTATGTGAAAATGTACCTGGCAAAAAACCTGTTTCTGATTCTACAGAGGACAAGCATAAAATGCACTCCTTGCAGAGATTTACTGCATTAGAAACTTCACACGGCACTTAAGCATTTTCCTGAGCGGAAGCAGCAAAACATGAAAATGCTGACCTCAAGGCCACCGAAAGCGATCGAATAGACTCTGAGGATGAGGGGGAAAAAAACAGAGAAAATCAATAATCCAAGAATCATCCATACAGTCCATACTAGTTATGGACATTAGTGCGAGTAGCCTATGGTAAAAAATATTTTCTCTGGTGTATTGCAACTAAGTGAGGGGGAGTAGGGAGTAAAAGGGAGAGCTAAGAGATCTTGAGACATTTTGCTGCTTAGTAGGAAGGAGAAAAGCAGGTGGGTGTTGAGCTGGAGACGGGGAGGGTAAAGAGAGTGGGAGTTTGTGCTAGTGACCGTCTCCCAACCACCTGTCTGCAGACGTGCCCAGGGGAAACCATAAACAAAACTGTGCTCCACTCAAATGGCACTTAAAACTGGATTAGTAATAACGATGACATCCTCACAAACAAGACAATGACGGCTTGGGATTATCGAGTGGGAATGTCCCTGCTGAGACATTTCCGTTAAATATCAACAATTTCTTGGAAACAGTCAGAAAAATTGCTTGAAATATAAACAGCATTGTCAAGCCTGCGTCAGTTTACCATTAAGTCTTAAGGAGTCATCTGAACATCACGTACAGTAAATCCACACCAGTGATCCAAAACAATCTGTTACAACCACTTGAATGGTTCAAATTAAAACAGTGAAGCACAAACCGGAAGCAACATCTTCAGTGACTTCAACATGGGATGTGGTTCATCTGCAGCCTGACCTTTGTCATGTTTATGTAAAGCCACAACACCCCTAAAGCCCAGTCTCTGCGTCTCCCTCGACACTTACTCTTCTTCTCAGGGGCAAGATGAAGAAACCAGATAGGAGGGAAGCTGAGAGTCAGGCGACTGAATTGTGTTTTACACTGCCACATCAGAAATTGTCAAATGCCAAATGAGTAAGCTCTTCCAGTACTTTAGAGGTCATTTTGACTGAAGCAATGTGAATCTCTCTGTATCTGTAACCTGAATACTTTCACCAGATGGAAAACACAATCTGTTCAAACTCCCCCAAAGGGATTTGGCAAGACAGGGAGTTCACAGTACACAGACACACACACACACACAGGGGAAAAAGATTACATTGACAATAAAGGTATGCTTTTGCCAAAAAATGGGAAAATATGCAGGTCTCACCAAAGCAGAAAATAAGCAGACATATTTATACCTTGAGCCACAAGACAACAGAATTATTGTGTGCATAATTACTCCACTGTACTCTCCTTTCCCCCTCCTCCACTTTGTTTTAGTGGCTGTGTGAACAGCCGGTAGAGAAAAAAAGACTATTTGTGCAGTGACAAAAAACAACCAGAAAGAGAGCAGAAGTCTTAAAAAAAACTGAAAGTGCAGATTTCCTTTGTTTGACCAACAACTCAGGCTTTTTAATAATACACAGCAGACAGCTGCAGGAACTACATGATCACATTTTGAGGAATAAAAGTGGCTGTAACTTTTCAACAAACACTTATGCCAAAACTTTTCAAGTCTCGAGAAATTCAGAGACCCATCCTTTAAATTTTCATTCCTGCAATCCGTGCAGCCACTCTCCGAGCTGGGTTATCTTAGGCGACTCAGTGTGGGCTTCAAATGTTTCAAACTGCAGAAACTATGTCACTCGGTACAAAACAAATGCACACAATGTCTTCTCAAGCCTTTTAAAAACTATATCCACTACTGTCATCGCTCCAAAAAGCGTTTCTCTGGCCGAGCTCTGGAAGCTCCACAAACAGATTCGTGGCGTGTTTGTACCTCCACATGAAAGGTAAATCACAGCGTTGTACAGAAAAAGGGGGAAAAAATCTCACCAGCTTTACAGGGATCTTTATAGTCGATCGCCTCTGATGTGGCAGTGTGGTCCACATAGTAGCCTGGATCAATCGCCTCCAAATCGATCGCCAATATCACGCCGAGACAAGACAGAACAAACAAACATCTCGCCGCGAGATCCATTATTGTAGTGGGGGAAACGGCGAAAGGCGAGGGATAAAGGTAAAGGAAGAGAGAGAGACGAGAGAGAGACAGAGGGAAAGAGAGAGAGAGAGAGAAGAGTGAGTGAGAGAGTGAAAGACAGAGAGAGAAAATGGGAGGTTTTTGGGGGAAACGAGATCCCTCCAGAGGGCGGGTTTTAAATCCACCCTCTCTCCGGTGTCTTCTTGGCTCTGGGGGCAGTGATTTCTCTCCTCCAGCTGGAGCTTGGGGCTAGCGCAGAGTACTGCCTGAGAAACTTTGATGATATGGCAGTTCCACTGGGGCGGTTTCATTGCTCCCTAGTCGATCCATCAGGGGTCCTTGAAGAGCCTATGAGGGACTATCCTTTGGTTCACTAGATATTATCTCTTTGTGAATTGTGGTGATAGCTTTCCTTCTGCTGTCTCCACAGTCCTCTGTTTATAGACCTTAATTAAATATTAAATCGACCAAAGTACAGATATCATCATTTTCAGCTCCCCGGTGGAAGGCCCCGCGGTGTTCAATTTTGGTTCCCATATTGTCAATAAAAGTAAAAAAAATATATAATTTGAAATTAAACGGTATTCACATGCCAAATTTGTACGGTTCAATTAAACTTGTACACTTAAAATAAAACCCCTCATTCGCTTTCATTTTTTCCCCTCTGAAACAAGAGCGCACGGCACTATTTACGCACGCACTTCAGCCACCCGCTCCACGTGTGCGCGTGCACAAACAAGCACACAAACAAACAAACAAACAGACAGAGCTTGACCTTTCTGGAATAAGCTTACTCACATGCAGTAGGCCTATAAGGAGTCACGAGCAAATGTAAGTGATTAGAGCGCCGCCTGTTGGCGAAGTGCGGAACATTACACGAGGACGTTGTAAGTCAAAAGTTAAAAAAAAAACAACGTTGGTGGTGCATGCCATGATAGTCTGAGTTTGGCAAAAAAAAAAATATTAATCGTAGTTTTATTAATTACTTTATTGGAACAGGGGCTTCTCTGGCAGTGAATCATATTTAGTTTGCACACCTGAACTTAAAAAAAAACATATTTGTATTTGTATTAACAATCTAATCTATTATTACTGATTCATTTATTTTGCATCTTTTCAGTAGTATATATATATATATATATATATATATATATATATATATATATATATATATATATATATAAATATAACTATAATGTACACACGGTGTAAAGTGTGTAAAGCAGTGTAAGACTATTATTAATTTTATTTAGGCTACCTGTACCTGTGAGTATTAATATTTTTTATGTACAGTTAGTTCTAGTTTAATGGCAATACTACATATTACATTTTCTTCTGAGTTGCACTACTAATGTATCGGCAGCACTGTTCTGTGTATATCAGTATATCTTATGGTCCTTCTTTTAGGGTCCATTCTAATTTTAACTGAAAGCAAATATCCACCAAAAAAAGGTATTTAGAAAAGAGAGAATCTAAGTATTCCCTGTGTGACTCCTCAGTGTATCACACTATTCGCACCAATTTATTGCCAGTATGTGGGGAGATTGGATGGAGACCTCAGATGGACTGCTTGAATATCCACTGGTGCTGATCATGGGGGGCTACGCCAACAGCTCTGTTGTTCTCTGTCTGACTGGCATCATTTCTCCTGTCCCTGCCTATTACATACAAAGCCTGGCTTATATAAGACAGAAGAGACACCCTCCTCTCTTTATCTCATCTGACTGCTGCCTGTGTGGAATTTAAGACAGGATGTCTGCTGAGATGAGTGGGCTGTATTTATGTTGCTGCTGTAAACACAGCAGTATAACTACCATGCACGAGATAGAGTGCTTTCATTATATTTTTAATAAAATGAGTTTCTTCGCTTGCTCAGTGTTGTGTTGAACACACAGGACCAAATATTTAGATTAGCAAATAGAGAACATGGTTGAGTCTCTTCAGGCAAATCAGTTTGGCTTTTACTGTGGCAGTTTCAAACAAGAAGTCCATATACAACAAAGTGATGATACAGTGCAGATGGGAAATACTGCCATACACAGTAGCTTAGACTATGGGACATGAGGTTATAGAGGAAACAAATGTAATAAATACTGTTTATCATAAATACTGACTAACTGACTGCAGCTTTTTGCATGTTATTCAAAGAGAGCCATGAACAGGTGCACATTCCCATTCCCAGGCCTCTTTGACAATACTCTGTAGCTTCTGCAATCACATGATTATGACCAATACTGACAAGTTAAATGACTGAAATCTAGTTTACTGTAACATATTGAAATACTGTAATCATGTGAATCTAATTACTGTGATAAATAATACTGAAGCCACGACTAACATTCAAACTTAGCACAGATATAAAGATATCAAGTTGTGACATAAAAAATGCAAAAATAAACTGAATGTACACTCTTAACAGCTAAAGATTGAAAAAAAAGGTGAGATGTAGGTATATAGTCAGCATCAAGAGTTGCAGGTCCAAGTCCAAGTAGGTTGCAGTTTATCCTCACATAATATAATTTCCTCCTTAGATGATGCCATGCGACATGTTTTATGTCTGGCTAGAATTTTCTAGCATGTAAACCAGCACTGCAGTGTTAGAGGAGTCGGTGCTACCCATCTGTACGTAGAGGTTAAGCGTCACTGCAGCTCAGCCACAGCCGACAGCGACTGCCTGACCTTTCCCAAACACCTCGACAGGGGAGCTCCCTGGAGGACGTGATGTAGGCGTTCTGCATGTTGTGGGGTGGCGTGTTCATCGTGGCACGGAGGGTGCAGTCTCGTCAGCAGGCTGTGGCTGGCTCACAGATGCCTCTGGCACTGCACCAGCTTTCATCAGGTGTATCACCACATGGAAACCGTGATCCGAGATTTTCACTGCTGTAAAAGGGCACAGTGAAATAAATGAACTCACATTCCAGAAAATGTAATAATAAACCTATTTATATTAAAGTCTTGAGGACAAAGAAATGTTTCATGTTTCCTTCTTTGGCTCTAGAACTGACTGACAGTATCTTCATGTGATAATTAAGGATATTTTCAGCCATGTCAGATGAACATTATCAGAAGCGCAGATCCCTTCTGTACAGCCTCCTGTTTAGATAAAATAAGATAAGACATAATTGGGGAAGTCATTTTCACACTGCCTTAATGATGGGTTTTAATGTAATGTCCTTATTACACAAACACTTATCAACACACACAAAAAAAATAATTTGTCAAAATACTTGACTACAAAATAAGGGGGCTTCTTTGAAAAAAAAAAAGCTGTTTGATAAATAAGGGTCACTAATGTCCACACTTGAACATTTTAGTCAGCATCATTTCAAACAATAAGGAACCTCATTAATATGCCTTTTTTATACACTGAAAAACCTTAACCGCCATCGGTGTACCTTAAAATGTACACACTGATGTTTTTAACTTTGCTTTTATGATCTTACCTGTAGCACTTTGAGAATTGCTTCAAATGTAAAGTGCATTACAAATAAAATGTATTATTATTATAGAAGCTACAAAATACTACAATAAACTGCATAAATAATTTAGGGAAGTTTATTAATTATCTGTTATTAATTCTAGTTATGGTCTGCAACATTATGTTGTTGCCATAGCAGTGAAGATAGTCATAAGCTGCCCAAAAAGATCAATTTCCTTGTTTTGTTTGCATTAAAATGTGTGCAGTGTGAGAGCAGTAAAGGCAGATGTTGCATGAATCAACATGTAGAAGCAAACGTGCTTTTACAGATAAGTTACCAAGTAAAGAGCTCAAAGTACTACAATGTGTCTACATCGGGAGCCATCAGATGCTTGAATGAGACACACCTTGGGCTCGTGGCTGCAAGCCGGCATCACAGCCTCCCCAGCTTGGCTGAGAGATCCCACTCTACTCGGCTGTGCTCCACGAAGGGTCACCGTTATCGAAGTGGGGGCTTTCTGCCCTACTGACACACAAACAAAACTGCTCAGCACTAACAGCTAGACATGCTATTCCGCAAAATATACAAAAATGAACTTCTGGCTTTGCCACAAAAGTTTTCAAACATGTTGTGATGGAAGGCATCAACAATGACCTTTTTGTTTTGTGGTTAGGTAAGCAAATTAAAACAATAGCAGGGTGCTGGGCAACAAACATAATGAAAAGTTTTAGTCTAGTGAGAGGGGTGAGAAATCCAACCGCTTCACACAGCAATGAAAAACATGAGTTTGATTCCAGTCTTTATTGTAACAACAGGAACAGAGCTTGGGTAATGTGCTCATTTTATTGCTTTTCAACACATCCCGGGAAAAGAGGTCAGCAGTCATACTTCGGAATATTATAAGCAGATGATTTAATGGAAGTGTTTACAAAATGTGACTACATGAAAAAGCAAACAAAATGAACACAAACATGAAATGATAGCTCTAACAACCAAATCTGACACACAAAAACAGTCTGGACTGAACTTTCTCATTAAATTTGGTCAACTTTACCAACATTGATTTCAACTTCATTCAAGATTCTTTTGTATCAAATGGTTTCACACATTTATATTTTACATTTGCATCCATTTCTACATAAACATTATGTGTCAAGCCCATATGGCTCTGAACTTGAACTGAAAACAAAACATGTCGTATGTGGCTTATCTGCCCTCTGATGCTGTATAGCTGCACGTCTGACTCCACAAACCTTATAGCAGTCGGTTCTTCCAGGCAAACTATCTACACACACACACACACGTCGACAGAGCTGTCCACTACAGGCCTCTACTGCTGCAATCCTCCCTGGCCTACAGATGTCCTGAACTACTGTTTCCAAAACAAAGGATGAATGAACCCTGGGCATTCAACGTGGCCGTCGTGTTTTGGCAGTTCGAGACATACCAGCGGTCTGATTGGTGATATGCGCCAAACCGGGCAAGCTGCTGGCAAGTTTGGCCAGTCCGCCATTGGTGAGCAGCTGATGGATGGCGGTGGTTTTAGCCACTCCTGTGGTGACCACAGGCACCGCCCGGAGCAGAGTACTGCTGCTGGTACTGACGGAGCTCAGGACCTGACCCTGGGGCTTGCCACAAACCACCTGGGGGTAGAGGAAGGGGATACAAACAAATAGTTTAAGTTTTAGTCATCCATGTAAACAACAACAGACTCTCAATTCCCATCTTTTAATCCCACCAGTGAACTTTTGTAACCTGTGCAGTATTTACTAACTACAAAATGGTTGTCAGTCTAGTAGACATCATTCCTTGTGTCTGGAGTTTAAAAAAGCAGAACTTCCACTGTGGTCATTCAAACTTTCTCGTAATGTTACCATGTAACCAAGATGTACCTGGGTGCCGCCTGTGTTGGCTGCTGTGGAGGGCAAGCTAGGAGTTTTGGTGACGATCTCCTGAAGACTGAAACTTAGGCCTTGTAGCAGACTGCTGGCGGAAGGAGCTGCACACAAACACCAATACAGTAAATCAATGGAGATTAAATTTGGGTGAAATCAAAGCAATAGGAACACAACAACTCCTGCTTTTACAAACTGCTCCCACCCAATCCCCCTGCAGGCCTAAACTAGATGGACACACACGCACACGCACACACACCACATGAAAGTCATGTCCAAAGGTTAAGTTCTGGGACAGTGACAAACAGCGATGGCGCAAGAGGTGATCAATGATGATGTTTGCTTAAATATGTTGTCCTCACACACTGTTCTCGACCAGTGTTCAAAACTTTAATCCAACTCTACAAAGCTGTTAGGACTGCACTGTGTGTTGATGCAACCGCGCTGAGATTAGCTGCACAGTTGAAAGTGCAAACAGGCGTGCAGGGCAGGACAGGACAGAGATACCTTGGGCAGTAGCCGGAGCTTGCGCCTGGACTGGTGTGGAGGACCCTGACACCATGCAAGGCTGCACGCTGTTGAATGAGCTGGAGCCTGGGGACAGGGCACCAGACACCTCTGAGAGACTACCAGACCTGCAGTGACACACATAACCACCAATCTACTCAGGAGCTACCCCAGCAATTGCTGTTTGGCTATCACTCCGCTCCCAAACTCTGAGTACACCACTCATCAATCCCTCTGCACCAGACACACTTTTGTCCAATAGGGCGGCAGTGGGAGTGGGTGTGGGTGCAGGCATGATTAGGGGTTTAAGCGCTCTATACTGAGTGTGCCTGTGTGTAGCATCACAGGCTAGCTTACCGATGGCCTGTAAGAAGTCCTGAGAGCTCCTTGGCTCCAGCAACAGTCTGCCCCACTGTCACTGTTAAGGGCTTCCCAGAGACACCCACTGCATGGAAACAGGATCATATCATGAGTGTCAGTTATTTAACTTGGAAATAAGAGGAGAAACTGAAAGTTCTACTTTCACTTTAGCAAAGCAAAAACACATTTTTCTTTTCATTCCATCTAGAGATCTGTAAGAAAGTGACTGCTCAAAACTTTTGAGTCTTCCCATCATGTCTGCCCAGTGCTGATTTTATCAATCCACAACAAAATAAACAACAGTATCTGTTTACTCTGATCATCCTAACAAAAAGCCCACGCAAACTTTCGCAATGTTTAAAGAAAACTGAATGACTCCTCTAAAGTATTTATCAAGCTACTACTATTAAAGTCTCAAATGTAAGTAATGAGGCAGTTAAGGTTTTTCAGTGTATAATAAGGGTACTAAGTTTTGTACCTTCCTGCGCAGCAGGGTTGATGGCGCCCCCTGCTGACTCGCTTTGGGAAACAATGGTGACCTTGATCTTGGCTCTCTTGGAGGCTTTGCTTGGCGTGGGACTGGGTGTCTGCCTCCTCTTGCCATGGGACCTCAGTTCATCTCTGTCCAGGCCATCCATCTGATCACTGGTCACTGGTACTGCATCACACGAACACACATAAACACAAATATTTACTAGACTGCTGAGGTGAATGGAAAATGGGCTGTTTCATCCTTCTGCAACCCTACCATTGATTGATACATTTTACACAATTTTCTATTGTTTGTAATATAAATCTAGTGCTCAGCAATATAAAGTGTATTATTATTTAAGACGTGTAAAATTCAAAGCATGACAACAAGTGTTTAGTGAGCAGCCAGTGGAGTATTTTAGTTTGTGACATTCATGTAAAATCAGGGCAATGGAAACAAGGAGAGAAGTGAAAAGACAAAGAGGAAAGAGAGGAAGGAAGAAGGATAGACACTTACCAAATACAAGGAGGGGTGCCAGGAGGAAGATTTTTCCTCACAAGCATGTTTTGTTTCATAAAAGCAGCAAACTGAGCTGGAATTAATTGGAAAGAAAGCCGGAAAGGAAAGTTGTAGGAAGAGAAGAGACAGAGGATGAGAGGAGAGTATTTCAGTCACGTTCCATCTTGCCCTAACAGATGTCGTACGTGATAATCTCTTACAAATGTTATTTGCCATCATGTTCCCATCTCACATATATCCCACTTTTGCAAAATTCAGCAGAAGCTGAGGTGAATGACTCATTGTAACAAGTTTACATAAACAAGTGGGGCGAATGTGAGAGCTATGTACACACAGGTTCCAAGGTTCACTGTGCACGTGTAGGCGCACGCCGGAGCGCTCACAGATGGGTGCAGTGTGAACTAACCTTGTGCCTGCTTGTGTGTGAGTACTGTGCCAGAGCGCGCTGCATGTGTGTTTTGAGGAGCTGTGTTGCTGTGATGAGACTGGACTTCTGTGCTGGAGAAAGACCAGACGTCTTCGGTTTGGGACTTGAAGTGGGACTGCTACAGACACTAGACAGGTCCTGAGGACACAGTGAAGAGGAGAAACACTGGATAAATAATGATCCATTAGTGTCAGTAAATAAACATGCTGACAGTAGAAACCTAGTGCTCTTAATATTCATTAGACACGATACTTAATTTGGACATGGTTGGAGCCAGCCCAAACGAGGTCTGTATATTCCTCCCAAATGCAGTGTACAAAATGTGTGAAAACCAAAGACACATTAAAAAGAAATTAATTGGAGTTCACACATTCTTAACCAGTGCTTTTAGACTTTTTCAGTGATACACAGTTGGTATGGCAGACGGACATTTTTTTGCACTCCAATTAGAAAATGTGAGAACATGCCATTTCCCTTTTTTTATGAAAACACAATGACTTTCAAAAACGCAACCATTTCTGTTATTTTCCGTGAATGGACAGCTAGTCTAAAACTACAAAGTAAACAAAGCAATCTTTAGATGTGATGCTACTGTATTCAATAATAGTTCCACGTAGAAACAGAAATTCTATTTCAAGCACTAGTATAGCAAACTTAATAAATCAAAAACACTTGTATTCTTTTGAAAAATATTGATAATTTTAGCCACTTAACGGACCTCTGAACCTGATGGTGAGATGGGAACTCTAAGCGCAGGTGAGGAAGGTCGTCCTCTCTCCATGTCAAAGGGAAGCTCCCGTCGAGGCCTCTTCTTCTTCTCTGTGTCCAAATCCCTCATCTCCCCTGAGCCATGGCCATGGCCCTCTGCCCGTGCGAGGACGCCAGACAAGAAGTCAGCTATCTCGTCCTACAAATCAGTGATGAAAGAATATCAACATCATAGAGTTTGTGTTCTCAAAAACAGTATTGCAGATGATGAAACACTCAGAGGAAACAGGGTAAATTGAATATTTAGTTACCAACCTGAATGCAGCGGTCCACCATGGTCTGCGTCAGTCCCTCTGATTTCATCTTTGCTGAATTGATTCTGTAGAGGGAGACAATTTAACATTACTACTGCTACTGAATGACATTAAAGGACATATGAACAAATCCTTAAAGGGGCATTATGTAGTTTCCAGCGGCCACTAGCGGTGCGGTTCTAAGATTGCAACCAGGTGTGTGCTCATACGCGTGCTCGCTTGAACTCATGAGTGAGCAGAACCCGAAACACAACCGCTTTCATACAGAAATCCTGCAATAAATGCAGGACAACAGCGCATGCAGGCTGTGGATTTTCACTCAGACATGTTCAGGCTCTGTTACTTCAACGTTCCCGTCTCAGAGGCAGATCAACACCGGCGCCGTACCTTTCATTCAGCACAGCGAGACGCATATCCGCACAATCCTCCCGAAAAAAGGCAGACTGACAGCAGCTATAGACAGACAGAGCTGGGAACTCAGGTCAAGTCCCACTGCAACGTTACAGTAATAGTTTTATCAGCTACAGGTTGGACTGATCCAGGCTTGTTACATGATTATGGTACATTTACTGCTTTTAGCCGACGTGCTACATCTGTAACTCTGCAGCAATGTCAGCACAGCTACATGTATTGGATGATAATGAAACGGGTAGTGAGCTGGACTGAATATTGTAAGATTGTGTCACACTTTATAACAGTTAGACCGCAGTAACTTTACTGTAACTAGTGTTAGTGGATGGCTCTTCCTTTTGGATTGTTGTGACCATTTTGTTGCAGTGTTGTATATTATGTGGGTCACATTAGTTACAGCAACTGAGAGGTAGAGAAGCTGTGTACCTATCGGTAAAACGACAACAAACCTAAACTGAATGTTACGAAGCAAACAGCGGCAGGTCTGTGCTACTGTAGCGTTAGCTGGCTGCTCCTGGCTGCATCACTATAGACTAACGTTAGTAAACAAATCGCTCCACATTTGCTTTTTACCGTTCATCCTTTCTTGTGGGCTAAATCAACGGTGGTACACAGAATAGTAACATGGGTCGTGTTAGCTGTTGAAGTAATATGGAAAGCGATATAACTTTGCACCAGATAACATTAGCAACAGCTCGTCATTAGCCGACGAGCTAACGTGACTTTCTCTGTGTTTCTCCAGCTTTTTGTCCAGCTCCAGCTGTTTGGTCTGATGGGCTTCAGCAACAAGTTAAGTTTTATTGTTGTTTTGTATCCTTACGTGGAGCCTGTGTTTTGCTGTTAGCCGGTTGTTTGATTGTGATAGTGGATGGGGTGCATGTCGTTAGCTGCCATGTTGTCGCTGTAGTACCAAATAGGCTCGCGAACGCGACAGAGCTGAATCCGACCGGACACCTCGCATTCAAAGCAGAATAGTGGGTGATGCAAGCAACAGAAAACAGGCGTGTGCGTCATTTAAAAGTGAGTTTTGAGCCCATTAAAAATAAGGCAATGAAAAAATTGATTAATTTCATTGAAAAACTTACATATAGCCCCTTTAAGTTGAATTTTATACCTTTTAAGACCCTTTGCAAAATGTTTTGAAAAAAGGCCTCATCTTGACAGATTGGAGTTGAATGAACTGAGTGACATTAGTCCCTTTACAAATCCAATGGAAGGTTTATTAGGTTTTATCTCTTCCACAGGCAAACTCCATGGCTATTTCTGAATCTGGGAAAATCACAATTTGAGTTGACGGATTGTTTTTTGCTCCTCTGTTGAGACCACGCAACCTAATGATGAGCACATTGCTCTGGCGCTCATCATTACTCAGAGGTCAGCAGTAGATGATGAAGCGGTGCCGTAGCTTCAGCAGTGGTGAGCAGGGACGTGGTGTAGCACAGAAATGTGCAACTGATACCCGATTTATCAACATTTTAATACTTTTTTAAGACCCCACATGCTCCCCTGATTAAAATCCGTATACTCAGCTGGAAAGAATACAACATATGATTTCTCAGAGGCCGTGACTGACCTGAGGTTGTCGTCTGCTCCTCCCACCACCACCATGCTGTTGTCTGCCCTCAGCTTCTCTCTGAGCTCCTCCATGCCTTCTATGCTACACTGCAGAGCATTCTGGCCGACCACAAACAACACTGGGGTCTTCATGTCCAGCAGTGGGTCATCCACATCCTGCAAACCAGTAACACATCAACATTCATTGCAACTTCTGACTTGAAGCCAAAGTTCAATTTTCTAGGTAGAAATAATGAAAAATGCATATCACTGGAAGATAATGCCTTAGGTCTTACCCCTCTTGGCCCGTTGACTGTTTGCAGGGGGAAGCCGAGACACACCACAGCGGTCAGATACTCCATAAGGGATACCTGTAATTAATCAGTATTTAATTGACTAATGATGCTTTAAAGAAAAGATGATAATTTGCATTTTTTTCATGGATAAAAACCATTAGCCTCACATTAGATCAGTATGATACATGATGACAAGTCTTACGTGACAAGCGATGAGAGCACCAGCGTTCCAACCAACCAGGATAATGGGTTTGTGCGGGAAGTGACTGTGAACCTGGTGATTACGTTTATAAACACATAATCAATACAGTTGCAGACACATCATGTACAAAATAAACAAACAATACAGAATCTGTATCCTATGTGGTCTATTTTGCCTTTGCAGACATGTTGTGTTATTAATTTCAATAAGAAATTTTAACACAATATATCTAGTAGGTTTGTGGCTTAATGTGCACATACTGAGGAACAAATAAGAAAGTACACTACAAGGGCTAAAAAAAAAGACTGAAAAATTAAAGAAATTATTATTTTAAAACAGCAACTTAAACTCAAGCCCAAACTGCAAATGCTGCTGTCCAGTAAGGCCACTGGGGTAAGTCATCATAAATATAAAATTATTACTTATTAAGTTTTGCACATCTAAGCAAGAGCATGTTCTGCTAATTTGGCCGTCTTTAACACTATTTCAAATGTGCACATTAAAAACACATCAACTTCACGAATTTCACAACTTCACTATCACACTGCAACTACAGATACCAAATAAAGTCCCAAAATAAAAAAAGAGCATCCTACCTCCATTACCTTGGCCCTGACAGTGCCCAACATGTGCTCTAGGCACTGTGTGATGCCAATATTTGCTCCACTGTTCACATGGCTGTGCACTGGGATGACCTGATATAGAAACAGCTGTTATAGGCACTGAGATTCATAAAAACACAGATTCATGGTAAGAAAAAGATTTAATTAAGAGAGACTTGGGACCTTTCCCAAACAAGAGAGCTGCGACTGCCAGAATCTCATTCGCCGCGAGGTAGCAAGGGCAGGATTAGTTGGGCTTGATGGTGCAATTAGGATGAGTGGGGATCCAGGAAGCTTGCTCTGAAACATTTAAGACAGTGATCTGGTCTTTAACTATTACAGATCATAAAGAACAAAGTAAACCAAGTTGTAGAGAAAAATATTTTCCAATACAAACAGCGTGAATGATTCAGTATTACCGGTTTGTTTTGAGACAAGACTCCAACAGCTGGGTCCCAGGGCCGTTTCAGTAGCAGTGACAGGGCCTCGGCACTTGGAGCGCCAGTCTTTGCAGATGTCAGCAACATTCTGTCAATCAGCAAAGGCAACTTCCAAGACACAAAGAGGAATACTATGAATCAAGAATCCTAGATCTTGCCGATACTGATGCAGAAATCTGACAGGAATTACAGACTAATTCTTACGCTTTATTTAATTACACACATCATACCTTGCTTTTCAGCGTCTGCAGCACGTCTAGGTAAGCAGCAAGCATGGCGAGGCTTAAGGATTCAATCATGGTAGTGTGCAACCACTGCGTCAGTTTGGTGTCCCAGTTCACACTGGCTAATGCATGCCGCACCTTCCTGGCACACTTGTCCACAGCTATCCTCCGCAAAATTGGCTCATTGGAAGCCTAAGAGTAACAAGATCACACAAGACACCCTGTAACGTTTCAAGAATTTTGAACTGGATTATTGGGAAATTTCCTTAACTTTAAAAATGTGAAACTCTAAATAGCAGATGCTTTCAAATTATGTTACATGCTGGTTTATCAATAAATTCCACACTTGATTTACATTTGGCATCTGACTTGTGTCCACAAGCTCATCAAAAGACAAATAGTTGAAAACAGCTACAATACAATACTGATTTTGGCCAGTATAAAATTAGTGTGTAGTTACCATAGAATATCATTATTTATCTACTCTCCTACTTGAAATTACTGGCGAAATTCATAAATGGTGCTGAGAACAGAATAAGATCAAATAAGCACAACTTACATTTTCATTGGCCAGGCGGGCTAGTCTCTCAGCTTGCAGAGCTTTAAGTACTTTATTGAACAATTTGTTCTGGGCCACAGACCATCCAGTCCTGAAAAAACATAATGATGTCAAAGCAATGCACTGTAACTGAGATATGTGCAATCATAACTTCTATTCTCAGTGAATACGAGTGTCAAGTAAAACAATAGATAATAAAGGAACAGTGGATTGTTCCAGATGTTTGATTACTTGTTTATATGTTCCTCCCAGTCTTCCGGGGGTGGAGGGCTCTCAGCAACCGTGCGAGCAAACAGAACGTGCCGCTCACACTCCTTCATCACACTAAGAGCTTTCTGATTATCATACAGAGGAACAGGTGTCGGTGTGACTGTTTCCACATCTATTACAGAATCAGAGTCTCTGCATACAAAGGAAAAAAGACTGATGTTACTGTAAGGCAGCAAGATAGTTACTTAAAGCTAAGAGACAGAGCGGGAGGCTGATGACGGTCCCGAAATGTAGTCTAACATGTAGTTCTGTTAGAGGTTATGATTAGGTGCTTTGTGACTCACGACAAGGCTTCAGGCTGGCGGCGAGGGGTAACAAAGAGTGTTCTTGTGGGCCGGGCGCTGCTGGCATCTGGATGGGCATTCCATGGCTTGGCATAGCTATGGTCCAGAAACACCAAATCCAGCTCTCTTTCGTGAGCTGACAGCTGGAAAAGCAAGGATGTGCCCATCTTTCGTGCTGATATCTGGAAGTCCTTATCCCCACCACGATGCATCGTCTTCCTGGGCCCCAAAGGGCCCTTGGGAAGAGTTCAACAACTTGTGTGGATTCAGTCCCAACTGGCAAAGAGGAGCTGAAATGAATTATTTATGAAAGGCTGAAAAAAACCCAACAAATTCCTTTCTTGGCCTTCCACCAATGAACCTAATAATGTGTATTTATGACTATGTTAACATAATCTAGATCTGAAAAGTTGAGGGGCAACAAGCCCTACAATTGACTGAGTATTTAGTGAACAGTTTTTAAGAAAAAATAACAAAAAACAATTGGTCATAATGAAATACATGCAGTTTACAAACTCTACTATAGTAAAATTCGTATCTGGGTTTCAGCCTGTTGGTAAACACAAGACATTTGAAGATGCCAACGTTACCTTGGGAAGTGATGGACAGCATTTTTGTGAATTTCTACAGACTAAACGACTAATCGATTAAATAACCAGAAGATTAAAAATATAAATAATCGTTAGTTACAGCCCTAGCATAATCTGACGTTGACAAAAGCAGGTGCTTTGTCTAACTTACGTTACAGTGAGCACCACCCATCAACGTTACTGCAATGTACAGTATGTTGTTAGCTTGATATAACATAACTGACCTGCTTTGGGTTGAATATCACTTTCAAACCAAACTTCAGCACATTGATCGAATGTGATAATAATTTACGTACCGATCAGCTCAACATTTGCCATTTACAAAGGGACTAACGATACCATGCTAACGTTAATAGCATAGCAAGCTAAAAGCTAACAGAATGGCGCTATCGCTGTGTCCATCTGCTCACCTTTTCGCTCTATAACTCCATGTCTGTCGTGTCACAGTTGAAACTCTTGTTTTAGGCCAAACAAAACCAAAGAAGGCCGTTTATCTTGGAAAGTCCTAAGGCTTATATAAAACACAAATATTTAGTGCGTAGCTTTACAAGCCTCACTTCCTTTTGTTGTGTGATTTGTTGCCACGTTAGGCTCCACCTCCCTCCTTCTCAGAGCAACAAAATCAAGTACCACAGCAAGGGCTACATTTCAACCAAACTGGCAACCTGGTTTATGGCGCGTCAGTGAGTGAAGCAAAACATGGACTGGATTTCGCAGGGTCTAGATCATTTACTCCCTCTACAAAAACACTCGACACCCTAAAAATAACACAATAAAATAATAGAATATCCTTAATTGTCTTATTCAGTGTGTTGGGTGTTTAATACATAATTTAAATCCGTAATAGGATATTTCATACACCAAAATCGAAAAAAGAGGAGGAGGGCAGTTTTCAGCGTTTATTGCCTATTTAAAACAACATTGTTTTAATTTGTCTTTATTAATATGTTAGTTAATTTGGAAGATGTTTCAAAATGCTATGTAGTATTGATGCTTTATTTTAGAGGGAAAGGGAGTAGAAATTCAGACAGAGTATGAAATCTGTTATCCCAGTTGCCAGAATGCCCAATGACACCAAAGCATTTTGCTGTTAATTCTTGTAAAAGTAGACATGATAAATGAGGAAGTATATTTTGTCAAATCTTAACATTAACCTGAAGTATTTAAAAAAATAATTTGTTTTTGTTTTACATGGTAGCCTATGTTGTATTTGTTTTTCTTTTAAGATAAAGATAATCAGTGTGACCTCTTCCAGTTAATGGACCACCCCTAGCCTCTCCTTATTTAACTTCAAAGGTCCCTGCAGATAGGTGACACGCTTTAAAAGACAGAGCCTTTCATAAAAAAATACAATATTTTTAAAATTCTTGCCTGAACACAGCTCAGACCAGACACGTTTGACTGCCACGATGGTGAGTTTTAAAATAGTTGAGTTATGAAATTCTCCTTGCAATTGTTTGATGATAGCTGTTTTGGTGGAATAAAGTATAATGTCAAAGAAAGTTGTTATAAAATGTGATGTTAACAAGTGAATAAAAGTGATAATAATTAGTTTTGACTCACTTTATGGCATGGACCCAAGTCATGTTGTCAAAATGGCAACAGAATGATTCATCTGAGTTTTAGAGATATGATACACTGTAACTATGAGTTTCCCTGCTTTTTGCCGAATGCAACTTGATGTTTGTTTCTATTTTCCTATGAAGAAATATTTGGCTGTAGCTTTGCTGCTTTGAGCTCTGGCGTCACTGACAAACGCTGTATGCTTCCAAATCGCCATAAAACCAGGTAAAAGAAAAGGGAAAAAAAACAGTGTATACACAGAAGTTTTCTTCATCAGAGCAAAATCAAAGCATTCACACATGATGCTACATTATGACCACTTTACCACTTTTTGTTCCACCAATAGACATGACCCATTGTCAGGACCATGTGGATAACACATGGCATGCAGTAGGATCTTCATGGAGGAACAGTAAATGTTGGGACTGTACTTGCACTGGATGTTGTACTGGGTAAGTACACAGATCAAAACATTTTTGTTTTTTTATGAGAACAAAATGTTTTCATCTCTGTATTTTGTTCTGCATATTTACTATGTGATTGCAGATATTCAACCCCGAGGCAGTTCCCTGACGACTGTGTGTCAGTGTTTGACGAAAAGAGGTGTGAATACATTGTGCACAAGAAGGATGACCCAACCATACTTTGTCCAGTTTATGCTGCTGTAGGAAAGTGATTGAGTGATCTGAGTGAAAAACTGACCAGTCAGCACAGTGGCAGGAAATAAAACAGAAAATAAAATACTGCTACAAATGAAATTTCAAATGCATACTTCATCATTTCTTCATGATTTCCTCCTTTTTGCGTAGCTGTCTTTGTGTGAGGGAAAAGAGAATTTCTGGTTACATGTCACAAAAGGAACATTGATAAATAAAATGGATTTCAAGCTTTTAAATTTTTTTACAAACGGCCTACATTACAAACTGAAGTAGTGGGGTTTAAAATATGCTGAAAGATGAAAAGTCAGGGGATCACCTAAGTAATTACAATTCATCTTGAGGGGAACATGAATGTTTGGATCAAATTGCATCGTATCAATTCTATCCAACAATTGTTGATATTTCACTCAAAACCAAAAATGTAACCTCATGCTGGCACTAGAGGAATAGTCAGGGGATGGCCAAAATCATTATGAGACATCTTCTAGGAACCTTTATTGGTTGTACAAACTTTCATGCCAATCCATCAAAGTTGAGATATTTCAGTCTGGACCAAAGTAGTGGATTGACCAAGTCACAGAGTTATATTGCTGCTGTGTGCTCTGGCTGAGAAACGCTCAGTTCCTCCGTGCAGCCATGAAACCAGGTAAAAGAAAAAAACATAACAGTATATTTATGCTGTAAACACACACAGGTTTTTTCATTAGAACAACACCAAAACATTTACACATGATATAACATTACTAACAGTGAGTAACCTAAATGTCTGACATGTTTTTTTTATTTTTGTTGGAGTTGTTGAACTGAGGAGAGAGAGGCATGCAGATGTGATCCCTTACTGGCATCTTACCAAGAAACACTGCCTGTCGTATCGGGTGGAACACATTATCAATCAGGGAGCGCTGCTACTGAAAATTAAAGAATAAAATACTGCTACAAATGAAATTTCAATGAATAACATTTTTTTTCATGATTTACTCTTATTTTTGTTTAACTCTGTGTGAAAAATAAAAATACATAATTAGACCATTTAGAAACAGAAAAACTGATAACTCAATCTCAACAGCATGTTGTGAGGCTTGCTTCTTATGTTTAGGTAAGGACAGCAGTTTCTTGAAAAATGACCTAATATGATTTATTCAATATTTATATTTTTAGCGCGCTTTTAATGAACATCACTTCACATACGTGATGATGTTCGCAGGCTAAACACCATGGCTTGACAGAGGAGTCGAGGCCATGAGCGAGTCAAGGAGCTGTGGCTAACTCAGACATGTTACATACTACTGTATATTATATTGTTTGATTTCTTTCCGTTACTTACTTTTTAAAAAATAATAAATGCCAGTCTTTCTGTATGTGTCTTGCAAAGAGGCTCAGGTTAAATTACAAGAAGTTAAGCATTTTTCTACGGACAGAATGTATGTGTTTTATGGAATGTGCTGGATCAAACAAATAAATTGAAAATCAGTACAGGATCTCACACAGCATGCACAATACACAATTAGTTTTGTAAATGTCTTAACCTTTAACATTAAACCTTTATCACCCTGTTTTCATGTTTTTTTGCAGAGTAAGTAAATTGTCACTGATTCAGATTCATGTCAAAATAATTGAATAAATAAATGAAAATCTTTCAGGTATGTTTGTCAAAATAAGCTGGTGCCCAATAATACGTTTAAAATGATTATTGTTTGCGTTATTTTCATGTCTTTTATGAGCTTTCATTCTGGTCTGACATATGATAAAAATACCTTTTGCTTTATTTCTTGTGCCTAATGTGATGCTTAGGGTTTCATTATACTATTATAGTACTCTATACCATTATATAATACTCTACCTCTTAGGAAAGATGTTTTTACAGAACAATCTCGAGCTTGGCATTATGATAACTTGTTTGTTGTATATTATAAATATGAATAGGAGCTCTTTTGATGAGCTGCTCACAGTACAAATGCCAAAAGTAATAGTGACATTAACAGATTAGTATTTATAAGTGATTTATGGGGATCAATGGTGGAAGAAGTACTCACTTAAGTGAGTGATTCTGCAGTGGATAAGACAATACCTTTGGTGTGAGAGACCTGGGTTCAGTCCCCCACTGTGACCCATCCACCAATGTGCCTCTGAGCAAGTTGCTCCAGAGGCATGCAACCTCTGACATGTATAGCAATTGTAAGTCGCTTTGGATAAAAAGTGTTAGCTAAAATGATTAAATGTAAAGTAAAAGCAGTAATACTGCTCTGTAAAAAATATTTTTTTAATAAAAATTTTATATTAAATCTTTTGCCCTTTCAGAGAGATATGTTATCAGCAGCATTTTAAATGCATTTATGTGTAAATCAATTTAATGTTTCAACCGGTGGAGGTGGAAGACAATTGAACTATGTCTCATTACCACAGTATCATATTTTCATGAATCATTTGTATCATAAGATCTTAATCTGTTAAGTAACTAGAAATTCCAGCTGTCACACAAACAGAGTAAAAAAGTTTCCGTAAAACATAACACAATAGGCTTCCCAAAGGTAGAACTGATCACAGTTTCACAGGACCCAGGGTCACTGAGTTTATATTTAAAATGGACCACTGGTTTAAAAGTTGCCAGCAAGCATTTTTCACCACCAGGTGGCAGGACAAGCCAGTAGATTGCGGTGTTTTCACTGTATTGTCTTCATCACTCTCAATCTCTCCAGAGAGAGAGAAAGAGAGAGAGACTTGAAAATACAAGGAGAGTTTTGCAAAGACTCTTAGACATCCAGGGTCTGAGGATCTCTCTCTTGCATGGCCTTGTCATTAACAAAAAGCAGCAGGAGTGGGAGGTTGTGGAGCTCGTCTCATGCTTGTGCATGCTGTGTTGGACCCAGTGATGAGAGGGTCCCAACAACAGTGAGACCCACTACACTCGTGCTTTCTCTCTCCCCTCCACTTCAATCTCTGAATTACACACACTGCTCTATCTTTTGGATTATTGTTTTTTTTCGATGCTGAAGACGCCTGTGCAGGATTGAAAGACGAATCTGTAAGGAGGAGTAACTTTGCAACTTTTTTCTCTTTTTTCCAAAGTTTTTCTCCTTTGAAGTTGGTTTTAGTCATCAGCCCACCTGAATAAGATTTTCATCCGCTGGAATAATGCCTTCGTGCCTGAGTAGAGGCTACTGGTTTCCAGTGGTGTTTGGTGCTGCGCTGGTTGTTCTCACTGCTGGTAATGCTGGACCAAACCAGGACACGCGGCAGGCTGGGTCGTCCTCCTGCTTTGGAGGCTTTGACGTTTACTTTGTTTTGGACAAGTGAGTTATCTGGCACACACTACCTGACACACTTAGAGGGGATGGATGAATAAGGTAGTTTCTGAAGCCATTCATGTTAAAGTATATAACAAACAGTAGTTGATATCGGGAACAACATTTTTTGTATTGTTATTTTTTGTATTTGGAATTTTGATAACTTGAAAATCCCATCTGTCTGTTGATGGCATTAAAAGGTATCATGACATATAACTTTATGCATTATCAAGAAAGCACATTAATGCATAAAGTATACGCATCATTTTATGTTGTTGTTCTTGTGCTTATCCTAACATGGTCTGCCAAAATGTTTTGATGACCTCCCCCCGAAAATGGATGGATGGACTGTTGATGCATTGCTCTGATAGGCCTTAATGTACATTTCATCTTGGCACATGTTTATAGATGGTAATGATTAGTGGTGTGTTAAGTGTTCCCCCATTAATCAGTCAGCTGCAGGCTGCACAGACTATAAACATTGTAGCTGACTGTTGTGTTTGCTGTCATCCTCAATAACATAACATATAGGTCATGTGGGCAATTTTCTATCAGAATTGGCCACCAGTAAGTGCATAAATTACCTGTCATTGTTATTTTTCTTAATCTTCTTTAAGCTCTAACATAGTCAGTGTCTCTCAAGTAGGACACAGGATGTTTGGATTTCCTGCAAAGTCATTTGGATACATTGGTCTTGATTTAGAAACAGTTTCCATGTTTATCTTACCTTTTTGGTGAGCTCTGCATTTCCCTTCAGCCACAATGAATGTTTACCTGATCATATCAATAACATTGTGATGAGGCATGAAATGGTTCCTTCAGTTTCTTATCATTTTGCAGTTATCTGGGGGATTTACATGTAGCATTTGTAAGTAAAACTTTATTAGTCTCAGATTTAGCTAGACAGGAATTGAGCATTCTCATTAGCAAAGCCAGTCAAATGAAAACAGTTCCAGCTTCTCAAAAAGGGTCAGTGTGATACTTGGGCAATGTTTACCTCAGTTTTCCTGACTGGGACTTGTAAGGAAAGCCCTTTATAATGTAGATAAATATGCACACAGCTCTTCTGGCACTGACAGTAAACTTAACCAGACTGTTGCCTTTGGACTGTAACAGAGAACTTACCTTATGACATTTGTGTTTTGCAAACCTGGCTTTAAACTGCATGTTTTGTTAAAACATTTTTTCACCACAAGCCAAAATGTTTGCCAACTAGGTCAACAACAAATGTATGACAGAACTCAGTTAACCAATAATTTTTCTCATTGGGAAGATGGGATTGGAGAATTGCAGTCTGCCATCTCCCTCTCTCCTGCTCTCCCTTGAGAGATGGCGATGGATTTTCCAGTTGTCCTACAGTACATGTCAGTGCCAGCTCCAGGCACACTGCTGTTTCACTGAGAGGAAATTAGGCAATTGTGTGTAATAGAGAGTAATTTTTCACCAAGTTTTAACGACACAGATTTATATTACATGTGTGACGTGTTGTGCATCAATTAGCTGTCCCTTTTACTTTTCTCAATGCTGGATCTTAGCCTGCTCTGCAGCCTTTCAGCACTGATGTCCTCCACCTGCCCTCATTGCCCTCTTGCAGTTTCTGGCTGATCTCTCTTCTCCTCTCTTCTTCGTGTCTGCACTGCCCTTTCTCCATTATGTCCAGATGTTCTGATGTTTCAGCCTGTTGGCTGGGCTGTTTGTGCTGGGACTTCTGTCATGGTAACAATGTAGAAATAGATGTTTTTTAATAGATGGTGCAGGGTTCTAAAAACACAGTTTAAATGAAAGTCATTTTGATAAGCATCAACACTAATACGTGCAAGCTTGCAAACTGTTCTTTATTAACCTGATACAACTGTATATCGATATCTACAGATAATTAGATTAGATGATAGATAATTCTAGTGAGAAGCTTTCCCTCCCTAAATCTTTAATCCCTTAATCTTTGTTTCCTAACAACAACAGAGCAGGTTACAGAGGACTGTAGTCGTTGCTATACAGTCCAATAAAAACATTAAGTAAAAATGTGACTAACACCAGCTCAGTTTTAAGCATATTTTTTTAGCAAAGAGGGAATTGAGTGCAAGACGATTAACATCTACACTGACCTAGTTGTGTTCACAGAGCTGTTTGCATGGAGTCTTAATGAGTGTATACTCATCTGACTCCAATAACAGTGATATAATTGCAGGTACATTATAAAAATCTTAACAGTAATCTGAGGAGTATGACATCATTGCTACTCCAGCTGTGCTGCCCAAAATATTTACTCATGCAGAACTATTCTGCAGGCTCTTTCTATTCTCATTTTCCTTTCAGAAGTCTATTCCATGAATGGATTACTGACCTACCAGGCACAGGCCCAGGGCTGCAAAATGTAAGGGGGCAATGACGGCAAACATATGCAAAATGACTGCTTGAGGCAAAAAATTACTACAAAGACATGCAAAATGGCTAGAAAGAGATGCAAAAGGACTACGAAACAACTACAAAGAGATGCTTAACAACTACAAAGTGACATATCATGACTACAAATGATTATAATGATTGATGCATAATGATTATAAAGAGATGCAAACTTTCAAAGACAAGCAAAATAGCTACAATGAAACACAAACCAACTACAAAGAGACACAAAATAACCAGTGACACAAAACTACTACAAAGAGACGAGAGATCATTGGTTACAATTTTGTGTATCGCGTTTAGTCTTGGGGTCTTTCTCCTATGTAAATAATAAAATTTCTGTGCTCTGGGGCCCAGTGTTTCAAAATATAGTCCATGGCTAATTTGACAACACTTAAACAGTATTATAGAGATCAGGTCTTGTAGTTTGGATGCACAACAATGGTTGAAAAGGACATCCTCAAATTAATGTTGCTTTGTATTCTCAGATCTGGGAGTGTGCAGAATCACTGGGCTGAAATCTACCACTTTGTTGAACATCTAGCTCATAAATTCATAAGGTAAAAAACACCATCATGTCATCAAGTGTTTCAAGAAATGATTACTGGTATAATTAATAAGAGAACATTTTGTTCTTCTCTCTGCCCCAGTCCACAGTTGCGGATGTCCTTCATTGTGTTTTCCACTGAGGGAAGGATCTTAATGAGCCTGACAGAAGACAGGTGGGTTCAGATCCCCTCAAAACGTCTTTTAATCCTTTGCTTTTATATCATACAGCTGAAAGGAATGAGCGTAATACCAGATTTGGACACAGGTCTCACACAGTTATGATCCTTCTGAATGTTTAAAGACCAAGAAGAGATTCTTGACAGATACTTTGCCTCACTGTGATCTGTCTAGTGTCATCAGTCTGGACAACTACTTAATTGTGTGGTTTTTGACACATTGTGGGCAGTTTATGTGTCTAATCTTTCCTCAGCAGAGTGTCTCAGCAGCCACAAAATCTTTTCACTGTTTCACTGCTTCCCTCATATCTTATTCTACAAAGGGCTCATTTCCTGTCTATCTGCGTGACAGTTTCTTGAGCCAAGACACACGAATACTGTTTCAATTCATTCATCTGTTACACATTGTTGAAATTTTCTGTTGCTCTTATGGAAACTATTACTCTGTTACCGTGCCTTGCTGTATCTGACTTAAGTAAAAAGTATGCACACAAATACTTTTGACAAAAGAAACATTTTCAGATTAGATTATCAGCAATCTGGATTACCTTGCTTTGTGTATGCCTGCTCAGGGAACACATTCGCAAAGGCCTGGAGGAGCTCCAGGGGGTTCTTCCTGGAGGAGACACCTTCATGCATGAGGGCATCCTAAGGGTGAGTCCCAGCTGGTAACTGCTTTATCTCTACTCTGGCTCCAGAACAAACTCTGCACAGTCCAGAGAGCTAAATGGCTGTTGTGTTAGAGCATTGAAGAGTACCTTTAGTCGCTGCATGCTACCAGATAGATAGTCTACTGATTCAAACCAGCTTTTCTTTTTTCACAGGCCAGTGAGCAGATATACTATGGGAACACTGAAGGTGTGTAGTACTTTTCTTTTTTTTTCTTAGATAGGCACACTCATTGTTTCTGTGTAGGGTACACCTAAGTTAGTATAAATCAGAACCTTTAAGAATGTATGATTGATCTTTGTCTGTGGGTATTTGCAAAGTCGGTGGTAAAAGGAATATAGCTACAAATGTTTTTCTCCTGCATGAAATTGCAGCTGACATGTCTTTTACTTTTGAAAAACTGGATGGTTTTACTGATTCAGGCATACAAGTGATTTAAATTAAACAGCTTGCTCACAGCTCAAGGAAATATGTAACTCTGAATGAATGTTTTGGAGTTGTAGTAGTGTCAAAAGCCAAAATGGGTGGTATCCATGACGGTTTGAATTTGCTCCCTGATGTGGAATTACCTTTGTGATAGCTCAGAATGAGTGTGTTCATTTCTTAATAGGAGCCCTTCGGGGATGTAATTCATAATTGTGCAGTTTAGATTGCAATAAATTAGACTACGAGCCATCAGTTATTAAAAAGTGTGTGATAGCGAATAGATTTTGGATCACAACAAAATGCGGAGTTATTTGCAAAGGAGAACAAGATACGTGTGAAATTGCAGCAAGGGTGACCAAGTTCTTCCTGTCTGCAGGTTATCGCACTGCCAGTGTCATCATAGCTCTGACAGATGGAGAGCTGCATGAGGATCTTTTCTTCTACGCTGAGAGAGAGGTGAGAGAGATAAAGAGATGTTAAATGGGTCACACACATTTTAACCAGGTGAAACGTGACTGAACAGGTGATGGATCACATCAAACACTGCCAACCTATACATCACCACTTTGATCCTATTGCTTTAGTCGGGAAAAATGGGGTCAGAGTGTCTGTCAGATTTATACATCTGAGCCCAGCCGTTCTCCTCACATCTGCCCTGGGATTAATGATTTATTTGTTCCTCAGACCATTCAGGCACTACAGGTAAAGGCGTGCAAAAGCCTGAGGCTTTAATCAGTTTTGCACGCCCTCAGACACATGTTGACGGCAGGGATGAAATGCTCCCAGTAGCTGGAAATGTTGCTCCTGACAGCTGTGGGCTGCCTTATGTTGTCATTTAGTGTCATCACCGAAATTCATAGGCATTATTACTTGGAAATTAACTATTTGGCTTGTGTGTTCTGTTTGGCATTCAGGCATGTGTGTGACATTTCTGTTGTTGTATGACTTCTGAAAAATATTTTTCACCAGGAACATGGTGTTGCCCAACCTCTTGTAAAACTTTGTTATTGGCCAGATAAAACCCAGATAAACAAGACCCTTTTTGGCTGTTTTCAATGATGTTATGAAATGCAGAGGTGTAATTGAATCCAGGTGCTGAGCTTCTTCCTGTTTTTGCTGTGAATCTGTGCATACCTGACAGGCCAATCGCTCCAGAAGTCTGGGTGCCTCAGTTTACTGCGTTGGGGTGAAGGACTTCAATGAGACACAGGTCTGTTTTTTTAAAAAAGTTTTGGTCTTTTCCTTAATACCTCATGACATCTAAGCGTCTGGGAGTAATGTGTATGGTAGGATTGTAAATGTGAGGCTTTGTAAATCCAACTTTATTTTGAAACCAGTGTTTTACATTACTTAAAGGAACAGTTCAACCAAAAGTTTAAACGTTCTGCAACTTAAATCAGTCAAAACCATTTATACAACTACCAAACACATAGCAAATTAACCCTTAGCCTGCTAACTCTCTTCCTCTGTAGATGTGGCTTCATAGATTTAACAAGGACATAAGATGTCTCTAAACTATTTATACAGCACCATTTGGCTACCAAGTGTTTGATAGCCAAATTATTACAGTGTGAGTCAAGAAGCGTTTTTTCCTGCATTAAGTAGTGTGAAAATTGTTATTGTGAGGTAATAATTTTTTACACTTGTGACTGTAATAACCTGTTTCCTCTCTAGTTGGCAAAGATTGCTGATAGTAAGGACCATGTCTTCCCTGTAAATGATGGATTTGAGGCCCTGCAGGGGGTCATCGACTCGGTAAGCATTTAATTTCTGCCCACAAAAGGGTTACAGCACTTACATTAAATAAATGATCAAAAGTACCAGTTACATTGAGGACAGGTAGACAGTTGACAAGTGACATGTCTTAGTGCTCTATAAGAAATCATCCTGCTTTAATGGACTTACTGGAATGTAATCTCTTCCATCACTTCTTCTTTAATCTGTCTACATGCTGATCAAATAGCACACAGAAAACAAGACAAAATAAGTTTAAAGCACGTTAAGTTATTCTGTCTGGAGCCTGGCGAGGGATAGAATTCCAGGAAAACCTGCTGTGACTGTGACTTTCCTGCTTTTGATCATCATGGCTGATGTCTGGCCAAACATGATCAAAGTGTGTGCTGTATCTCTTAAGACCCACCTCAGTGCAGTTGACTTAAATAGTTGTATTTGCTTGCTTGAAAAATCAAAAACAGTCTGTTGTGATGTGGCTGTTGTAACTGGGATACCAGATTTGTTGAACAGAGTTAAAGGTCAAGCAGATGACTGTCATCTGGAGCAGATTAGCAGTGCACTGAAAGCTGTTGCTTTTTATTCATGTAAGCGGGGCAGTGGGTCATGAATCAGTCTTCTTCGTCTTCAGGGTTGCAGTTGGTATGTTCCTGGAGAGCAGCGAGTGCAGATTCATCTGCAGAACACAAATAGGAGTAAATTATTGGAACTTCAAGCCCAGAGATCCCAGATGGAAAAAGGTTAATTAATCGTTACATAAAAGTCATGGCTTTGCCTAAAACCTGTCATTCGGTTTAGGAAAGAATATATTACCATAATGAGAAAGAGACAGACACTGTAAGCAGTAGGCAAAATCTCCTTTTGGTGCATTTATTATTGATAAACTATATAAAAAATATTCCAACATTTGCTGCTTGGCTGTTGAAAAGTGTTGCACTGATAAGCCTTCTTCATCTCCTCAGATCCTGAAAAAGTCTTGTATTGAGATCCTGGCAGCAGAACCCTCGAGTATCTGTGCAGGAGGTAAGACAAGATTTACCTCCTGTTCACCCTCATCAGGCCACTCAATGAATGAAATTATACATTGGAGCATTTTCGTTGACCCTACATGATTTAACCCCTGTTGACACTAGCTCCCTGCTGTATGCTTAAAACTAATAATAACTGCAAAATCATTTTTTCCTTTAAATATATTTCTGACCTTATTAAAAGTCAATACGTTGAAAAGTAAAGAAGTGGCAGCACTACCCTTTACCACAAATTAGGCTTGCATGTTTGTTGAACGTGACACAAAAAAGAAATGACCATAAAACACAATTATTTTATTTTATTACACAAAATATGGAAATATTTTGTGACTTATATGTCATCTCATACCTGAAGAAATATTTTCCTAAAAGTCATGTAAAGATACAAAAATGAACAAATAGTGACATGACCAATGTTTTGGGTCAATTAGACCCCAGAGTGGTTGCAAAACTCCAATAAGAGAAATTACAATGGGATAATTTGGAATTTGTGAGAGATAGTAAGGATTGAATTTCAGTACTATATAGAGAGAGAGAAGATGAAAACTCATGTATTTAGCCATGTTTACAACCGGAGCCTCTGATATTGCAAACTGAACAAAATTATTAGATAATGACATTATGCCAACTTAAGCATTTTAGTAATTGTAATTAAGTTTTATTGATGTGATGTTTGTGTTTCTCCTCTCCTCACTCAGAGTCCTTCCAAGTGGTGGTAAGAGGAAACGGATTCCTCCACGCCCGCAATGTCGAAAAGGTCCTGTGCAGCTTCCGCATCAATGACACCCTTACTAAGAGTGAGTGAATCACTGAACATCTTTTCATTGTCCCTGATCAACTAAATGTGCTGTTTCATCACACATTAGTATTTTACTGAGTACACATTGACTCAAAGCATCAAAGATGATCGCTCAGTTCATTTACAATAAAAAAAATTGTTCTAATAAACAGATCGGCTGTTGTAAAATTCATCTGAATTACACTTAGTCAAGCATCTCAAAAGTTAAACACCAAGTCAACTGCACAACTGGATTCCTCTATGATCAAACAAGCAGCCGTGCTGGTGTTACTGGTACAGTGTTTTGTTTGTTGTAAACAACACATTGGGTAATTTTAGTGCCTGGAAAGGAGCCATAAACAAGAGATAAAAGATAACGGGTACCGCACACAAGGCAAAAAGAGGAAAATGCCTTAAGGATACAATTATCAATACAGTTATCCCATGATCTTTACTGGTGGTTTACAGTAATGGCTGTTAAAACCACTTCCCACCAGCCATGCCACATTACCGGCAGGATTTGCTGGACTAATTACAAAGCAAGATATTCACCAGCACTGAGACATAAACACAATGTTGTTTCTTTTCAACCCTGATGGCATGTCGGAGCACATGTCAGTGCATCTCCATGTCTCTGTCAGTCAGCTGGAGTTCATTGTTCAACTCCTTGCCTGAGGATCTCAAGCTCAATGTCCTTTTTAAAAACCTCTTCTTAAAATTCACTTGTATCTTCTTAAATTGTAGCATTTGTTGCAGCTATTGACATTATTTTATCCTACTTTATGTGTTTTGTTATATTATGTTTTGGATTTTAACTTGTGTTATTGTTTTTATTGTGAAGAACCTGTAAATTGTTTTTGAAAAGGGCTACATAAAAAAGTCCTGCTGTCAACTCTCTATCGTTTCAGCTTTCTCATGTATATACTGTATGTTACCAGATGAGCTGAACACATTTTATGCTCACTTTGACCTAAGTCAGCTATAAAGCCCACTCCACCTCCAGTAGAATGGCCAGTGTCTGTATCCAAAGCAGATACGAGAAGAATCCTGCTGAGAGTGAATATGAGTAAAGCTGCTGGGCCTGATAACATCCCTGGCCGTGTACTAAAAACTTGTGCCAATCAGCTATTTGATGTTATTACTGACATTTTCAACATCTCACTGTCACAGGAGAGTGTTCCCACCTGCTTTAAGACTGCCACCATTGTCCCAGTACTTAAAGAGTTTGCAGTGTGTAGTCTGAACGGCAACCACTCTTTGGCACTCACCCCCATTCTGATGAAGTGGTTTGAGAAACTGGTTTTCCAGCACATACAGAACAACATTCTAGTCAGCCTGGACCCTCACCAGTTTGCTTTCAGAACCAACGGATCCAAGAGCATATGTAGTCTCCACTGCCCTCCACTCAGCCCTCACACACCTTGAAAACCTTGAGTTGATTGTTGATTTTAGAAAAAAAGGAGGCAAAAGTGCACATCCCTGTCTACATCAGTGGAGCTAAGGTGGAGCAGGTCAATTGCTTTAGGTTCCTGGGAATCAGCACCACAGAGAACCTGTCATGATCATCTCACATCGCCACACTGGTAAAGAAAGTTCAGAAATAGATGTAACTCTTAAGGAAACTTGAGAAAGCAAAATTATCACGCAAAGTTATTAACTTTTACAGAGGAGCAATAGAAAGCATCCTCACTGAACACATCATGTTGCGAGTAATTAAAACCACCCAGAAGACTATTTATTCCCATATACTGTGCATCAGTGGTATCGGTGAGGTGAGGTGCCTGCACAGAGCCCAAAGTATAGTAAAAGACAGCACCGAGCTACAGCCTGTTAAGATGTTAAGATACAGAAAAATCTTCTGTCATACCACCAGACTTCAGAGCAACTTTATCCCCCATTGACTGAGACTCCTAAATTCATCATCATCATTATATTTCAATGAATTATTTTTTATCCACGCATTTACTGTATAACATTATTCTACATAAAGTAGCATAGAGGGACCTAGAGCTTAATCTTGTTATACTGTGTTGTAAAATTATAAATAAATGTACCTTGTATGCATTATACCTACACTTACACAGATGCAGTACTTCCAGATAGACTTCCCTTAAACAGTGGTCAACATTCAGCACAGGCATCTTACTCTTTAAGTCCAATTCTTGCAACAAACCAAAAAAAAGTCTTAGGAAGCTTAAGAATTAATCAAAACTTAACAATTCGTCAGAATCACAATTGTTTCTGCATGATACAACATTAAACTTCCTGTAGACAAACAACGGACATGGAAACAATTTGAGTAAAATGATCTCCTTATGTCCCATTATACTCGGATGTTCCTCCTCCAGATTGATTCACTTCTCCAGATTATCTACACACAATCCTCTGGAGCTTGTTTGCTTCACTCAGAGGTAAACTTTAAATGAAAATAATTAGGCCACGGTTAGCTCGCCTGAAGATAAATATGTGATTGGCTATATGGAAAACCATTTCTCTTCTCTATCCATCTGTACACTTGACCCCACAGCCCTCTGCATACTTCGCAAATATGGCGAAATGGTAAAAAGGAAAGTAGCAATATATATTGCTGCATGTGCTGAGCAGATGGATGCATGTTTAAGTTGGAGTCTCCTGGAAAAAGTAGCAGTCCTGTCAGGTGGGCTGCATTTGGCAGGTCCTGCCCTGTGCTATCCATTGTTCTGGTGACAGACGCTTGCAATTATGAAGCTATGGACAATACTCTTGCATGATTATTGGGAGACAATACTTTAATGAATAGTTCAGCATTTTGGGAAATATGTTTATTTGCATTCCATAGAGAGTAACATGGGTAGATCGATACCACTCTCATGCCTGTACACTAACTGTGAAATTACAGCCACCAGCAGGTTAGTTTAGCTTAGCACAAAGACTGAAAACGGAAGCAACAGCTAGCTTACTCTGTTCAAAGGTAACAGAATCTATTTACAAAAGCAACAATGCTTAACACCACAGTTGGTTGTTTTCACACTTCTTTAGACGAGATACAACATGAACTATTATTGAACTTTAGCGGTGATGGTCTGCAGATTTTGTCACCTTTGGACAGAGACAGGTCAGAAATTTCCAATCTTTACCTCCAGACTGTGGCTTAATATTTAAGTTACCAATCACCAAACAGTGGTGGGCTTCTCTAACAACTGGCTTTAAGTATTCCTTTAGATTTTAAGATTTTAGCCATGTCTGATAAATTCAAATACTTAATGTAAAAATTATCTCAAAGAAGCTGCTGTTTTCACATAATCTTCTATAAACTGAACTTGGCGACAGTCCATTCCATTGAATAGTCATCCTCTTAAGCAATAATTCAAAATAATTTACTGGTTAAAGTTGAACTCTGAGCATGGGTCTGCACCTCACAGTAAAACATGACCTCTCTCAATACTTGGGGAGTAAACAGTTCAATAAAACACCATGACATGGACTCAGGATGTTAGCCACCATCTTTATCCTCATGGGACTTAAACAGTGGAAATCAGCTTTTTACTAGACTTTCTGCTGTAATTTGTCGTTTACAGGCTCTCAGTCCTTTTTGTCATGCTTTAATAGTGTGAGGCCAATCTGAGAGCAAAGTCGGTGCAGAGATGAACTCTGAGTGAGACCATATCTGGGCCAGTTTGTATTGGCGCTGAGCTGTTTTTGGAAGCGTTGCACCGCCCTCCCCTCTGTCCTGCATGGTGTTTTAAGAGAAGAGCAGCCGCGACCCATGCGGCTGCTTGTGTTGATTTCCTCAGTTCTGGGGTATGCTCTCCCCCTGCCAGGATAAACAGACAGGCTTGGGCGACGAGGATTGTTTGAGACGCTTTCCTAAAAGCCAGCTGTACAAGGAGAGGACCTAGATTTCCCTGAAATTAGTATTTCTGAGAGAGATACAGATTTCTTCAGACAGTAGACAACAAAGCTCTTGTTTCGAAGGAAAGCTCCCCCAGACAGTTTGTTAATCATTTAACTTTTGTAAACATGTGCATGAATTCCCCTCTTATTGCCCAATTCCCATTAAATTAAAATGAGGTTATGTAGCATTATTCAGTCAATAAACTAATCTTACTGTTATCAAGCAACACAATGACATAATCTGAAAGGTGATTAAGTTCATGATTTGTGGCTCGGGAGCTTTATGTGTCAGTGAATACTACTAACTGTTACCACAAGACAGAAATATATGGCTGATTCTTTCGCTGTTTTTCATGGCTCCTTTCCTTCTTCTTCTCTAGTGGTGAAGCCTTTGATTGTGGAAGATACATATCTTCTCTGCCCAGCACCAGTGCTTCAAGATGAGGGCATGTAAGTCCTGTTATTTATTTCAATAAATGTGAGGTTTCACATGACACCATCTACTCCGTTTAATGACAGCCGAGACATTTTTCCTTTTCTTTTCCAGGGCAGCAAACCTTTATGTCAGTATGAATGAAGGTCTCAGTTTCATCTCCAGTTCGGTCACCATTACCACTGTGGGCTGTGTGAGTACAATATAATATAAAGCTGTATTCTTTGGGCTGCATTCCAACTGTAAAAAGCAAACCATACAGGCTAGCACTAACAAAAGTTAACAAACTAGTAAAAATTAGTAAAAGTAAAAACTGTTTGTAATACAAACAGTGTAATACATACTTAAGATGATGTCTAAATGATGGATGCAAAATAATTAAACTATTACAGCAGCATCAGCAGAATCAGTCTTGAAGTACCAATTTCATGGAAGATAAAACCAAAAGAGCCTCTTCTCGCACAAAGCATTAAGCGTAGAGAACTGGTTTACACAATTTCAGTCTGTGTTGATGTGTCTGTCTCTGTCACAGTCTGATGGGACCATCCTGGCCATAGCTCTTCTCATCCTGATGCTGCTCCTGGTCTTGGCTCTCCTCTGGTGGTTCTGGCCTCTCTGCTGCACTGTGGTGAGCTTTAAAACACTAATGCAATAATAATATGCACGCATGCTGCATTACAAATAGCTTCTTGTCTACTCTCTTCAGATTATAGATGGTTTCTTTTGGAATGCAGTGACATTGTTTGCAGACAATAAGACAGGGAGAAATGTCTTTTCCAGGTCTGTCTCGTCTGGCTAACGCCCCCTAAGGCTTCTTATTAACCCAAACAACATTCCCATGGTGAGAGGTTAGAGTCTATGAGTCAATAAGGGTGTTTGGCCCTTTTGGATCCCTGCAGCTGAATTTTGTCCACAACCAGAAGAGGTCAAGGCCACCGGGTGAAAGTGTGTTTAAGTAATTATGCTGCTGTTGAAATAATTTGCGTTTCCAGAGGTCACAGCAGGTGACCTCAGAGTCTCACCTCTCAATACGTCTTCAATTTATTCACTGAATAATTTGAATTTCCTGCTAGTGGTGGGGAAACATAACTGAAATAGTCTATTTTGGATTAAAAGTTTTAGAGGCAAAATAAAAGAAAGAAAAAGTTTCATGAAAAGTATTTTTATGATAGTCATGTGCACTGGATACAGTAAAAAGAGGAAATGTGCCTGGAAACACATATCAGTGCCATTATTTAGACAGTTGTGAAAGTGAGAGCATCACAATATTTCAACAAACTTTCTTTTTACCAGGCAATCTTTGTCAAAATCTGTATTTCTCATTTTAAATGAAGAGCGAGTCTTTCTTCAAAATTCACTCCAATGTTTCCAGTGTTGGAAACAGGAACGTTGAGAATTGCCAGAGATGTCAAGCTTTTACAACATGGCTATCCCTCCCTTTTACTTTTTTCTGTTATTGTCCATTAAGTTGCAAATTCAAGTCTGTGCTGCAAGTCTGTTTAGGAAAGCGATGCTAGGTTACCGTGGGGAATCATTTTGTGTTCCAGGATTTGGAGAAGCATGGAGGAAAATGACAAATAAGAATCAGAATCACTTAATTTGCCAAGTGCATTTAATATAGAAGAAACTTTCTTTATTACACTGGTGAAAAAACACACCAATAGCTCATGCTGTGACATATAAGACAGACACTAAAACATTCTGTGCAATCATGCAGTGTAGCGGCTGTACAACATACTCAGTAATAATCTGATCAACTGGAAAAACAGAATGTATGAATACTACAAAACTGTATGGATAACATTGCTCCATAGAGAACAGTGCAAATAATACACTATTCATGAGCCTGTTACTTTTCAACAACCACAGGCAAAAAAAATCTGGATAGCAGATTTCTAGGTCAGTGCATTGCTCTTGTAAAGTAGTAGAGGAAAAAACAATTCCTCAGCCACGTGGTGTTGCGTAATCGTCTTGTTGCACACAGAAAACACATTGCTGTGACTTGCAGATTAAATAAAAATCAATTTTGATACATGTGTTTGTGACTTTTGTTTTGTTGTCACCCCCACCCCTTTCCCCTCTCACGCAATCTTTTTTTTTTTAACCCCCCACAGATCATCCATGAACCCCCACCACCAGCTGTGGAGGAGAGTTCGGTAGGAGCTGCACCATCTCCAGTCTGTTTCCTATGACTGCAAAAAGCAAAAAAAGAAAAAAAAGCCTATTATTTAAGATTCAGACAGCTGCCAGTGTTTAGGTTGTGTAATTGTTCAGTTTATTCTGACATTTTAAACCTCAATAACCATGTGGCGTCATTCACTCGCTTCCTGGCACAAAACTATGATTTCACTCATTTAGTAATTCATCAAATGTGATGTGGGTTAACGCCCGCTCTTAGAATAACAATGAAAAAAACTTTAATTCATGTTTTTTTAATCAGCTTTTAGACCTGGAATATAATGTGAAATTAAACTGAACATTATTTCAACAAAAACATGTTATTAAAACACATTCTGACTTCCCAAATCACAATGCAATAAGAGCAAGCTAACATGAGACCATGGGGCGCAACATGCAGCAGTTATTTGCACCAATTAAACTTAAAATTAGGTTTAATTGGCGATTTTAATCCAAAAAAACAAACTCCAATGAGAACCATGGCCTCAAAGACTCAAAGCTTTCAGCCTTTATTATGGCTTCCTCTGTCTGACATCCTGGTAGATTATGAGTCAGACAGGGTGTATTAAAGAGCAGAAACATCACAAATTTGGCCAGTGGGCTTTGTAATTTCCTCTGATCTGACAACCAGCACTGAGGGGACAAAAATAAGGGTTGGGTTTGGAGTGGGCAGGCCGACAGAGAAGTATTTACTTCAGATGGACTCTCTGGTGACCAGAGAGAGGGCATTTTTACCAGGTAGCTCACAGGCGTTTCAGGTGTTTATTTGGTATGTTCAGTATACATTTATGTAAAACAGTCAAAGGTTCATTTACCCTTTTATTGTCCCTTGATTGTACATGGTAAGTCTGCCAAATGGCTCATTAAATCAAAATAAAACCTACTTCCTGTCACTCTCCCACAGGATGATGAAGACTTTGAAGCCCCTAAGAAGAAATGGCCAACTGTGGATGCCTCCTACTATGGAGGAAGAGGAGTTGGGGGAATCAAAAGGATGGAGGTGAGATCAACTAAATCTCAAGTCGTCTGAATTATCTGTTGTGCTAATTAACAAGGAGGAGGGGCTTAAAAGCAACCTGCTAAGATGTCTATGAAGATTCTCAGTCATCCAGGTCATAGTTATCCAACGAAGTCAAGGGCAACTGGACTTGGTTGAAAAGATACTGGAAGACGTTTCATCCCTCATCCAAGGAACTTCTTCAGTTCTGACTGACTGAACTGAAGAAGTTTACACATTGGGGTTGCTGAAAGGCATTTGTAATTAAGGTTGTTTGACTGATTTAAGACCACAATGCTTCCAGAAAGTTACACTAGGCCTCTCAATCAAACTCTCCGTTATTAGGTTCGCTGGGGTGAGAAAGGATCTACTGAAGAAGGAGCAAAACTGGAAAAGGCCAAAAATGCCAAAGTGAAGATGCCTGAGCAGGAGTATGTGCTGCCCCCCACGCGGGTTCTCAACAACGGCATGCGCAGACCCCCGGGGCCACGCAAGTGGTACTCACCCATCAAGGTGCAGTACCAACAAAAGCAGCCAGGAGGAAACTCTCTGGGGAACGTATTTGGTCTGCAGATGCTCTTTCAAGTTTCATTGTTGACACTAAAGATAACAAAACATTTAAGAATTATTATTATGAGTTTCTAATGTTCAACATAAAAAAAAGAAATGGCAGAGGATTTGTGAGATATGTATTCAACAAATCAGTGAACTTAGCTCAGTTTACATTTAATTAAAAACATTGACTGTTGTTTAATAGCTCTGCTGTTAGCATGTGTACAGCATGGAGTTACATCTGTTAGAAATTACTCCATGCTTATCTGACTGAGGATGTAAGTAATAGCATTATTAAAATGTTGAAGTGAAGTAGCATGAGATGTGTTAAGGTATTAATGCTTAGGTGGCTACTCGCACACAGTCCCTTCCTCCAGGGCCAGCATGGGGTTAAAGAAGTCAATTCGAAGCCTTCCCTGTCAGCGGGGGATTGCTAATAGAAACCAGACTCGAGTTGGACTGACCTCCAGGGAGCAGGGCTGCACAGCCAGCAGTTTTGAGAAGGAAAACAGCTGCTTTTACTGCCCTTATCCTCAAAGTATTTGCTGTTTAAAAACTAGGAAGAGTCAGTTCACAATGAACTGAAACCATTTCAGTTTGCCACTATGTAATGGCTGCAGGAATTGTATAATACTGGCCATTTCATTGCAGCTCGAGCTACTTGCATAGTTAGGAACTGTGTCTTTGAGTGCCCAGGAGAGAAAACAATAAAGGTGGACTGTTAATAGAAAAGACCTGTTGTTTTATCCTGAAGAATAATGTAAATTCAAGAGTATTGTTATTAAAATGTTTGATTTCTTCTCTGTTTCTATAGAGCAAACTGGATGCATTGTGGGTACTTTTAAGAAAAGGCTACGACCGTGTGTCTGTAATGAGACCTCATCCAGGTGACAAGGTAAGAATAACTCAGATACACAGGTAGGCATCAAACATGCACCATTAATCAGCATGTATTTTACAGACTGACGCAAGGCCTTGGCTGTGCATGAGCATTTGGCAAAGGCGGAGATTCTTTTGTATCTGGAAATGTTGAGAAAATGACCCAGCTGTGAGCAATGAAGAGAGAGACTCATGGGAAAACTTGTGGTGAGTTGGGATTTAGACTGCAGCGTCTGGCTACAGCCCACTGCAATGTAAAGAGGTCTGGGGAAGTCATTATTAAAAGGCAAATGTAATTCCTCAAAGGCCAGCTGTATGGGGTGTGTGCGATGACCTCTACTGTTGGCAGCTGACAATTAGTCTGAGACTGTGGGATCTACAAGTGTTGAAAAACCTTCATCTGAGGGAAGTCTAGAGTTTATGTATTACCCTCAAAATGAAAGAAAAGACCTTCAGACTTTAAACTTTTAGTCAAGCTTACTTTTTAAAAAAAATGTATGGTATACATAGTATGAAATTTGCTTCAGTTGTGAATGTACAAACAATAGAGTCTGTGACGTCTGCTGTTAAACACAGGCCTTTGTAGATAGTCTGGGGAAGAGCTGATACGTTTATTTTTACAAAGCTGTGTAGAATGGCACACAGCTGTTTTAACACTTGTGTCTTAGAGAAATATAGCTGAATTGGGAGGATGAAACGCTGCTCCTGTGGTGATGACTTAAGGATGTCATCATCATCATGAAGGTGAGAAGGAATAACAGGGGCCCAGTTTCCAGGGGTAAAATGTGATTTATTTGAAACTTGTTGTGAAGATACCAACTACAGGCTGATAGTGTATAAATGGGTATTCCATCTGTTGTGGTGGTGCAGCCATCAAAATATAAATACGTCAGTTAGTGCAAGCATTGTATAGCTACAAGTGATATGTGATATGCTGCAATTAGCTAAGAAGTCTGATGGTTTATTTTAAAGCGTTTTATGGACAAACTGACAACACATAACAGAAAATCATATACAATAGCCACAGCGTTAAAACACATTACACTTTTTAATACATATTTCAACCACTGTAGCTCCGACAAATCACACCATGATGAATTATTTGACTTAATTAATAGACGTTATTAATATCCATCATCACCAACTGTTTTAGACTCTATAAAAGCCTTCACCTTCAGTTGATACTGAAATCTCGACAACAGCTGTGGTATATTTATGTGAGCTACATCTGCAGCCTGCCATTTGTCTAGTGCTACAAAGATGACAAAGAGGAGGACTTGAATGTCTGTGACATAGCCGTAAAGTGCAAAGTGAACAAGGTGAAGGCCATGTGAAGAGGATTTCATGTCAGTGCCTCATGTCTACAGTGCAGCAAATACAAAGCACTGAAGAACAGAGCAGGAGAGAGGACTTCTTTTTAAATGAAATAACTTGAAAAAAGGAGGACATGAGCCCCTCAAGTAAAGTCTTGTTGAAGTCATATGAAAATGTAGAATTACTTGAGCACAAAAATGAACCCCTCCCAGAGGAGAACATGTTTCCACAGAAGCTGTCCATGAAACCAATGGCCTTGAAGGCAGAACAGGAGAGCTTGGAGCAGGACACAGAAAGCTTGAAAGAAGCCGTTTGTCTGACCAGCCGAAGGAGGAGGAGGAAAAGACTTATCAAGCCCATGAACATCGGCACATTCAAATAATGATTAATAAACCAAGGGACATGAATAAAGTATTGAGGCCCAGAAAGAGGATGAACTTCCAAAACAGACTATCTGCACAACAACCACCGTGCCAAGAAGATTAGGTCACAGAAAGAAATGGGCAACATCCTCCATGCAACTACTGGGGACTTAAAAGACAAGTGCAAGAGAGAGACACTCATGAGGTTTAGGACAGCTAATGAATAAAACATCAGGTGAGTGAGAGGAGCAGGAGGAATGCTGTAAACACAGCAACAAGAGGCAGAACTAGGCAGTCTGGATGGAAATGCAAGGGTGAGATTGCACAAGAAACCATTTTGTGTTTGACTGTTTTGTTGGTCCCAGTTTGTCTCTAATGTAATCATTATCCTCACATCCTTTTCACATATAATGTATTAAAATTATTACACAAACTGGGACTAAATGCAATGCTCAAAAAAATTAAGGGAGCACTTAAAACAACACAATGTAACTCCAAGTCAATCACACTCCTGTGAAATCAAACTGTCCACTTAGGAAGCAACACTGATTGACAATCAATTTCACATGCTGTTGTGGAGGTGAAATTATAAGCAATTAGCAAGACACCCCCAATAAAGGAGTGGTTCTGCAGGTGGTGACCACAGACTGCTTCTCATTTCCTATGCTTCCAGGCTGATGTTTTTATCACTTTTGAATGCTGGCGGTGCTTTCAATCTAGTGGTAGCATGAGACTACAACCCAAACAAGTGGCTCAGGTAGTGCAGCTCATGGCTGGATGGCACAAAAATGCGAGCTGTGGCAAAAAGGTTTGCTGTGTCTGTCAGCGTAGTGTCCAGAGCATGGAGGTGCTACCAGGAGACAGGCCAGTGCATCAGGAGACATAGAGGACACCGTAGGAGGGCAACAACCCAGCAGCAGGACCGCTACCTCCGCCTTTGTGCAAGGAGGAGCAGGAGGACCACTGCCAGAGTCCTGCAAAATGACCTCCAGCAGGCTACAAATGTGCATGTGACTGCTCAAACGGTCAGAAACAGAATCCATGAGGGTGGTATGAGGGCCTGACGTCCACAGGTGGGGGTTGTGCTTACAGCCCAACACTGTGCAGGATGTTTGCCATTTGCCAGAGAACACCAAGATTAGCAAATTCGCCACTGGCGCCCTGTGCTCTTCACAGATGAAAGCAGGTTCATACTGACCACATGTGACAGACGTGACAGAGTCTGGAGACACCGTGGAGAACGTTCTGCTGCCTGCAACATCCTCCAAGACAATGCTAGACCTCATGTGGCTAGAGTGTGTCACCAGTTCCTACAAGAAGGCATTGATGCTATGGACTGGCCCACCCGTTCCCCAGACCTGAATCCAATTGAGCACATCTGGGACATCATGTCTCGATCCATCCACCAACGCCACATTGCACCACAGAGACCATCCGCCACCTCATCAGGAGCATGCCCAGGCATTGTAGGGAGGTCATACAGGCGCGTGGAGGCCACACACACTACTGAGCCTCATTTTGACTTATTTTAAGGACATTACATCAAAGTTGGATCAGCCTGTAGTGTGGTTTTCCACTTTGATTTTGAGTGTGACTCCAAATCCAGACCTCCATGGGTTGATAAATTTGATTTCCATTGATAATTTTGTGTGATTTTGTTGTCAGCACATTCAACTAAGTAAAGAGTATTTAATGAGATTATTTCATTCATTCAGATCTAGGATGTGTTATTTTAGTGTTCCCTTTATTTTTTTGAGCAGTGTATATGGGTGTGCCACGAGGCACCGAACAGTCCAGGAAGGGGATCCACTCCAGTGTAGACCTCTTGTAAAGATTTGGGGAGTTTCAAGTAAAAATTCATTACATTTTGAAAGTAATGGTTTGGCTAAGACTTAAACTTATATTTTCAGACTGACCTGATGAACCCTTGTTTATTTGTCAGTCAGTCAGCAAGGGAGGTTTATCTTTCTTCCAGGTAACATACAGTGCTATTAGATACTGAGGAAAAGACAGTCTAGCAATATTCTCTGTTTATGTAAAGGAGCACAAGAAGCTACACCTGCCTACTAGAAACGAATCAAACTTGAAGGCGAACCAGTCTGTGAGGTGGGCTAGCTCACCTTACCACACTCACAGTCAAACAATGTCACTAGCTCTGGAATTATATTCAGAGGCTTACATTCCTTGTTTTTTTCCCCCAGCACAGAAAGTACAGCAAACACACCACTCTGTAATTAGAAGTGTACAAGTGAGTCCTCACTTTAAAGCTCTTCATTAGTAGACTGAAAGAAAAGCTATGCTCTAGTATCCTTCATGATCTGCAGTAAACAAGCATGTTCTGGTTGCAATTAAGAGTCTCCTGTCAAAGCCTTACTTTTATAACTTCCCCTAAATGAATACCATGGCGGGAGAGAGGGAGGGAGGAGGGCAATTGATCCTACTGCCTGCCTGAGAGAAACCCAAGTCAGGTTCCTGTAACGTGTCATATAATTCTGAGCCTCTAAAGACTGCTGTGTTTTTGATTAGAATTAGTAAGGAATCAAACACTGGGCACAAAACAGCGGTATAAATAAAAGTATTGACAGATCTGTAGGTTAGCTGTAACTCTAGTGCAGGAGCCCAAGAAACGTTATGATCCATGATATTCACTGTCCCTCATGCACTAAAGGAATCCTCGCCATATGTATGACATGCAACATTTTGCCTGGTTTTGTCTAAGAGGTCAGTTCGCTTTGCTGGTAAATTGGAGGCACAGAGCAGCGCCGTCATCCTTTATCAGTCCACTGCAACTCCCTGACTCCCTCAGTACAGCTGCTCCCGGGGTGTAGCTTGTTTCTGGAATATGATAGTCTTGCTTGCATGATCTCACTTTGGTTTGGACCAGGAAAAAGAGAGACAGAGAGATTGGAGGTAGATTAGTTTGTCCAGCTGAGTAGAGCATTACAAAAGCTGTGATTGAGAATTACAGTATATGCAGATGTAAAATGCAGTCATGTAGGTGTGTGTTACCGATAGACAAGGCTTGTATAAATGAGACTTCGATCAGCAGTTGCCATCAGTCCATGCGATCTGTCACAGAAAGCAGCAAAGGTACATTTTTTAAAATCTTAGATTAATTCAGCTGTTAAAGTTATGTGTCAAAGAAATAAGGTTCAGAAAGTTCTTCAAGTAAGAATGTCAACTATATGTTTGACCACGCAGGCATTGTGAGAAAGAAACACAGCAGTGGACAAATATTATAGTTGTCAGAGAATGTGAGAGACAAATTAGATGGCAGGCCTGCAGAACATTTCAGAAGATATCTGAAGACATTTTTTTCTATTTCATATCTGCTTCGGTCTTTAAGCTGTGTTTTAAGCCCTGGTTTTGTATGGTTTAGATAAACATGGTTCTGCTCTATCACTGCTAACATATGGAGACAAGAAACTGACAAAATATAGTAAAAGTTTAGCAGAGAAGTAAAAAAATATAACTGAATACACAAATAAACAATGACCAATAACTAAAATGGAGCATAAAAATGTAAAGCTTACTTTCCTTTACCATCAATTGACAATTTTTAACACGTCCTTAGTGACTCATTTGTTGGTGTCAATGTTTAAAGTCAAGAAAACTGTCATGCCTATAAAACTGAGGCTGTGCATTTCAATGATTAACATCAGGCTATTAGCTGTAGGTGGAGATTTCAACATATTGACCTAGAGAAATATTGCTGAGAACACCACCCCTTAAAAGTCCTCCATGTGTCATGCAACAGCTAATGCTCCCTGTTAGCATTAGCTTGTCAGATAAAATGCTTTAGCTAATATAACAAGAATTCACTGTAATGCTGCAGCAGTATGCTGTACAGTATACAGTATGTATATTTACATAACATGCACTGGCTGTTTACTACTTTTATGAGCAAAGCTAGGTAGCTAGCTTAAAGGCTGGTGCTTAGTATGTTTAGCTACCAGGCTGTGTCAGATTATTACTGTCTCCTGTTTTATTTGAGTGTCTGAATTCTGAGTTTACATTTTATTCACTGTATATGCCTCATGCAGCAAACCGAAATGAGACAACCTTAAGTGAAACAGAAAATACATTTGTTACAGTTGTTCATACAGTATGTTGTTTATCATAATAAAATATGCTTTTGTTTTCAAATTTCAGGGCAGATGCATGAACTTCACCCGCACAAAGTCTCCACCTACTCACTACCCACACTACGACCACCACCACCCATCTCCCATCTACAACCCCCCCAACAGGAGTCCTCCTCCGCCGCAGGGCACCCTCCCACCGACCCCCGGCAGCCGACCTCCATCATCTCCATCGTTCTCCTTCTCCACCCTTCCACCGCTGCCTCCAACACCTCCTCCCACCTCCACCACTCCCTCCCCTTCCATCACGCCTCCCCCTTACACGCCACCTCCCAACCGGGCTCTACCACCGACCACCCTGCACATACCTGCCCCACCAGCGCTCCCACCGACCCCTCCACCCTCTACCTCCCCGACTGGTTCCCTGCCTCCTCCTCCTCTGGGACCTCCTCCGATACGAGCACCTCCACCTGCCCGTGCACCGCCTCGCCCCGGCCTGTAGAGCTCTGGCAGCATACAGGAGAGAGTTTTAACAAGACTTAAAAAGGCAACTCAGAGTCCCATCAACAATCAGCACATGACCATCCTTGATTGTACCTGCAAGCGAGGACATGAGTTCCCCGTGCCACGCTCATTGGACTGTGGCCTTTCTGCCTTGTGGAGTGGAGCAGTGATGCCTTGTTTTCAGCTATTTGTGACTTTTGTACACATTGAGCTCAACAGTGCAGTTGCTCTGATGCTTGAATTTCACAGACATTCCCTACAAATGAGGTCATGCAGGCCGGCTCAAAAACATTTGCGTCCGTGGTCCTCAGAGATGCTTCTGGCCCTGTTGTCCCCTCCATGAGCACACAGATTGGATGAATCTTGACAAAGCCGATAAACAGCTTGTACTAATGCCTCTGAATGCAGGCCAACAAGGAGCACAGTCTTGTTCAAAATAATTATGACACTAAAGTATGTGCCTGTGTAACATTCTTATCTTTCCTGATACGACTTGTTCCACATGCAGCAGATTTGGAAGAATCTGAAAATCCTTGTTTTTATAATCTTGAATGTTGAGCAATTGCATGCAATAGTGTTTGAGTCAGAAGTTTTGTTGTTTTTATAACATTTCTACCTTGTTTTATACAACATAAATACATTTTTTATTGTTACTTTTATTGTGGAGTAGATAACAGTTTCTGAGATTTTTAAGGTTTGCTGATAAACACATGTACAGTAAGCTTATTGAAACAGCAATGCAACTTATGTGAACCTGTTTATGCAACATTTGACTTCCATACCGTTTTAAACCAGACTAATGTGAGTCATAGCTGGCCTATCATGCACATCAGAGTTAACAATGAATCAGAATTTACACGCTAAATTAGCCCTGTTATTATAACCAACCTGACCAAGATGACTGTAATCACTGCCATAGTTGCATTATGCTCTGTCTATCAATCATGTGGACAAAATTATGTCAGGTTCAGGGAAACGTAATGTGTTAATAATCTTTTTGATATAACCACGTGTTCTGTGTACTTGTGTGTGTGTCAGAAAGATTGAGAGAGACTACTATGTATTCAGACAGCCAGTCTCACAGTAGACTGACCTGAGTCAGTATGCCAGTTCGACTTAAACTAAAATAATCAGGTTGTTTTGCACATGATGCTTTCAATTCCTCAAAGCATGGAACATGATAAAAGCATGCCGTTTCATGGGTCATTTAAGGTTTGGTGTAGGTTAAAAGATTAATATGAAACTGTAGTTAGAGGAGTCTCAGTTGAATGCAGTGTAGATTGCGAGCTCATCTCTAGAAATCAGAAAGAGTCTTACATAAATGTCATGGCAAAACTGATGAGACAGTATGTAATTTTCCAACAATACACTATTTAGACACCTGTAGTTTCAATGAAAATGAAAGTAAACAATTTAAGTGTTTTAAATTGGAGTCCTTGTCTCTGTTTTTCTTCAAATGCAATCACTGACATGTTAACCATTTTGATTTAGCTCTGTTACACCTGTGAAAACAGCCACTGAGCCTTCTTTCACGCTCTAAGCTTTCATCGAAACCCTGTAAAGACAAATGGTTTACCTTCATATTTCCTTATCACATTTTATCCATAGTTCTCCTTTACAAACGCTATAGAATACATCCCACATGCTTTTTTCCACAGCATGTTAAGATACAATGCTATTTTACACTCTAATTGAATGTAAACTCTTTAACCTATTTTCTTTCTTCTAACAGTAAGTTAGACCACTGATATTGCCACTGAGGCGATTGGGTTCACACTGTGCAGAGTGGCTGTTTCTGCAAAGAGCACCTCACTCAGTGATGGAAAAAAGACAGAGAAAGGAGTATGCAGAGCATGGCTAACTAATTCCAGATGTTCATATGTTGCATTATGTCACATGCACAAATGGAGTGAGCTATCTTGGAAAATATTAGACAACATCTAATCCTCAGGAAATGTGGACCGGCTGCAGGAAAGGTGTGTTGGTGCTAATTGTTAGTGACAAAATCTAGCAATAGCGGACAGGGCAGAGTGGAATAATGAGCTATAGCTTCTGAATGTCTGAACAGAAAGTGACTTTGATTAATATTTAAAGTTTTCTGTTGTCACTTGAAGGTGACAGTATGCAAGGAAAGTTTATATTGGGCTGTTTTCAGGGAATTTTCCATGTCAGACAAACTCAATGCAAGATGCCTTGAGTCACGTTGCCAGCTTTTGTTTCCACTCTGTCTGAACCATTATGGCACAGATGTCTAACATATATTTATACAAACATTACACCACAGATTATGACTATTACACAGACTTCTCCATAAAAATTCAACCACAAAAGGCACTTGTGTTGCTGCTGTCTCGTTTTAAAAAAAATTGGGAAGAATTTGGGTGGAGTCCATCAGTTTGAACTGCAGTTTCTCAAAAAGATGTTTCTCCATGTTTTGTCAGCACTGTAAGTGAGGTCAACTTTGTGTTAAACCAACATTACAGGTTTCTGGCGTACATACAGGGTGTGTGGTAGATTTGATAATCAAAATTCAACTTGTGTTCTCGTGCGGAGTTCATTCAGTATTCAAAAAGAAATTCATGTGCTTGTCTACTTTGTTTTTTGGTATTACCGTAGTTTCAAGCTGTCAATTTTACTATTAAAGTGTCATCAGGAGCAGACAAAGTCTAACAAATACCTGGTGTGTCAGCTGATTGCATTAATTAGGCTGGTGACTGGTCACAGGCTTTCACAAAATAAACACTCAATAATGCTGTCAGCGTCATGAAAACGTCAGTTCCTTGGAGCCTTTTAGACCATTGTAAGTTACCAGGTAAGTTTATATCTGCTAATTGCAAATGTTTCTGGCAGGATGTTCTAATTTTTGGTCAATTATTTCTGTGTTTTTCTATATTGTCCATAGATTAATGTCATTTGTGACCAAGGAAGGTTAAAAAGGATAACTATGACCTGGATGACGTGACCTCAGTTATCCAGGTAACAGCACGTTTAATTTTATCAGATGTTTGAATTCATGATGGGACAATCATGAAGATGAGATCCACTCAGAACTAGAAATATTAATTTCACGAGGCAAAAAGAAATTTGTCTTATTAAAAATTTCATGGCATGGGTTCCCAAAAAAGGCTCAATTAAATGACTTAGAACGTGTTAATACAATGGAGGCATTGTTGGTGTTATTCGTCGTTAAATCTGTGCGTTTCCCGTTGTAAAATGCCTGATTGCACTGTAACAATTAATCACAGTGGTCACAACATATGCTGATAGTTTTTCAGTCCCACTCAGATGCCATAAAGCAGCTGTGATTGGTTTCCAGGTGAAGGATTTGGCTGCCGCACAGACATTACCTGAAAGGGTTCAAATGATGCCCTTTAACGATGAGAAACTACCCACAATGCTCGCCATGGCTGGAGAATGGAGGCAGTCTTTGTCCAAAGCGGTGGCCGTCTTCTGTAATTCCTCTGCAGCCGCGCTTGAGGCCATCATTGTGGTTAGCGACTGCAACGAAGTCCTTCTGAACACTGCACTCGCTTTTACCAAGAGTTTAGCTTTTTGCCTCTCAACCATGCTGAGGCTGAATGCGTTCTTCAGGCAAACGCTGGCAGGTGTGCTTTCACGTGAAGAGCCTGACCAACACGGGGACCCGCGCAGCTTCCCCTGGCCTTCATCGAAGACCTTCACAAGGAACAGCTGCTCTCCTCTGCGTTGGGAAGGCGGTCGGGCTGCAAACAGGTTAAAGTCGGTCCACTCACTATTGCGCGCCGTGCCTGCAGTCTGCCGGTCTTCACTATCTGTTTGCAAGACCATCTTGACCCTCATCCATGTGGCACAGTCGGCCCTGTCAGCTCTGTGCTGTAACTCCAGAAACAGTGTCTCCACCATTACTACTTTATGTGGCTACATCAGACCATTATTGTCCACCTTGCAGACTGTGACTGGTTACTCTACACTGGTACTTGGAATTGTTTGGTATGTGTCATCGCTTATAAGCAGCCCCTAAATGTCTCCTACACCTGAACTTTGTATATAATCTAGCTAAACTTAATTTGTAAACTTATTTTTGCAAATGTACATGACTATATTCTATAACTTTTTAATAAATGTAATATTTGATGTATTTCTTTTGCCTTTTTATTTTAATAAAATAGTGTATGATTTGCTGTATTTCTACTGCCTCTTTATGAATTGAGACATTTACTGGCCAGTATAATAAAGCACAATATTTGGGATCTTTTTAATATTGGGATGTGTAGGACTATGTCAAGCATGTCCTGAACTGTACCTTTTCATCAAATGAGTGCAGAACACTTTAAGGGAAGTACTTGACACTTTATTGCATCAGTTCCACTAATAAATAGTGCCCCACACCCTCAGTAACCAACAGCTCCCAACAGATGTTGCTAGGATTCAGTGCAGCATCCTTTGTCAATGCCTCCAGTCAAAAAAAAAAAAAAAAAAAAAGAAACGAAACAATCAAAACCTGCTTATGTATGTGGGTTACACAAGTATCTGTAACATTGTCCAGTTTTCAAACCCTTTCACTGACTCGGGAGAAGCTCAATATTGGGGGCGGGGGGAAGAAATGCAAAGAAAAGTTAAGGCTTGATTGCAAAAGCAAGATGAATATCTTTAAACCTCAATTGTGATGGGACAAATCCAAACAGCGTCTATTTCTTCACTGACACATCAGTCTTTACTTGGCCTTTGTTTCAAAGACCTCTGGAATCACACACAGCTGTATCTGACTTTCTATCTAAATAAACATCTAAAGTCTGCCATAAAATCTCTATATGCCCCATTTAAGGCCTCGAAGCATCTACCAGCATCAGTACATGTTTGGATATAAAAACAATATAGGATGAACATATAAAATATGTATAGGTTTTGGTTTACAACTGCCAAACCCAATAAGATTTTTGGTTTGACAGGACATTTCAAGTTACTGTAACATTCACATTTCAAATCAAAGAGCAACTTCAATAATAAACTTTTTTAAAGAAAATGTAACATGACAAGAAAAAAAAAAAAATCTGCTTCAAATGGTCCCAATATTGCAGCTACGTCATGGTGGAAGGCCATGGACTGCTAACTGGATGTAACTTCTACTTCAGGTTAGTAACTTCATCTTGCTTGATTTACTTCTGCTTCACCTGATGTCAGCAATTAAGTCTCTTTTGAACAGTGAGGCAACAGAGTTGAAAATAAGAATCAAACACTAAATTGTGCACAAATGGCTTTAGAGTATAATGTTCATAGAAGAGTAAATGCTGAAACTGTTTATGGCAACAAAAGCTCACACTGTCCCAGTAAACGAGGTTTATTCTCGCCAACCGAGACAAGAGTCTGAAATCTGAAACACTAGGTTTAAAGACAAGAACAAACTTTTGCAACCTACCCAAGAAGATTTTAAACAGCGTATTTACACACTTTTCTGTGATCGGATTTGTGATGTTGCTCCTGCTAGAAGTTGTGCGTCCTCAGACTAAAGTCCAAGACAGAAACGCTGCAATTATGAAGTGGTGACCTGCGGCCTGGAATGATTTAAGACTGTTGCTTACTTCAACTGTGGAGTGAAGACACTTCAGATGATTAGCTGCCAAAAAGAAAAATATCCCAACTACAAATCATTGCAGTAAAGAAGAAGAAAAGAGCCAGTAAGGTCTTTTAAACCTAACTTCTGTGAGTCTACAGCTCCAAGATGCTCCCAGTGAGACTAATCAGCACAAATAAACATGGAGGGTTTTGAGCGTGAAAGTGAATAAACCCTAATGGTCACTGTCCATTGCTACGGCTTCACAAACCCAGAGAGTAATGAATATATGGATTCAGTGCTAGCCCAGACCTGCCACCACGATCAAAACAACTCCAACAGGAATACGATAATGATGCCAATTAAAATAAAAACAGTGATATACAGATGATATGCATCAGTGACATACACACCTGTTGCGTGAAAGATTGCATTAAAAAGAGCCATGACACAAACACATAAACAGGACATAGTTTTCTCTTGGTTTCTGCATACAGACTCTCCCTCGCTGCCTCTATGCGTGTTTGAATACGTGTCCGCCAGGCTTTTGTTGCTAGGTGATGAATGGTGTCGCTCACTCTACTGTCACAGACTTGGCCAGGTTTCTTGGACAGTCCACCTGCGTTCAAACAGAAGAGGTCATTAATACGTGACAAACCGCAACCATATAAAATGGACAATAATACACAGCTTCTGCTGTTGACTTAATGCTACTGTCAAACCATCAAGTACGATTTACCAAAATCATAACAAGAACTTTTATGTGCGAGCCAGTGATATAGCCGCTTGACACCCCTGCTCTTATAATTCCCAACTCCTCGGCCAGAGCGCTTCTCATCACTCAGACTTCAGATACTTGGACATACTTAAAAAAACAAAAACAAAGTGAGGGTGAGCGTGTGACACAGCTGTGTGCATATAAAATGTTTGCTTCTCTGTCAGAGCAGCAGTGCAATTTGGCACCGCTGTGAATAGTTAGACTTAAAAACAAGAGGTAACTGGGCTACGCTGTCAGGACATCTAAAGTGAAGTGCTCCACAACCAGCATCAACACTGGCTATTTTTACATGGCGTACTTCAGTTTAGCTGTTTACTTTAACATCCTGTAAGACAGCAAAGCCGGTGAAGTATACACAAACGTCTTTTCTTCTTGTATACTCTCATGACTATTTTCCACACATGTGAACACTGGCATGCTGAAGGTTTTCAGTTAGTGACTTAAGATGCAAATGGTGGAGTTGTGGGAAACTGATGTTTTACTGCATTTGTGTGTCTTAAGTGATAGATGAGGTTTTAAATCTCATCTGACTAAACAGTCATGTTCAGTTACAGCTAAGCCTGATGGACCAGCACTTACGTCATAGCCTCGGAGGACCGCCAGGTGGAAGGACAGCAACTGCAGCGGGATGACGCTCAGGATGCCCTGCAGGCAGTCCACACAGTGAGGCACTTTAATGGTGCGGCTGGAGTTCTTGATGGTCTCGTAATCATCTTTGTCACAGATTACAATGGGACGGCCCTGTAAAAACCAAGCAAGGCAAATCATCTATCAATGTGATGCCAAACCTCGATATGAGTTGCAAAAAAAATGCTAATCTGAAAAATACCCCCCCCCAGTTGATTTTCACATGTGCAGCGGATTACTGCATTGCAATGATGTCACACTGAGGTGACCCCTCCCTTGTATTTACTGAGGTGAGGGTCAGAGGCGTGGTCCAGACAGGACTGTGAAAATAAGCTTAACATGTAGAACGTGCTGTGGTCAAACGTTCAGGGACTTTAAAATGTAACATTTAAATAGTGTGTGTAGGGCTTACCTGGCGGGCAAAAACTTGCTGCAGGGCATTCTGACATTTGCTGTAGGTGTGGTCTCTCATGATGATCATGATGACTGGCATGAGTTTATCCACCAGGGCCAGTGGGCCGTGTTTCAGCTCTCCAGCCAGGATGCCCTCTGAATGCATGTATGTGATTTCCTTGATTTTCTACACAGGATGAAAAACACCCACAGGTTAACAAAATCTAAGCTGACGGTGTTGTCATTACATCTTACAACTCTGTCCATGTCTGAACTGACACTGCTTTATACCGCTTTTTTGTTGCTGTGCTCAGTGTTTTACTTTTCAAAGGAGGTCAGAGACAATTATCTATCATGTCACTGCTGAAATCCCATCTTTTTGCTGTCTTAAGAATAAAGAGCGTAAAATATTTCTTGCAGCCTGGCGCTAGATTTAGGACACTCCAGTGACACTTTGTTCATTACTGACTCACATCAGAAGAATCAATAATTTGGTAGAAGCTGGCAGAAAACAAGGATGTACTTGCTCACCAGTGCTCCTTCCAGGCAGGTAGCATAATGGTAGCCTCTGCCCATGATCAGTACACTCTTCTGCTGGTACAGCTCTTCTGCCAACTTCTGGATCTCATCATCCAAACTGAGGACCTCCTTAATCAGATCTAACACAGACGTAACAGAAAACAAGATATGATTAAAACTTAACTCAAATGTTGGGCAGGGACCTTAGTCTACCATTAGGGACATGCAATCATATGCTTTAGATCCAGAGAAGCATGAAAGTGCTTACAGCCAACAGCTGGTCCTCCATCCCCCTCTCTCATCACTTACTTCATCTTCCAAGAGGATTGTTTGAACAAACGTTAAAAATCAAACAGGCTTTGATGTACTTGAATTGTGACTGAGCGCTGGTTTTATATCCCTTTACATTTTTCTCTCATGTGATCAGACTTCCTTGGCTGAACCAGGATACTCGTGGCTTGATTTACCTGGAAGCACTCTCAGGCCCTGGATTATCTCACGGCGTCTGGGCTGCATGGAAATCCTGTCGTCGCACATCAAGAGTGCAAACATGATCAGGGCCACAAACTGGCTGGTGTAGGCCTGCAGAGCAAAAAGTCAGAAATGCTGAGTGTTATTAACCGCAGCACTATATAGAGAGGTGGGGCTATGCAATGACTGAGTCACCTTTTTATAGTTCATCTCCCTGTTTTCACAGTGAACTCTGTCTCCAGCTAATAATCTGCACCAGATGAGAAATGGAAGGAGGAGAGGTGGGTTTCAGTGCATGCCAAGCAGCATTAAAAGCTAGCGCTTCTCATTCTGGAAAACTTAGTGAACACACAACATCACATCAGAGATCACAGCACACAACCCTAGCACATCTGAGACTTCATGCCTGCCGTCATCACCGCCCACTCTCTCTCTCTCTCTGTTCCTTCATCTCACGTTTGGAGGTCTTCCATGCCCATTTGGGAGATTTAATCAGTGCTCGGGTGAAGCCAAGCCATTTCATGGGACCCTCTAGACTCAGAAATGCCAGTGTCTAGGGCCAAGAAAATAGCTGTAAAACGTTTATACTGCCCACCCCTCCCCCAACAGCACGCTAACCACACTCCCTCAGAACTCTGACAGTGTGCGCTGTTTGGTCAGATGTGGCAACATATTTAATCCACATAGTAAACTGTGGTGTTTTTCCTGTGTTCACGTCACCAACTTCTTTTTGTGGTTTTTGTGCAGAACATGCCAACTGTTACCCTACAAAAAAGGTGACCACCCTTACATACAGCTTGCGTGAGGGAACGGATTTCCCTCACGCAAAAAAACGTTCAAGACGAGAAAACAAACTTTGTAACCCTGTAAATTCCCAATGGATACTGTTATGTAATACAAAAATGCTAGTTAGTTGACCTGCCAGAAAGATTTGCCTTTTGATAGCATCAAAGTATTTTGTACACGTCTCATAATATTTTATATCTTATATGATCATAGTAATTGGAAAAGCCCCCCCCCAACCCCACCCCACTTTCCCAGTTCATCCAAAACCAACCCCAAATTAGCATGAAACTAAGAAGAAAATAAGTAGATGAATTTGGAGTCATTTAGCAGTTGGGTGCAATACATGTTCTCTGGTGATTTGATGAGCTAGGTTGTGCAGCATTTGGTTGAGCTGGGTGTGGGTGTGTGGCCGCAGCCAGCCAAGCAGTAAATGACGGCGTCTCCGAGGCGTGCTCAGGGGCTTTGGAGCAGCGCAAGAGTCGCTGATCCAAGCCCAAGGGCTGGGCGGGACTTGCTCAACTCTCTCTCCTCACTAGCTGGGGCTGAGTCTTCACTACTTTGCTCTGAATCAGAGTCTAAACCGTGGGGGTGGTGGTTGTGGTGGATCCAAACAAAGGATCCTAAGCTTTACATGAGATGAGAAGAGAATATCAGTCTTCTCCCCGTGGGATCAGAGAGGAGGAAGATGTCAGCTTCCAAGAGGAGAAGCCAGACTCACAATGGAGTTTTCATCTGGGTTTCATTTGGGGTCAGTTGGGTTCAATTGATGTGAGGTGCACTCTCAAACTAAAATGTGTCAGTTCCCATGGACATGTGCTTATGAAAGAAAAGAAATTACGCATTTTTATCTCAACTGAGCATTACATTTAGTGAGGCTTGGAGAATTAGCAGTATTTGGTAATTTACAGTAATCTCTGTTGGTGGTTTACACCCACCTGATCTGTCACCAACTGGTCTGTCTAAAAATTGACAAACATCCTCAAGTGAAAGTTAATGATGCTGTAACTGACGATTTTCTAATGCCATGTTCAGATGAAATCAGGCATGTGCTGATTAGCTGCAGGGTTGTGCAGCAGTGTGGGTGCGTTTATTTGTGCTTTAGAACTTAACTGCCCAGAATCAGAAAATCATGCCGGGTTTCTCCAACAGTTGATTTGGTTTCATCTTTTCCGCCGCAGGTAGCTGCATTTTTCTTCTACTTTCTCTGCGGCCCCCACTGCCATAGCATAAACACACCACCCCCATTCAAACTGAATGGCAGGACCTGCGTTTAAGAGACTAAGGCTGAATTCAGACCAAAAGACATTAAATTTCATATCACGGAAGACTAATAAAACCAGCAAATTAACATTTGAGCAGCTGCAACCGATCAGTTTTGGCATTTTTTCCATTAAAAGCTGACCAACAAATTGTTGAAGATAAAACAAAGTCTGGATTGGGAATTACTGTCATAATTTCAGGCAAGCGAATTATTTAATTATATTTTATAGCAGCAGCCTGGGAAGAAGGAAATTTTGTATGACCTAACCCTTATGTGGGAAAAAAAGTATATATATGTGGTTGTAGATACAGTAGATATTCCCCAGATAGTCCAGCTCACCGAATACATATGAGATGTTGTGTGATGAATGCGTCTAATGATAAACACATTATGGGCTCACCTTGGTGCTGGCCACTCCGATCTCAGGCCCGGCGTTGATGTGGACTCCGCAGTCTGTCTCCCTGGAGATGGAGCTGCCCACTGTGTTGGTGATGCCTACAGTCAGAGCTCCTCTCTCTTTACAGTAGCGTAGGGCCATGAGGCTGTCAGCAGTCTCCCCTGGAGGATTGGCACAAATGGAAAAACATAACAGTTTAGGCAACAGTTCTGACAATAAAATTATCCTGATTTATTAGTTTGTTAGGAAATGATTTGAAACAGCTTCACAGAAAAACCACATGGATTTTGCAAAAAGTAAATACCACACACAAAAAAAATACACATTCAGAAAACTCCACTGTGCTGCACGAGTTTGACTTAACAATTTGCTAACACCCAAGCTGACCACAAGAAAAGATAAATCAGGGAGAACCAGAGTGGCTCCCAGGGATGGAAAGTGGAGGACATGGGGGAATGTGCACTAGATCAAGTCCAGATGGCACCGGTCTCCCCACCTGACTGGCTGATAAAGAAGCAGACGTCGTCTCGGAAGACGGGAGTGTTCCTGTCCAGGAAGTCGCTGGCCAGTTCCACCATGACAGGCAGCTCGGTTAGCTCCTCCAGGACCTGGCGGGTCTGTGAAGCAAAAAGAGCACTGCTCAGCATCATTCCGTTAAAACAAGCCAGTTCAGCTCAGAGCAGAGAACGCACCAGCACCAAACCTCACACCTGTGTCCACAATACAGACATTTTTTAGTGTGGATGGCAATACAGATGTGTTTCCATTATGTGCATTTGATCAAAGAAGAAAAAGCATTTGGTTAGTAATAGTAGCTACTCACCGCCACACCGGCATGGTAGCTGGTGCCGCAGGCAATAAGGATAAGTCGCCGACATCTCTGGATCTCTTTGATGTGGTCCTTCAGTCCACCCAAGATCACTAAAAAGCAAACCGAACACCTAACTCATCATTCTTCATTATTTTCCACCTCATTAACAAACAAACAAACAAAAAAGGGTTTGTTTACCCTGATTTTTTTTTTTTTTTTTAAACATGAACATGTCTCTGTTAATCTTTCATTTCAGCAATATAGTCCTCAAAGTTGTGTTACTACACCAATGCTTCACTGAGAAAAATAATTAGACCCCACTCTAACCTGTGTTGTTGTCAAAGTTGACCCTCCCTCTCATGGTGTTGACCACAGACTCTGGCTGTTCAAAGATTTCCTTCTGCATGAAGGCGCTGAAGTTGCCTGTGGTAGGAGGATCAGAAAAGAGGGGAACATTTCCAACACTAGAAAACCAAAAAAACCCAAACTAAATGTCTCCTAAGAACACAGTGATGGACTTTTTATAAAGCATGATCCCACATGAGGCTGTCTGAGAAGGGTCATGTTGACACACATTAAGTACCTGTAAATGCAAACCACGGCCTCCCAAAGGATTAATAAAACTCTTTACAATGTTTTAATTTATTTTTGTTGCTTTGTCAACATATTCAGACCAACAGTGCAACAACAGTTAACCAACAGTTAAGTGAAGGACAAAAAAAACATGAGACATCACGGAGATAGTGTTTTTCCATCAATAATAAACCGTGGCACTGAAATATGCGAGCATTTGTCAGCCTGCCTCTGACAGCAATTTGGGTCATGTAAATTAGGTTATTCAGCAGAAAGGCTCCAGAAACTGAAAGGGAGGAGAGAGGCTGAGTAATGACAGGACCACAAAGGAATGTCGAGACCGGCCAACATCAGTTTACCTCTGCCCTCTGCTGGATCACCGAGGAAGAGTCGGTGGGAATGGAGGAAATACAAAAATTCATACTTACAATTCAAGTCATTTTACATGACTAATAGTTTTTTGGGTTTGGACTGTTGGTTAAAAGCCATCACTTTGGGCTCTGCACAGTTGCGATTACACTACTTTTTTTTTTTCTTTCACTAGTGATTAATCCAGAAAATATTCAGCAGATTAAATAATAATATAATTAGTGAAATAATGAAAATGAAGGCATAATCCTCCTTAAGGAAGTAGTTTGGCATTTTGGGAAATATGTTATTCGCTTGATTGATGACAGTTAAATAAGCAGATCGTTAGGTATCCTATGTCTGTACTGACTGGAAACAGGCAGGCTCCCAAGAAATAGCCTCCCATTAAAAAAAAGGCAATTTGTAAATTTTGTGATGAACAATAGTTTTTGTGAAAATTAAAAACAAACAAGATATAATGTTAAATGAGATTGAGACTCTGTAATTAATCTTCGCATCCAACTCGACAACGACAGCTTTATAGAAAGAGACAAATCTGCTCAACTCATGTAAATACTCACAATTAAAGTTTCAATTTACACTTTAACCCTCATAAGCCACTCATTAAATTTCAGATCCTGTGTGCTGGAGTAAAAAGCTAAAAATGCTTCACTGTCTTCCTAAACACAAACTGAAATATGTGTCAACTCAGGCACAGAAGCGGGAAGTCAGGGCCATAACTTCCACAACTCTGATGTCAACTTAATGCTTCCGTAAAACTGACAACTAATCCAGTAGGGTTGCAACTACCTGGACGATGAAAAGAATGCCCTAAGGGCTGGTTGTTAAAAAGCCTGATCAGCTATATAACCCACCAGTCTCCCATTAAGACTCACAATAATAACAGGGTTCAGGACTAAATTACAAGGCAGTGTCTTAATGATTTGGCCGGGAGACATGTATGGTGGGGGTGGACAGTACAAAGGCTGACATACCACCTACCCTTCATGATCTGCTGGAGCTCCATCTGCAGCGTCTGGATGGCGCGGGCTGGATAGTCTCCAGCCGTACGCTTTATCCTGTGGATGGACAGGCGGCCTTCCATCACGGCAGCCACGTCATCGTCCTCCAGGAAGATCACCCGGTTTGTGTGCTCGATCACTGCGCTGAGAAAGAGATGGACCAAAGAACGACGTCAAAACTTTTGCACTCCACAGATAAAGCGGAAACGTACAGACATGGAGAACCTTAAGACGCTGTAAAAAGCTGGATGCAAAGACACAGACATCTGCTTACCTTGCATCAGAGGCAAAGTAGTATTCCACAGCCTTCTCATCCACAGGGAACAGACAGGTGTCCTGGTCTGCCCTGGGTAGGGCACTGCAGCCCTTTTTGTCTTTAGCAGCTGAGAAGAAGTAAAGAAAAACTGGGCGTCAGTTACACTTAGGGTGTGGATTAACTTAGACTAAAAACTGAAATTTAAACTTACAGGAGCGGTAGAGCACAGGAATATGATCTGTGGAAAGCTTGTGATCACTCCTCACTCCCATCAGCAGGGGACTTCCCCTCCTACACAGCAACATTTTTTTAATCAGTCAACAACAACCAACATCTGCCTTAACAACAGTTTGACAGCTTTAGTGGGAGTGTACCTTGTGCCAACTGCCTCTCCGGGGTAGTGGACACTCTTAAAGACCAGGGCAAAAGCTCCCTCCTGCCAGGTAGAAGAAAAAAAACCATCAGTCAGGCTCTTTTATCTGCTATCACTTCAGCAAAAGCATTGTGCATTCACATGGCTTTACCAGCTGCTGGATCACCCGTTCCACCAGTGTAGAAAAATTTATGTCATCACTCTCCCGGTTGTCATACATGTACTTCACCAGCTTGGCGATGGACTCTGTGTCAGTCTCAGATTCAAACTCATAGCCTTTGCTCTCCTGTGGAGATGGAGAGAGTTAGTTCTGTCACCTGTCTGAGATGGAAAAGACATGAACAATAGATGATAAAAGAAATTTACTCACCAAGAATTTCCTCAGGTCTTTGTAGTTGGTGATAATTCCATTGTGAATGACAATGAACTCTGCAGACCGAAAGATTATCATAAACTTTAGATACTGAGATCCCTGCACCCAGGTGAAACTGACTGAACTGTTGTGGAATACATGGTAAAATGTTCAGCTGTGGAGCAAGTTACCTTTGAATCTTAAACACCACTAACCGTTTGTCTTGTCAGATCTTTGCGGATGGCTGTTAACTGGGCTTGGTACGCCGTGAGTAGCCCAGCGGGTGTGAGCAATGCCAAGGTGAACATCAAACTCCACATCCAGGTCGACATCCTGCTGTTCTACAGGTCAAACAAACACAACCCAGCACAGACAATATTAAGTATCCCAACTGTACCACAGTATACATGATGAGAAATGAAGGATTCATTTGTTGCTAATTGATTCTTTTTACGTGAACAACTTCATCTTAGCTTACTGTGGATCTCCTCATCCAGAGCTTTCACTTTTCCAGATGTCTTGATCAGTTGGATAGACTTGGCGTTTGACTCCCACTCCTTGCCATTGCCACCATCAATTCCCACACCTGACAAAAAAAAAAGAAAAAAATAATTGTTAGAGCCAATAAATGACAATTAAAAAAAAAACCAGAAATTAAAAAAAAGACAGAAGACCGATCCTTCAATCATGTTTTGTTGTAGTTGCAGATTTTGTCCACCAAATGGTACTCTGCAGACTTCATAGTCTAACGTGAGCTGCAGGTGACTGCAGGAGCGCCGTCAAGTCGGATACATTCTGCCTACAGCAGCTTACTGTGAGCTGAGATCAATGACTGATCTCGCGGAATTTGCAAAGAAAAATCCAGCGAGATCGGGCAATAGTGTGGTTCAGTTGGGGAACAGCAACCGCAGCCGCCTTGCTCTCACAAGGTTTTAATGTCATGTGACATGATGACGTTTTATAGCGCCGGCGAAAGTGGGACACAATTTCTAACCAGCATTCCTTGTTTTAAGTCCAGCATGCATCATGTTAAGTCAGGACACCTTATACTTGTGTTTGGAAGGCCACTAACTAGCTGACATAATCTGCCATACTTTGAACAAAGTACCTTTCTATAACAATAAAAAAAAATAATATTTTTAAACCTTACGTCATGTTATCTTGCTGAGACACTTGCTGTCACATAACTACACACGGTATTGGTCTTAAAAAAATCCCATATAAGTCAGGCTATAATATAATTTTATTGTGAAGCACTTTTTGACTTTTCTGTGAAAGGTGCTATACAAATAAACTTTACTTACTTAATATCAACTGGTTGAAAAAAAAAAAGAAAATACTAAGATCGTGGAATACAAAAAGGGGCTTAAAGTAAATTTGCTCCATTATTGTTGTGGTCAGTCTACATAATGGTTGTTCAATAATTCACAGTGTACATCTGTGTTGCTTTTTGTTCCTCATTGATTAGAACAACTAAACAAAACACAAGTGTCACTGATAAGATCAGTCTAATGCTGCACTCATTATCAACAACTTGGTAGCATTATCAGAATGAGTGTCCCACAGGCAGACAGGGAGACAGTGAAGGAAAGAGGCCTGAGGGATAAAAAAACAAACACAATGTACTGGCACCCCCAAACCAATCTCTCACCAGCTGAGTCGTAGCCTCTGTACTCCAGACGTTGCAGTCCTTTGAGGAGGATCTCAAGGATCTCACGGCGAGTCCTTGGCACATGGTAGTTGAGATAGGCAAAGATTCCTGTGGAGGAAAACGAAATGTCAAGATTCAGTGCTTCGTTCTAAGTTCAAAAGTCTGCTCAGAAGTGCAACTGAAAGTGCAGGTTGACTGAAACGCCTGTCCACATATTTAGTTTGCTGATGCTCAATGCTGTCTGCAGCCCAGTGATTAGGGCTGGGTCATATGGCTGACATCATTATCAAAATATTACTAAGATTACTAGGGAAAAAAATAAAGAAAATAAATAAATAAATCACAGAACGTGTTCTAACACACACACAAAATAAAACATGCTTAAAACATACAGTCACAACACAAAAACGCCACCAGACGATGATGTGCGATAATACTGAATTTCTGACCTACACTAAAAACATGAACAAATCTGTCGAGAAGGCAGCTGAAACCAAAATTAATGTAATGTAGTTCCTTAGGAAATGAGAAAGAGGGGCAAGCATTATTTAGTTACGTCAACCTCTATTAGGATACTCTTTAGGTTTCCACATCAAAACTCTTTGGTAGGTCATGTCATAACAGATAAAGATTGTTTTCTGTCCGGGAAGTAAGACCTGCTGAGAGACAAAAGCCTAGTATCTATTGAATTGGTGTCTGTCAAGATAATATCTCCTGCCTAGGAAAAGGGAGGTGGAGGAAGTAACTGTCACAGTAACACAAGACATCTAAATAAAGATGTTTTACTTTTGGTCCAAGATACTTAAATTTAAGTATAGATGACTACACATTAAAACTATTATGGGAGAAAAAAATCGGCTCATCATTTAAAGTGTTTAGAAAGTCACTCTGTAAATCAGACTGCAAATTGTTTGTGTATATTTACTAAACTGGACTCCATTGAGTAACTCACACTGACAGCAGTGTTTGCTAAAGGAAAGGCATGAAAAACAGCCCTGTAATACAGCTAACCATTGACAGATCAATGCAAATGTAGAGCCAGAGGGCTGCCTGTTTTAACAGGGGATTCATTCAGAAGAGCAGAAGATCGAGGAAGGCAGCGAGGGCCAAATTGCAGGGAAAGTGTTGCAAGCTGGCTAAAAAATAAAATCACAAGACCTTTGCTTAAGAAATAAGTTTAAGAGGCGTAAAACTGAATCAGAATAAAGTGACATCTTAATCAGTAGATATTTACAGATAAGAATTTGTTTTCGGTATCACAAATTTTCTAGCTAGGGTAGTCTATCCGGTCCGACTTGTAAAATGAGATTGTAGTGACAGTGATGCATTACTGACAGAGAACTTATCAGTCACAAGTGTGTGTGTGTGAGTGTGTGTGTGTGTGAAAATTAGTCAGACATCAGTGGGCACTGGCAGATACTAGCATAGCAACTGATCATGACCAAACGCATCATTTTCGAGGAAACGTTACTTTTTCAATAAAAGTTCGACGTTAGTACAGTGTGACAGCGATAGATGAGTGTTAACTTTACATCCAACCGGGCACTTCTATTCACGCTTTCATTTTTAAGCCCTTAAAGACTCCAGTCACAACAATATCTTTAGCATTGAACGTTAAAGCTAGAGTGTTTTGTTGTTTATGCTAGTGGAAAGTTGCATACAGGATGGCCGTAATGTCACCGCAACCGTTAGCTGTCTGGCGTTAGCAGGAAGAGAACCGGACATCATTTTAACGCCACTCACACATGTGGACTTCACATCACACAGCACGTACAGCAAAATTAAACACTGGTTGCTTTATATCTGGCTAGCTAACAGCATCAGCAGCGCACATCTTATATTTGCTAACTGATGTTAGCCACCCCTAGCTAGCTCATTTCAACTGACTTGTACCTTTAACCTAACACAGCGATGCTAACAGTATTTCATATTAGATATTAGTGTTCTGGTAAATGGGGGATAAGATACATGTAGAATTTATTCAATACTCACCACACATGTTTACAGCTTGCCTGCCAGTTACAACCACTCGGGTAGCTAGGAGCGCCTGTCAGATAGGCTTCACCCACTTCTGATTTAACTGAATCATAGCCAACCGCCTTCTTCCATGCAGCCTTCTGATTGGCCGAGCGGACTGTCCGTTAAGTTGCACCAGGTTGCACCCGGGTTCCACCTACCAACACAGGCACTCCTGACGTGGCATCAGGATGTGGATCCGTGGGCAGCCCTTTTCGTCGCAGCTAAAATCGACGTGACTGGGCATACATGTGCGCTCCGTCAGCTGGAAATGAAAGTAAAATCGAGTTAAACAATGCAGCACGATGATTGGGTTCATTGATAATTCGCTAATAAAATGACAGATTCCTATAAAGCCTCTTCATTGCACGGCCATTGCCAAGGGTTTTTAAAAATACTATTCCATCAGCAGAACCCACCCACCTTTTAAAGAAATTTTTAACCTTTTATTCGTGAATTTTCAAATAATTATTAAAATCGCACAGATTATCCCTGCATGTCAAAACCATTTCTGTGGTGCCAGGTATGTAATACCAACAGAAATACAGGACGCATTCAAAAAAATCTGAAACCGTTTTGTAATGTCTTATCATAGAATATAAATGCCTCTTCATGTCATTTAAACCTCCAAACTCCAAAAACATTAGGGTACATGCTTACAGTCCACCTTAAGTAATATCTCTAAAAATGCTAAACTAGTCTGACAAGTATTATATTTGTAATAATACATGCATTCGTGATAAGTATTTCTACATGAAAAATTACAAAAGGAAACCTACATAATAGCTAAATAATAAGAGCTAGCAACTGTAATCTTGTTTGCACTGGCAGAGGCTTGTCAAAAAGCATGATTTTGTAATATTAAGTACGTAAATGATTCACTCCGCAAAAAAAATACTGTTAGAATATGTTAGAATATAAACTTTATTTATATACATACAGTATATATTTTGGGCTATTGACAAGTGACTGACTGAGAAAAGGTTTATCAATGTGAAATAATAAATACAACTCATTTCAGCTCTACAGTGATCCGATGGTATGACAATATTTTAAAATACCTTTATTGTACAGAAAATTGCTACCAGAATAAACAATAACATCTGGATATGATGATGGGTTGTCACACACATAGCTGTGCTATATCACGAGCTTATTTTATTGCAACTCTGGCTTGCATTAGAGCAGGTGGCCGGCGGAGGGAGGAATGTGTAAATGCAGTTCTGGTTTCAGTGTAGTTCAAACTTGAACAGCCTCCTCCTCATCGTCATCCTTCACCTGTGAAAATAATAAAATCAAACAGTATTCAAGTAGGACAGACTTCACCACTTTATTCTTTAAAGTTCAGAGTTTGGTTGCCCTATAATTTTGTGTGCTGATTGCAGCTGGCAATTACGTGCGCCAATATAAACAGTTATCCAATCAAAAAGGGTACTTTAATATTATATTTATATGTAGTTTAATTATACAACAATTGAAGTCCCAGCACTTACTGTGAACCAAAACATTGCTGAATAAAAAATATTGATGTAGAAGTCAGAAAGAAGAAGTGTGCACTGCTGTAACTAAATTAAGCAGAAGGTTTGCAAAGCATCCTTTGGCAGAAGAACGAACCTGCTCCACTGATTCAACTTCGGGGACATAAAACTGCAGCATGTTTTGAATTCCACTCTTCAAAGTAACAATGGAGCTGGGACAACTAGTGCAGGAGCCCTGCAGTTTCAGTTTAACAATACCATCCTCAAACCCCCGATACAGAACATCACCTCCATCCTCCTGCACTGTTGGCCTGGGGAAGAAGAACATCAGTAAGTGTGGGGGGAAAAGGACAGAAAGCCGTGGTAACAGGGGACAGACGCTGAGTGCATCTTCACAAGCAGCTACCTTATTCGAGTATCCAGCAGTTCCTTGATCATAGCGACTACTTCATCATCGTCATCTGATGGTGCTGAAAAGAAAAGTGAAAATATTTGTCTTTTGTATTCAGAAATAGCTTGCCCTACAAGTTCAGTCTAGTTCAGTGTCTTACCCTGCGCACCTTGTTGACATCCTTACCTGTATCTGCACTGGGTTTGCTGTCCTCATTAACAACAGGAAGTCCAGAAGAGTAAAAGTCCATAATGGTAGCAAATACATCAGGTTTGATTACTTTCCATTCCATATTTGGATCAGACTATTTGGAGAGAGAAATAAAAAACAAGTTATTCCAAGCAATGGCATAACAACATGCTACACTATGAGGTACTGCATGTATAAGTTAGACCTGGTTTATACCTTTGATATTGTGATAAAGTCGGGGCCCAGGAACACACCCTTCACTCCATCAATCCTGAACAGCTGTCTGAAGACAACACAGAACATTACTAAGGAGCATTTTAGAATGTTTAAATTAGTTTTTTAAAATGAGGCCATATAAACCAAACCAATAGCAGAGATAATGCTTAAAATTACTATTAACACAAGTATATTCCATTTACATGGCTCAAACTTCTGAACTTAGATGTAATTTTTCAACGCATGTGCATTATTTCCAATAAAACAGTTAAAACGGAATGATTTAAAGCTCATGTACATGTAAAAACTCAGACAAGCAACCACAATAACAGAAAATACAAGTCATGCATTGGAACACACATTTGTTATAAGTATTAGATTGGAGAGCTACAGGACCATTGTGCTCAGCTTAAAAGGACACTGAGTGCAGACTCAAGGACAACCTGAGGAGCACACAGATGTCTTCCTGCTATTATTGTGCTTAACAAGAATTAAAACTGATTTGGTTCTCATGCTACTGGTACGGCAATAACAATGGCTGCATTACATTTAGGTGTGAAATGGTGGAACATAGCAAGTATCAAACCTGTGCACTCAATCAAAACACATGTAGTAAAAAACTATTTATTACTCTATGTTTAGTAACTTGGTATTTTAGAAGTCATATACCTGGCTAAAGGTGAGCAGTAAGCATCACGAGGGCCGGCAAAATTCATAGTTCCTGATTCAAGAACTGTGCGACCAGGCAGAAACTTTAGGCTGTTTGGATTTGGTGTGTCCTGGGTCTGCACAAACATGCTCCTTCCTGGAAAGAGACAAAACATAAAAGACAAGAATTTAATCAGTTATGATATGGCAGGGGTGTGACATATTCTCAAGCCATTAAAATGTTACAAGATGTTTCGTCAGGTTGAAAGCTGTCTCGTGAGACTCATGCAAGAGATTTTTTACGCTGTCAAGCCACACGTCCATTTTCTCACACAGTAAAAAACAAATACCATTGACTCAAGTGAATCAACTCCGCCCAGATGATGCGACACTGGCATACACTGTGATAGTAATCAAGGGAACCCGCTCTCCCACTCTGAGTCCATACAGTTGTGACGGAGTGGTAAGTAACTGGAGTAGTTGCATTTTAACATCTAAAAATTATGTGTGTGCATTTATGTTAGATTGCTGCATGATCACAAGTACTGTTGGTTAGTTTTGGTTTCACATGCAACGTGCAGTCCCAAAGTGTGTCGTTCAAACTTGCTGAAGGGGAAAATAACGGCGGAAAATTAACGTGATGCACAGCAGGGTATGGGACAGACAGACTTTTAAAAAATATTATGAATTCTCATTAAATTATGACGTTAGTCTTGTAATATTATGACTTCATGTCAGAGAACACCAGTATGTGGGATAGCTTTTTAATATGTAGAAAGTTTTGAACATTGCACAGCTATTAGAGTAACTAAATTACAATAAATTAATTTATCATTATGGTGAAGGTTACGTGGTAAAAGGATCTACAGGAGAAACATAATGAGAGCCTTACTGCAACATACTCCCTGCATTTTGAGTTTCCCATTACATAAAAATATTTCCACCATAAATTTGGTGCAGAAAAATTCACCAGAATGCAGGAAATTTGTTTACTGGTTAAAATTTTCATATAACTTGGCACTGAAGATTTCTTAAAAATAGTGTTAAAGTCTCGTCTGAATATTGTGAACTTAATCTTCTGTCTCGTCTTGTCTCACACCCCTTGTATATGGTGTTTTCCCTGAGTTAGAGAGCCACAAGGTGGTTGCAGGTGTACAAACCAGGAACAACCCAATGGGGGTTTTGTGGCCATCTGTTCAAGACTCCTGTGTTATGTGAAGGCCAGTGTAATCCGGCACTCTGACATCCACTTCCAGCAAGACTGAGACAAAACACAAGAGATATTCAAAAGGTTACTACAGCAACAATCAGAATATTTAGTTCAGTTAGACATATCATTTCCTCCCTCCTACTTGTGGATGTGGCAATAAGCAATTCAAAGAGGCTGAGTAAGAATAATCTATTAAAGCCCTTCTTGTGCAGTTTTCAGCAGTTTTGAAAAAAAATTGCCATGCCAGATGTGCACATGAACTCAAGGCTGTAATGTTAGTTATCTGCTGACAAAGGTCACAAATAAATATGGACTTGGAGGAAGTGCAACTTATTTATTTGTGTCCTTAATTTTGTTGACGTTAAGTTACATCTGAATTAATTAAAATATCACGACATTAAAGAGACGTTTTTGTGGAACAATGTCAAAACACCTTTAACAACTAACTGTGATCTAATGACTTAAATCAATATCAGACACATTTATCACATCACGCTGCTCTGAGAAATAAGTTAATAATCTGTCTGCGTCACTCTGCAACTTAGCTAAACTTAGCTAGCTAGCTAGCTGCTAATATTTGACCTCAGTCGGACTCTGGTACTTAAGAAGTCGATGCATTCTTACATTCTTACAAGCATTAAAAAGCACAATAAAATGACATCGCCCTTTCGCAACAGGTAAACTTACGGACGCGAAAGTCTTGCTGAAATCCCCAACAACCTGCTGACCTGTCTGTAAGTCGCCATGTTTGTTATTATTACCCAAAAAGAACGGAAGAGGGCCGTGCTATTTGCGGAAGTGACGCACTATTATTGTACGTCAGTTAAAGTCTTCCCTCGATATCTAGCCAGTTGCGTTGGACAAGCGCAATTTTGCTAAATCGCTGAAATAACAAATTGCGTTAAAAATGCCGTGTGGCAAAAACTTTAGGAGGAGAAGGGACTCATCAGATGTGGAAGAGGATGAAACAACTGAAGAAGTCAGGTAAAGTACTTTATTGAAACTGTACAACATGAACAAAGATACTAACTTGCTAACGTTAGATTAACGTTATGTCAGCTAACTGAACGTTAGCTTAGCCAACAGCTCGATCAACGTTAGACACGAAACGGATTTTGTCTATTTGGTTTAAATTGTATTTTTAGCTAGTGCCGTTTAATGTGTTTATATGTGTTCTTTTTTTAGGTCAAAATTAGAAGAGGCTAAAGAGCTTCAGAGTTTGCGGAAACGACAGACCGGAGTCAGGTAACGTGAATGTTAACTTTGTGTTACTGTTCCTCAAAAGTTAAACACGTTTAAAATCTATATATCTTATATATAATAAGAAACATTTATATATAACTTGATTATCATATTTACCTTTTGTTTAGTGTGACCGCTCTGTTGGTAGGAGAGAAACTGCCACCAGAGGCAGAAATTGATGTAAGTGATGTTTTTGTCTTTGAATTAATTTGGATTAACCAGAACATGTGTGCTTAACTTGCTGTTTGTTTAATGCTTCTCACAGAATGACCCTTTTAAACTGAAGACCGGAGGGGTTATTGACATGAAGAAAGTCAAAGACAGAAATAGGGACATGTAAGTAAATCTCTGAGCGCTTAAGTTATTTGGACGCAGTGTTATTAACACATTGTGTGTGTAAGTACTAGTATGTCATTACATAACGAAAATGTGTGTCATGATGTTTGACACTGATTTGACCAAAGATGACCTCTGTTCCAAATGCAGGACAGAAGAAGAGACGGACCTCAATCTGGGCACCTCCTTTTCTGCTGAAACTAACAGACGAGACGAGGATGCGGACATGTACGTCTGCTTCTTTTAATCTGCAATAGTTATAGCACATCTAAAATTATATTTGATTGCAATCACCAGCACTTGGATACCCACACAGTGTTTCATAGAAATATTTTTCATGAATCTATCCTCACAGGATGAAATACATTGAGACAGAGCTGAAGAAGAAGAAGGGGTTGGTGGAAGCAGAGGAACAGAAAGTTAAGGTGAAGAATGCAGAGGATCACCTGTATGAGCTCCCCGAGAGCATCCGAGTCAATTCTGCCAAAAAGACGGAGGAGATGTTGTCCAATCAGATGCTGAGTGGGATTCCCGAAGTTGACCTTGGCATTGAGTATGTATAAAATATTCTCAAAATGAGCCTGTGTTAGTAATAATTTGTAGAATCAAGAGTTTTCTTTTAGAGTGGCAGTGATTGATCAATTGTGTAGTTTTAAACTATTAAATTATGCACCTTCTTTTTGATAATTAACAGGTTTTAGTCTTTTTTTAAAGTCAAAATTCTCTCAGCTTCCTAAATGTGAATATATTCTGGGTTCTTTAATCCTCTCTGATAGTAAACTGAATGTCTTTGAGTTGTGTATAGACCAAACAACCAATTGATTAAACGAGAATATAATCAAAAGATTAATCAACAATGAAAATAGTCTTTGGCAGCCCTAATGTCTTTTTTAAATTTGTGAGAAACACATTCTGCATTGAGACTAGCTGACAGAAAGGGTGCAAGTGTGTTACTGAATGCCCGTTTCCTTGATTCTCTTTCCCAGTGCAAAGATAAAGAACATTATCTTCACAGAGGAGGCAAAAGCCAAGCTTCTGGCAGAACAGAGGAACAAGAAAAAAGACAATGGCACATCATTTGTACCCACCAACATTGCTGTCAACTACGTCCAACACAACCGCTGTGAGTTCTGCCAGTCTGTGAACATTGGGGTTGAGATAGTGAGAGGACACCAGAAGGTAATGAGAGTTGAAACTGTTGTTTTAATGTTTATTCGCCTTTTCTTTTCCCCAGTCTATCACGAGGATGTGAATGCACCACAGAGGCACCACAGACACAGAGAAGAGCCCAAAGCAAGGCCACTCCGTGTGGGAGACACTGAGAAACCAGGTCCAGAAAGTAAGTCTGTACACACCGCTCGTTATTGTATAGCAGTTCAGTAACACTACACTGCAAGAAATGGTTATAATCTGTTTGAGCACACCGTAATAGAGAAGCATATGAAATTGGACTATTTCCTATGAACTGGTTTATACAAATGAAACATATAATCTGATTCATACGTTCTTCGTTACTCCACAGCGTCGTCACCACCCAACTACCGCAAACGTCCAAACAACGAAAAGGCCACAGATGACTACCATTATGAGAAGTTCAAGAAGATGAATAGACGATATTGAGGACCTCAGTGTTTATTTTTTATTTTTACAGAATACTTAAGTGGTATGTCCCTTGAAGCCTCCAGATGAGTCATGAAAATAAGGACTTCCAAGATAGTGGTGTACTTTGTAAAGATTGTAAATAGCTCCCCGTGGTTATCTGTATACTGTACATTCGCTTGCTGAAATGTTATGTAAAAGAATAATTCTACATCACTGAAGAAATCATGTGGCTCCCGACCTGATAACCAAGGAATCAGTCCGATAAGACCAGAAGCCATAAAGGCATACAGGATAACATGAGAGGTGTTGGATTGAGTGGTACGCCTGCTCAGGACTGTGAGGGATTTGTTGTTTAAGCCCAATGTTATGTCTTGACTTTTTTTATTGTAGAGTTGTGTTTTTAGGACTCGATTAAAAAAACAAACACAAAAACCCCACAAACGTTGAATTGTTGTTTAATGTGACCAGTGCCCGGAGTAAGAAAAAAGAAATGAAACAAACTCAGAAGGTACAAAATAAATGTGAGAACACACACATTTGATACATAAGTCCAACATGAAAATATAAAATGTGCACTGCTCCTTAAATGCTGCAAATGTGCACTAAAATTCATGAAGTTTTTTGTTTATACTTTCCTTCAGTATTTATACAGTATGTGTCAGTCTATGCATATTTTTAATATTCATTTTTAAAAAAAGTCATTAAAACTGAGGGGAATGTTACATCTGATATATTTGACAGACCATCAGTCTTTTGATTCTGGTTCAGGTAGTTTTTGCTTTGTATAGTTTATTTTACCCTTTTCCTGTAATACCTCTTTATACAAAAGAAATTAAATACAAAAGTAATTGACAAGAACACATTACAGTGGCAGACCTAATCAGACACTAGGTTACAATGTGTAATGGAAACTAAATGAGCCAAACCAAACTACCCACAAATGTTACAATCAGTGTCCTCATGGTTTCTCTATAGAGGATGTCCCGTGTCCGTTAAGGTGGTGTTGGGGGTTTGTCTCCTGTGAAGAAGGCCCCTCCACGTCCTCTCGCTCTCCCTGGGTAGAGCTGCAGCTGCTGCCCGGGGAGGCCCAGCTGTCTCGTCGGCGGTAGGCCTCACACAGTGGCAGATCAGTGCTGTCCCACTGACTGTAGCTTTGCGGAGCGGAAACCAGTAGGAGGCAAAGAATCAGCGCAGCACAGAAAGAGAGGAGCAGACGAGAGCGGCAGGTCAGAATAAGCACATTCATACACAGACGAGCACATGAGAGCACACATACGATGGAAGCATGAAGGTTATGCAGAAGCACTGGAAACTGGATCAACGCATAACACTGTTTAGTAACTAGATACTGTATTCAGAGGTGAGGCTTGTTAACTGTTTGTTTTATAAGTTCAGCAAAAAGGTGCGATTAGTTGCCGATGGAGGAGAAAGCAGAGCGAGTGCAGCGAGGTAAAGAAGGCCCACGCCCAGCATGCTCCAACAGGACTGATACTTTCTCACAGACAAAACAAACAAGACAAACTACTACAGTGTTTTGTCTCTACTTTATTTCTTAATCATTGTGGATCTACTGGAACAGCTGGCACAAACTGGTACACATGTAAAACCGCATCAGGTGTCACGTGTGTTCGTAAGGACGGAATCAGTTAAAAAAATAGCCTAGTTGCTTTGACAGAAAACGTCTACTTTAGAAACTCATGAGTAGCTTCTGATTTGACCTCGAATAAAGAACAAACAGTTGTGCCTGATTTTACAGTCTATACCAAACATTCATCCACAGTTCATCCTTAAAATCTACCATATAGGTCATTCACCATTACATTTGAGTTAAACATTACATATAAATAATTTTAAATGAACGACATATATTTTAAAATCTATATTCTTTTATAGTTTTAGTTCTTTCAAAGTGTAATTCTTCTAAAGGGAGTTCACTTTCCTCAAGCTCTGTGTTACTACACCCAAAAGCCCTTCACAACCCTCCATGGCTAAAATATTAAGTGTTTTAAATTCATGGATTTTAATGAAGTCATTCATTCCTTTGAATTAAAACATGTTAGTTGTAAATGAACCAGGAGCAAAGGCCTCGTTATTTACGTACCACTAAAACATGCCCCCGTGTTCCCTGACAATATTTGTTAAAACCTCTCTCAAGCCTTTTGGGACGCTGCAGACCAGGAAACTGAAAGCCTGATCACCATTTAGAAATAAACCCTGCTGTCCTGAATTATATGTATCCTTGTCGCCAAAAAAATAAAAAATTCAAAAAAAACCTTCTGGATGTTATACTGCATCGAACGGCCAAAAACACTCGCTGAACTGTCGCAGTTCAAGAGCTGGACACATTGATGCTGCCTGTATTCAGTTGCCTTTAATGCTGAAGTCCTCTCTATTTTAGGACACACGTCAGAGCAGGGGAAAAAAATTCAAGGCACTTAACTAATCAATTAAAAATGTAAAAGTGAGATGAGCTTTATCACAACAACCCCCCGCAACGATTTGTGTTGATGAATGGTGCCGTTGGGATGTGACGAAGAGATAATTCAACCCAAAAAAGTTTCATGTTTAGATGTTGACAGAATAAAACCCATCCTTGGATCTCAGCAGAGAATGGTAAAAGTGAGACGACAGTACACTGTGCTGGGCATGGGACAACAGTGGGGCAGTGGGATGGAGGCACGTATGAGCCTACTTGTACCTGGAGGAGTAATATTCTTCCTCTAGCTCATACAGGTCGATGGCGATCTCGTCACGGAGCGAGGTGAGCTTCTTGTCACACTCGTCCTGCAGCGAGCGGAGCTGCTGGTTTTGGAGGGTGATGGCGTCGTTCACGGAGGGAAAGTCGTTCAGTATCAGGAACTGCTTCAGATCGGACACCAGCTTCATCAGGGACTCACCCGCTCGTACCTGATACAACAACACAGAAGAGGGGTTTAAAAAAAAATCAATCATTATGTTTTTTTCTGTATGTGGACTGAAGACACTTATCTGCGAAACAGTCACAGGATTGTGATGCATTTCACTTTATATCCAAGGTCTTAACCCCACAGTCCTACCGGCTGGTCAGCAAGTACAAATGAAAGCTGCGCAGCCACTCTTGACTCAAACCAAGATAACTTCATTTATAATCTAGTGGAGGACTGTGGTGAAATGTTGGCTGTGAGGAATATTGTGTGCTTTCCATCCATCATCAACCGCTTATCCTGCGTACAGGGTCGCGGGGCTTGTGTGCTTTCCCCTGAATGTATTTACTTCCTACAGTAGCAAGACAGCAGAATCAGTGTATGCCTACATGTTTACTGTGTTTTGTTTAAAATTCCACTCAAGGCTACGTCATGCTGATTTTAGAGCAGCCTGTCCTCCTCCTCCTCTCAATTTTCCTCTCCCAACTAAATAAATAAAACTAACACTTCAGCTCACAGCTCAGTATGTTGTATGTTCTGTAGTGTGCAGACACTTACAATGTTGGCTGCTCGTACATGCATCTCATAATGGTCCTGCTCTGCTTGAGTTGCTCGGGCCACCTGTGTCTCATCCTCTATCTGGAGAAAGAAAACACAGTGTGAGAAAATTACACGCTTTATATACTCTTATGTTTGGAAGGCAAATAAACTAAAAGTTGAGAGAGAGAAAGAGAGGGGAAAGGACAGGAAATTATGCCAACAAGTCATCTATTTAACTAGACCCATCTTATCTTACCAGTAAGAAGCACATATGCTGTAATATTACTTGACTTCCCTGCGTTCCCACAGAAGTAACAAAACATATAACTCATGGGAAGGAGCCGCGAAAGTGCTAGAATAACTGAGAAACGATGAGAGGGCGGTGTATCTACCGTACCTTTGCTGTTTTGATAATTTCTGTGAAATTGTCCAGGATGGACCGGATGTCATCTTTCAGTCTCTTGTTGTAGTTCTGTAGCAGCGTCTCTTTGCTTTGAGGGAGCACTCTCTGAGTAGCCATCGTGCTCAGGAAAAGACAACACACGGTACGTTACCTGTTCACATTAAGTTAAATCACAGAAGTCTATTTAGTTGAAGAGGTTTACCAAACCAGAAGAGTAACGTTAAGTCACGAGCGGGCAACAGAGTTAAGTTAGCTAACAATGAAACAGCGCGTGATTTTCAAAACAGAAAGGGAAGGCAAAAATGTGTATCTTACGTGTTTTCACATCTGTACCACTGTATAAATATTTATTATTACAGATTCTGCAGTGACTATCACTTACTTTGTCTTACCGCATACTTCGTAAACAACGTTATTGTATAAACGGTATCCACTAATGCAGTTGCGCTTCTTCTTCTTGTTTATTGGCGGGTAACATCCGGTGTGTCTGTATATTACCGCCCTCCAGCGGTGAGTCACTGATTCCACTCTGCAAAACGGTGAAGCACAAAAATGTCGTTTTTTTATATACAGGTTTTATCCTTATCCTCTTTATTACTTTTCTGAGATAAAGAATTTTTTAAAGATATATTTTAGATATAGTTACACTTTTTTATCTCATTTAGCATGAACCAAAGCACAAACTATTTAAAAAGTATGAAACGTATTATCAGTTTAAGTTCTCATTTGAAGCAAAATGCTGCTAATGCGTTATATTACAATATTTGATCATTATTCTTGATTGCATTAACAAAAGCAGCTTTGAAGTGTTGTAGCCAATTGAAATGAAGCTATTAACAACTGTATACACATGTTTTATTGTGGATGTAAAATCTAAATGTGCAAAGTGTAGTAAATATCTTCTAGGTACATGTGGTGGGGTGAAAGTTCCTCAAACTGTAGTAAAGTATAGTACTTTGAGTATATGTACTTAGTTATTTCCACAACAATATTTCAGTGATGCAGAATAAGTGCAAAACGGTGCAAAATTAGATTTACATTCATTTAATAGTTTTTTTATGACTTACAACAGAGTTTTCAAAGGCAGAGTGTGCAGCATAGGTATTTCGAGTGCTTTTTTTGTCCAACATCATCAGTCCTCCAAAGACTTTCTATACAACACTGGTAAAAATACACTTTACAGCTGTGTTACAATCAAAACACATTCTTAGGGAACCTTGACTCTGTGTCAGTGACTAAGTGCAACCTTCATGTATACAAGTTGGGTGAGAAAAGTGAGTGTGTGTGTATATATATATATATATATATATATATATATATATATATATATATATATATATATATATATATATATATATATACATATATATATATATATATCATTGCAACAAAGGAATACATGAATTAAACTTTGGGTTGCAACGGGTTGGATCCCCATTCTTAAAAGTGCCATGGTGGGAACCAAAAAATGTTCCATGATTTTACAATAAAATATTCCCAAATGGCGATGGAAATAAACTCAAAAGGAATGTCATCAATCAGTCAGCATTCAAGATCTTACTTTCAAGATACTACGATTACAATCCCTGACTGGAACTGCGAAGCGTAGGTGTTGTAGATACTTATGTAACTGCAGAAAAGCATTATTTTAAAAGTTGCAGTTAAAGTTTTCACTTTAGTTATTTGTAAGTGTGAGTCACAGTTAGTACACATTTGGAGCTCATAGAGATGTCTACGATAGAGGTGCATTACAGAGCTGAATGAACATCTTGGTGCATCAGGGTAGTGCAGACACCAAAAGGAAAATTGTACATGATTGTACACAAGTATTTGGTGTTTAATGTAAGTGCACTGAAATGATGTTAATGCAGCAGTTTCTTTTTTAGGAGGGCACAAAAGGCAAAAGTGATTTATGCTGTTTGATGTGGTACTGTAGCAATGGAGCACAGCGAGAGTGTAAAGCTTCTGAGATATCTTGTGAAGAAACAGAAAAGTGTCTCGTCTACATTTATACAACATAGGAATGATTATAATGTATTTTCTATGCCTAACATTTATATACGGTTCGTACGTTGGGTTGGAAGAAACACTTATATTCTATTTTCATCAGACAGGACAGTGGCCACAAATATAATACACATGACAAAAATGCAAACATTTTCAGAACCAAACAGTTACATTTCATGTCAACAAATGTTATCTTTGAAATGTCAATGCATCATTCTCCAGCATCAGCTTCAAAACAAGCGGTCAAGCTTACAGACCAAAGGACCCAACACTTTTGACTTTGATGATGTAACTGTAAGGCCGTTTACAAATTTTGGACACAGATAAATTCCTCTGAAACATCTCACACAAAAATCACACAAAAGTGTTTAGAGACTGAGGATGTGTATCACTCGCTCATTGTTCTATACAGTGTTTTTTCCTCTTCCACGCTTCTGTGAAGTTATGATCTTGCGATTCAAACTGAATCTGCCCTTTCTGAGAACTAACACAATGGAGGGATAAGGCATTATCAGATCATATTTTCACAGTAAAGCTCAAATATACAGAAAACGAAACATCCAAAGCTGCAGACCATCTACAAACTCCCTCACCGTGTGGTATGGTAGTGTTGACACAAAAAGAAACTGAGGTAGGCAAGAAAACAATCAAATGCTTGACCACCATATTGTCTTTGTGTAGATGTACGTACCAAAAATATTAAGGACGATTCAAAAGGTGAAAGGATGTGACAAAATAAAAAGCGACTAGGAGTTGGAGAATGATGTCAGTGTTCTTACTCGGATCATTCAAGTGTAAAAATGGTGCACTATCAGAACTAATTGGAGCCAGTTAAGAATGAGATCCATGCAGGCCTGCAGTCCAGCTGCAGTGCTGGTGACAGCATGCAGTATGCCTGTTATAGTTTGCATAATTTAGTGTGCGTTCAGGGCTTTTCTTGTGGTGCCTTGAGGTGAAAGGGTGCAGAGACGAAAGGGTCTACAGCGCTCACGTCAGGGGTCCAGGAGTGAAGAGGTCCAACAGGCACTGATGCCGCAGAGGCTTGCCTGCTCACATTAGACACTACTCTATGAGCTGCTACTGGCTGCTGGGGCACGGGTCCTTCAAAGTGTCGGGAATATTTGGCCAGAGCTTGGGGACGGAACGGTTGTTGGGCAACTTGACCCAACACACCTTGGTCGGGGGTTACAGCATGAATTCCAGCTGCGTGAGGATATGAGGTCTTGGGCTGAGCTCCTGCAGCTTCCTTTCTTTTTCCAAAGGGAGCCTGAGAGAACACATCGAGCTGCTGCTGAGCTGAAAGGAGGGCATGCGGAAATGGAGCATTTGCAAACACATCGCCTGCGTCTTCTTGCCCTATCTGAAAGGGGGCTTTTGCGAAAACATCCGCAGCGACTTCTGCCCCCTTCACTGGCTCATGTGCATGCTGGGAATGATTGTGAGCAAAGGTGCTTGGAGCAGGTTGATGCAAGGTAGTAGATGGTTGTGTTGGTGCTGCGCTGGAGTTCGGTGATGAGTGGAGGGCTAACTGAGGTCCCTGTTCTTCTTCATCCTCAGAGTCCAGCAGCAGAGGTCTGGAGCCGCTGCAGTCATGGGGATCTACATGACTCTCGATGGCTCCCTCATCCTGCTGCTCTTCCGTATGGGCTTCCTTCTCCTCATCTTCGTCGCTGGAGTGCACACAACCCTCATTTGTTTGAGGATCTCCCATTGGAGGTTCAGACTCTTGTCCCTCAGCAAGCACAGAGTAGCCATTACTCTCCCCTTGCATATCTGTGTTAGAGAGCAGAGATAGAGGAAACCATATCAGAGGCAAACAAAAACATTTGACAATATAAATTTTGTAACATGAAACTTTACCATCTGAGGTCCAGGCGCCCATTTATCTACCAGACCATCAAACCTCAGTAAGAAACATGACATACTATATGATCGATGGATCATCTGTAACCACTGAAGAATCAACGAGAACTACCCAACAGTGAGAAACCAGCACGAGACTTACAACAATACAGACACATTCTACTCTGAACAAGTCACATAATACAGACAAGACTAGCCAGCTCTACCGTTACAACATCAAATAACCTTGTTTCCACAAATTAGTTTCAGCAGAGCTGCAGCATCCTCAACCTCCAAAACAGTGTTAGGGGAAACAGTCACAGCAGTTATGCTTTTAGTTAGAATTAATTGTGTTGAGGTAGAGGGAGCTCAGAGGGAGTCAGTAGGTCTGTGGAAACAAGGACAAAGAGCCTTCACAGCAAAAGTAGAGGTAATTAGGTATAGACAGGTTTGCACAGATGAGCACAGACAGATCAGTCTTACCTCAGCAGTCGACAGCAGCTGTTAACTGGCAGCTCTTGGGGAGATGTTAGTTGCAGCCATTAGAGGAAAACAGCAGTGTTTGTTTTGTTTTACGTCTTGGGTAACTTCGTTCATCACGCATCTGTTTTAAACTATCCACAGCCCATTTCACATTGTTGCACTACAGATCATCTCGCCGGTCTGAGCCGACTATCAACACAACAGAGAGACTGCTCGCGTAATCATGTGGAACAACGGCTATCAATTCATCATTTTACAGTTTAGTCTCTCTGTGGTACAAGCCCTTTATCAAGGTCCCTGGTCTGGAATCACAACAGCAGTGAACAGTAACATGATTTTAAAACACATGTCTACCAACATCCAGGAACTACTAAGACGTAATGGGGTGAGACAAAAGGAATAGACAAGGAAACCCAGAAAACGCTGGAATAGTCATTTAAAGCTTGTAAGGACAACTGTCCAGGCAGACAAGTGTCTGCTGATGCTTGCACCAAGTGGTGCAAACATATTTCTATAGTGTAAGGCAAATGCTAAATAATTCTGAAATCTGAGCAGATACCATCAAGTTACATCAGTGTCTGTAATCTAATTTTGTTCCCAGAAGGAAAAAACAATTTCTGCTAATTAAAACAATGAAAAGGGAAGAATGAATCTTCAGACTGCCAATAAAGTCAGATGGCTCGTTGGCCCCTCCGAGTAAAAATCAAATAATATGACCCAAAGAAACTTAATTTACATTCACATTAATGACTTTTATTCAGTGTCTCTCTTTTTGAACCTTAATTCATAAAAATAGAAGTACACACTCCACAATGGTCCGGCTTTGACATATGGACATTTGCCGAATCATGTCAAACATTTTGATGTAATCAAAGTCATTTTTATACTTGCCACCATATAAACCCAACAACAAGTACACTGGTTTCACATGGCAACACAGGTAAAACTCTACGGCCAAGGCTAGAACTCTACAGGATACAGCACTGTAGTGTTTGATAAGAACATGAAGCATTATTGTAGGATTGCATAGATTAGCCACAAAAATGCAAATGACTTAACTGAACTACTTTAGGAGATGGAAAGAACCATGCTAATTCTTAGAGTATTGTTGATGTCTATGACCTTTACAATATGTCATACTGGAGGGAGGAGGAGAAAAAGTGTACCACTTATTGTTTGTACATATCTAAGGTGACATTTATAAAAAGAGACTAATGCCTACACGCAATGCACCTTTCTTGGTTAGAGAAAAGCCCGAAAGAAAGGTAATACTTGGTGGGATCAAAGATGTACTGCAAAGTCAGTTGTGTTTTTCAAGTCACAAAAGCCTTTCTTATGATCATCAGCCACCTATCATAGGTGAGAGGTGCTACAGAGATATCAGGAAATAAATTCCGTCATTAGCTCTGTTTTGCTGCCTGTTAGATACAAATCTATCCCAGTCAACTTACAAGTACCAGTATTATGTAAAGAGCCGCAGTGGAAAAATAAAAATACTACCAAGTCAGGTAAGTCATAAGCACTTTGTTTCATTTATCGATGACGACGCCTAAAAACAAAAGTACGAGCTGACGTGAATGGAGAGGAAAGACAGAAGGACTTTGGACAGAGGAGAGGGTGAACATCTTTGCACTCTTAAATACAGCTTCACACGCAAATATTTTTTAAATCTATATATCATTATACATTTTACATATTTCATAATGGTTGCAGTTTATACATTCATTCTAAAGCATTATCAATAAATTGCCACATGTATTCATACCATGATAGATGAAATGCCTTTAAATATTACACACACAAAGAAAATCTAGTTTTACCAGTGCTAATGTGAAAATAAATGTATAGTGATTTTATGTACATATAAAGGAGTTTTCTCTGGATTTCTCTGGTGGCTGAGATGAAGTCACTTTGGCCGAATGACCTCTACATATGTGGTAAGAAAAGGTTGGCTAGATAAGACAGGGAGTACGTCAATGGGAGAGGGAGGTTTTCATGTAAAGCTTAGCACAGAACCTACACAAAATAACACAATGAAATCTACATTGTACCTCCCTCTCTACAACAGTGCTATGCTGCTAAAAACCTGCTCATCTTCACTGACCCTGAAAGCAGACAGACACACGCCAAACACAGCAAAATAATAAAGTCTGTCCTTTTAGCTTTGGCATGGCTACAGGTCAAATTATTTGATTCCCTTTTGTTTCCGCTGTGCTTATCTTGACAATGAGTCAAATACATGACCCTACACAGAAACATGTAATTATAAAACGCACACATAACATTAATGGTCTTATAAAGTGTTGTAGATAATGCTGCCCGTGAAAGCATCGTGCCATGGTAATGGAGCTGAATTAATCACCCATGTTAACACTGACTTCACCAGATTCAGGATTTTAAGACATCACCACAAGTGACAGACTTACAGGTGTAGTTTAGGAGAAACACCCTGCACAACACCTAGGAAGTGGTGACAATATACAGTTATGCTGAAGCTACGGCTTTTCCTACATATACTACATTCGCCTAGATAAATGTAAATAAAAACATGGCCACTGGTCTATATGGGAACAGAGCACAGAATTAAATAGATTTCACTTCCTAAGGTGGGGCAGACTGTACAGTATATGTGCACTGAGATCATTTCCAAACAAAATGCTTGAAAAGCCAGCCTAATTCTCCTTTCCCAGTACAGTAAACCACAATAGTTTAAGGACTCTGTAAAGACTGCCCAAAGCTGAAGTTCTTCTTCTTTACCAACTGGTTCAATTAGTGCAAACAGCTCTCAGGGGTTCCCCCAGGATGCATCTTTGTTTGGTCAATAGTTTAGTTCAAAGTGTTCACAGGAAACATTTTCCAGGAGATCTATAGCATTTTGACTCCTCACACTTTAGCCAGACCCCTGACACAAATGAGCATGCCTGAAGGTGGCGTGTTTAAATAAAGCTTCGACCCTGAAGTACACAGAGTGAACACGATGCAGCTGTGATCAAGCAGAAACATGTGCGTACGATGGAAGGCGACCACCATGGCAGTGCACTCAATGAGGGATATTAATGCAAGTATGAGGAAAGCATGAGGAAGACCATGGCGTAGCCGGGACAGAAGCAGACGATATGCTCAGCCATTAATGAAAAGGTTTTTTACCAGCGTGGGAATGTCAACGGCCAGCAGATTTGTATGAAACCAGCTTATCAGGCAACTAGAGATGGAGTTGAGGCCAAGGAGGCACAAAAAAGAAAGATTCCACTTAACCAATCTATGCTGCCTCCTCTGTTTCACTTCATAAGGTGCTACATTAAGTGCCTCTGCTTTCCCATCTCTATCCCCCCACCCTCCCTTCCCTTTGTTAGGATTGCACACTGCCCCTTCGACCTCTCCCACCCCCTCTAGAGGTCGATGAGCTGATCCACCAGCAGAAGGGAGCGAGCCAAGTTGGGGATGTTGGACTCTGAACTGCCACTGTTGCTGCGCGAGTGACCACCTGAAACGTGGCAGAAAGAGAGAGAGACAGAGAAAGAGATGGACATGGAAGAGCCGAGGGAGAGCGTGAAAAAAAACAAAACAGGCAAAAGAATAAGTAACACCAACACAGATTGTATGGAGAAATTAAGAGCGAGAAGTTGATTGAGATGAAGGGAAAATGATGGCAGAGCAGAGAGATGCATGAATGGGGGGCAGAAAGAGAAAGAGAAACAGGCAGAGAGTGAGCTGGGATAATCTTTATACAGCTGCATCATTACATGGGGAGAGTAAGGGAATGTAATTCTAACATGAGAAGATTTTCAAGATAAACTACAAAGAGCCAAACACCTGCAAGGCGGAGATAACTGGCAGTGTAACATTAGAAACAAAAGAGGGAAAGATGACTAATGTGAGAGACTGATGGGATAAAAAGGCCTAATGTGACAAGCACACCCATACAATCTACTCACATCAGCAGTCACAGGAAACAGCTATGGTAACTGAAAAGGGGGCTAAGTCATTCATCTTTTTGGCTCATAGTATGGGCTTCAGCAGGTGTGAGTGCTCATCTCGGGATTCTGTTAACCTTACCTTGATTTGAGTTTTTGGAGATGAGCACAGGAATAGGGTCAAACTCGTCGTCATTGCCCTTCTCCCCACACGACATGAGGAAAGCAGAGTCTGCGGTGAAGGAAGAGGAAGTGAAGGAATGGTGGAAGGAGGGGGAAAAGTTAACTCAGCGAAAGAAAAAAGCAAAAAGAAAGGAGGATGCAAGTAGATTAAAAATAGATGGAGTCAGGGCAGTCACAGTATTTAAAAGCCATGCATTTTAGGTGGCTTTTGGCTCGTCTACAAATGAGTCAAGGGTCTGTGAATGCGTCTAAATCAATTTCTATATCTATATATATATATATATATAATCTGTTTGAACAGGCCCTCCTGTTTTTGGAAGAATCTGTAGTCTATGACGGTTTCATGGGCCGAGACACCCAGCAGACATGAGGCCGGCTGAGGGGTGCTGCAAAGGGGAGGTCTTACCAGAAACTGCCTGGCCAGGCGGCAGCTCCTCCAGACAGGATCCAGAGCCCGAGCCAGGAGGAGCAGAGGAGCAGGTGGAGGAGGAAGAGGAAGGGAGACCAGAAACAGACTGGCTTCCATGAGGAGAAGTATGAGATAACAGATCGCAACCCAGCAGAGAGTCCTCCCCAGTGAGAGAGTCTGAGACAGGATGAAGCAAAGCCAAAGCGACAAGGGGTTACAGCTAAAATAAGATTGTTAGCTTAAGGAGCAGAGGAAAATGCATTTGGTTAGTAAGACAGTTCACTGTTTTATCTCTGAAAGAATACAATCATCAGCATCAATGGAAACTCTTGGTGGAAATCGCAAGCAAAGTTAGGGGCAGGAACTACAAATTCAAAACCTACGTGTTTCATAAGCTAATATTACAGAACGATGTAGGCTGTGGGTGGGGCCGAAATTATATAGCTGTTTTTGCCAGGACAGTGTGATGTGGCACAATGCTGACTGTCAGTGATAAATCTGTTTGTGAATGCAGTTGTAAAAATCCCTCCAAAAAAAACAAAAACAAAACACCTCTGGTCAAGATGATTAACAGGTGACAACAGGATCATGACCACAGCTGGAAACAATTAGTCCTTGTTGAAAGTGCTGCAAAGAATGGGGGTAAGATGTCCTATTCCGTAAGCCAGGATGCTAACCTGGCATGGTGGTAGGGATGAGCTCTGGCTGGCCTGAATGTCGCTGGGCCTGGGGCGCTTCCAAACCAGGAATCAGTGAATCCACACACACATCTGCCTTCGCTACATGGAGACAAGCAAGTGGGAAAAGGGGTAATACAAAGAGATCAGTAATTAGCAAAAATAAAAAAAAGATTGCCTTAGTAGGGATAACATTGATGAAGGTCTTTTTTACTCTTTCCCCCAGAGGGCCTTTCCGACTTCATGATGATGTGAGTGAAAGAGGAGAAGGAAGGCAAGGAAGACGCACGCAGAGAAGACGAGGAATTTTAGGGCAAGGCAGGGGACAAAAACAGAGCTAGTACCATTGGTGGAGCTCTCTGCTGAACTTCTGAAGGAGTCAGCCAGGGTTAAGAGGTCAGGAAGCAGCAGAGAAGTTTCAGGGGACTTCAGTCCCTCAATCAGCTTCTCTGTGAGCGAGCCAGGGAGTGAAGATGGAGAGAGGTAATGGACAGATGGGCAAGAGAGAAAAACAGGCGATGAGGGAGGATTTAGCATACAAATCCAAAAAAGGAGCAGAAAAATTGAAGTGAGAGGAAACTAGCATGGGAGAAAATATTAAATCTGGACAAAATCAACAAGCATAATTACAGTTGGGTAAAATTTATCATATGGTAGATATCAAGTTGCTGAAATTTGTTTTGGGACAAAATATTTTTAGGAAAAAACATGAAAAGATGATGACTGCAACTTATAATTTTACAATTTTAAAATTATTTGAATGACATTTGAATGTAATTTTACATTCAAATGTCACGAACATCAGGTGACTTGCAACGTTGATGAAACCATAATATAATCATAAAATTATTCTATGATTTGTTAGTTTCTTTAGTTCTGTCCACAACAACCACACACTCTAAAACCAGAAAGATGAGTGAAACATCACATTTGAAAAGGACAAAACTCTGCATTATCCTTTACTGGTAGAATTTTCTTAAACAGTTACTGCAGAAAACATTGAGAATTATTCAAGCTCTTGAGGTCCAAACTCTAACACCAAACATTTTACCATACAAAACAAGCCACAGCAATCATTGAGTTTTTTCACAGTGCTCAAAGATTGCCCCAATGTCACTGTCCACATGCCAACCCTCTTAGAATGTAGATAAATCTTTGTTAATTTGGCTTTATCAGAAGCTTTACCATTTAAAACGTTATTTTCTTTCTATGATGCATCTCTATTATTATAAAAAAGTACTGGTTTGATTAAACTAAAATACAATCCATGCATGAAACAATGAACTACTGACGCTTCACTGCAGCTCATACTTACTGGAAGCTGTTATGGGGCAAAATGGGGTCTTAGACAAGGAATGTGTTGGCTAGAAAATGGCACAGCAGATGTGACCTTTTGCCTCCTTCACTATAGGAGAGAGGCCAAAGCTGATGAGAAGCTTTTTATAAATCCCAAATGTCAAAAAGCTAATTTTTACAGTAAAGTCAATAGAGAACATATGTAAAATTAAAAATGCTAGACAGTATGCTTTAACAAGGCTGCTGCTCAGAGGGAGCTCTCTGCTCCATCAGCAGAAGTCTGACGTGTTTGCTTGTGTGCATCCTATTTGACTGAGCGATTCAGAGAGACTGAAAGAGACAGCTTAGGGTTGGGTGGAGAAGATTAACCACACCCTGATTATGTAATAGCCTCAGCATTTTTATCCTTTCATTCCAGGCAACTACACAAAGGAGGTTGCAGAGCTAAGAAGCATGCACTTCCAAAAGAGCTAGAGGCTAAACCGAGGCGAACATAAAAGGCCGGGTCATCGTTTTAACAAGGCAACATGCTTAACTTTCTCTTGTTCTTAGTGCCACTAGTAAGCAGGCTCCTCCAGCAGTAAGGCAATCCAATTAACAAAGGAGAATTTGTCCTCCGCGTTGCCAGGCAACAGCGAAAGCACAGATCTGCAAATGAGATGCGATCTAGCTGTAGCTATGGTCTCTATTCATGGAAGCTGACAAGGAGCCACTGTGAGGCTGCCTGCTATGTCAACAAGATAAGACGTGTACAAATCCAAACCACAAAACTAGCACTCATAAACTAACACCTGGGACGTGTGATATCCAGGAAACTACTTCAGTAAATAAAAAAGTGACTCATAAGCTCTAAAAATATATTTGTTCAAGAACCGACAGAATCAAAGACACGTCTCAATCTATGTCATGTTGTGACAGGAAAATTACCTGTGGTGTCAGAGAGGGAGACGGTATTAAAGGGGTCTGGAACAGTCAACAACGCTGAACCTGCACTCATGATGTCTGCAGATCTTTCATCTTAACATTGCACAGTAAATAAAGATGGAAGAGAACAAATGAAGGAACATGACAGCAGGAACAACAGAAGAAGAGAGTAGCAGAGAGTTGGGGAAAGAGAAGAGATAAGCTGACTTTTATGACAACTCTAGACATTGGTCAAGACAGCAACAGATACAGTTCCAGCTAAACGGTTGAATTTCACCTCTCTCAATATGGATTGGTGCATGTATATATTGAGAGAAATGTCCATTTGATGACTGATACACTGCTCGACGAGAAGCTTCCTGGGATATAATGTATGCAAAGCACTGAGAAAGCATACTGAGAGGAATTAGGCAAGGCCTTACCTGGAAAAGCATTGAGCCCTGGAATGAGATTTTCATCAGAGCCTGTGACCTTCTCTCCTGGTGCAGCAGCTGCGCAGATACCATTATTTTTAGATCCCACAACTATTTACCAATGCTGCAGGTGTAAGTATGCTGTGAACAAGCTGAACTTACTCTCAGATAGCTTTGCAAAGTCTTTGTTAAGCAGCTCCTCTGCTGTTAGCTTGGAGAAGTTATCATCCCCAAAGGGATTCCAGCTGGGCTGAGTTTTGGGTGCAGTAAGGGCGGCTTGGGTGTCACCCTCAGCTGGATGATACACACTTTGCTGGGACGAGCAGGGGGAGCCAGAAGGAGTGGTGCTGGCTGATCTGCAGCACACAGAGGTGTAACATAAACACAGAGGTGTAACATAAACAAGGGTACAAGTGCAATGTGATCATGGGTGTTAAGGCTGTGGGCACTGGTCTACTGATGTATGCAAATAAGAGTGAGTGAAGTTATTTAAAGACTGAATTGACTGATTCTTCTTAAGCTGGATTCTCTGGGTTGTAAAAGGGTCATTTATCCTCCTTCGGGGTTCTGTCATATGAATGGACTGTCTATTGCCCTTCTCAGCTCATTCAGTGTCATGAAAGGACAGTCCATCCTCAGATCACTGAAGAGAGTCAATTCTGCTCACTTGGACTTGTTGAGGCTGGCCTCAGCTGCGGCCGCCTGGAGTAGCAGGGTGGACTTGCTGACTGGGACCCCAAACACGGCACTGTGAGTGACATCGCTCAGGATGCGTCTGTGGCCACTCTTAGGGGCCATCTTTGGCGACGAGGGGGGTGTCAATGACCCGACTTTGTGAATTCCTCGGCCGGCCGTCTTTAGGGAACAGAAAAAGACAGAGAGGGGGAAATATAAGGAAAAACATCCTTCATGCCAACAGAGAATTTCTGTTTAGTGCATAAAGAGAAATAAAGAAATAAGACCCTAAACTTTGAAAAAACAAGCATGCAAGATCCACTGAAAAAGAAAATCTGAAATAGAAGTCCAACTATAAATTCCTCAAAACCACAACAAAAGCGAGAAAACTGTTATGGAAAAGGGAAGAAATGACACCTCATTAATCAAGAGTTAACTGAAACACTGCAAAGCTTTATGGCAAAATACATAGAGTAGGGTGATAGTTGAAAGAAGCAATTCAGAATGAAACACTAAATGATTTGGTTATCACTTGATTTACACAGTATCTAGCAATTTATTTCAAATAGAGACAGCCTTAAAATGAAGCATTTAGCTATCACAGTGTCACATTCAAGATTATTATTAAGTGAGACCATTCCTGCCTTCCCTCGGTCCAGGAAAAGTAAAAAAAAAAAATCGGATGTGATTGGTTAGAGACGAGCTAGTAATCAACTCCCTTTCCCAGAAGAGCAGCAGACAGCAGCAGGAGTAGGATGTTACCAAAACCTCTGGGTCAGCTGCAGGACCAATGAGTGCAGACTCAGGGATGGGGGTCAGATGAGAAGCTGCTGTTTCATGGAATGGGGCTACATGATGCTGCTGCTGGTGTTGCAGTTGCAGGGTAACAACTGGAGGAACAGGTTTAGCTTTGGACTGCGGCAGGGTAGACACCTGTGACGCTGTTTGTTGCTGTTGCTGCTGCTGCTGCTGGTGGTGGAGACTCTGTACCAGTAGATGCTACATAAGAATACCACACAGCCAAGCATGAGGAAGGCCCTGTTGTCATGATTTATAGCACTTTGACAATTGCAGCACCCTTTTTATAGCAAATTTTTCAGAGTTCATGATCTACATTTTTGACAGTGCACAATGGAAAACAAGAGAAAATATAGGAAAGATGGGGTGAAACAGACACAATTTAGGTTATAATTAAAGTATTTTGTCCCAGGCCAGCTCAGGCTAAAAACAGTAACCGAGTGAATAATCAGCTGTCTATTCATGGGTGCTTAAATTTAAATTAAAGCATTATATTAAATCATAGTAGTTGATTTTACAGTCTGGACCACAAGATGAACAGACAAACAATATAGCAGTGTTTGTTGTTTAATTTGGCTCATTATCAACTCAGTACAGCAATGTGTGTGTGTGGTATCACATTGTGTTTGATACTGCATGAATATTGATACTGTGAACTGAAGTACCAGTAGCTGAACAAACAGATAATCCAAACTGTGTCTGTGGTCACCCACAGCTAATCAAAATAAATTGCCTGCAAGTGTTGCCAAGTACCTACTGTTTTGCAAATGGTCCATCACACAAGTCAACATATAGGTCCTTTCATCTGTAAAGACTTCTCTAGGACCAGGAAGGACGTCTATACACCATCACCATCAGTCAGCATCCATGTGTGAGACTTACTAAATGTTTTCTTGTAGTTCTGCCTGGATGCCTACCTGCTGGTTACTCTGTGGGCTTAAGAAGGCTGCGGCTTGCTGCTGCTTCATGAGGAGCTGCTGATGCTGTGGTGTAGCCTGTGGCTGCATGTTGGCTGTCTGAGCTGGCTGTGGTGTAGCGTGTGCAGCAAGAGCCTGTTGGACAGGTTGGACAGCAGCTGCAGCTGTAGCTGGGATACCAACACCAACACCTGGAGGGAGGAGAATGCAAAAAACATAGGCCTATCATTTATCACATCAAAATGATCGTTTTAAAATGCAACCACATTTTTTGGTGACCTAAAGAACGACATAACAGATTCTTGTTTGCATCAAACTGTCAAGTACCCTTGACATGTTGAAAAAAATGAAAGGTATTAAATGTAGTATATATGTGTTTGTGTGCAAGTATCTCCACTTCCCTCTGAAGACAGGGAAACAAACAAGGAAATACCACACTATGTTCTAAGGTAACAATTCCTTCATTCATTTACTAGAAATAATTTAGCATAGATAAATAAATAAATGTATTTCGTATGTATTAGGTTTTTTTTCTTCAAGACATTCATTTAATCCACAAACACGACCCAGCAAATTACTGAGTTACAAGTGCAAAATAAAACAAGAGAGTATGCTGCTGTAATTAATGTGACATCACACCACCATCTATTCTTTCTTTAGGCCGCAAATGGATTGTATTGTCAAAGTGTGGATGTCATAGGACTCATAAAAAGACAATTAAAAGCCTTTTAAGAATGGGCTAATCGATCCACTGGGAATACAAGCCCTAGACAAGGTTTAGAGTCAAATTCTTGGGCAGTTCACCATCATGAATCAATACAAAATATGACTTCAAGTAAAGCAATACAATGATAACTGCCACCATTAGCAAAGTCCCTTATTACCTAACTAAGAATGGTCTTAACTCTTAAACACTGTTTCAAAGAGCTACTTATACCTATGGCCTGGGGTGCTCCTGCAGACACATTGGGTCTCTTTCGTGGAGTGAGAGCTGGCTGAATGGGGAGAATGCCTGATATCGGCTGGGGCTGAGCCTGGCCAGCTTTGGGCCGTTGTCGAGGTGCAATTGAGGTTTCCGTGGTAGGAATGGGGTCTGTGAGCCTAAAGGAAGGAAAAGAGAAAACTGATGGTAATGTAGATCTTTCTTACAATGCTAACACTCAAATGCTTTGCTTTTCACTCACCTGGCTTTGGTTTGACTCTTTTTGGCCACTGCTTCACTGGCTCTGATAGGTTCAGGAAGTTTTGCAGGAATAGGTGAATTCTACAACAGTAAGGGGAACTGCAATTTTTATTTGAGTTTACATTTCAGTGAAGAAAACAGTGACTCCAGTATCAATTTGCAGCTTCCATGAATGCATCTTTATTGCCTAATGTCATAATGCTTAAAGACGTGAGGTCAGAAATTTGGACCAAGTGCTGAGCTAACTTGTAAATGCATCTGACAAGGGAAAGATGTATGAAGGGCAGCCAACTGGCAGCCAACAATAGCTTTTCTCCCATATCACTGTCCTAGATTACTTTGCTTAGAAAGTAACAAGACAAATGAAACCACTGTACATGAGATACATATAAATATATCACAAATGCTGCATTTTCCCTTCTCAAATTCCTGCCATTCCTCTTTCCATGCTGACTTACATTGACATTTGGAACTGGACACTCTCGTCGAGCCAGTTTAAAGGCAAAGTAGGATATTTGGTAGATGTCTGGTCTTATATCTGGGTCAGGTTCCAGCATGTATCCTGGGAAATAAACAAACAAAGGATGTTAAGTTTGTGTCAGACATATGACAATTCACATTCAAACTTACAGTAACTGCATATGTACACAGGATGTGCATGCTGTATGTAGGTCAATGTATGTATTCTGAGGAACAGGGTTACTCACTGATGAGACAGTGCATGTCCTGGGAGTAGCGAGAGTTGTCTGGGATAGTAAAATTTCCATCACAGATAGCTACTTGGCTCTCCCCAAAAGGAAGTGTGAAGTAGCACAGCTTATAGAGTAGACAGCCCATGGCCTGTACAGGCAAGAGAATCGGTACACTTCATGTAAATGTCTCTGTCTAGATTGAATTACAGTAATGTGATCATACAGTCATCATTATGGTAATGAACACAGTCCCTCTCACCCAAATGTCAGCCTTTGTCGTGATCATCTTTCCACCATAGAGGTTGACCATCTCTGGAGCGCGGTACGACAGAGTAGTGTATCTGGATTTGAGAGCAGACCAATGAGCTTCAGATTTTTAATAAGAGGAAGGAGAGAAGGTATGAAGAGCTCAGAAAACTCACTTTTTAATTTCCTCCTCCACGACTGGCACCCCTTCTGTCTGAGGGTTTTGGAAGCGATTAGTGGCACTTCCAAAATCACAGAGCACATAGTGTCCCCGGTCGTGCAGAAGAATATTTTCCACCTACATGAGGAAGACAAGAGGAGTCCTGTCAGAACTGAGTGTACATGAAGTAAATAACACTGTCACAATCAATTACTTACAAATAATTGGCGTGGGCAGCAATTAGCTACGTTAATGCAGAGGGAAGTATGTGCATTATGGAAAATGAATTAAGACTTGCCTTGAGATCTCGATGGATGATTGGACTCTTGCACTGATGGAGGCGAGCGAGCGCCTCGCATGTATCACAAAAGATCTGTAACACCTCGGCTTCAGTGAAGCCCGTCTGTAACCGCTGGTTCATTAGGTTAACCACCTGCCCGCCTGCATAAAGCAAACAGGTCAACTAAAAGTCTATGAAATGTCAGCTGATGTCAAGTTAACATCTATCTAATGGTTATGGGATGTAACTTTTTGAATGGTATTTTATTTTTGGTAAGTTTGAATCTTTGAGAAATACTTGGTTTTTTTTTTTACATCGATGGTCATAACTGCCCATATCTTATTATAAAGCATCGCATTGCTGCTTATACACATAATGTATTGAAATGTATGTAAAATATATTTTCTAAAGTGGCATGCATGTCTATTTAAAATAAAGTTTACACAAAAGATCTGTTCTCTGTTTTCTGTTAACAATATTCTACAGAAGCATCAACAGCTACACAGTAATGTTAATATTTGAACTTTCTATAAATAACACCACTCAGTTGAAACAGAAGTTACACTGACCATGAAAGCTATCAGTTGAATATTTGCCTTCTAACAGCTGTGAGGAGCTGAGGGTAATGGAGCTTTGAATTCAACAGGAACAGAAAGGGAATGGGGGCTGGGCCCATTTACCTCGACAGAAGTCCATTAAGATTAGGACTTCCCACACATCGCCAGCTCCAACTGCAGTTATGCTGGAGTCCAGGAAACCAACTATGTTTTTGTTGCCCACTAGGTCCCTCTGTGTAAACAAACAGATGGAAATCAACAATAACAATGGAGATAAAGCTTTCAGAGATTTCACAATCCTAAAAGCTTTCATAGATTTTACACTTCTAAAACACTTGTCTTAATAAATTATATCAAAAATCCATGTCAACTGTTCAGTCTATTTTTATCTGTAGAGACATGCTGATTCTGTGCCAAAGGTCTGGAAGTAATGACGATAACCATCCAGCATAGACATGCCACCAAGGGAGTGGCCGCAGGAACTGATTAGTTTCACTTACAGTAAGGACTTTGGTTAGGAGGAAACGGACGGGCAAAGGCACTTAGATGGCAAAAGGCAAATTAAACATTTCAAGTGTTAAAGGGGCATTTATTAAATCACTTCTCTTACCATCACTATGCCTGGGTCAAAGAGTATTTTCAGATCATTTTCAGTGTTTGTACTTCCGTATGTCTCTGTGTGATGGTAAGTTACACACTTGCAACATTTTCCTTGATGTCGTTAATCCTGGCCATTTTGCACTGCAAGCAGGTTAACATTAACGCACGCAGTCTGTTCTTACAATATATATTCTAGTACTGTCAAATAGTAAATGTTTGCTGCACTCAGCATTTAGTTACTGGACTGTCTTACTCACCATAATCTGTATCTCAAGTTTGCAGACCTGCAGATCATGTTCGTTGTTGACATACATCCTTTTGAGTGCACAACGTAGGCCTTGGTGAGTCCGCACCAAAAAAACTATGGCAAAACCTCCTGCAAATGAGTCGAGAGATAGATACAGAGAAAAGAGAATGAGCACATACAAATTTCAAAAGTACACCACCAATTAAATACACTATAATCCAGAGTTACTTGTAGCTATAGCAGTGGCAACGCCGCTCATGTTGTCATACTGCTTTTTAACATAACTGTTCAATGATATTAAAAACTGGATAATTTCACTTTTTAGTTCCGCCACTGTCAGTTGCTGATATTCTGTAGTTCTCCACTCAGTGTAATCAAGAAAGACTCTTGTACAACTACTGCATGTCAATTAAAGTGATTCTGACAGCAACATGATACTAATACTACTAATTTATCTTTTCTCACAGTGCCTTCAAGCCAAACATTCCTCAGCTGTACTCTGACCCTGACAGATCAGATATATCTTAATCCTGGCAGCTAATGAGGCTGATGGAATAAGCAGGATTGGCTTTTGCTTTTGCTAATTGATATATGTATGTATTTCATGTTATCATATTGATGAAGTAAGGAAAACAGTCCTTCAAGGGAATACTGTGATGTGATGACGCAATGGTTGGCTGACTGGCACCCTGGTAAGCGGAGCTTGAAACAGCACTGTGCGAGTCAGCAGTTGTGCCGAGGCGAAGGATGCAAGAAGCAACACCGACAAGGGAAGGCTACAGGAAGGGAGAGAATTCATCATCCCGCCTTTGGTCACAGTGATGTTGCCACTAGGGATGAAACGGTTACCGGTTTAATGATAAACCATGGTAAAATTCCTGACGGTTGTTATTACCGTACACATTTTTGGGTTCGGTTACCGCGCTTTGATATACTCACGGCAAATCCAGTCCAGTATCAACAAAAGTTATTGACAGTGTCCCAGAGGCAGGCTAGTTGTATTTTGGTTTTTATAAGAGTGATGAGGGGAAACTTGATTGAACAATAGTGAATACAGGTGAGTTAACTTTTGGCTTTGGTTTGTCTGTTGTAAACTGAAGCTCTCTGTGTTAGCTGCTCTTGTAAAAACGCAATACATTGTTCTGCTGCTCTATTTGCTCATTGCTCATGATAACGCTAAGCAGTTGAGTCACCCAACCAACATATTATTCATTTAAAATCTGGCAGCTGTATTGGCTGTTATTTAATGTCATTATTTTAATGTTTATATAAACAGAATTTTAATTTTCTTTGTGGTTTTCAATATAAAATTGTTGAAATGGTTTCAGTATGTTTATCAGTACATTTTAATCTTTTTCAGCACATTTTAACAACGCCGTGATAATACTGATAACCGTGATAATTTTGGTCACTATAATCGTGGTATAATATTTTCATACAGTTTCATGTCTAGCTGCCACATGGGGAAAACTACGGGATGGCTGTATCCATGCATAGCAACGCAAACCACTGACAACCACAAACATTCTTTTCAACAGAGCCAAACCACAGTGAGAAAAAATTCTGTATTGGAAAATAAGCTGTTTTGGTTGTACTTCACTGAATTACAGGATAGCCTATTGTCTTCACTGACTTCTAGATAGGAACGGCCCTCAGCTTGCATTTGGTTCTCTTTTATGTTGAGGGCATGTAGCAGGTTTCACTGTAAATGTCTGAATTTTGTTGTTACTGCAGCTCTACTGTTCACAGTTTTTTTTTTTTTTATCTCACAGCTTGTGTTAATGCCATGCACTGCGCTGACTCATCCAGCCGGCATTACTAAGCCAAGGACAGCTCCACGTGACTTGTCTGGGTGATGTTTGATAAAGATTACTGTGTGTCGTCTTTATTTAAGAAATAAATGGAGTACAAAAAGATGGGAGTCAGCAAAATTGACTATTTTTTCATCAGGCTGGCTAAATGGTTCAATAAATACAATACCCCTCAGACTACTGAGGTCCTGCATGTGACAGGGTGGAGCCAGGTCACAACTTCACTGATGTCATTAGCTATAAATTCAATAGTGGAAATTTCACAGTGAAGTGCAAAAATCTGCAACACAGTGCTGCACCAACAGAAATGGTACTGGCTGAGCAATTACTGTGATTAAGACAGAGAGCACACATCATGAGAAACTGAAACACAGGACCTTAGTGTGTCTGTGTGTGTGTTATATGTCAGAGTTCAGACAGTTGAACCCCCACTGTCTTGCACAGTCTAATCAGAGATGCCTGTAAGGAATGAGAAGGATTAGCAGCCTTCTTAAGCAACATTTAGCAGTGGTCTACAATCTCAGTAGACAAATAATTGTAAGCACAGCTACAAATAGCCTCCGCCTCTTGACGTAACTGACTGTCAGGATTACACCACTGTAGCTTATGCACACACAAGCAAATGCACAAAAAATACACCTTTACCCACTGCCATGAATAGCGCAGTGAATGGTTATAGCGGTCTGACACAATTTCTCATCAGTGTAATGGGACTTATATAACTACTCTCTAGGCTTTGGACTACTACACATGTCCTCAGGACTACTATGCTGTTTATAAACATGCTCCCTGCAGGGTTACACAACAATCACAGTAAGAAATACCAGCACCAGTCTCACCTACTAGAGACAAAATTGCTAGCATGTCTTAGTCTCTAGTCTTAGTTGAGGAAAGTTTTTGAATAGAAAACGTAATGATTCTGTTTTACAATGGTCATTGACTCACTGAAGCTCCGTGTTGTGTAGTCTAATAGTAGGAACTGGATACACATCATCCGTTACATTCATCTCCAGAACAGGGCTAATTTTTATAGCTATGGCCTAACTCTATATAGATAGAAATATAGAAAACATATCTTGTTGATAGTAAATGTAAAATCTTCCGACAACAATTTGAGAACAATTCACAGATATCTGCCTGAAGCCAAAAAGTCTAAAATAAAAACTACAATAATAACATGTTTCCAAGCACGAACTTTTAGGCCCGAAAGCTACAAAAGCCAGTATGTCCCTCTGAATGCTTTTGTCTGTACAATTTGAAAAGTATGTTCATTCAGCCAATGACAACAGAGTTCAACAATGACAACAAAAGGAAGACAGAGGGGGGGACACCATTTCCAAATGAAGCAGCCAGCTAACAGAAACTTATAGCCTGGGCTACAACCAAAACCATCTGAATAAATAGTCTATTGACACTGGGGGGAGTCATATTGCAAGCTGTAGGTCCACTGCCGGAGCAAGAAAAAATATGATCGCCAGAAAAACATTCCAACTAGGTTTTGTGGAAGATTTTTAATAATGGGGGATTTTTACCAGCTATGTAAAATTCTGATTAAGAGGACTAAGAAGTACCGATCTTGATGTTGTCTCCTTTAATGTCTGCATCAAGTCCAAAGTTTTTCAAGAACTAACAAAGAAAACTACAATAAGTCCTCACTCACAGAAATGAACAAATTCTACTAAATGTTTCCACTGACATAGATGTCTAACCCATTCATACAGCCACGATGTGGCCACACAGATGGGGCCCATCCATAGGACTGATGAATTAATCAGTCTTCTTTCATCTATTATTTAGTAACAGGCGCTCTTAGCTAACAGAGCATGGCAGACTCATTTTCTCATTGCTAAGACAAATGACCATAGGAAACCTGTAAATCTCTCATGGAGCCTGTTTAACCGTATTCTGGTAAAGACTACCTTGAAAGCAAAACATTTATTACCTCACTCAATGAATAAGATGCACCCACAGCTAATCAAGGTGCCAGATTGTTTTGACACAGAAAGGTGTGTTATGAAATTTAGTATGAAAGTCCCAATTTGTCAGTTGGTCATGTTTTATGTGGCTGCACAATCCTAATAACCTTTGCCTCCTTCTAACCAACAAGAAAATTATGTTGTTCATCCAAACATCTGAAATCTACATTTGTGATTTGGCACTCCCTCTGCAAATATCAGGACAGATGAGTCAGCATGGCACTGGTCCTTTACAACAGAAAATCCAGTTAAACAATGTTCCTCCCAGCCTCTAAGTTAATAGTGCAGTCACGCAAAGAATAAAAAATCGGAACAACTTATAATTGTATACCACACCCTCCCCCACATTTCATATTTCATCTTAGAAATCGTCTCTATTCCATTTTTTTGATATTTACACAGAAGTAAGCAAGCTCGGGCCACAAATGAACAGTAAAGTGAAGGCAAGTGAATGAACTCCAAAAGAGCTGCCTGCGTTGGTCACAAAAGATCCAGCATTGTTTCAATAAGCATGACAAATGCCATTACCATCTCTAATAAAGGTGGTAGTGTATCATTACACTGGAGCTCTAGCTGGGCCATAACCCAACAAAAACAGGCCCACTCTTTAACTAATGTTCCTTGCCTGCTCATCCTCACAACAATGTGGTGCAGTTCAGATTGTGGATCTAGTTAATCGTGTTTGTGTGACATGTTAGGCATTCAAACAACAGAAAGCTACATCATTCACCTTCGGCGACAATTTCCTCGACGGTCACTTGATATCGTCCAATGGTGAAGACCCGTCCGATGAAGCTGCCACCGCCGCCGGAACCAGCGCCTCCTCCGCCGACACCGGAGCCAGGCCCAGGGCCCACCAACTCCCGACGAGAGTCAAAAAATTTCTTCATTTCCCACCAAGGTTATCCAAAGCACAGACAAGTCCAAAATGTATTCGTATTGTACCAACAAATATGAGTGGATACAACCAGCCCCTGTTCGTCGAGGTGCTGGTGTTAACGCTGTAGCGGTTTTTCAGTAATTGAATGAATGCAGCCAGCTATCTTCAAGCTAAATGCTAGCTAACTAGCTGGACCTCAAAATATTCCAAGCACCTTTGTCCGACGCACCTTTGCTAACTCATAGTTTGAACAGCAGACGGAGTCAAATATAGTTGAGGAAATAATAAGATATAATGTCCACACCGCCGCTTTCCACTCTGGACCGAGAGCAGTGCTGGTTGGCTAAATTAGCCAGGTTATGAGAAAAAACACTTGTTAGCCGTTAGCTCAGCTAGCCAAGCAGCTAGGTGCGGTGACAGCTGTCAGTTGATAGACTGGCATACAGGTAGGTCCTTAGTGTCCAGTGCAGCTTATTCCACATCTCTACTGATGTCATCCACCCGAAATGTTACTTAGTTCACTTACTGCTCTACTCGTCTGTATTGTAGTAAAACTGACAGACCTCCACGGCTTTCGTGCGTCCAGCCGGCTGTAAGAATAAGGCTGATCAACTTACTTAATGACTGAGCTAACGTAGCTACAAACAGTGGATGCTAGTGAGTCGTCTCCAGCTCCTCTCTGCGGACTCCCTCTGGCTGGACTACTCTTGATGTGATTGGTCAAAAGAACAGCTATTTCCTGTACTCTCCAGCTCAGGTCCCCAGTACAAAAAAACAAACGGGCCCCCACTCTTCAAACGTAACAACCTGTTCAGCTCAGTGCTGCACGGATCAGCTATAATCTCACAGGTATAGTAACGTTAAGCGTCCTTTAGCAGTGCAATGCATGTACTGACTAACACTGTTTATGTTTATGCTTATGTAGCCGTAAGGTCCATATTTGTGTTATGACAATTTCAGATGATATAGGAGATTAGAATTAGTTTATTACCCTAAATACCTGTACAGGTATCTGTACAGGTATCTGAGTGTTAAGGGAAAAGTCATGTAATGGAGAAAAGTGAACATTTTCTAATCAGGCACCTGGGGACAAGAAGAACGCTAAAAAAGGCTTTGACTTACAGCTACTCTATTTCACTGCTCTGCAATGAATGACTCCTCTCTCTGTTTTTTTAATTTTTTTTTTTTTTTTTTACCACCGATCCATTTGAGAAAGCTTCCTTTTCTGCGGATAGAAATGGTACAGTACCGCTTATTATGTATTTGTTTACAATACAATACACCTGCAGTACAAGTTGTAAGATAAGGGCAGAAGGTGAGCCCCTTTACTGCTGACAGTATTGGGGCTTTAGGGAGAACTGAGAATCTAATTTACAGGGATCCATCTGAGGTAAGGTCTGAAGACAATGAAATATTGAACACTGCAGAGAAATATGTGCCTACTGGCACAGCTCCACCAGGTAATATGTCTTAGAATATCTGTAATGATCTTCATACACATTTTATATTTTGTGGATTTAGGTTGGGCTTATTTATTGTCAGAAAGTAACAAACCAAAAGTCTTGGCAGCATTAGTTTTGAGATCGCCACATGTGTCAGGAATTCTATTTATGAGACAACTTTTATGGGAATCCTGCTGATCCCCATTGTCTGTGATGGTGTTCAGCTCAAATATGACTTGAGAGTAGATAACCCAGATGTGAAACAAAATGAACAATCCACAGTCTGTCTTTTATTTTCTTTCCCATTTTTTTGTATGGTCTTGTTCTCTGTACTGAGATTTGCCAGTATTATTATAATTCACTTTCTGCCATCTAATCTGTACCAAGAAATTGTGCTTATATTGAAAGCTGTACTATATTGTGAGGTGCCTTGTGTTCTTCTATTTTACTGTTATTACTTCCTTCCTTTCATTTTCTTTGACAAGGAAGGAATATGTTAAATCCTTTTCTTTCTTGCAAACCTGCTAATATCGGTACTTGCAATCTTGGAGCAGAGTCAGTAGACAGGAATGTTCAGCTTCAGTTTGCGTTATCATATAAAAACAACGAGTAAATGAAAACTGCTCTGACACATGACACAAGAACTCATGGGTGCCGCTCAAATATTTACAGTAATTCAGATAAACAGATATAACAAACACAATATTACAACCCAGAAGACCTCCTTGTGTCTAAGATGAAATCTGCTCATCAATATTTAAACACAGGGATCTAGTCTGTGGTGCATACACTTCTATTCTCACTGTTTTTTTGTTTGTTGTTTTTACATTACAAGGAATGTACATTTGTATTTTGGTGCTTACCAATAAAAATAGTAAGAGAAAGGAAAAAGAAAGAAATGTAATGCAAAAATGAAGACTCATACATCTAAAAGTATAAAATATAAAGAATATGTGCAATGTCCAACCCTTTGTTGTTGCATCAATAGGCAAAATTATTAAAAATAGCAAAATTTCATCAGATGAAACATTGCACAATTTCTGAGTAAATAAAAAAAGATGTCTTTATGATGATGTGAGACTTTCTCCTGCAGGGGTCACTGTTTCATCACTAAATAAATGTTGTTTTTTCACTTTCCACCAACTTAACAAAGCTTGATTCTTTGGACAAACCTTGACAACATACTGTTCTTACTTTTTTATGGATCTTTTTATCAGTTGGTAGACAGGTTGAATTCTACGGGCTCCACTTTACTTATTGCTTCCCAAATTCCTGACTACTGTTTATTGTTTACTGTTTATTTGAAAAGGGACAATGTACACTGATCAACATTCAAAGCAAATGTAAGCGTACCCGGATAAACCACAGGCTAGTTTTCATCGGCAGTCTCCTTGCCAGATGTTATTACGCATCCTAAAATAGTAAACTGTAATAATAATACAATAAAATACATTATACAATAGACAAAAGGTAAAAATTACACTGTGTTAAAAATCACAAACAATCGAGTAAACAAGATGAGCAGATGAAATCTAAAAATAGATGATGCAGTTATTGTTGGTTGATGGGACCAGCGTCAGTGTTGACTGTTTTTCAATAAGCCATTTTTCAACATTACTCTTAATTGAGTAATAGGATGGGGACTAATTGATGGTGGTACTGAGTTCCAATGATGCGACGCTGTGAATGAAAAGACGGCCTGGCTGAATGTAGTTTTTGTTCCACCTAAAGTGTTTGCAGCACAGATCATTAAGCCAGCACCAAGTACATGTGTTTTACATTTGTACTGTGGTTTACATGCTTAATGCATAATGGGACTGTTTAAGAAACATGGATATTGATTCATATCTCCCCTTGACAATGTATGAACGCATAATTATTTGTTTACATAGTATAGCACATTAATTCTAGCACAGCTAATGCCTTGGAATCAATGTAGCCGCACTTTTTAAACACGTTGAGACCATTTTGCTAAAATAATTGAGCCATTAAGCTATTTGAGCAGCAGAGTTGTTAGTGCTCTGGTGATAAATGACAAAGTGCTGATGCATTCTTTCCTTTGTGTTCATCTACAAAATGCTAGATCTCTACTGACCCAGACGCTAAAGGTAAACATACTTCTTTTCTCATTTTGTGTGGTCCTCTGAGAACCAAAACATCCTTACAATTTGGTGTCTAGATTTAGACAATGTGAAAAGGCACGCTCAAAATAAGCAAGCATCATGTATGCATATCCGCCAGAGTCTAATGGTGTCCGAGCACTCAGCAGAGAGGCAGTGACATCATTAGAGAAGTTGGATATGCCACTTTGGAAAATGTCTCACTAACTTTGATGTTAAACAATTTTTGTATGTCACAGTGGATTTGTTGTCACATTATTGAACCTCTGACATTTGACATATTCAAGATTTTGAAATATTAATGTGACTTCACTCAAAATCTGTCTTTCAAGTATAAACCCTCTGTAGGCTTGAAAGGAAACAGACTGTGGGTTATTTCTTTTCTTTTATGTCAGACTTGTAAAAACAGTTTTCCTCATCAATGGAGACAAGTACCAAAACACCCGTATGTAGGAACTTCTCAAAGCACAATGTTCCACAGAGTCCTAGTTTTGTCAAAATATGACTAAATACACTGCTTCTCTCAGAATCAGAGTTCTGGGTGGAGTGTCCCTTTAATGAAAGGCCAGAAAACATCCCAATTGCAGATTTTTCTCCTTCATGCATGAAATGATCCTTTTAACTGATTCAACACAAAATAGCATTGTCTTAATTCTCTGAGATCAAAGGGACGTGAAGTGGTATTAAAGTTTTCTTTTTTAAAATAACTTAAAAGTGTTTTTTTGTAATTTCTAAACAGCAGAAAATGAAAACAAAGATTATTTTATGCTTTTACCTTCATCTCATTGTGCCTCATCAGTGCCTGCCTGAATCCTGTCAGATGAAATTAATTAAAAGATTGCAAGCTTTGGTTGAAACTACAGAAATTGAAACCACTTAACATTAATGACATGGCCTGACCTTTATCTTTCCTCAATTCCAGATAGCCCCTCTCATCGAGATGGCCTTTTTCAGGTTGAAATGACCTTTCATTATCTTCCCATTGTTCTTAGCGTAATGTCATACAGTATATTGTCCATTGTCTATCTGTCAACAACTGGGTGTTGAGGCTAATGTATTAACACTAGGATGGTGGCTTAGGTCAATTCATACAAACACTACTCTCCCCTTATGGCGATTTGATCTTCAATGTTCATATTGCAGAATTGCATTACCTTAGAAAAATCATGGCATGTCTATTGGCCCTTAAACCAGCATCCAAGTTTTGATTAGATATTCCATCTAACTTTTTGAAAAGAGAACAAAGTAGTCATATAGCGATGTCTGTGTATTTTCAATCCCAATCAAAGCAACTGGATCCCAGTTCTTGACAGATGGTAGTTTATTTTTGAAAAACAAATCTCACACGATTGTTAGAAGAGGGACTGTCAGATTCCTTCCTATCTGCTGGCTTGTTTTGGCATTTACTACTATTTTAGAGTCGCTGAATATTAGACTTTTGGAGTGTGTGAGACATAATATACCCACATGTGAGAGCTGGAGTGCCCTCTTTCACTCCAGTAGCAGACACACCACACATCTGGATCTCATCCCCCTATAAGGGAAAGCCAATCATCACATACCTGAGCAAACACTCTTGACTTTCTTGGGATTCAGCATTGGAGAGGTTCAAGCCTTAATTATTGCACCCATTTGTCAGAAGAGTAAAGATTTTCATAGGTATGGTCCAAACTCTGACATTATATAGAAATTCTGGACTCTGGCAGCTGAGCAGGCACATTTTGAAAGAAATTTGGCTCCCTTAAGAATACTGACACTGTGCAGTAAAGTGCATCTTCAGTATGAAAGGGAAAATTTTGGAGATGATCACATCCTTTATACCGTAGCCTGGTGCACGTCAAGGTTCATATCATAGAATATTGATTTTTTAACCTGAACACAATCTGTCCCCTCTTTCTCTGCTTGAGTCTTCGCCCCCTAATGTTCATCAGTTCCACACATTTGCCTCAAATCCTTGCTGGTAGTATAAAGGCACACATAGCTTGTTTTTTCCCCATATATTCCAGCATCATGGGGCCTTTTTACCTAAAGTGTGTCTGAATGCTTTACAGAATTCTCCCAGCTTTTCTCCTCATCTGATTTTCCACTCTTTTTCACCCATTTTTCACCACATTCATTTTAGAAAAGGAAACAGGGAAATTAACAGTGCAGAAAATTGAGAGCAGATTTCTTTGTTGCATTTTCAGTTTGGCTGTGATGCATATAAGCTTCTTGTGATGCCTCATTGCCAGCCAACACAAGCTAATTCCTTTTTCATTCATCTTGAAGCGCTAATTTAATGAAACATATATTTTAAACCCCTGGAGTACAGAGACATATTTTCAGTGGTAAATAACACATAAAACATGCATATATGTCATAAACAAAAGGGCCACATTTGGTTGCAGGCACTGCAGAAATACTGCTAGTGATGCATTAAGAGTTTTATTCTTATTTCCATTTAGAATTTAATGTGGCTAAATCCTAAATCTGCCTACTATAACCTGGCATTAGGGCTGTAGCTGCCATTGAGGTCATCTCCTTGGTACTTTTCATTTGTGTGAATTTGTGGGGTTGCATTGTCCAATTAAAAACATACGTGGACATTTTATAAGTTGATTCTGGTATTTTTTACTCAGTATGTTTAAATATGCCTGTGCACACACAGGGGGGTATACAAACTAGACTGACGAAGCACCTTGGAGGAGATCAACATGAGAAGTTATTTTTGTAATTAAGTAATGTGTAAAATGTTCAATATACCAAGAAGGAAACCTCCTGTTAGTTCAGAGTGCATAATTAGTTATTAGCATCCATTGATCTGGTCAGTGCCCTGTAACAAGATTTTAGTGATATTACATTTGTGAACGATTCAATTCTTGTCAACAACTTTTTGGTATAAGTAGAACTGACTTGTACTTGGTGAGAGCTGTTCTTTTTATCATTGTAAGCAATGCTCACTACCAGCCGTGAATCCACTTTGTTTAAATTCCTGTGAATGAACATAGGAACAATGTACCAGTAACATTACTCTTGTCACAAACCATCTGTGACATGATAGTGGGTCCATCTCATTACTATCCCAACCTACGGTGGGGTCTCATCAGCTGGGCAGAGTTAAAATGTAGTCTAATATTAAGTGCTGCATGAATTGCATAAAAAATAAATATTCCAGCACACAACAGAATAATAGGATAAATGCTATTTTGTTAGCAGATTACATTAAAAACTAACAGGTGTGAATTACATATTTCAAATATAGCTACATCAGATTCGCTCGGTCTATGAATTGCATTCAACCTAAAGTGAAATTAAATCATATTGGTCTGATGTCTATGTGTTTGAATCTGTTCCAAATCTTACCTTATCATTAATCCTAGTGATTACTTTGCAGATTGACCTAGTCACTCCTGCCCACTGAATAAAGGAAAAAAGAACCAACAGCCCTTGAAAGAGCCGTGATTCTCATCACTAAAAGATGTTGGATGGTTTTTCATGTAACACATCTGTCATAGTAGTATATTTTGATGATTAACAGGGTGTTTATACATGTTATACGTTATGTGTTCTTAACTCATGCAGCTGGCAAACAGCAGGAATTTCATATATTCTAGCATTCCTTTTTTTAATGCTAATGTGTATGGGGAGCTTTAGTGCTTTCAACCTGTGCTGCCCATTGACGTTCTTGAACCCACTCACAGGTCATTAGGTCTGGAAGAGCTAACTTTGCGTAGGCTCAGTTAGCTTATCATACTAGCTGCCATTTCTCACTAGAATTTCATGCAGTCATGTTAGCTTGCTTACAGTCGACATATCTATCAACATGAGCCGTTGTTACAGCTGGCTCATACACCAAAACCCAGACACCAGGGTAATGAAAAGCACATAACAAGCACCACAGATGTGCAGCCACAGCAGGGTGGAGAGAGAGAGCTGAACAAAGGATCTGCCTATATATAAGTTCGCACTTATCTGACCTATATGGGGTCAGATAAGCCCACATCTTTGCAAATAATAGTCTAGTTCATGTCTAAAATGTTTAAAAATAATTTAAACTTTTTGGTTTCTTACCCAAAATCTCTGAGATTTGTTGGTTGCGTTAGGAGGGAGATGTGACCTCATGTTGGAATTGTAAATAGCGTTCATGTTAACATCCAAGTCTTTATTATGAATGAGATAAATCCTATTGGCACTTAACAATCCGTAAGTACCTGAATGCCAACAAATATGTACACCTCACTTTAGTATTGTTGTTCAGTGTAGTTATACCTATATTTAATGGATATGGTGTATTGCTGTTAACGTGGGAATGCTTCCCATCTTTACTGTGAATGTGGCAGTAGTATTTCTAAAATCCTGGCTACAGCCCTGCCTGACATACAGGGGTCAGCAGGCATGAAACTGTGAATCACTAACATTCATCAATCCACCTGACATGAATAGAGTTAGAGGAGGAAAGCCATGCAGACCCAGTGTTGTACCCCTGAGCCACCGTGATGCTGGCTGCACTCTCGTGAATTAAATTCTGTGTATGTTTGTGTGTTAGTGACAGTTTAAAAGACACACTCACCTGTTCTAAAGCAAAGTATTGAATGCATGAATAGGGTTTGTGGCACTGGGACGTGCTCCTTCTCACAGGTCTGTGGTGACAGTCAGCTATTCTGTCAGCCACAGACAATGCAGCAGCAGCTTTTGGATTAGTCTTCTGATTGAAGTAGCAGCAGGTGCGCTGACCTGGAGTGGATGGTGTTGACGGCCATAGTGACGACCTTCCCGGAACAATCACACTATCTGATAGAACTTGTGGCAGCTGCTACAACAGTTATGTGGGGAAAAAGCAAATAAAATCTCTGACCCTTGGATGGAGTCATCTGGATGTGTGGTATGAATGCGTGTGTTTGTGTTAGCCTTGAGATGGGCTGGTGACCTATCTGGGCTTTAAAACCATGCAGTGCATGCTGTGTACACTGAAATTGCCAAAAAATGCCATAATCTATGTATAATCTTTCTCTCTGATAATATAATATCTAATGTTTCTAGCAATTTATTCCTAACTTATCTTTTATCTATGAATAGGTTTCACACCACTAAATGTCTAAGGGTCTCCTCTCCTCATTAGCATCTCTTATCGGCCCACCCAGCCAACAGTAATCAGTGAAGATCAGTGGAGGCAGGAAGAATGATGAAGGGATGAAGGGAAGAGACGGCGGGTAAACTTCCTGTGGAATGTGCCTCTTTTCTCCTGCAAAGGGTGGAGTGCTTGTTATAGACAGAAGAGGGGAGCATTTTACCCTATTTTTAAATTATTTGTGGTCACAGTACACTAGGCAAGAATACTTCCCTGTGTTAGTAAACAGAGACAGTCGTTTCGGAAGATAAGGCTTTTTTTCAGGAATGAGGAAATTACCTTGTGATGTCCAAGACTTCCTTGAGTGAATCAGAGTACATTTAACTTGTTTCTAACGCTGTCACCAGTTGGCTTCCATGTCTGATTCATTTTTTTCCTGTGCATTTCATCAAATATATAAAATATTCTTTGGTTTTATGTCGTGGCTCTCGTGTGAAGCCCTTAAATGCAAACCTTCGTAAATACAATACATACTAATTTTCTTAGACCCATGAGACCGTGGGTAGGCAAGTACAATTTATTTTGTGTTTCGTATGCATTTTCTTTCTCTCTCTTCTCTTATTTCTTCTTGGGCAAAGGGTTTACTTTCTTTTTAACATGCCATCCACGCCTCCATGTTTTTAGTAACTGTCCACTGTCATCATTTGTGATTGTGGACTATATCAATAAAATTGACTTGACTTTACAAAGTATATGTGATACCCTGTGTCACATTGATCATAGCAAAATAGAATAATTATGATCATACTACATAATATGATGTCACTGGTAAAATCAACATTATCTCTCTGCAACCCAAACCAACCAAATTACAAAACTGATCTAAAAAGAGAAAGAACAGAGAAAAACAAATGTCAGTGCAAAACCAATGTCCATCATGTGTTTATCTTTGATTTTTTTTTTCATTTTTGCTTAAAATATATCTTTATCAAGAAATTCATCAGTGTTGAAGTGTCTGTTTGTTTTAGCTTTGGATATCTGATCAGAGGGGAGTAATGAGCAAAACACAGTGAAAAAAACATGATAACAGATTCACTCGGAGCTGGACCACCATGAGATCACCATCCCGATGGGAATGTCAAAACAAAGGCCATTTCAATGTCTATCTGTAGCAGCTTTGTCATAAATTGATATACATTTAAAACTCTGCATTAATAAAGAATTCACCACAACAAATCAATTAAAAATGGCTTAATATCACAGTCGTTAGCAACAGATGTATGTGCTAGGTGCATTATAAAGCAGTCAATGGTTCAGCACCCGTTATGTCGTCAGTGGTTTACCACTTTTATTCCTTTATTCATGGTTTTAGTTTTCCTGATTGAATTTCCCTTCTTTTATCAGATCACCTGGTTGCACACAATCAGTTCAAATTAACTTGTGCTGTTATTATTTTTATATGATGACAAAAAAAACAAACAGGAAAGTCAGCAAACAGATGTCTTGGAGAGCTCAACGCTCAGATGGGGTAAAAAAAAAATGTGGAAAGTTTGCACTGTATTTAGACACCACTTTCTGTAGATGAAAATAAAGCTGCTTGTTCCCCAGAGTGACTGAAACAGATATCCTCACCACTTTCATCCTACCTCTTGGCACAACAGACTGCATTCACCAAATGTACTACAAACCCCTGGTGGATTGTAGTACCACACTAATGAGTAGTCAGTGGAGTCCTTGGGCCTGACCCCAAGCTCTCCGGAGGCCGCTGAGCAGCAGTAACAGCAAAATGGATATGATGGCACTGCCACAACACATAGTTTCATTATTTCCATGTGTGTCATGACTGGTATGAAAAATGTGCCGTCGTTTAGTCATCTCTCTGCAAAATGAGGATTACAAGAAGATATTCTGCATACTGTTTCTAATAAGTTTTATTCTAATTTTAACAAATTGACTTTTAACAAAAAGCATTTTAACAAAAAATTACAAAACGCTTCTATGAGACCAATCAAAGTCAATCTTTATCCTTCAGATTTGTACTTTTCACTGTAGCTCTGCTCATTGAACCATACACACTCCTACACATATTATTTTTAGGACATATATACATTCAGGATATAAAAAGGGCTTGTTTTGGCATGTATGTTTTTTTTTTTGTTTTTTTTACTCTGTAGGTTTTCATTGTACTCTAAATATAATTGAATGATTAATTGTTTTGTTGTGATTTCTTTTAGCAACTGACACAAAGAGGAAAAGTATTCAGGAACAAAGGGAGTGATACATGTACAGTTTCCAACAGCGAAACTGCTTGTTTGAAATGAAAGGGACACACATTCGACAGTTAGCAATAATTATGATTAACGTGGCAACTTTCATCAACAGAAAATCCAATGAAACACTTTAATCACCCAAAGAGAAGCAAGACTGCTATAAAAGGAAAGAAACCATTTCTGAATCACAATTAGAGTGAACATTGGCTTCACCTTCTGAGATGAAAAGCACTGTGAGATGAAAAGGGACTGGCAAGTCTGTTGTTTCTGAGCAACAGGCTCCAGTGAGTAAATTTGGACCAGTGGTGACATGGACTTTCAGCCTGGTATAACTGCTTTGTTTTTATGTAATTGTAGTGCCAGAATGACTGAATTCATGGTGAATTCATGCTTTTTTTCTAGATCAAACAATTATTGAGTGCTTATAGCCATCAGCTGTTGTAAAAGCATGAATGTAACTGTCAAATTGTACAGTGCTTAAATTGTTTTCTTTCATAATTTGCTTGTTAGAAACCTACCTACTTATAGAAATGGAAAGCAATCTACTTCAGTGCCCTTGTGACTTGTGACTTTTAACCTATGTCACTTCAACTTAACACGTCTAGTCTTATTTAATCCAGATGTCTACATTGCCATTATTACCAGAGGCAGGTCAGATTTGGTACACTATGCAGTGTTGAACAGTTTACTTGAAAACATGTATTCAGTTAATTATTACACATTGTAAATAATTAATTAAATTACAGTAGAAAACACGGCATTGAGCTTTAACAAGCAGCCAGCCTACATTTTGGAAGTATTTACTGACCAAGAGCTAGCTTAATGTTAGCTGACCGCATTAAGCATTCCAGAAAGTCCTGTTTTCACAATGACGCTGTGGGCTTACAGCTGGCTATTGTTAGCAAGCCAGCAAAGAACACTCAATATATAAACACGACAACTTTAGAGCTAAAGGGAATTGCCTTTTGGTAGAGGTGGACTGCCTCCCTGCATACCCAGCCCCGCCGTGTCAAGCTAACACGTCCTGGACCAGTCTCTCTGCTGAAGACGCTAAACTGATATCAACACTTAATCAAATTTCAGGTTTCAGGTTCAAGACAGCAGACAAGCTGACCCTGCAATTGTTGTAAGTAACAAAGCATTACTGGTTTTAGTAACTGTTATTCAAGTAATCACATTACTGTGCTACCCAACAATCACCATACTTACAGCTTGCTTGACTATTTTTAGAAAAGGACCCATTGTAAAGATTTTACTTATTAGTTGTTGCAACCATTTTCTTTTCCTATGAACCATAAAGGCATCTTCCTCTATAGGCTATTGGAGCTGACTGTGGCTCCATATTCAAATGATCAAAATAAACATGAAATTTTGATGCATGTTGATGATGAACATACATTTCACCTGTATTAGTAAGGGCCTTAAATAAAGAGTACTATGAACTCTGAAGGTCATGAGATAGACCAAGTCCATCACCAGACCTTCATTGCGTACGTGCAGATCGGTGTTCCCCCAAGTGAAGGCTCAGTCAAAGCCTACTTAATGCTTGGCTGAGGGAAAAGGTTGACAAACATAAGACAAATGATCAGTCACTGTAAAATGAGATGGATGGTGTGAATTGAAGCAGGCATTAAGGGGGTTGTCATACGCATCAGCAATGTTTCCTGCGCCTGACAGGACTCTGGTCTCCAAAATAACACACAGGTTTCTGGCAGGCAAAGCCCTTCAGATTGAAATAACAAACTGAGTGGCAGTAGGAGGATAATGCATTCTCCTTCTTAGAGCCTGATTTCAGAAACCCTTTCTATGCTGCACATTTTCTATGCGGCACGTTAGCGTTTAAAGTGAAAAAATAACGTGCACTATTTTGCTTTCAGTGTTCCAATTTCAAAAGCCGTTCTCACTACCGCAACTTTTAAACTGACTACTGTGACCAAAAATTATAACATTTACTCACTTACTTCTGGAGATGTGGTAATGAAATCTGATCATGGCACTGCTCGTTTTGCTTATCCTACTCTCAAACAATTAGTGAAATTAGGACAAAATGTTTTCATAACCAACAGGAATAATGTCCATAAATAAGACCTGTGCTAAATAAATTATCTTGTTTTAATGCAGCTGTTTTTTTGTTTGTTTTCTTTTTTTTCTGGATGCATAGGATTGATATTGACCTAGAAATAAAAATATTATTATAAGACAGAGTAGTTAGTACTGACTCACAGCGAAATGATCCTGATGTGACTATCCACCGTGTTTTGAAGTTGTCATTTGTTTATTTCTACAGCCTAAAATGCAATGAATCAGGGGAATTACATGTTTCTATTTTACTGCTAGAAAGATATTCAAATATTTGACATGAGGATTGGTAACCTGTCCAAATTGTTTTCCCGCCTTGATATGCCTCTTCATGAAAGTGGTTTATAGGATGTTTCTAGTTTATTACAAAACAAATCTTATTTACATTGTTTTGCATCAGTCTTTTCAGTAATAATAACACTGATGTGAATATCATTGATGTGAATAACATTGTACCAATACGGCAAGTATGCCGTATTGGTACAATGTTCTCTGTCCCGTCTTTTGCCAATTGTTGGCAAAAAACTACAAAACAGATAAAACAATGTCATAACCTGGAATTATGCTTTAAATCCCATCAACAAGAGACAACAAAAGAAAGTGCCCTTTCACAAAGCTGTCATTTCAAACTGACCTTGAACTAGATCATAATGGCTTATCATCCTGTCTAAATACAAGCAATTGACTGTGTTGAAATACAAACAAAAACTTAGTGTATGTTGTTTTGGGTATTGTGGGAAAGTGATTACCTCAACGCTTCAGCTGTGTGAACCTGAGTCTCTGGAAGTCAGTGTTTGTCTCCACGTTTTTAAGCCATTTTCATCAGCAGGATAGATAAGCTAGATCCAGAGGAAATATGGAAGAATACTCACTGGCTTTTTAAGGGGGGGGTTGGGGGTGGAAATAACTGGAGGTATTTTGTTTCTGTCTCTGTTGACCCTATTCAATAAATCATTGTCTCCACCTATTAACTACTGTTTGATGGAGGGGGATGTGGTGTTTGTTTCCTTTAAAAGTCAACAGACTTCATCAAACTAAACCACATAGAAGCAATTTCCTTGTGTTTTTCCTTGGCTGCGGTGAGATATAAATCACAGTACCAGATGGGTGAGTAAAGTGGTGATAATTTGAAATAACCCCTCTTCCAATAGATCATTGGTTGAAGGCACATCGGGCTGGGAAAGGATTAATGAAGTATGAGATTGGGCTGAGTCACCACAGAAGTGGAAGCACTAGAAAGTTCACTTCACCTCAAAAGTCATTTCATCCCACTGTATCTGCTGGCCTCTGACCTCAGGGATCAACACAACACATCATCACGTCATTAATGTTACTTACCGGGCTCAAACCGAAAATTGGCTGCCTTCAGTTGCTGACAGCAAGAAATACGTGGTCAGTATTACTTTTTCCAAAGCTGCCCTGCATTGACAACAGCGCCTAAACACGACAATACAGTGTCCTTACAACGCCATTTCCCAATCTAATCATGAATGTCTAATGTGTCCTGTTATCAAGCCAATTATCATGATGAGGGATGAGACTGGGACTGAGCTGCACTCTGGCAGTGTGCCAATACGACACTGCTGATAACGGCTCTGTGATGAACTCACATCCATTAATGTAGTAATGTAATCTCAAGAAGCTCTCAGCATCTCTCCAGATATTTGATCATACTTGAATAACCTACCATTACAGGTCCAAAAGTGCAATACACTGTGTCTGATACATTACATAACAGAAACACACTTAATACACACCTCAAATGGCTCTTTAGTGTGTACCTGCTTTGAAAAATGTGATTCTTTTCTCTGAACTGAAAAGAACATGTGAATTATAGTGTAGAGAGGACCACTTCAATTTGCAACCAGACAGACAGACAGACAGACAGACAGACAGACAGACAGACAGACAGACAGACAGACAGACAGACAGACAGACAGACAGACAGACAGAGACAGATTTTCGGTTCTAGCTGAGAGCCAGAGAGATGTCAGAAAGAAGTGTACGCCTCAGCTGGAGTCAACACAAACACAGCAGTCTGCAAATGTCTGTAATGCTTTAATAGTCAAACCTGATATTATGAAAGTGAAGCAAAGATTGTCTGTGACGGCACAGCTGCTTGCACAGCTAGAGTTGTGCAAGGCCGCAATTAATTCTCATAGAATGGTACAGGCTAAAAATACAGAAAATGCTTTTTTCCCTGTGATTTTTTCCTCCTGTAAATTTCTTTCTAATTAGGTAATGGTATCATGAAGTAATGCATTCCTAGTAAACCTCAGTTTAAACCAACAGACACAAAATGAATGGCAAAAATGAGTTTAATAACAAAGATCTTGAGTCATTCAGGAAGTTTATATTAAGAGAGGATCCAGTAGATTATGTGATAGGAAATAATCATCAGAAATTGGTTAATTAACTTTGTATCAAGCAGATAAAGTAACAAAATTATCAATTATTCAATCCCTGATTCAGAGTTATTTATGAAGCAATTATTACCAGTAATTAATTAACAATATGTTGTTGAATTTACACTGCCACACAATTAAGCAAACAAAAATCTTTCAAACGTATCATGCGGTCTTCATCAGTGTACATAGTTGTCATGGAGATGGATCAGTTGGCATGTGAGGTCAGTAGTTATGATTTCATGATAAAACCTTTGGGAGTTATCGGATCTTTATTTTTTCCAAAACTGTATAAAATTTTTTTCACGTTTTTCAAGTTTTGACTTGTCATGGTAGCAGGTGTTGCTAATAACATTAATGTTGGCTCCGTTCTGTTCCAGTGTCCCAGTAAATCATGTGTGTCTCCCAGCATGCACAATGGATTTGAAATTCAAACGTCATTCGTGTAATTATTTACACCTGTGCCTTTTCCTCTGTGACATTCAATTCAAATCAATTCAGTTTTATTTATGTAGTAACAATTAATAACAACAGTTATCTCATTTTATCTCACTTTTCATATAGAGAAGGTATACACTGTACTCTTTATAATATTATTAACAGACCCAACAATTCTCACCATGATCAAGCACTTGGTGACACTGGCAAGGAAAAACTCCCTTTTCAGGACGTAGCGAAACCTTGAACAGAACTGTGACTCAGGGTAGGCAGCCATCTGCCTTGACTGGTTTGGTGTGAGCGTGAGAGAGAGCCAAGGAGAGCGAGAGGGGGTCAGCCAACTCATTATCCACACAGAAATACAGAAACAGTAAAAGTGATTGTGGTACAGACATGAAATTAATAATAGTATTGATAATTTTAGTTATATTAATGATAATAATTATATAACTAAACGTGTAAAAATGTCTTCCATAAAAATGGCCTAGTGATTATGTTGTTGTAAAAACACCATACTGCCATTCGTCCTTTGGGCGAGTTATTGAAAATTGTAGCTAATAACTTTTTACAAAAAGAAAAAGTAATTACATAACTTTGCACACACCCACATGTTACATATTCTTTAACACATGGTATTTCCTGATCATCAAGTAGTAACTAGTAGTGTAAAGAATTACTATTTCCAAAACAGTAATGAGATTACAGTTACTAACCCAAGTAACGCTGCCTTACCAGATTGCACAATCCTTGACCTGAATGCACGACTGCGCAGCAGGTCAGCAGCACTGGACCTTTTGTTGTTCAAGTCTTCTGTGTTAGCCAAAAAGGTAAAGGAAGAATGGAGAATGAAGGAGAGAGGCTTTCAACAGCAGTAAGTATTGTCATTATTGTATCACAGTCTAAGATAAAAACACTGTAGTTTGTTGTAAACTTTGTGCGACCAGCAAAAATATTTCAAATGCTAAAGCAGCACAGCAAAGTGAAACTTTTAGAAAGAAACTCCAGCCGCTTCTGTCAGTGATGCATGGTGAGAATGGCGTTAAGCAAAGTTACATGATTAGTAAAAACCATACTCCTTGCTGCTGTTATATGATGGGGACAGGGACAGACTCTTTGTTTTTTATTTTGTTAAATACTGAATACATACATGCATACATACATAGATGCTGAGAGTGAGACACTGCAGTGTTTTCAGTTTTAAGTTAATTATTGTTCCAGTAAAGTGAATTCAAATTGTGGAAGGATTAGCAATTGTTAGACTATGTAGTTATTGAATTTCAAATTGTAATTCCTTACAATATTCATTAATGTAATAGCAGCCCCACATTTACTAAAACATATTCATGTAATTCAGGGACTCTCCAGGAAATCTGCCTGATGATTGCAATGCAAATGTGTAAGTCAGCATTGTCCTTTGGACTGTTTAGGACGCGGTGTAACAGTGATAACACAATATTGACCCTGACACAATAAATACTGCATGGCCATAGCTGTGGCCATTACCATAATGCATGACTAAGTAAATACAAAGCAATCATTGCTGTCCAATACATATGGGTTGATAAAATCTAGATATAGTCATATCATGTCCTATATCTTCTTTGATTTAACGAGCAGCTAGACAAATTTTACAAAGACAAAGCAAGCCTTTTGATTTATTTTGCAATTGTCTTTCAGCTGTGGCAGGGACTGACCCAGGGGATAGCCATGTGGAGACCAGCGTGGGGGCCTGAGAACAAGACTGGAATGTCAATGTACCAATTCACAAGCAACTGTAAACTGCACTGCTGGGGCTAAAATAAACCCCAGCAGCACCATACATAAATACGTAGGTTTATGCAACTATTGCTTGTTTTCCTATGTAGAACATATACCTTGTGTCTCAAGGGAACTTGTCTTTGAAGAATATAATTGTACTGAGGATTCCCATTGGTCTGAGCAAAGTTCCCACAAACTCCATTGGCCATGGCTGTGTGTGTGTGTGTGGTGTGTGTGTGAGATTAATCCATGGCATAAAGAACTCAGACATTTCCAAGTTCACAATGGTCTCATGTACCCCCACCCTTCACTCGCACAATCCCCACCCCAAGTCCTCATTCCCGTTGTCTCCTCCAGTAAAAACAGCCTGTGTTATCTCCTGGATTGCTGATATTGCTAGTTGCGCAAATGCAGCACTATTTGTTCAGCTATTATGGCCTAAATGCACCAGAAAAGCCTATGTACTTTGCAGACACTATCGGAGTGAAACTTGTTACAAGAGTCTAAAAACAGATCAATTCCCCTGGAAATCCATCTAGGCCAGCTGTGGTGGAGCTACTCCTTGCGCTGCAACCAGAGCTTCTTAATCACAAGCATCAGAGTTTCATCATAGTTTTAATGTTGCGTAATACATGTACTGATAAGCATGCAGCTTCGTGGTATGCCATGATGTCCAATCAGCTCACAGTTTCACTAATGCTGACTCATTTCTGTCCTTCAAAGTGGAAAACAAACAGGCTGCAGGTGGATGGGAGGTTTAGGCCACAAGGTGAAAGGTGAAATGCAGGTTTATCTGATCTGGAATGAAAGCCTAAAGCAATCTGATCATCTGATGTAATGTGTCTGGATTTACTAACGGCGCCTGACTAAAGCAGCATACCATCCCACAGACCCAGGTCACTCCCTAAAACCCGAGAGAGACGACACAGAGAAGGCAAACACAATACAGTGTTTGTGGGGAGGCTTGTTCTCAGACCACACACTAACAACTACAGCTGTTTTTTTTTGTTTTTTTTGAGAGGGGGGGGGTCTGTTGCCTGATCAAAGACTTGCTATTTCTGCTCCCTTAGACATGGAGGATAGAATGGCTCCTTTTACTGCAGATAAAGTTAACTTTCATATGATGATATGTACAATGCAAGGCCTTGAGTCACTACTTTTGTAAAATCAACCCTCATAATGTATATGTTATGATGTCCGCTCAAAGCCCTCATGGTAGCCTGAGGATGACATTCCTAGGCTGAACAGATTGTCAGCCTCATCAGTCATCAACTCTCTTACCAGGATGGCCAAGAAAAGTAATAAACTAACATTGCAAAACAAGTCAATCTCTTCCTTTTAATGCGACTTTCATGTACTGCAGCTTTATGGTCAAAGCGTGGTCAATTACAATCTTGCCATCTGGGCTCTACCTGCTTTAGGAACCACAGATGGAGGTTGAGTTTACACAGCACACACGGCAACACCATTCATTCAACACGCCAACATGCAGCTCTGGAAATTTCCTTTGTGCCATGATCGCATCGAGGGTTAAAAAAAGCTCAGTGGGGAAACTTGATTCACAGTGGTTCTGGAAATTGTCAATGACAAGCCTGAGAGTGTGCACCTGTTATGAATTAACACATAATTTAATACACTGTTCATACAGTTGTGCAGTGTAAATTATTATGTAGCAGCAGCAGCATTCCTGAACATTATGTGATATTCAGTAAATTACTAAAAAACACATTATATTTAATCACGTTAGAATCGTAGATTTAATATAATATTTGTGCTTTTTGTAGAGCAGCTCAGTTCTCTGATATGTGATAAGATGGAGTGTGCAGTCTACAATGAGATCAAATGTGTCCCACACCTGCTGAAGAATGCAACAAATGCAGGTGCTTATCAGGCTGTTAGCCGCCTCTTCTGCTCACGGTGAGGTCAGAAGCAATCTGAGTGATGATCACTTTTGAACTGACATAAACCTGGTGCTTCATCGCTAATGTGGACATGGACCAGTTAAACTATACCCATTCCAAGTGATATGAAAACAATAAACAGGATACTGCTGGCCTTCGTTGTACTCAGTAACACTCAGCCTATTTCTCAAGCATTGAATTGTCTTTGGCCTAAGCCTGGACCTGCCCTCCTGGCATCAGGGATCCATCATGGTGGGGGAGGAATAGGGGAATGCTGGAGACAACCAAACAGGCAGCAACCCAGGAAACTCTCACTCAAGAAGGAAGCATGATTTCACTCTCAGATAAACGAGGAATTCAATTAGACGACACTCTGTGAGACATCAGGAAAGAGTGAGAAAGCAAGCAGCGAAGTGAGACAGGAAAGGCAAAAAATTAAATAATGCATGTGTTTAACCGCAATGTAAAATACACCTTAAAAATTCAGCATGAAAAAAAACCTGTTCTTACATGACAACATTTTTGACTTCACGTCTACAGACGACCAGTTTACTTGGAAGAGACCAAAATAGACTGAGGTAACTCTAATCCAGTCCAATCCAATTCAGAGACTCGTGAAAGAAAAACTCTGTTAGACTCCCATGGCTCACTGTAGATGCCTGCATTAACTCTCCATGCAAGAAGAAGAGTGGGTGTTTAAAAAAATGCATGGGAAATCACTGAAGCATATTTAATGGACATTTTATTTCTCCAGCTCTTCCAGTGCACTCTCACAAAAACATCAGCACACAGGCCTTATCATCCACTCTATTAAGTCTAAGTGGGTCATGACAATAGACAGGATAATCAGATAACTTTATTTGATTTAAACTACAATACTCTTGGCAGCATGTGTACCTCTGTCTCTTGATGGGAAGGTCCTCTGCACAAAATCACACAATTTCAAGATTAGTGACTGAGATTAAACTCTCCCTGTGGGACAACGTTTCTGGTTCCTCACTTGGAAAAGTAGCTATCATTTCAACACAGCATGGAAAAATGGTCTATGAACAAATATTTCACTTGCATCCTTCATTTAGCAGCCCCTACAGACATGTCTCACTTGGCACACTGCAGGGAAACAGTCATTACAAAATGGTTTGTGCAGTTGGCTTTTTGCTCATCAGACAACATACACATGCAAAGACATGCAAGAATCTGTACACACAAGCATGCAGGGTGCATAAAATAATGGACAAAACATCTGTGCATGGATGAGCATGGAATCATGGTCTGTGCAGAGTGAGCTCAGGATTCAAGGGCTATGATTCTAAACAACAAATCTGCAGTATCATTAGTAAGTCATTAATATTATATTAATATCTATTTATTATTTTTCCCAAGTGAATGGGGCAAAGCAAGTACTTTAATCTCAGGATCCAGGTAAATTCACTACAACTTTAGGTTGTTGTTCAAACTATTTTGACATTTCTTTAGTAAAAATAATTGGGTTAATTAAACCTGGGTCTGTCCTTCAAAAGTCATTCTACAACAAAAACAAATATCTCATGGCATGCAACAACAACAATAAAAACTGCAGCAACAACAGCAGTAAGTCCAGGAAAACAGGACAAGCCTCAAATCACAGGAATGGGAAACTGCCGAAGGCATAAACATGATGGAAAAGACAGAATTTCTTTCTTTCCTTAGTCCAACATGTGTAGCACAAGAGCAGTAGATCATTTAAATATAAGACTGTTGACAGGGCTGATAAGCATAAGATACAAATGAGGAGTCACAAGGAGAGAAGGCAATTGCTTCCATATCTCAGCAAACAACTTCCCCCTGGCTATTATGTGCCTATTTGGCTTGACTCTGCTATTTAGTGCCATTAAAATAATTTTATAAGGGGGCAATTCTTCTGGTAACTCCAGGTCTAATCTGCCAACATCAGTCTGCAGCAGCAATAGGAAGTGGAGAGTTCTGCAGCTGGCAGAGTGAAGGACAGTGAAACACATTTATAAAGGATTAAAGTAGATGGTGAAAGTGGTTGGTTGGGTGAAACCTCTTCTTAGAAATCTATCGCGCATAAGAGACTAATTTCTTACTCGTAAACTTTTAAAGTTAATCTAAAGATACCAACATAGCTGATATGTTATATGTATTCATAAGCATATGACAAGTCAGGAAGTCTTTAAAGCTTCTTATTTCTTTTTTTATTACCATTGGATCAAATTACTATACATATGTGAAAGGGGTCGTGCGCAGTGAACAAACAGAAAACAGACTCAGCTCTACAGAAGTTTTCAGCATCTTTAAGCTTATTGTTTTTGGTTTTTGGGCCCAAATTATGTCATCAGTGTCATTTCCAGATGTAGATGTTTTCAGTGCAAAAGCTCTCAAAACTCACCGCATACTACCTGTCCAGCAACAAAGTCAGACACAGTGAGAGGGTAGCTGGTAAACAGTGGAGCAGCAAAGGAACCAGATATTTACCTCAGGTGTTAATGGAGAAAACAGAGCTAAAGGGAGAGTCAGTCAGAGCTTACGAAGCCTCTTGAATGAGAGCCGAAACGTCTTCAAGTTTCTTCAACTTAGTCCAGTTGCGCTAGTTTTTTTACCCACCTTGGATAACTAAAAAGAGAGCGAATATAGGACTTTCATTGATGGTGGCTTAAAAGCAGTTAAATGTAACATATTTACAATGCAAAATATGCTAGACCTGCATGAAAGTGTCCTATTTATTTTTAAGGTCGAAACTTCAAGTCACAGAGCAGTCAAGGCCAAATAAAGAATATGTCAAATTCAAGTCCAAGTCTCAAGTCAGATCCAGCAAATGGCTCTGGGTTGTCATTTCCAAAGAACATTTTGAGAGATCAGATTTATATCTCTGCTTCACCCAGTATCATACAATAATATCTGATCTGTTTCTCAACAGCCAGAGAGACATGCAGAGTTAGTCCTGCCCACCTGATCACACTGTCATTCGCCTGTTGCTGATAAGCTGGTAATTACAGCAGCAATCAAAGTCTCAATGACATGTAATTCCATTAGAAATCTGTCCTACAGTCCTAAACTGTAATTAACACTGTGTTATCGCGGTTTCAGTTCCCACTTCTCTACACTTTGGCTGACCTCGCTGACACTACTTGCATCAAACTAGCTTGATAACAGGAAATAAGGTGACAACATGAGCTACACAAACACTTTGCCTTTTAAATTTATGCAGCAAATTGTGAAAGAGAATGGTGAACATCCACATAGATAAAATATAAAATCCGCCTGACATTGTACAATATTCTCTGGTTTTAGTGAGGTGTCTAATGGCGCAAGTGTAGCACTCGTGCCACAACTCACACATCACTGTAGTGCAGAAAGCCAAGATTGAGCATTTTGTGCCAGTTTCTCTAAGAAAGGCAGCATTTACAGCATTCAGGCTCAGTGGCAAGGCAGTATCTCTAATGACTTTGGGATAACAAGGCATGTTTCTCCAGCCGTGTTGTTTTTTCCCCCCTACATAATGAGGATTGGTTTCCCCTAAGCAACGAGATGTCCTGTTTGCATTTTTTGGGCTGGTACTCGAATGGCCTTGCCACAAAGGAAGAACCAAACACAGGGACCAGCTGTTCTATTTTAAAAGTCAGGGGAACAGGTCTAAGCTTGTCAACTGCCTACATATACCATTAGCAATGCGAGCAATGTTCCAAAGCAAAAGGAAGCTGGCTGAAGAGATGCTATCGCAGGGCGTGCTCTCATGTTTTCATGCCATTCGTGTCCGTCTGCTGTCTCAGTCTCAAGCTTAAAACCTCTCATACCTATCATCTCCTTCAAGCGTATCCCTCCTACACCCACGTATTTCGACGTTCACATCGATCCGGTTGCCCACTCTTTTGCTCCGCCTCACGAGTGCAATTCAAGCATGAAGTGGCCAGACAGGATTCTTGCTAACATACAGGTGAACAGGCCTTGTTCGTTAGAAAGCAACCTTGAGGTGTGTCTTTCTGATCTTAGTCTGGCTGGCATTGAGGAGGTGAGCATGTCAAGGGACTTGCGTGCAGCACAGGAATTTAGGAACAAAGGAAGGCAGATGCCCCCCCACTGACTTCTTGTGACTTTATCTCTAAAACCCTTGGGATCACCAACAGAGCAAATGGAGATACTGTCATGATGTTTCCCAAAGTAATAACACAGACCATGATTTTGTTTTAAAAAAATAAACCAGAAAAATTAAGTCACTCTACTACAGCATGTTGTTGTTCTCAATGAGGGATCATTTGGTAGTAGATTGCACAACCCAGTTCCCCTTCCACAACATTTCCTTTTCTCAGCTTTATCTTCAATCAGCATGTTAAGCCTTATTACAATATGCTTTACATGGCGCCAGGGGCTGAGCCTTCTAACAAAGTCTTAAAGGTGCAGTCACACTAGGCACTAATGGATATTTGCTTCACCCCTCAGTCGCTTGCATTAAAAATTTCATTAACAGTGAGTAAAAACTACCTTCAGATGCAAAACTATTTTATCCCATTGAACACAGATGGACAATTCATTCTGAATGTGCTTAGCCAACCAGATAAGCATATTAACCACTGAAAGACAAAGCTCCATGGGTTTAAACATGGTGTTTTACATGACAAAACAATGCTGAAATGATCAATGAGCAGCAAAAGATATTGAAGCAAAGGTTTGAAATTGGAAGGAAGAGCCCCAAAATAAAGCAGAACATCATAAACGTGATTCAACAGGACCACACAGCAGTAAGAATAACCAGTTTTGATAAAAACAAGAAGCTTATGTATGTTAAACATGCAATAATGGATTTTTGGCCACTTGGAGGAGGTGGGAGAACGCTATAAACTCAACCAACTCTTTAGCTGCTAAATGCTCAGCTAAATTTACCAACTAGTCGCTAACTTTTTAGTCCTCATTTTTTTGCTGAAAACAGCTGGCTGCTGCATCAGAAAACAATACCGATGAGTTCTATGTGTCCATCAGCGTGAACTTTCACCTACAAGTGGAACATGTGAGCCAATGTTAAAATATTGATTATAGAGGCTTTAATATTTCTCTGTGTTTCATTTATCTGTCCTAATCTCAACAGCTCAAGATTTCCAGGTGTTTCTCCACCTCAAGAACCTCTTCTATTGAAACTCACAACAGATCAAGGTGAGAGGGTTTTGCAGAGGGTATAAAGTGTCATGGTGGGAGACAAAATTTGAAAAAATCATGATTTTTTCCACAGATAATACTTAAACATATGATACTGGTTAAATCACGATGTAACTGTGGAACCACATCAATAGGTTCTCAGCTTTGCTGATATTAATGATAACAACAGGCTTTTGCAGTAACCAGGTGTTGTTTGATGAGGCAGTGATAGGCAGAGGGTATGAGCAATTAGAAAATGAATTAAACTGAAAGGTTAGGGGTCTGCGATTTAAAAAGTTCACACTAACAAAACTGGGACTATAGATAAAAAGCAAAACATCATATGGCAGTGATCATTATGATGGAATGGTTTAGAAATTCCTGAAACTATGTGCTATAGATTCTATAGATTTTATAGACTTGATAATGCATGGCCTCTTAACAGCAGATTTTATCATCTATTGTTTGTATATTTAGTTACTGTTCGAAACAAAGTACATGCAAAATAAATGCTGACATCCACTCGATATACACAAAGAGTTCAGTGGGTCTTTCATCATGACCAGCTGAGAAACTGTCCTGAAAATTAGCCCTACAGCCCTGCCTCTTCTCTTGAGACTTACAATCTGAAATGAGAATATACCTACCAACTTAGACAGTATAAAATATAAGTCAAACTGCGTACCACAATAACAAAGACTGAGTGAAAGAGGAGAAAAGGGATTTTGTATACGATTTATGCTCTTAAAATATGTTTATGCAATGTGCTAATTTACACATCACTATGCAACAGTTATATGTGTGTTTGAGGGCTTGTTTGAGAGAGAATTTCTGAAGAGATGCCATAACTCATTCAGAACAAAAACAAAAATGTTCCATGCAAACAATGTGGATTAGTGATTTGTTATTAGAAACGTTGGCATGCATGCTGGGCATTATTTGAAACTTTGCCATTGTTTGAGCGCCAGCTTTTGAGATTTTTTGGTATTCTAGCATCAGCAAGCTTAGTTGCACATCCTCTGCATGTGTAAGCCACAGGCTCCTGTAGATTAGTTCCACGGGGTTAAGCCATTGAAAAAGGTTGACAGACACAGCCAAACAAATGGCAGCTGAAGATTTCCTGAATGCAAATGTTAGTTGTTAACTTCCACTCCACTCAAAGCCCTTCTCTGGTGGGGGGGTTGTTTGCGAGTGTCTCAAAGACAGGACTAACTGTGACTCTTGCTGCAAAGAAACATTCATAGGCCTAGTGCTGAATGAAAATATCAGGTAGTTAAAAAGAAGTTTTCAAACTGTGGTAAGATGCATCGGTGCATGACATTGCTAACGTTGGTTGACACTAGAAATCTGTGGGTAACTAGTTATTAATTGTGCTAGCGCTAATGATGTCCCATTAAAATTACCACCTGTTTGAATGTCAATAGGGATGTGACTTTATATGCAGTCCCACTTTCCCAGTCCAGTGCGGCGTACCAGAGACTAATCTCTTCCACAACAGTTTCATAATGAAGTGAAAACATTCTCATAAAAGGTCGCTAATGTTATTTTGCACCATTGCTTTGGAAAAGTATCTGTCAAACGAATTAAAATCAAAAGCGTGGTATGACTGAGTGCACTTATCTAATTACAAAGGCCTGTGATTGAATTAGATAAATATACTAAGTATGTATAAGATTTTAAATCAGTATAAAGAAATTTTAAAAGTAACTAATTAACGCTTACGCTGAGTAAATTTAAAAAGAGCTACTTCTAACTTTTACTTGAGTAGATTTTTTACTGGTACATTTACTTACAAAGTAACAGTACTTTTATTTAAGTAGAATACTTTAGAACTCTTTCCACCTCTGCCCTCCCTTAGAAAATAAAAACTGCAATACCCTCACGCTGTATCTCCAGGAAATATGTGGAGAAACATATAACAAAATGGTGACACAACGCTCTCATCAGCAAGAGCTGCTAAACCAATCAAATCACTGAACAGGCTGCTGATTTTGATAAGAAAAACAAAGTCCTAATATAGAGAAATGGCATACATAAAAGCTTTTTTTCATGTAATTATTTGATTTGATTGAAGAGAAGGCTGTAATAAGCAAGAAATCTGGGATGAGAAAATAAAAATCTAAAAATCTCCCCTATGCTCCCAAAATTAGTCTAGCAAAATGAAAAAGCACTTTTATGATTTTCTAAATCTTCCTTTACTCCAAATAATCCATTAAGTCCCTTGCTATACATGACCCAGCCAGTCTTCAACTGTTACATTTCTTGCTAGCTCAGTGTATAGTTTTTCATGATACCACCATGGGATCTAGTGCTCCAACTGAGATCTAGGGTGGCTTGTAATTGACAGAAAGTTTCTGTTTTCACAGCAGAGGCCACATTAGACGGGTTGTCAAGTATTGACAGTAAATAATTATTGTATATCACCAAACTGTCTTATGATCCTTTAATATTATACACGTCACTAAGCTATTAAACCCAGATTTTTATCGATCAAGGTTTTAAAGCCATCTTTAAGCTTACCTGCTAATACCAAATGGTTCTTTGTTACTGCTTGGCAAGTTTATGTCTCACTTTTCTCTAAAGTTCTACTGGTATTAAACTTTTGGTTAAAAAAGCACTTTGGCAGAAATCTTTTGACTATCAATCTGGTAGCTACATTTTCAAAACAAACATGGCACAGGGCTGCATGGATGCCAAGACCAATTACGTTGGCTTGTTTTTTTAAATTGCTATCTTGACATGAAATACATTTTTTTCTTAGGTCAACATAACTGATCATGTCAATGTGCAGAAAGACAAGGCTGGTAGTGTAGAGATTAAATTTGGTATGTTCTCACAGGCGAAATGGCGAGTTGGCACTAGTATGCACACATTCATTATTCCCCAGTACACTGTCACCTACAACTTGTCAAAAATGTGACATGATGGGTTGCAGGCCATATATTGCTGTTTTACTTCCGTTGATTCGTCCATTAAATGAACAGATCTGGGTCTCTATTCACAAAACACAAGGCTGAAAGTAACTCCTAACTGGCTGAGTTAGGAGAAACTCAAAAAAGGGGTGTGTCTACTCTCTTAACTAACCCTTAGGATTTTAAGGGAGGAGTAGTTCACAAATAATTTTAGAACTTAAAATGCATGAATGTATTTGGAATACATTTTTTTTTACTTTATTTCAGACAAGCTAATCTAATATTTAAATTCAGCTTAATAAAATGTTTTATTTAGGTAAAATAAATAAACTTTTTTATTTAAAAGTAAATTTTATTAAATTTATTCAACTTAATGTTTAACAATTTATTTTGATTTAACTTAATTGAAAGTAAAGTTGTTATTACTTACTTATTCATCGTCAACCGCTTATCCTGTGTACAGGGTCACGGGGGTTGGAGCCAATCCCAGCTGTTGTGTTTGTCAATGTATGATTTCCTTTTATGGTCAACAACAATATTGCACATTTTGCAAAACAGTTTACGTCCCCACAAAAGAAGATCTGTATACTGTCTTTCACGGTCCGTGTTGAAAACAAGGAAGGGACAAGCTAACGTTTTACATTTATCTGACGCTTTTATCCAAAGCGACTTACAATTACTATACATGTCAGAGGTCGCACGCCTCTGGAGTAATGAGGGGTTAAGTGTCTTGCTCAGGGACACAGTGGGGATTGAACCCGGGTCTCTCACACCAAAGGCGGTTGTCTTAACCATTGCGCCATCCCAGCCCCGTTTTGCAGGAAACGGTGATGAATTTGTGTAAAAGTTGCTATTGCGACATCCTGAAAGGGATGAGGGACTGATATATACTTTATGTAAAAAGATATCAATGAGTACATTTTTATCATCTCCAAGGAAGGTTAAATCAACAGCAATTGGACTTGGTTGAAGAAAATGGAAGAGGTTTTGCCATCCAAGAGGCTTCCTCAGTTCTAACTGACTGTCAGAGTCCCAGTTATTCTCCAGTCCCTTGTTATCAAGTTGATGGATACCACCCCAGTACAATGGGGATTCTACATAGCTGTGCCGTGGGCTCACCATGTGACCAACATCTACATGAAAAAAACTGAAAGCAGAGCCATGAACTCCTTCAAACAGTAACGTCAACTTCACACAAGAGGATGTCAGTAACCACAGTTTGGCCATCTTGGACTGTTATCAGGACCCTGCATCACCGAGCTGATAACATACCAACAAGTGACCAAACCCAAGAGAAGGATGCACAAAGTTTGTGGATATCCAAACTGGACCTTTGTGAAAACACCCACAAGATCCAGGAAGAACACCAACACTATGGGTGATGAGGAAAAGATGAGTAAATTCACTCATTGGAATTTCATAGATGTCATTCATCATTATTGTCCCCGAGGGGCAATTTGTTGTACAGACAACAGTCAACACAAAACTATCAACAGTTATGACTCACAAACAAGCAATATCAAAACAGGCAAAAGAAAACAACTGTGTTAAAAAGACCACAGTTAAAGTAAAAACAACAAAAACAATTGAATGGAATTATTGAATGAATTAGTAATTCATTAGTAATAATTAGTGAATTATTCAAAAACCCAATGGCAGCTGGGACAAATGAATTCCTAAATCTGTTTCTCCTGCATGTTGGCGTCCTGTATCTACGGCCTGAAGGAAGCAACCTAAACTTCTCACACAGAGGGTGGATAGAATTTTTTTATTTCATAGGAACTCAGGAGGATTTTGTCTACGTTTTCTGTCATCCAGGTCATAGTTATCCAAAAACGGTTAAAATCAAGGGCAACTGGACATGGTTGAAGATACTCAAAGACGTTTCTTGCCTCATCAAAGAGACGACTTCGGTTCTGACTGACTAGCAGGGATTCTCACCTCTGTGTGGTCGTCGTTAAGATGCTTGACACTGCTGGTTCCTTAGTGCACCTGGCTATTGTAATGACAGTCGTTATAGTCGTTAGTCATAGTCACCTGAGGCCAAGTCTGAACGACCATTGTTAGCATCCTCACCTGAGGCCGAAAAGTGAACACCATCTGTGTTTTTAAACCCAAGAACATGCTAAGACAGATACTGTTCCACCCGAAAGACCGCAAAAGCAACCTGGTTTATTCTGTCCAGTGCAAGGAGGAATGTACACAGAAAGGCCAGCTCCTCAGACCAAGGCTCAGCAATTTAATTACATCTGAAGGATAAGGGACACAACATGTTCATATTCTGAAAAGTGAGGACAGATTGTTTGAAAGAGGAGTGAAAGAAGCCATTTACACCTGAGTAGAGAAACCCCCACATCCCCATACAATGCTGTCATTCCATCTCAGTATCTTCTACCAAGTTCAGTTGCCACCGATTTAACCTTTCTTGGATAAGAACACAGTAGACAGGAGAGGGACGTCTGGATTGCCTTGCTCAGACTGTTGCCACTACGACACAGCCTTGGATAAGCATCAGAAAATGGATAAAGTATAGATTAATTGAATTTAAAGACCATAAAAGCTTGTGCATCAGAATGTGAAAAATTGTAATGATCTTAAAACAAACAAAACCACTTTACTATGTGTGCATTCTTCCTTTGTGAAGCTTGTTATGTTTAAACTATTGTGGGGTTTTAATTGGATAAAATGAATAGTGAATTACTCATAACATGAGTTGTTCCATGAAAACACATAAACCACATACTTTACATACAAGTATAGAGTACAAAAATACTTTGAAATCTTTGACTTGCATGGCTTTGTCCTCAGTTCCCACTCCCCACCCACACACCTGAGATTATCTGCTACTATCTTTCCATGGAAAGTTTTCTATCTACATTCCCAGTTAACCAGCATGTATGACTTTTTCCCTGTGAGAGCAGTGTTTACATACTCAATACATATTTTTTGTTTAAATGTGTGCAAGTGCTTATGCGTGCATTTTTGTAGGATGAAAATGATCAGAGGAATGCAGTTTATTGGGGATTGGATTTATCAAGTATTTAGGTTAAGAGATGAGGGTTCACGCTAAGGTTAGAGATTTAGGGATGAATAGAAGTGAGTGTAATGTCCCCACAGTTTCTTTTAACAGAACAAGGATGTGTGTGTACTAGTGGGAGTGAATGTGGCTTGATATGTGGGTGTGTGCTTCTTTCATCAGTTTTATCAGGTGAATCTCCACATATTTATTGCAAAGGAGAATGTCCTGGTTACAGGTCAAATCATCTGTGGCCTCACCAGATCCGCCGCAGCTGCATGAAAAACAGCATTTTAAAAGAATTATAGAGAGAGATTTTCTTCTGACCCTTCTGAAATACAACAAATGACTTGGTCTTTAATGAGGCCACTTAATATGGGTGGTGTGGTGCAAAGCATGCTACAATGACCTGCCTTGAAACACTGTGGCTAGAGCACTGTGCTTGGTAATGTACATGGCAAGTCGGTGGAAACATTTGGTTACTGCAGTATGACCCCTGAGGATGCAGTCCAGTCAAAAGGGTTTCTGTGAGCTCAACTAAGGACTGTTTATGTCCTTATTATGAAAAAAAAACATCTTACGGCTGATTGACAGGCTCCTCGGGTCTTAATTATTATACAGTGGACAGCCAGAGAAAATGGGTGGTACACCTTGTTTATTAAGCAAAGCCCAAACTTCTCACTCTGGGCTGGGTTTTGACATTAGTCTGGAAAATGAGTGTATATCTTTCAGTGTGACTGTGCACACTGTGTATTGGAGCATGTCAGCATGTCACTCCACGTAATGTCTCCAGAGTGTTTAGAATATTAGAGCAGGACAGTGAGAGTTTGCTGTGCAAAATGGCTGCTGTGGATAGACACAAAAGCATTAGCTTGGAACAGTTTAACCATTTCTGCATTTACAAATGTGGTATGAATAGACAGAAAAAGAGCAACTTAACTGATTTACATTTCCCAAGGTGCCACAACATGAAATCTCTTGTATCTTAAGTTTGCGATCATTTGGAGGATAAGGATGACTGGCCAACAAGGTGACTGCTAGGACTAACCATATCTTACCATCTTGAACATGATGTTCATGTTGGATCTGTTCAAACCTGTCTCCGTTTCACAAACAATTGCTCTGCACTGAGGTGATCGTTCAACAGCTGACAATGAAAGAAAGCTACAAAACATTTTAATATGCTTGAAAGTATGGTGCCTAATTTTGTGTCACCATCATTGTTCTTGTCTATTAATGTCCTTTGCCTGTCAGGTAACATCAAAGTTATAAATATGGGAGAACTCAGGGGACTAGCATCAGTAAATTGGAATATGTGTAAGCAATGTAGTGTGCACTTTGAGTAAAAATAAGCAATAAAAAAGTGTAGACTGTAAAGGGCTCAGTGGTTAGCACTGTTGCCTTACAGCGAGACAGTTCTGATCCACCAGCTGGCTGGGGCATTTCTGCAGAAAAGCGAGGGGGTCCCCTGCCATATGCAAGGATAGGCTCTGGTCTTCTTGACTCCTGACTTGGGGTATAGATAATGGATGGATGGATGTTGACTGTTGGAAATACAAGACAGAAATATCGACTGGATTACCTGTATTGTATCATATGCTTTTTTTCCAGTACCAGTGCCAGCTCAACTCGACTCGCCTCGACTCGACTCTACTCAGTTTTGCCATGCTCCATTTTCCATTGCAGATTGTACCCAGAGATAGTACCCCTCAACCATAGCCCTTAACATAGCTGGTCGTCATAGTGACGCCACACACAACTGCCACGATGTAATTTTCAATGCGACACACACACACCAAGAATCCACACAGCTGTCTATTGATTTAAGTTAAAGTTTTTCAACATTACTCAGAATGTAAAGACAGATAAGCAGTTTTCCTCTGCCGTTGTTGCTGCAGCGAACTTGACAGTGACAGTGTGACAGGGGGACCAGAGGGCTCTGTGAGTAGGTAGCTAGCCGGCCTCACAAGCTCCTCCTCCTGCGGGTTGTCGCAGGCTTCCCGTGCTGCCATTTGCGGAGCTCCTCAACTTCGAAAACTTTTAAGAACATTTTTGTTCCGCCATCACTTCTCATAAAACTGTCTATATCTACACAGTTGATTTCTCACCTCAAAACTTCTCAGAAGTGGATTTAGTGATGAAATAATGTATGCAAATTGTAAAATATAAAACTGGCCTCTGTCAGGTGCATGCAATGATGGTTCAGTGAATAGTGACGATTTTCTCTGACCATTCAGTAGTCTGCTGTGTTTTCACGTCATATTTAAGAATCGCCTCAGCTCGCTCAGTACCTCGACAGAGATGATACGAAAAAAGTACATGGAAGCAGGTACAGGTACAACTTTTCGGCAATGGAAAACTAAGAAACAGGCCGACTAGAGTTGAATCGACCTGGTACCGTGCAGTGGAAAAGGGGCTTTAACACACACACAATGATGCCCTGCCTTCTGCAAAGTGGGGTAAAAAAAGCCACGTGGCAAAACAAAAAAAGATTCACAATGATTAAAACAAGTATTGAAGAATTTTAAAAGGCTTTTCAACTGTTCAATGAGGTAGGAAATACATTAAATATGTCTATTTGGGCTTTAAAAGTACAAACAATGCCCTGTGGTATTTTTGTGCCTCTATTTTACCTTTTTACACTCAACTGTCTGTTTTTTGTCTCACATTCCTCTTTTGTACTGACAAAACAACAATTGCTCTGTGGTATTCTTGTGCCCCTATTTTACCTTTTTACACTCAATTAACTGTCTGGTTATTTTTGTCTCACATTCCTCTTTTGAACTGATAAGACTGTCATCACTGTGGCCATCAAGATTTCCTGTGGCTAATCTCTGGCATGTTTACCTGACAGCGGATTTCACCGACTGGTGGATCTCACCTGGACTGCCATCAATTCAGTGAGCTCACAGGTGGTAATGAGTAATTATGGTGATTAATGTCAGCTAAACCCTCGGCTAGCTGCAGAGGGCCAACATGCTGCTGATACTAGCTAGTAGTCATCGATCCCCGCAGGACCAGATGAGAGCTGAACCAGAGCCCTTCTCTCTCTGTCTGAGTGTCTCTGTCTCTGGCGCCAGCACCCTGCACTCCTGCCTTCCTCACTCTGACACTGATGCAGAGGATGATCAGGAGCAAACCACTTTTTTTATTAAGATAAAAAGCCAGCGTCAGCCTCTGACTCTAATTTATTGTTTGCCTTTAAGCAATAATGGAAGACCTTCTGGCTGTATAGATTTTTAATAGTATGCTGTAATGGCCATCGCCAACAGTCTTGCAGATTTACAACCTCGCAACGACCTGCTGCCACTGACCAAGATTTTAGGAGTTTGATGTGAATATCACAAGCAGCAGGAGAACGCAGGTCAGATTTATTTTTGTTTCAGTGTTTTCCAAATGGATATATTTTGTTATTATTAAAACTAGCTGAATAACATACTCCAATTAATTGGCTTGCTGCCCGTGCGTCCTGTTTTGTTTAAGCAAACATGTGTACATGCACTGGAGTTCCACACAAGCAAACAATACATTGCTGACGGAGCAGCTATTGCAACTACGCTAAGAAAATAAACATTACACAAGAGTATGTTTTCAGTGACAGGAACAGGATAAGCTTCATGTAACCTGGAGTGTAGAAGCAGGAGACATCTGTGCCTTTAGATGTAGATTGTGCAAAAGGAGCTGTCACTATTGCTAAGAAATCACAAAACTTGCATTTCCATTTATTGTACAAACATGAGCTTGAGAATGGAAGCATCTGTATGCACTCAGGGTGGTTTTCAGAATGAAATACTTAAGATGGCCCCAAAAATAGCCTGACATTGTTCTCGGGCATCTCTCCTGAGACTCTATGGAGGTGCATTAATCCCAGAGTATTCCCTGGCCCCGGAAGAGACTCCACAAAACCTCTGCATGTGTTTCCACTCAGCGTATAATGAGTGTGATTTACCCACGACATGATAGTTGTGGAAGGCCAAATAGCTCGGTCTCTAAATCACCCTCCTCTCACCTCAACACATGGTCTCATACTGCAGGCTAAGGAACTGCTTTTGGGCTTTAACCCCCACAGGATGCATACATGAGGAAGAAATGTTCTCTGGTCAATTGTAATTTCCGTTACATATTCTTCAGATTCTTGATGTATGATATGGTATATATTGTACTTTTTTTGCAAGATAAACCAGAGCCATCATTAGTGTTCTGTTTTCTGAAGTTTTGGTTTGCACTTGCAGCCACTCCTTCCTGCTCCTTCCAGTCATGATTAGGTTCTCCAGCTAATGTAGAGTTTCCTGTTCAAAAGAAAAAAAGGCCCCAAACAATCTCACTGGAGGAGGTATTTGAAAATATCTGATGTACAGAAAAGTTAACAAGCCAAACTGTGGTGAAGGTTTGGTGTGAAAAGAATACTAACTAAAATTATTATGAGTTAATTTGGATTTCAATCACAGCCCTTAAACTTGTAGGCTCATGTAGATGATAAATGATTCTACTGAAACTGCTATATTGCACTTGATAAAGCAAATTAAATCTAGGCTTGACAAAGGAGTAGTGGTTGGTGCTGTATTTTTAGACCTAAGTAAAGCATTTGATACAGTCGATCATGACGTGTTAATATCAAACTCTCCAAATTTAATTTTTTATCTAGAACACTGGCATGGATGTCTTCATATTTATCTTATATTTTTCAACAGAATGCAATGTGTTAAAATTTGTGATGCATTGTCCACTTGCATGAAGTGCACAGTGGGTGTTTCACAAGGGTCAGTGCTAGGTTCATTATTGTTCAGTTTATATATTAATGACATTGCTGAACAGTATCAAGATGTACACCTGCAAATGTCTGCAGATGACACTGCTGTATACACACATGCAAAAACAGCTGAACTGGCAGCAGCCAAGTTAACAAGTGCATTGAAAATGATGTCACAGTGCCTTGATCAATCATGTCTTAATCTGAATGTTAATAAGACAAAAGGTATGTTTTTTTTTCTAACTCCTTGACACAACCTACTCCCATTGACATTTTGGTTAATGGTGAAACGATTGACATAGTCACTGACTTATGACTGACTTTCAAATATCTTGGTGTGACCTTGCATCCAGATTCGAATTTTAAGAAACATGTCAAAAACAGGGTTAAAACCATTAAGTAGAATGTAGTTAAATAATAACTGCATTAGGCAAGTCTACTTTTTTCTATAAAAGCCACAAACCAGTGGAACACCCTGCCTGATGTAAAGAGGAGCAACTCAATCAGTATGTTTAAAGCAAAGTTGAAATGGCAGTTAAAAGCTACTCAGCTTTGCAACCACTGAACCAGATTTTTTATCTGAGATTTTTGCCCTGCTTTTAATTTAATGGACTGGTAAATGTCTGTTATGTTTCATTGTGAGTAGTTTACATTGTACGTTTTGATGTTCGATGTTGTGATCTTGGTGGCATTCTAATGAACTAGTCAGCCTTAGCAAATGTATTTATTATTGTACGGTTATCAACCATGACCTGCCAAGGGACTGCAGAAGCGAATTAGCTTGAAGCTATAATCTTGCACAGTGCATCAAATGGTTATGTTTTACTGTACGCAGTCCCTTTTAAATAAAAAAAAAGAGCAGTCAGATTAAAAGTGGAGCCCTTTTTTAAATGGATTAGCTGGACCTCTTTTGTATTGTGTGTTTACACTCATACCACTGGCTCCTGTTCTACTTTTGTTTGACAGGATGAAGACATTAAACTTCTCTCTTGTCTCCTTCTGGAAAAGCAACGGTCGGCACTTCAGCAGATCCAAACACATCTTGAGGAGCCACTCAATAAAAAATCCACATCTCATGTGTAACAAATGGCCTACAATCAGTCCTGCTGAATATGACCAAACTCAGATGTCAGCAAGATTTATACACTCGGACTTTCTCCATTGACAATGAGTGGGAGAATGCCTGTGTGTGGACCTTTCCAAGCATGAGGGTGTTGGCACTGACTAGATGGATTGCATTGTGACTTGAAATGTAAGCTTGTAAAGTCCAGATGGCTGTCACAGACCAGGCCTTCGCTATATGCTGTTAGTCTTAACAGAGAAATACCAGAAGTTTTTTAGAATACACCCTGATTGGAACATATTGTCTTTAAGGTTTCCATGGAGAGGTGGGAAACATTCCCAGGGTTCAGTATATGTGGGGCGAGAACATGTAATAAACAGGCTTTCTGAAGCCTTTTGACTGCTCTGATGATTTACAGCCTGCCATCACGAGCAAATCCTGGACTGTTCTGTGCACCGTATCTGGATTTATTTATTTTTTTGAGGAAGTGTGCAGTTGCTGTCATATATGTCTCCAGAGTTACAACTCATTTCACACAAAGCAGGGAACAAGTGAGAGTGTTATATACTGCTGAGGTTGAGTGCACTGGGGGAAGGCATGTTAATCTGAAGAATTTGCACATGGCTAAACAGGTCAAACATCACACATTTTGCCATAACGGGTAAATTACATCATATGTAAGAAAAATCACAAACTATTACAATCATCAACATTTACATTACTCTTGTCAGCTGTGCAAAGTGAATGTAGAAAGGTATTTTTGGAAATTACTTAATTATGCAATGTAATCACTGTATGCACAGTACACCAATGTTACCATTGCAGGCTCTCTCTGTAGTAGTGAGAAAGCTGTCGTGGCTGATTCCACTATCAACAACTCAGCTTCTGCCAGCTGCCATGCTTGACTAGACTAGGACCAGATCCAGATCCACCAATGGCATCTTCTCACGCAAAGACTAATGAGCAGCTATCAAGCTGTCAGCTCTACAGCGGTGACCTTCATCTATAGAAATGCTGTCAGCTGGGGCCTCTTGGTCATCAAGTTTTAAAAGGCGCCAGTGTTTTGCTTTTGCCCACATTTCCCTTTTGTGAATGCACTCACAAATCCACAACTTCCTGTCAGATGAGTGACAAAGCAACCCAGTATGAGACCAATCCGTTTAAACCATAAATGGTGCAAAAGGGAATGGAGAGATTGTGTATATGATGGCAAAGGAAAGCATGCTGTAATACAACACAATTTGATTAAACATCTATTAGATTCTCTCTCACGACCGTTTATTTTAAGGGTGACTTTTATTGGCAACAAATAAGTACAGATGCAGACTGCTTTCTACCTACTGTAGACATACACACTCATGTTCAATGAAATGAAGAAAGAAATTCAGTGTAGTCTGTGAAATGTTCAGTTTATCTGTCACAATACATTTTGTAACCAGACTATGATGAAGTACAAATCACTGAGAAAAAAAACCTTAAAATGTTGGGTGTTGCGTCTGTTCGCTTAGTTGTGTTAGATTCACTAAGAAGCTGGAGCCAGCAGCTGGATAGTTTAAACTGGCACATAGACTGGAAACACAGGGAAACAGCTAACCTGACTCTGTCCTCAGGTAACAATCTCTACTACCAGCACCTCCCATATTCACAAATTAACATGTTATATCTTGTTTGTTTAAACTGTGTGAACACAAAAGTTCATTCTAAGCTAAGCTAACCATCTATCGGCTATAGCTCAATAATAAACAGCAGCAAAAATTAGCACAACATTGACCTATCACTTCACCTCATATCAAGTTGATATGGCGAACTTGTCAGCAAACAGTTGCTATTTACACAATCAGAAGTTACAGAGCAACATCTAGAGGCGTGTTTATGACCACCTGGTGAAGTAAGGTAATTCTTTTAGATCTCTTTTTGGTCTCCTTAGCTGCTCATACTCAGCTTATCGCTAACTGGGTCTTACTGCTGTTAGCTTGTTAGATCTTTTTCGCTGAAAACATCTTCCTTCTACAGTTGAAAATGGCACATGAGAGCGGTGTCAGTAAACCAGAACAGTAAAGTTGGGACTGGGCAGCTAAAGAATGAGCTGAAACTTGCTTTAAAGCTCCGTGAAGCCACATTGTTTTCATTTTGTCAATTGATACATTAATATACAAATATCGATTGATATGGTAATTCTTATGTGAGTATTGCCTTGTTTATCTTCTCATTAAGTGGAAGGAAAACGCAAGGTGTGAATAACTGCAGAGCAATCACAGCTGCAGTTGTACAGCAGATCAGACCAAAGAAGGACCTGCTTGGTGACAAGAGAGCTCAGCACTACAGCAGAGAGCTGGATATCTGAAGTGAATCGCATGGAAGGCATTTGCCTGATTGTTCTTCTTCAGTGCACCGGCTTGAGTAACAGAGAGATAGCCATCTATTATTTTCTTTTACTGCTTTGAGTCAAAGGGAGGGCACTTATTTCCTGTTCTCTACAGTTGGGGGTGCCTCGTGCCTTGTGGTCTGCAAAGCTAACCACAAACTGTTTTACAAATAAATCTTTAGAGACCTTTACAGTTGTAGTATTAAAGTGGAGATAATGAACTATAATCACAATTAAACAGCTAAACTTACCAAAGTAGTCCCATAATATTGTGTTTACTGCAAAGATAGTGTTCTACTGAATGACAAAAAAACATTGTTGAGTCTTGGAAGTGTGTGTTTGACATAATCCAGCATCATTTGACAATGAGAACAGAAGCCAGCAGTGGAAAAGCCTGTCACATTGTTGGCACAGTCAGGTGACACACACAGTTAATGGGTTAACAAGCTTAGTGTAGCTGCTACATTCATCAGTGACATTAAAGAATAATGAGCTAATGGTCATTGTATACTTTTAAATACAAGTAAACAGATTATTCTGTAGTTTTAATTCAACATTACATACATTTTACACTCTATAATGCAGAATTAGTTCTTTGCCTATTGGTGTATATGCATGTCTATGTGTGTGTGGCTCTATTAGAGTACTGATCCTCTATTAGGGTATGGCTTCAACACACAGGCACACTTTTCAACTCCTCCCCTCTGCCTTCAGTCAGGGTGTGATTAGAGCCAATACAATCTTGGGCAACCTGCACTGAGCGAGAGAGAGAGAGCAAAAGAAAGAGGGGATAGCCACTCTGGTGCACTCTGGTGGTTCCTGCAACAGCGTCACTGTTGCTTAAACTCTAACAGTCCAACTGTGGCATTGTGGCTCATGCAAGATTCAGCAAAAACACTGCAAACTACTCTTATCCCACTGGACGGATTTAAATGGACAAGGCCGGGTTTTCTTCTTTAAAACTTTTTTCACTGCCTGTTAATGTCTGGTGGATTCATGAAAGTGCTGCAACTCTGTGAACAAACATTGTTTCGGCTTTGTGGACAGTTTGGATACATCTTTTTGGAGAACATGTTGTGGTTGCCTACACTTCCACAAACAGTCACGTCTTTGGAAACATGGAAAATCACTACTGCCTTTTGAGCACTGCCAAACAAGACTCCCAAGTCGCGAAATGTAAGCAGTAACTGCAAAGTGCAGAATAACTATTATTTAGTGTGGAAAACTTCATCGGCTTTTTATTTGGAGCAGATGTATCATGTTTGTAAGAAGTGTAGATTCTTTAATTTTAACTTTGACATGAAAAAAACATCCTCGAGCATCTTGTGACCAAGTTGACCTGTGAATAATGGACAGCAACCTGAGCACTGCAGCACCCAATGGATCAAGACCCTACCACGAAGCGGCAGGACCCTGGAGCCTCATCATACTGGTCATCATCATACTGATCATAGTGGTGGGAAACCTGCTGGTCGTCATCGCCATAGCTCGTACTTCACAGCTTCAGACGACTACAAACATTTTCATTATGTCCCTTGCCTGTGCGGACCTCATTATGGGGGTTTTTGTGGTGCCTCTGGGGGCCACTATTGTGGTGACTGGTAACTGGCAGCTCAGTCAAAAATTCTGTGATTTCTGGACTTCTGTGGACGTCCTGTGTGTGACGGCGAGCATAGAGACACTCTGTGTCATAGCAGTGGATCGGTATATAGCCATTACAAGGCCCCTCCGTCACAAGGTTCTGCTCAATAAGTGGCGTGCAAGGGTAATAGTTTGTTTAGTGTGGGTTGTGTCCGCCTTAATTTCCTTTGTGCCGATTATGTTGGGGTTTTGGCGTAATGATGATGTTGATGATATGACAGCGAAGACATGCTACGAGACCACTGAATGCTGTGACTTTGTGACCAACTGGGCCTTTGCTATCATATCCTCAACTGTGTCTTTTTACATTCCACTGCTCGTAATGATATTTGTGTATGCAAAAGTCTTTCTAATAGCCACACGCCAAGTCCAGCTCATAGATAAGAATCGCATACGTTTCCAGAATGACTGTCCAACAGCGCAGATGCAAGTTGGCCCAAACATCAACAATATCTCGCCACATGTGTGTGCAGGCTCCAGCAGCTGCAACAGCACAGTGCGGAGAAAGAGTGCCAAGCGGAGACCGTCACGGCTAATGCTTGTGAAAGAGCAGAAGGCCCTGAAGACTCTGGGTATCATCATGGGGACCTTCACTGTGTGCTGGCTTCCATTCTTTGTCGCTAACATCACAAGCGCATTTAACAGAGACATTCCCCCAGAGTGGATCTTCCGACTGTTAAATTGGCTGGGTTACATTAACTCCGGCCTCAATCCTATCATCTACTGCAGGAGTCCAGAGTTTCGCAATGCGTTCAAGAACCTGCTGGGATGTCCATGGCTGCCCACCCTGTGGCTTAATACTTTCTATAAAGAGCTGCGGACTCGTTGCTCCTGCTTTCTATGGCAGGCTGAGTCAGGCACAGCTGGCCCTTTCCTAAAGTCTCCAACCACTAGTACTGAGGGCAACGAGAGTCTGGCGAGTACTCAGGGAAGTGAGGAGGCTTGCCCTAGTCCCCTGCAGTCCAACGGCAGCACACAGTTCAGTGACTTATCAGAACCACAAACCAAATTGTAAGTCCCTTTGTCTTTACTTATTTTACCCACACAGTTTTCTTTCAACTATGATGAATTTTAAAAAGTCCATTGATGTCCATTACAGCAAAGTTACACTCAGTGTTTTAACTTTTCATATTTTTTAATTAACAAGATACCTAAATGAAAAACATTTTATAATACTATACATAATCCTACATTAAAACATGCCAGTGCATCTTATTAGAGAGTAAGTCATAGGCTTTTGATCAAATCTCTATGAAACTGAGAGGACAGTGGGGTGCAGGGAGTCTGTGTCAGCGCCTATTGGTTTGAAATGTTGGATTTCTTATTTGTTTTTGTCTTTTACATGTGAGCAGATAATTCACACTGTGAAGCAGAAGTGTAGTGTACAGTCAGTGTCACAGAGAATCAAGGGTTTTACAATACTTACTGCTTTTGGATATCCCATTTTAGATTAGTATTTCACAATGACGGTGATAAAAAAAGAGCCTACACACGTGTACTTCTGTGCTAGTTTCAGTTTCACAAATAAAAGCTGCCAACAAAATAACCAAAAAAGAAAAAAAATCTTAGAGAATGGTAATTATTTGATATGTATGAAAATGTATCATAAAACAGCAATATAAATATAAAGTTTCAAACATTTTAAACAATTTAACATTTATGGGACTCCTTGTATAAATATATTTTATTTGTTATAAATATAACAAATTATAATCCAGTATTGGCTTTGGCTTTAAATATTTAAATATATATATATATATATATATATATAAAAATTGAAATTTTGAGTTTGATATTTAACTGTCTTTTTCCTGCTGCTGTGCATTTCATAAGTAGAAATCCATATTTGGACATGTTCTAATACATCAGTGTGCTGCTGTCCAGAAGTAAAATAGATTGGGTGGAACAGTGCAGAAAAATAAATCATTTCTGAAGCATTGGCTGCTGTTGGGGTGTTATTATATTACAAAACTAAAAGTGAAACGTAATATTTGGATTTTCCTGCATGATTCAATAAACATTTGAGGACTGTAACTGTATCCGTTACTGCACTGTGTTACCTGTAATCAATCTTTGTATCCAGCTGATGTCAATGTAAAAATAACCTACAGATGTCCACAGTGCAGTCTCTGGTACTGTATTTGGGGTAGTATATTTTAGCACCCTATTAATGATAGTTAATAATAACACTGATTCGTTTTGTATTTTATAGAAACCTCCATACTGTAAATGCATTTTTTTGTCAATTGTGTAATCTAGATTTACATAAATGGTGTCCCATAATGATAAAGATGACTCTAATGTGGTTTTGTGAAGCCACTGGGCAATATGTAAAAGTCTGATTCGGCATGGGACGTTTGAGGACATTTCCAAATATTAGTGTGTCTCTCTGCCTGTAAGTGGGCCTCAGTGCGCCCTGCCCAACACCCCCTGCAACTGATAAATCTTTATCACTTAGGCACAAGACTTCCCCCATAACTGGAGAGGCTGTTTACAAGACTGACAGCCAGTGAGAACACCCTTTTTACCACTGGTTGGATGACTCAGTATCTGATTCATTATTTTTCTAACACACCACTGTTGACAGCAGGCCTGCAGTATACAGGAAGATCCAGAGTAATAATTGGAGCCTAGAAAGTTTTCAAAGAAAGTTTTCTATTTATTAAGCATCTGTGGGGGGAGAAATTGTGCCACTGATGTGATTAATTTACAATATTTAAATTTAAAATGTGTTTTAAACTGGTTTATCAAAAATCAATCCAAGTGCTTTTAAATGATCACAAATGAAAATATTCCTTAAGATTTCAAATTCAGTCACCACATTGCAGCATCAAAAGCAAAATAACACAAAGAATATAATGTGCTTGATAAGTAGGGTTCTTTAAAATGCAATAACCTATCACTGCAAGTCAAATTTAATCACAATGTTTCCAACATGTGATTAAATATTAGTTACTATCATGTAAGATTACATTTTGAACAATCACACTTAAATTAAAATTGTTTTTAAGTGCCATTTGTTAAAATAGCTTATATTTGTGAATTTAACAGTATGTACAGTAAAGTGTTTGTTTTCACTACTGTACATACAAATATAAAATGATTAGTTCACTTTCAGGACATCAAATTTAATTCACAACTCATAATTCAATTTAATTTGACAAGTGGCACAACTCTTACAATGCAGCCCTCGCCATGTGAATTCCCATGAGTAGCTCATTATATGATAGAGGGATGTTTCATTTCAAATATTTACTCTGTATAAGTTATATATCATTTTTCTCTTCTCGTTACATGACATCCGCTCAGTGGAATTTTATAGACATAATCAATGGGGCTGTAAAACGGGAGACATTTAGGAGCATATAAAAGTCTTCCTTAAAAGGAGCCCGGTGTGTTCTGTAGTAAATCACCCCAAGGGGAAGGCTCAGCGGACTCACCCTGCGCTTTGAGCAGGATTACAAATGTAAGTGAGACCAGGCGTTAGAGAATGACTCTGCCGGGGCCATAGCTTGAAGATAGGTTCGAGTCTGACTGCTGAAGTGGTTGGTTTTTGCTTCAAAGTGCCAATAATGCCATTCTAGGAATCTGCTTGGGACAATGTGCTGCTTAATCATCCCTGTCAACTTTCTATTTAACCAGTAACACAAAAGAGCAATTGAGCAGCAAATTTCCTTTAAACCCTGGGACAACATGCAACAGCAGGCTTAGTTAAGTCAGGAGCTGATTTGTCACTGGGCTGATAAAAAGGGAGTTCCAACCACTAGACAAGAATGGTTACTAGGGAAGAGTGGCTGCACTGCACTGAATGGCCATTATCAATAGTTACTGTTTTCGTGGAAAATACATGCAGGCATATCACTGCTGCCCTTATCAACATCCACAGCAGCCTTCAGCTTCTGTCACGTTTCCACTATGTTAAATGATAAGTGCAATTTTTCATAGATTCCCTACAGAATTGCTAATTCATCGTTCATGGTTACAAATTTTGAATCTTTTTAGTTATCAAAGTAGAAGCAGAGGTAACTTTGTTGGCTGTGCAAGTCCACGTGACAAACTTAAGGGTTTAGCTGTGTCTTCCTTTGTCTTGTCATGCTGCTCTAAAATGAGACAGGCAGCTACTGCATTAGTCCTAATGTGTGTATTGAAGGTATTTAAGACTAAATCGTCATGTATTTGAAAGGCATGGCTGTGTTATGAGTGGGGGAAGTTTGTTAGCACAGTTTATCCATGATTGAGAACACTAAAATTAAGATAACAGAGAGTGGAACATTTTATTTCAAAGAGCAGCAGCCAACTAGGTTACGTACAAAATTACAGTCAGAAATGAAGAATCTCTGTTAGATGTCTCATACTGTTTTAGAAACACAACCAGAGCTCTCCTTTAGAGCATAGACACAGGACTAAAGTTGACTGTAGGGTTACAGTACAGGAGCTATACAAGCATGTGAACGCATAGAAAACTATCATTATTAAAGAGTTCATACTCTGCAGGAAACATGTGTGCTGGTGCATCACAATTACAGTATCAAGAGACACACGTGAGGAAACAGCTCAAAAAACCGAAAAGAAGTAAATGTTGCATGATCATCAAATGGACAGAAGATATTTTCCATCTTAGAAAAACTATATGAGGATTGATATTAATGAGATATCATGTAAAAAGCAGATACTAATGGCACAGGGAAAAGAAATCACAGAGGCTGATCCAGATTTAGCTCTAAAGCAACATCCTGATGGGTCTCAACAAGCTGTGTAGGCGTTCGTGCTGACCTACTGTTGAGAATAGATTTTATTGACTCTTTTCTCATTGGTAGTTCACCAAAGAAATCTGCTCATAACAAAAAAAAAATATGGTGTATTTTTGGATTTATGTTCTTTTTCTCAGCTTGTGAACTTTCATATGTGGTGATCGAAAAAAAAATCAGACATTACACAAAGCACAGAGAGATGGTGTCATTTCCAGTGTAAATACTGACTCACTAAAGTCACTACAAGTGGCTCATTACTCCAAATGACATGTAAATATTTCAGATATTTTAGTTAATGACTCATGAGGACAAATCTAAAAGGACATTGTGTCCTTATCCTTATTTTGGCATATTATTATAATATTATTAATTATCATTTACAACTAACTGTGTGTTACAGGAACAAACTGTATCATTATGCTGGCTAAAAATGTAGATATAATTATAATCATTTCCTACACATGCATGCTGTATCCTCCCAGAGTGCCCAGTGCTATATTAATGAACACTTTGTTTTTGCAGAGTGTGAAAATAATAGCATCCAGTAAATATGGAAGACAATTTAAGAAATGTGTAAACAGTTATTTCTAATGCGTCATGTTCTGCGCAGGACAAGTCATGTGTTAAAGAGAGCTGCAAGCTTTTTACTGCACTGAGCTGCTCCTGTGTGGCAGGTTACAGCTTCATGCAATTTCAAAGTGACCTGAATGCTGGCGTAATTAATTGGCACACATTAGAGCAACTTGATGTTTTGATGCTGTTTCAGGAGTGGCCGGCGTGCTGCTTTTTTTTTCTTGTGCTGTGAACCCTGTAATTCTGAGCTTTCCTCTGCATTGTGCCTCTGGCCGAACTTCACGCACCAACTTCCATAATGTGCATTTAGTTAGCTTAGAGTGAGATCAGGCCCAAGAGAGCATGAAACAAGAAGCGGGATAAAGCAAAACATGGTGGTAGTGACCTGTGGGAAACCTCCAACACTCCCTTTCAAGCCTGGCTGATATAAGAACCAACCACACTGCATCGGGGTCTTTAAATGGAGGCATACGGGCAGTGGCGGCCTTAAGCGTACGGGGGCCCCTTTCAAAAGCACATGTGGGGCTCTACCCAAGCCCATGATGGGGCTGACTTAAATCTCAAATCATCGATCTTAGAAACCATTTGTGTACTTTAAATATTTCTGTCTATAGCTGAGACCTTAACCTTTCATTCGCTGCTGGTTGGAATATTGTAACATAAAATATGCCAGAGAAATACGGCAGAGAGTAAAAAGTGTGCCTGCCAAGAGAGGTCAGTCTAAATAATGTCGTCATACTAAATGTATTCATGTTTTTTGCATTTATTTGAATGGCCAGCATAACTTATATCTAATAGTTATTAACAACAATTTCAGAACATTTTACACTACAGAAGACAACACCAACATACTGTATGTCAAAGCAGCCACAGCTAGTGCACTGTCAACAACAGGAAGTAATGTATGAGAACTGCAAGGAGATGAAGAGGGAGACAGCGCCTGGGTGTGAGAGAGATGTGACTCACAACCAGTTCATCAAAGTTTATAGTAATGCAGTGCAGTGAGGATGCAGACGAGCGTATATAACATGGATCTATCTGTCTGTCACTATTAACAGAAATTTCAGTCTGCAGCGTAGTTCATGCACTTTATAGAACTGTAGTGTAACATTAGGCTTGATGATCAAAGAAAGTTTTTATATTACATCCACACTAACGTCTCCTCTCTCCCTCGTCCACATGAGCTCTCTCTCTCTTTCTGTCTCTCTCTCTCTGTGAATCTGCATCACTCTTTTATCAAGTGATTTTTTTTAATGCCTGGTTTACAGGGTGCTGCAGCCTCTTTAGCGGCCGCGTTTCCCATGTCCATGCCTCTGAACATTTAGTTAAAGATGTAGTTTATTCTAAAAGTGGGGGGAGTGGCCCATTTCAATTGAAACGGGTGAAACATACGACTACATCCTGGAGTTGAGGAAACACTTGAGAAGGCAAGTGTGAAGGTATAATTCTAAGTTGTCAAGCCATTATGGTTTGAATGGTCTGAATGGTTATAACAATTTAAATAAAAATATTCATGTTTGATTTCAGAGGTTTGGCAACAACCTGTTTTCAAACCATTTGAGGTAGTGGTAGTTTTACTTTTAGAAAATAATTGCACTTTGAAATAAGTTTATACAATTTGAACTAGAGAAAAACTTGAAAAACTGTTGATTGTACTGTATTAGGATAGGTGCTCCTAATATTTATACTACCCATGGGTTGAACAAAAATATTAACACCTCTCAGTATATTTCTATACAATTCAATAGCACCACAAATTACAACCTTCAAACTGACCATAGAATTAATTCATCAATTTCAACCAAAACAGGATTCATTGCAGGCCTGTTTTGTTAGACTGCATTAGTTTTAGCTAAAAGTAGCTAATAAACTGGTAACTGAGTGTAGTCAAATTATGTTGTTAAATGTCAAAAATCATGTTAATTAAATGATTTCTAATTGCACCATCCCTTGAGAGGCAGAAAATACACATGTCACAGATGATGGATGGCTTTTCCTTAACTTTAAATGAGCTTACATCCGTTAACTTAAATGGAGAATACAAAATATGTGCCGGCTATGTCTGTGGTTTGTGATTTAAAGTAATCCAACAACTCATGTGTCAATGTGATATTCAACAGAATGTATAACATAATATTATTCTGGCAGTCTATTTCCTTTAAATCATCCAAATGCATCAGTGTAAAATCACGATGTTTCTACTGTACATACTGTAAAAAAGGGTTAGAATAGTCTGGGAATTCTGATGTAGACACATTGTAAAATGTTTCCTGCACATTTTTCCCGTAAGTAGTCACATTTCTGTGAAGCTTACAGTTGTTCCAGGTAGTTTATGTCTTCCTGTGGAGACATGTGCTGGGGAGGTGATAGCATCAGAATTCCTGTCTTGGTCGGGGGTGAAAAGATAGAGTTTCACAAACATGAGATGAGGGCAACTTTGCAATTACTTTCTGTAATTAGCAAGAAAAAATAGATAAAAGGGAACAGGTGCCGTGATAGTATCAATACCGTTTTCCACATGAAAACAACATCTTACAAATAACCTGTAAGACTACAAACTGTTGTTGTCTTGGAGGTATCCTATCTGATAGAAACTGAAATGCTGTACAGGGTGTGACCAGCACAGGCCAGCAAGACATACAGTAACACACACAAAAAAACACACTGGTTGTTAGGGTGACATCTCACAGGGCTGCACACCATCAAAGATGTAAAGAAATTCATGATGAGATAGCGAGCTGGCCTCTTCGTCTGTCCTTTTTCAGTTATACAAAACCACAAGACTAAAAATTAGAACCTGCGCTCAGAATTGAATGGAGAAATAGGATGAAAAAGCTAATGCAAGTGATATACGGATAGATGAAGGTTATTGTGGGTGATTTCTGCTTTGTATCTTTTAGAATAGAGACTAAATAGCATCATTACAAGACAGTGTCATAGTGATTGCAATGACAATGATTTGTCCCAGTGTGATGTCACCTCATCTATTTCAACCATTTTTATGCACTAGGTACTCTAACTCAAATTCATCCTCAGCACTGCTCCATGGAATATAATTTGCTTCTGTTTACCATTCTGTGATTGTTTTTGTATACAATATGTTAATGCTATGTAGCAGAAGGGAGTTACAAACCACATTTAATTTTTAACAGCCCTGTTGTAATGTGACCATGAAACCTACCTTGTACATTGTTTGTTAATCACATGTGAAGTTTAATTGTGTGTTTTGTAGTGCATTCATTTTAATAGAGACACTACATGCTAATGTTACCATCTCTTTTCAGCTTCACACTGCAGGAAAAGGATGGATGAACGGTAAAATATCTGAATACTGAAGCAAATTGTGTTCTACAGCCGTTACTGTGAATCCTACAAAGGCTCAGACCAAATAGCAGTGTGGACAAGCTAAAGAAGAGAACAACCACCGGCCCTGATAAACATAGCTGAGTGAAGCTAACCTCAAAGGGATGACTGGATTGACTGTAGATAACCAGTTGATTTGGCCTGTGGACAGGAACATTGACTGTCTCTTTGGCCAAGAGATCGAGTGCTCCAACACAACAGCACCAAAGATGAACCTGCCAGCGTCTTCTAAATACAGATTGCAAAAGACTCTCTGTCCCTGAATAAGACAATACTTAACTGCAAGTTTTAAATGCATTCCAGTAAACCTTTGGACACAGTGAATGTGGCCTATGGTTCCAATAATGACAGCATTAACTCATGTTGTACAGTATATTATCTAGTAAGTTATCTATTTATAATACACTGAATCTGTAGCAAAACACAAACGTTGTCTAACTTAATATAAGATCATAATTCTGCCAAGGAGGTCTTCACTGTCCAGTTAAGAAAGATTAATTTTCATGGCACAAACTCTTCAGTGTAAGATTAGCTAAACCAAAGGCCTGTGCATTCAGAAAATCAGTTCTCGTGTCTGTTTTCTTCATTCTATGTTTGTATGTCTTTATGTCTGGACTCAGTGTCCGCACAATTATAGTTATCTTGCTTAAATCCCCTTGTCTGTTAAGTTATACCACAGCTATGGCTGGCTGTAAAAATTGTACATCAGGACAACACTTAACCATCCAGTATAAATTATTGTGCAAGGTACAGTATAATAAAATATAGGTAAACGTAGCAAAATACTTCTGCCACCTGCTATGTCATCACTAAACTCCCTACCTTTTTCCTTTGATAAGCTGCCATGGTATAAGATCAATAATTACATAAATAACCGAAATGTCAACATATAGAAAAATAATGAACTTCATCCATTATTTTACTATATTGGGACACTTTGTTGTGTGTTATTACTTACGTAACATCATCTGTTGCATTGTGAAATAAAATACTATGAAACTGTGTAACATTGCTAACGTGTGATCTGGGTACAAACTCACCACTATGGAAGCAAAGAATGGCTGTAATAATGTAAATCATATAAGCAACAGAATTTTATATGAATTCTCTCTCTCTACACACAACACACACACAGATAGATAGATAGATAGATAAAAAATTCAAGTCATGCAAAAAATTGATTGGTCAAATTCAGACACCAAAATTCAAGGTACAGATTTTTGTAAAACTCATTGTTATAGTGGATAAGTAATCAAGCCTGAATAGAGTCCACTGTCCTGTCAGGTTAAGTTCTATCAGTCACATGATCCAAAACCATTGTTGAACCACTTGAATGTTGAAGCTGAATCAGAATATGTGAACCCAATTTGCAAATGTTTAAATTATCAATTACAAATTTCAAAGTAGGGAAAGCACATTGATCCAGATAGGTGAGTTCCAACATACAAAATGTAAATGATTTACATTCAGTGTCTATAAATGTACTTGTATGTATATAAATATTATGGCCTTTATTTGCCTCCACATATCACAGTGATATCGGTGCAGCTTCATTTTCTACAACAGTGGGTCCCAAACTTGCTTGTGAACCAATAAAATGCAGAATTGTCTACTTTTGACTGCTTGTCACAGGTAATGACTTGTGGACAGAAGTTGTGATCATCATGACTCATGTTGACTGATTTTTTTCCTTCTCAGGTTGTTTCACTTTAAAGTATTTTGGGAGAAGTAGGAAGTCTCCAGCATTTTGTATGAAAGATCATCTTATGACCCTCCAGATTTATCTTGGAAACCCCTGAAGGGTGCTGACCCCAATATTGGGAACCACTTCTCTGTGAAAAATGTAACACTGCTGTTGATATTAGCTCAAGAGACAACTCTAAAGAACTTCATTTTTTTATTTTAAGTAATCCTTCACCCACCAAAACCACTGTCATCTCTGGCTCAGCTACTGCTTGAGCAGACATCACGTTGTGTTATTAGAGGAATTTACAAGATTTGGGACTTTAAAAAATAAACCAAGAGCAGAATGCATGACATTTGAAAACAAACTGTAACCTGCATTAGCTCTGTCAGGCGGGCTGTGTGACTACTGAAATACCGTCCAGCAAAAAGCCACAACAACTCGGAGTGGAAACAATTATCCTGTCTGAGAGTTAAGCCACCATCTTATCAGCTGAGTCCTGTTATAATGTTTTCCATGAGTAGGATTAGATTGAAATCAATTCTAAACATTTTTGGGTAGAAAAGAAAAGAGAAACCACCACTTAAGATACAACTGGGACTATCTGATAAGATATGATAATCGTAGACAAATTTTATTCACCCATATTGACCACAATAACAATCGTATTTCACACACACACATTTCAAGTCATACTACACATTTAAACAATCAAGTCAAATTGTTTTAAAAATGTGAATCCAACACATTTTTTGTTGAAGAAGCAGCACTTCTAGATAGGAACATTTGATTTTCCTCATTTTACAAGCATCAATGAAATAAGAGATCTACAAGTGGGGGTAACTACATCTACAAGTAGGAAACTAGAAGAATACTAATAAATGTCGTGTTACTGATTATTATTAAATTTTGCAATGTTTTTCTATTTCTGATCATAAAAGAGCGCATTCGTTTTTTCTCTCTGATTCCTCCTGATTGCACATGCAAATCACTCTACCTTAGATATGCAGTTTTCTGTTTAACACAGTTTTTCCACTGAGCCATTCCTGTGCCAAGAGCTTGTCCCAAAGACAGTGTTACGAGATATTTTCAGAGCACGGGACACTTCAGACAAAAACAAAGCCCTTTAACACTAAATTTAGACTTCAGAGCTCACCAGTTAGGAGTCCATAAATCCAATTGAGTCAAAAGCACCTTAATTAGATAACGTATTGTGGATTCGTCATGTAACACGGTTGCGTGACTGAGGCAGCACTGGGTCCAGCTTACAACCTCTGCCGTGGCATCCTCTTTCTCACTTCTCACACTAATAGAGGCCTGCCCACTTTGTTCCTAGACTGTAATTTTTCTTACTCCCACAACTGGGCAAACACAGATAACCCAACATCCCACAGATATTTCAACTGCAACCACAATGCAGTTTGATGGGAGGAAAACAAGCCTGGCAATCGGCAAAGTCAATAGGTAAATGTTTTGTTGTCAGTCCCTCAGAATGACATGAAAGGCCTTTTTTCTACACTCTCGACTGATATTTCATAATCGCACAAGAAAAATCCATCACAGAAAGGGCAAAGATATAGACTGTCTGTGTAGTCCAGAAAACAGTGGTCCACTAAAGCATGTATTTCAATTTAGTGTGACTGTGCCTATTATTTGCCTAGAACCTCAGAATCCACTGTAACAAATGATAATGGTATTGCCTACATAGCGGATTGTCTTTAGGCTGGCAACAACTCTGAGAGTAGGCTGAAGAAAAGTGTGTCTCTTCTCTTCCCCTTTCTTAAATTACTCCTGGTCAGCTAATTGACAATAATAACTGTGCTTTGGCCATCTACTGCCATCTAGTGCAGTGATTAGTGACTACCAGCTTCATAAAGTGAACTACACTAGCTGGCTCACTAGATTCACTTCCATAGAATAGCTGCAAGATGTTTACTTTGATTATGGGGTTTCAATTCACTGCTACTCCTTCATCCCTATGAAATTATTGTTGAAAAGCCCTACTTCCCAGACGTCTGATGCACAATTAGATTACAAAAGGAAATATAATACCATAATCTGGAGGCATGTTTGATCTCAACAAATAGGAAGTCTAAAGAAAATAATCTATTCTGTACAAAGATGTATGGATTGGTGAAACCCGTGAGAGCAATAAATCCTTTCCAGAATATTGAAATGTTTCAAGTGCTTGTTGATTTTGTAAAGATGAGCCTTCAACACTGTTGCAGAATTAAATTCTGGACTTTTTGTTTAACTCATTGTCCTAATTAATTTAAAGAGAGGCTTCAGGCCTTTTGTTGGACCATCAAAACAAACCTTAATAAGCAAGAGCAGATGGTCCTCCTGTAAATGATTTATTGGCAGTGTTGAGAAGAGTTAAATTTTTGGTGTTTGTGAAGTTTGAGTAACAGCAGAGTTAATTATATTTTGGATAGAGTCAACTCCATTCTAGTCAATTCTCAGTTGAAAAGCAGTTGGTGCCAAACAGAGTGTAAAAACAAAGTGTCCCTAAATAAAACCTGTAAGTGTTGTATTAATATCAACTCCATTTATCAAATCCATTGCCCACTTCACAAAATGGTGTAAGGACACTCACCTCCTCTTCAACGTCACCAAGACAAAGGAACTCATCCTGGACACACGCCGTAAACTCTCCACCCCTCACTGTCCCATCTCCATAAACAGCCAGCCAGTAAGAATTGTTGATAGCTTCAGGTACCTTGGCATAACTGTGGACAATAAACTGAGTTTTATTGATCACACATCACAGACATCCACAAACACTGTCAACAAACAACTTGTCATTCGTAAGCACAGGAATCTGTCGTCAAATCACACCTACTGCTTCTCCTGAACCGTAGTATCATTGAACCCATCCTATTGTACTGTGCTACCTGCTACTTCACCATGCTCTCTCTCACCAATAAGAATAAGCTTCTTAAAATTACTAACACCTCCTCCAAAATAATAGGTCTTCCCAATCCCAACCTGCCAGCCCTCATTAATACTTCCACTGCTCGAAGAGCAACTACCATAGTACAAAATCCCAGCCACCCTCTCAACACATGCTTCACCCTTCTCCCATCTGGCCGTAGATACAGACACCTGCTCTACAAAAAGGTATGCTTCGGAAAAAAGTTTTGTACCCTGGGCTATAAGAGCGTTAAACTCACAGACAAATTAATAATGTCACTTTTGTGAATTGAGCAGATATGTGTATTTGTCCATATATGCCCATATATGTGTGTACTATGCGTAGTTTGTGTTTAGAATCTATTTGTAGGTGCTCTTGTACAGACTGTGAAAACAAATTTCCTCCACGGAGGACAATAAAGAATGAATCTGAATCTGAACTTCTTACTCTTAATTCTGACCCTGACTTTTACATTGGAAATGTTCATGTCACCCTGCCCCCACTGAGTAGGCCTATACACACCGGAAGCCATGAGAGTCTTCATGAAAACACTCCACTGACTGCTGCAAAACTAGAGACTGCACTTTTGACCTGGGTCTAAACTTTAACACTGTTTGATAAATAAATGAAGTAGTATAGTTCATGTTTTAGTTTATATTCATATTTCTTTACTGGCACCTGGTTGTTTTGCATTGGTGAGCCACAATAACTTAAACTTACGTAGCCACTCTGTTACTAGCCACCCTAACACCTTTTTAATAAACTGGTGGTTCATTCTGCTAAATTTTTTACTGTAACGTAATTAAATTCTTTGAGGTCCATCCATCCATCCATCATCAACCGCTTATCCTGCGTACAGGGTCGCGTGGGCGCTGGAGCCTATCCCAGCTGAAATTGGGCGAAAGGCGGGGTACACCCTGGACAGGATTCTTTGAGGTGCAAGTGTTAAAATAAATGTTTTAAAAAACCAACCATCTTTATTTTGCAAACTTTATTTTCCAAGTATTGTTTTGTTAGGAATATGTAGGAGCTATATTTACACCTTTAAAATGTTATGGGGCTAACACGTGTAGTTAACAAATGATCCTCTGAGAGAGTTAATGTCTAACTACATAAAAGTGTTAAGAAAACTAACACTGGTCGGTGTGTTAAATTTTAACTCTCGAAGTTACCAACACTCTAAAAAGAGTTAAATTAACACTCATTTGATTTCATTTCAATTAGCTTTGTTGACAGAAATGTTTAGGTAAACAATGTTACCAAAGGAAATATTCACATATAAGCAATACATATCTATATATGGGCCTATATATAATTGACAATAAATGACTTTTAAAAACAAAAGAAAGACAGAGAGCGAGAGAGAGACTAAAAGCAAAGTTTATCTTACTTAGCCTACTTTTTGACCAGCAGTCTTTGGTGTGGACACATGCTATAGACACCTGTTGATTTGTGGGCGTGTGACGTCTTCACCAAACCTGAAAACTGATCCTTTCATTTCCACACAGGCTGTATACTGTTTTGATCACTGCAAAGGCGAAAGTAAACCCACAAATTAGCTCGTGACAAACTCTTCCATCGTTGCCCGGGTGACAATATCCAAAACGTGCTGTAGCCTGGCAACAGAGGCTAAACAAAAGGCTAGCGGGCTGATTTGACAGGCTCTGTTCAAGATGAGCCGACCCGGCGACAGCATGGATGAAAAAGAGGGCAACCAAAATGGAGACCCGGGAGGTCAACTCTCTGTGTTTACTAATACTCACAGCGCATCAGTGAGTCCTGAAACAAGGCTATTGTCCGACTTCAAGAGAGACACTCAGGTCAGGAGAGTTTACCTGGCAGGTAGAGGTGAGTCCGTTTGAGATTCAATTAGGATGACGTTTGTATCCTATCTGCTCTTGTAATGTGCCTTTCTGTAACCTGGACCTACAAAAACCTTTGGCGATTTCGCTAGCTTTCATGAGACATGAACAGGTGTTATGTCGAATTCTGCATGCCCGCCGAGAATTGCATGCACTTCACGGGTGTAACGCTCTGAGAAAAGAGGTGGATAATAATCTCCAATAGCCGAATTACGCATTCACCTCTTAAGGTCCTTTTCAGACACTTTGCTGTGCACATACATCAAAACGCAGATTTTTGCTGAATCTTCAGAAATGCTACTTTGGTGTAATAAAATATTGACCACTGTAAACGTTAGTAAAATATATGCTTCGAATAATTTAACCATTAACCCACAAAGAATTATAGGCCTACTTAGGGGTGCATCTAAATTTGGTCCTATAACTTAACGTGTAGCCTATTTGGCTCCCTCAGCTTTAATTCACAGCGATAAATTATTAAAGTGAATTATTGACTCAACCTGGGGGTTCATAGATATTTTGTAGGATGTAGCCTATTACTCCTAATACTAATCAAGAAATAAGATACTAGTTTTGTAGCTTTTCCGTTTATGGTGCAGAACGTCCAAAATATGTGTCAATTGTTGGTGAAAAACAGGCACAGCATGTCCATGTCATTTCATCAGTATGTGTCTGAAGGGACGTTTTGGGCTCTGGGTGGGTCACACCTTTTTGCACCTTATTCTTATTTTTCAAAATCTTTTCAAATCACACCTTAAAGCTGAAATACACATATTTATTTATGTTAACACTATTTAACAGGATGCTTCCTGACAGTCGTTTTTTGCAGTTTGATACTGTGTTTTGTTCCACAGAGTGTTACAGCGAGGAAGGGATAACATTTGAACCACGTCTTGTTGGAAAAATAAAGCAACAGTTAAGCGCTGATCCCACTCTTCATCCAGAGTATCCACCTTCTCTTGGTCTGACAGAGTTCACTCGGCGAGCCGCAGAGGTTGCTTTGGGGAAAAGCTCCCGTGCTATAATGGAGAACCGGGTAATTTCAGCTGTACATAAACTAGCGATAGACCGATTAATTGGGCCAATATCTGGTATCTTGAGATAATCGGCATCGGCCAAATTCTGCACTGACAAGGCAATAAAACAAAAAGTGCTGTTCTGTGGAATGATGTTCCCTTGTGAGTTTGGTGAAAAAATTAGTTTTGAGCCTCAGTCACCATTGACTTTTTTAAGTGCTAACACATTTCTCCTATCCTAAATGAAAGCAAATCTAATCTAAAACCATTACTAGCCAGTGTTAAATATACAGTATATCATACGGTAGAGAATAATACAGTTGAATGACATCACTTCTGTGAAACTGTACCCTAATCTCCCAGGCACATTCTGAAATCTACACTTAGACTTAGACTTAGACTTATCTTTATTAATCCTTTGGGATGACTCCCGCAAGGAAATTGAAAATTCCAGCAGCAGTTTTAGCAAGGAGGAAGGAGACTAATAGATGAAAAAACAGTACAAACCAAAGCAGGCAAAAAATAACAGTAGAAATAATAATAACAACAACAACAACAACAACAATAGTAATAACATTAGTCAAATATCAACAAAAAAAGACCATAAATTATTTTTTTAAAAAAGTGTCAGTGTTGAGTCCAGTTTTAAAGTGATGAAGTGACTAGGTGTGTATGTATGTAATGTCCGTATTGTCCTCTCTGCCCTATTTCCTCCTCCCCTCAAGTGAGGAGTTGTAGAGTCTGATGGCATGAGGGACAAAGGAGTCCTTGAGTCTGTTAGTCCGACACTTGGGAAGAAGCAGCCTTCCACTGAACCGGCTCCTCTGGGTGCTGATGATGGTGTGCAGAGGGTGGCTGGCATTGTCAATAATGTCCAGCAGTTTGTCCAGTGTCCTCCTCTCTGCCACCATCACCAGTGAGTCCAGCTTCATGCCGATCACAGAGCCGGCCCGCCTGATCAGTTTATCCAGCCTGTGGGTGTCCTTCTTGGATATGCTGCCCCCCCAGCACACCACAGTGTAGAAGAGGACACTGGTGACCACAGACTGGTAAAACATGCACAGCAGTTTGCTGCAGATGTTAAAGGAGCGCAGTCTCCTCAGGAAGTACAGCCTGCTCTGTGTCTTCCTGTACAGGTGGCTGGTGTGTGTTGTCCAGTCCAGTTTGTTATCTATGTATTTTTTTAACTATTTCATTAATGAAGAAACAAATCCATCTAAGACACAACACGATACTGGCTAAGACAGCAGTATATTAGATTGCACCCTGCATGGAATAATAAAATTATACATGACTTTTCTTTATTTTGATATCAGCATCTCTCTAAATATTGTTATCAGCCTTGAAAATCCCATATTGGTTGACCACTAACATAAATACTGTAATTGATTATATCTTATATATTCAGATCTCAGTGTTGCACAACAACAAGCATGTATGGATGAATAATTAGCATATGCATAATCATCCAGTTAATTAGCACATGCATTCATTACGTGCAGGTACTGTGCATCCAACTTCATCCTCAGAATAAGTCAGTGTAAGAGCAGCTGCAGCACTCAAATGTTGAGTGTTGTAGCATGAGTAATAATCATGACCCAACTCTTGGTGTTTCCTGACTTTTATTGCAGGTGTTAGGTGTCCAAACACCTGGTTTTACTGCTGCTGTGCGTCTTGGAGCTGAGCTCTTGAGACATTGGTATGATGTATCTGCTGACTGGTGTGGGCCAGTCTATCTCTCTTCACCCTGTGATGGTAAATAAAAACCTCACTTCCTCTTAACAGCACTTTAAAATGCTGGTAGTCTTGAAACATAAATAACATTCTGTAGTGCAGCTAATAAATGGTAAATGGCTACGTATATATAGAATTTTTTTATTCAAAGCGCTTTACTATTCGCCTCTCATTAACGCATACACTCATCACTCACACGCCGAAAGCTGCCCGTTACCATGTAAGGTGCTAGTTTGACCATCGGGGGCAACTTGGGGTTCAATGTCTTGCCCAAGGACACTTTGACATGTGGACAGGAGAAGCTGGGGATCACACTGCCAACCCTGTGATCAGTGGACAACTCGCTCTACCTCCTGAGCCACAGTCACACTAGTGTAGTGATTGCACTGCCTGTTTGCCTGTACATCATATTATGAACAAGACGTGAGGATGACACATGTCAGATGTTTGGCTAAAAATGGACAACAGTTGCATCCATAGCAGTATTAAATCAAGGGCAACTGGATTGAGCCAAAGATACTCAAAAATGTTTCGCCTCTGATCCGAGAGGTTTCTTAAGTTCTGAGAGAGTCAACAAGATTTGTTGATGACTCATAAGTACACCACAAATGACAGATGTTTGGCTTACAATGGACAGCAGGTGCAACCATAGCAACATAAGTCAAGGGCAACTGAATTGAGCAGAAGATACTCAAAGATGTTTCGCCTCTGATCCAAGAGGCTTCTTCAGTTCTGAAGAACAAGTGACAAGTACACAATGCAATTTCTGAGATTTCAGAGGGAAAGAAGACAAAATATGAAGGATTGCACGTGGCTAGATGATAACTGGCCATAAATACATACAGATCCTTGGCAAACATGTAAGATATTTATTAAGATCATTTTACAAATTCAAATTCAAATCAGCTTTATTGGCTTGAATGTATAACAACAATATTGCCAAAGCTATAGATTACGAAGTACAATTCATTTCATACATTTCATTAAATTAGTAAATAAAACAGTAAAAGTTGTGTTTGTGAGTGTTAATAAAAAAATGAAAAAAAATAAAATAAAATAAAAATCCCATTAAAAAAAATTAAAAATAAGAGTAAATTTTAAAAAAAGTAAGCGTGTGTGTGTTAGAAGATTAAAATAATATGCTAAAGTAAATACATAAAACAGTAAGCGTGTGTGCGGGTGTGTGTTAAATAAAATATATTAAAAATTGAAATAAACTAAGTCTGTTGACTGTTTGTGGATGAAATGATTACAAAATATGTTATATGCATTGCTAGTTTTAAAAGTGTACAGTTAATATTCACAAAAAAATCAAAATTCATCGTAACATAAAAACACAACCGGGGCCATATTACAGAAAATTCCTATCTTAAGTCTTAAGAGACTAAGGAAGAATCCTATCTTAACTTACTTCATCCTATTTTATCTCAGGTTAGGAAATCCTAAATACTCAATCCGACATTGGTTATATACTTTTATGTCTGTTACATAGCAACTGATGCTACTTTTATCATCTTGCTGAGCGAACAGAAACAAACAACTATTATTGGACTTCAAGTCAAATGACTTAGAGGTGTTGGTAACCTCCGTAGAGAAATCCAAATTCACGTAACGCTTATTTGGGGAAATTAAAAATAGAGAGTGGCAAAAATAGCAAACACAGTCACCGCTGCATAGGCTTTCTGGCAGCCAGCGGAGTATTGATGCTATCAAAAAGAAAATAACTCCATTTACAAGTGATACCAAGAGAAAAGCAATTGCTGTGTCCAAAGAGCAGAGGAAAACCGGTGGTGGCTCCTCCTGTGCTCCCTCAATGACCCTGGCAGAAACCTGTACTCTTCTAGTAAATATTGAAGGTAAAAAAATAAAAAAATAAAAAAAATAAAATAATAATAATTATAACTAGAACTGCGAGCAGTTGTAAACGGGGTCCAAGCCCCCCGGCGCCAGTCGCCCCTCGCCCCGCGGAGGGCGCGCAAGTCGTCCCGGGCCCGCCATGATTAATTGTGCCGTAATCAACAGGCCCCCGAGCCAAGGCGAGGCCCGTGGAGCAGAAAAGGCTGTAGTTGTAAATGAAAGGGGCTTGCGGTTATGGAGATCTGTAATGAATATATGTCTATGAGAGCGTTATTTGATTTTCAAGTAATAGCATCACCTAGAGGCTGACACCAAATTTTCCACAGGCCCTCAGGAGGGCGTGACAGATAATGTGAAATTACTGCATGTGCATTCTAAAAAAGTTCATGCACACAACTGTGACCCCACTTATCTTTGTTCTGATAGATGGAGACAGCTGTTTAAGAGTTTCCCATTGTTGCATGTTCCAACAATGGAAAGAGAAGAAGAACAGTAGATTATACACTGATTGTCTATGTTGATTGAAATGTCTGGTAGCAAAATGTATTTAAATGTGTAACTATGTCTGCCTGTGCCTGGGTTTCCTCAACCTATTAAATGTATTATTTTTGTAAAAGGTGTTTTCCATCTGACACAAATGTTTTATTTTGGAAATGCTGTCAGGCTGAGAGGCTGTGGCTACAGTTAGCTGAAGTCAGGTTTTATTAATCAATGCACATGCATGTTATTTTCATCAGAACTCCAGTGAGTGTAATGGTAACAGGACAGCCCAAGATATACATAAGGTGGGCAAAAAAAGGGAAAATGATATGTTAGCAAACAGCTGCATGTGTGATTTGAACCCATGCTGCAGTGAGGACATAATGCCTGCTTTACTAGGTAAACTACATGGCATAGTATTTGGAGTGTTTGTGAGTGTGTCACATGAATGAAAGTGAGGTCACCAAAAGTATTTAATGGTATTGATCTTCACACATCGCCTCAGCCATGACAGTCACTGGTAGTTCTGATTTATGTCTGCAAAACTCAGTATAATACAATACTAACATTTATTTTCATATGTTGTAAAAAAAAAAAAAAAAGTGGGTTATATCAGTCTGCTATGTTTCAAGTGAATGTAGAAAAGATAAAGAGGAATGCATTTAGTACAGTGAATACAATGTTGACATAATGCTGTGCTGCTGTGGAAAAAACAAGACATTGTAATTATTACTTGGATTCTAATCAAATAATTTCTTGCTTAGATGTCTTATGTCACAGTGTGAAACAAGTGCAAACTAAAAAGCAGTAGTTGAATACTGAAGTAAATATAAAGTCTCAATTTTATTTTTTATTCATTTTTATTATTTTTTCTGATAATATTTTAAACATAAAATGTATATAATTCAATGCAGTTCATTTTTAAAATGTTACAGTTTGTCAAACAGTTGTAAAGTTTGTTTAAATAATTCAAATCAAAATGTTTGTCTGTGACCGGAGCACTGGATGTAGCATTTGCAGCGGGGTGTGCATCAGGCGCTTTTATTCAGCCTGATCTTGGTAAAAGCGAAGGAAAACACACATAAGTTTATTTATCAGCTTAAATATTAACACAGAGGCAGTTTTTCATTTGATATTAATGTTTTTATCCACCATGTGTGTTTTTTTAATCAAGCAACCCCCCCCCCCGTCTCCCGTGATGGTTCAGTCCACTTTCAAATGTAAACGCAGCTGTCCGTTTCAAGGTTGTAGCTCTGAGACAACCGGAGAGTTTGGACTTGTTTGGAGCTGCTCTTGCTTTGCCTTTGAAAGTCTGCTGGCTTTTAATAGCACACCCAGGATATCTCAACAACCTTTTGGCTTTACTCTGAGGACGTTTCTTCGACTTTTAAGGTAAGCTAAGCTTCAGCACATGTCAAGTGTTAGCTGTTACTGTCCGGCCTAGCTAGCCAGCTACTACCAGCTGCTTCGGCGTCGTCGCCCCCCCCCTCCCGCCGCCGCCGCCGCGCCGTCGGTAATCAGCGTGTGTGTCGCTGAGTTTGTTATTTATTAAAGTGTGTGTTATTTATTGTTCTTCCTGTGCTAAAGTGTTAGCTGTTACTGTCCGGCCTAGCTAGCCAGCTACTACCAGCTGCTTCGTCAGTAGTCGCCTCGCCGCACGCCGGTAATCAGTGTGTGTATCAGCTGAGTTTGTTATTTATTAAAGTGTGTGTTATTTATTGTGCTTCCTGTGCTAAAGTGTTAGCTGTTACTGTCCGGCCTAGCTAGCCAGCTAGTGGTTGTCCTCATTTGTTTATTGTTACCTAAGGTTTATGGCTCTTAATCCAGTGTTTGCTTTCTGACTGCTGTCTGTCTGGCTTGTAGCACCAGAACACTGTAATGTCACCTGGCTAATAGTACTGTGGCTTTGTGTTTGGTGTATGTTTACAGTCATGTTAACAGTGCTTGCTTTATTGTTGTGGCCTTAATCAGAACTGCTGCCTGTTAGAGTGCTGTTATTTCAGGCTTTTGGGGTAACATAAGTGTGTGTGCATCTTTTTTTTTCCACTCATTTTCCTGCGTGTCCCCCACTGTACTGTGGAATCATCTTTGTGTCTGCTAGTTTAACATTATATTAGGTTCCTGGCCGCCGTTAATGAGTGTGTGTGTCGATGAGTTTGTTATTTTTTTAAAGTGTTTTTTGTTATGGTGCTTCCTGTGCTAATCTGTTAGCTGTTACTGTCCGGCCTAGTTAGCCAGCTAGTGGTTGTCCTCATTCGTTTATTGTTACCTGAGGTTTATTGCTCTTAATACAGTGTTTGCTTTCTGACTGCTGTCTGGCTGACTTGTACCACCAGAACACTGTAATGTCACCTGGCTAATAGTACTGTGGCTTTGCGTTTGGTGTGTGTTTACAGTCATGTTAACATTGCTTGCTTTATTGTTGTGGCCTTAATCACAACTGCTGCCTGTTAGAGTGCTGTTATTTCAGGCTTGTGGGGTAACATAAGTGTGTGTGCATCTCAACCTGTTTTTTTTTTTCCACTCATTTTCCCTGCGTGTCCATCTGTGTGTCTGCTAGTTTAACATTATATTAGGTTCCTGGCCGCCGTTAATGAGTGTGTGTGTCGCTGAGTTTGTTATTTTTTAAAGTGTTTTTTGTTATGGTGCTTCCTGTGCTAATCTGTTAGCTGTTACTGTCCGGCCTAGCTAGCCAGCTAGTGGTTGTCCTCATTCGTTTATTGTTACCTGAGGTTTATTGCTCTTAATACAGTGTTTGCTTTCTGACTGCTGTCTGGCTGGCTTGTAGCACCAGAACACTGTAATGTCACCTGGCTAATAGCACTGTGGCTTTGCGTTTAGTGTGTGTTTACAGTCATGTTAACATTGCTTGCTTTATTGTTGTGGCCTTAATCAGAACTGCTGCCTGTTAGAGTGCTGTTATTTCAGGCTTTTGGGGTAACATAAGTGTGTGTGCATCTTTTTTTTTCCACTCATTTTCCTGCGTGTCCCCCACTGTACTGTGGAATCATCTTTGTGTCTGCTAGTTTAACATTATATTAGGTTCCTGGCCGCCGTTAATGAGTGTGTGTGTCGATGAGTTTGTTATTTTTTAAAGTGTTTTTTTGTTATGGTGCTTCCTGTGCTAATCTGTTAGCTGTTACTGTCCGGCCTAGCTAGCCAGCTAGTGGTTGTCCTCATTCGTTTATTGTTACCTGAGGTTTATTGCTCTTAATACAGTGTTTGCTTTCTGACTGCTGTCTGGCTGGCTTGTAGCACCAGAACACTGTAATGTCACCTGGCTAATAGCACTGTGGCTTTGCGTTTAGTGTGTGTTTACAGTCATGTTAACATTGCTTGCTTTATTGTTGTGGCCTTAATCAGAACTGCTGCCTGTTAGAGTGCTGTTATTTCAGGCTTTTGGGGTAACATAAGTGTGTGTGCATCTTTTTTTTTCCACTCATTTTCCTGCGTGTCCCCCACTGTACTGTGGAATCATCTTTGTGTCTGCTAGTTTAACATTATATTAGGTTCCTGGCCGCCGTTAATGAGTGTGTGTGTCGATGAGTTTGTTATTTTTTAAAGTGTTTTTTGTTATGGTGCTTCCTGTGCTAATCTGTTAGCTGTTACTGTCCGGCCTAGCTAGCCAGGTAGTGGTTGTCCTCATTCGTTTATTGTTACCTGAGGTTTATTGCTCTTAATACAGTGTTTGCTTTCTGACTGCTGTCTGGCTGGCTTGTAGCACCAGAACACTGTAATGTCACCTGGCTAATAGTACTGTGGCTTTGCGTTTGGTGTGTGTTTACAGTCATGTTAACATTGCTTGCTTTATTGTTGTGGCCTTAATCAGAACTGCTGCCTGTTAGAGTGCTGTTATTTCAGACTTGTGGGGTAACATACGTGTGTGCATCTCCACCTGTTTTTCACTCATTTTCCTGCATGTCCATCTGTGTGTCTGCTAGTTTAACATTATATTAGGTTCCTGGCTTGTGTAATCTTAGCTAATGTATCATTACTAGATAAATTCAGTTTCAGTATTTTAACTACTTGTATTTTAAGTATTGATACTTTGTAATTGTCTAGTCTGTTTTATGCTTCTTGTGACATCATCATTAATCATTTTCTGTTTTTTCTTTTAAGATGCCTGCAGGAAGTACCACCGTCGCTCCCAGGCTCTTAAGCGCAGGTTGGCGAACCCAGTTGAGGTGGGATTTAGCCAGGAGCCCTCCCTGACTTTGTTGGACGTAAGTGGCCAATAGATTTATTTATTATGTTTTCCTCTTTTTTTTTTCTTTTTTTTATTGGTGAATGTGTGTGGCATGATACCAATTGAGCATATAACTGGGTTCACATAATTCATGATTTTTCTAAATCATTAAGTTTATTTTTTTCTGTGTCATAAACAGGGAAGGGCACTGGTTTTCGCCACCGTGTCCGGGAATGGCAAGTTTCTCCGCACACAAACCGGCAGCACAAACTTGTCATTCCTGCCGTACCTGCCGGGAACAAGGTAAAATAATGTTTAGTTTGTACATCAGTTCCTTGCTCAGGGTAAGAATTTCTAATTGTGTTTCTAACATCTTTTCTTTTTCACAGTTTGTTCTTGTGGTTGGAGCCAGTCATCTGCGTGCCTTTGCAGATGACATTGTTTCCCTTCCACGAGGAACCTTGTCCTTCGGGATCATGTCTACGCCTGGGGCATGCGCAGCTCAGCTGAGGACCGAGTTAGTGCAAGCTAGCCTTCCTCGTGCTCCTGACGCTGTCTGTGTCATGGCCCCCAGCAACAACCTGACCGCGAGCCGGACCCCTTGTGAGGCAGGCCTCGACTTCCATGGCCTCCTCCGTAGTGCCTGTGCACTCTGCACTGATGTAGGTCCATTTTATATATTGTCCTCACTATAATGTTTCTTACTATAGTTGTTGTTAATGTGGTGTTGTGATTAACAAACAACTGTTGATCTGTGTAGGTGTACGTGATGGACTTTGTTCCACGCCTGACGGTGTCGCCTGACGTGCAGGAGGCGTACCGTCGTGAGCTCCACCGGGTGGCAGCAAGTATGGGTAAGTGTGAAAATACATTTTAGTAAGGGAAATAAATGATTGTGTTTTTAGGAAATACAGCCATGTTTTGATTTTATTCATCTCTGTTTTTCTGTATTTTAAGGTGTGAAATACTACTCTACTGCTGACCATTTCCCCCTGCACGATTTGGCCCTGTGGAGCAAAGATGGCGTAAGTACAAGCAGGAAAAAGGGGGGGGGGGAAGTGTGAAGTCAAGTTCTGTGTTTCCATTCGTAATATCATGTTGACGATGAAATTTTTTGTCGTTGTTGTTTCAGATCCACTTGAGCGACGACAAGGGCATGCTTGTCCTCGCTGACCTGCTGTGGACCGTGTCGTTCGAGCACGTGCAGATGTCAGCGGCTACCGAGCCGGAGCCGGCTGCTCTGCCTGCTCGTCGTGCGGTCCCAGCTCTTCCCCGGGTCCGGCCGCGTGTGGTTGTGTGTGAGGAGGACCGTCTCCCTCGCCACACTAAACCAACACCTGATGCAGATGGCTTTCTGCCTGTGGCGAGCAGGAAGGTAAGATGTGTCCGCTGAAATTCCACAGACACTTTGTTTCTGTTGTGGTCATTAATTAATTTCTAACACAAAATGTTTGTCTTTTTTTGTATGCAGAGGAAGGCATCAGGGGACGCTTCCTCTGATGTTTCCGAGAGGACGGCACATGAGCAGGTTTGTTTTTGTCTTGTCATTTTATATTGAGAGATGCATTTAGACAATGAATATTTTAATTAATACTGTTTGTGTTTATTTCACAGGCTCCGATAAAGCTTAGGCCCTGCTTCATCCCACTGAACCCGATACGTTTCAGTGAGTCCATGCTGGCTAGCATGGACGCGGTCGTGCCGTCCGATCTTCCTGCTCCTGAGAGTCCTCCGGCTCCACCAGCCAAGGTAATTTACATGCAGATTTAATATTTGATTTCCTGCTTTCTGAAACATGAAAATAACTGAGAGGTTGTAATGTAAGATCGAGGTATGTAACAAATATAATTGCTTAATTGTTTTATTTATGGATGTTTTCTCTCTTTACTTTAGAGGGCCCTTGCGGGACCTCGGGCACCGTGAAGTTGCCTCATAGCGGAGACCTGCAAAGCGCCAGGTTTGTATTAATTTTCTAAAATATTTCATTTCAACCTGTTGTCCAGTATCCAGTTATTGTCATAATATAAAACAAGGTACTCATTAGCTTATGCATGTCATTGTTTTATTTTTTTTAAGGTCGAGGCAACTGCCAGCATTGTGCAGGTGTGTCCCTTGCCCACACCTGCAACACCCACCCTGCTACACCCACCCCTGTGGCTGCAGAGGAGGAGGTTAGTGAGTATTATGTGCCTAATTATATAAAATGGTTTAAGGTAAATGTAAACACAGTTGTTTCCAATGTACCTAAATAGCTTTTTCCCCTTTTCTTGTGTTCAGGAGTCAGCACCCACCCCTCCCCGGCTGCTGCCCCACCACCTGCCCCACCTCCTGCCCCAGAGGACCAGGTGGATATTTCTGTGAAATGTCATTTTATTGTGTCCACTAAGGGAAAAGCATGATGTGGTGCACAGTTTAGTTTCATTGTGTGTAAGGGTTGTGGTTTTCCCCTCCTAGGTTCAGGAGCCGGCACCCCCCCTGGTGACCGAGGTGCCAGAGCTGTCCACTGCCCAACCCACTGATGTGCGTGAGGACCAGGTTTGTTTTTCTGACACAGTTCTACTGTAATTGCTTGAAACTGCATGAGCTCTGAATTTTTTTTTACTGTGTTGCAAGGGTTGATATTTATACACAACTCACTGACGTTTTAAATATAATTTTGTGTGCAGTCATCAACTATAGTTTTGCAGAACTATAATGAAACAACAAATGTTTTCACTTTTTGAAAGTGTTCACACTGAAATGTTTGCACATTTTATTGGGTAGTGTTTAAATACAAAAATGAGTAATAAGTATGTTTAATTTGTTTCCAGCACCACTGTGACGGCAAGGGAGAATCTGCTCCTCCTCTGATCCGTGGTCCTCCTCCTCCTCTTCCTGCTGCTACTGCTGGACCCTCTACAGGTCACGTGAGCAATTCTGTGTCCTGTGTCCTGTCTTTTGTTAGAGGGTCATTTCATCAGGGTGATGAATTGTTTGGCAGCAACAGAGGCAAGCAGTGTGGTCCAAACAGTATTTCCGCCATGATGACACATCTTAAAAAAGAGCTTGCTGACTTGGGATGAAGACGATGTAGATGATGTTTTGTTACAGGGGAATGCCATCTACACTTACATGTTGCAGCACGGGATGGTCAGTGCTGCTGAGGGCAGTGGTTATATTTTCGTTAATGAACTGCCAACAGAGTATGACCTAAAAAAACAAAAATTTAAGATCGAGTACTTAGAGACATTGACAGGAATAATTGGCTTTGATGCTTACGATCGGGATGTAGAGCAACACGTAATGTCTTTGGATGTAGCTTTTCAGACCGCGCTAATCCAGGCAGATGCGTGTCTGCTAAATATTAGAAATAACATCTGTGCCGTCTTTAAAGTAGATCTGACCGATTCAGGAGATGCATTCAGGTTCGCCGTGTTTGACCCACATGCGCGCAACAGTGGCGGTGGTGTGGATGCTGATGGAACAAGCATGCTGGCTCATTACACTAATTTAGAGTCGTTGCACAAACATATCGGTAATCTTGTAAACTCGTTGTATGGCGATGATCCCACTGCCAAATTATTTGAAGTAACTCCCGTTAAAGTTTCTGTGGTTAGCGTCCCGAGTTGTCCTGAAACTGCATTTGAAGATATTGACCTGATGCAGCTGAGTGGAGCCTGTGCTGACACAGTCTCTCAGGTTAACACTGCATCAAGTGATATGGATCAAATGCCAGTGGATGGAGATTGCGCTGACTTAACGGCTAAAGTAGATAATGATACTACAGCAGTCTGTGATGGTAATACTGACACTATGGCAGATATTACTTTAGTTTCAGAACAGAATCCATCCAGTGTTTCATTTAGAGGTTTAACTTTAGCAGAGAAGCGGGCTCTCTGTATGAAACTTAATATCGTGCCCAGTTTAGGTAATAAGGATGTTGTTGTCGCAAACATAGATATAGAGCAGCCTAAACCGTGTAAAACTGCTAACATTGCATCCGACGGGAATTGCTTGTTTCGCAGTCTTTCACAGGTCCTAAGTGGGATTCAGGACTATCACAAAGCCATTCGAAGAGCTGTGGTTAAACAAATTGAAGATAACCCTAGTATATACCAAAATATTATTAGAAATGAGTTTTCATCCGTGCCTCAGTATGTCAGAGAGTCCAAAATGAAGTATGTTAACACTTGGGCTACTGAGGTAGAAATTCAAGCCGCAGCTGATTTGTTTGGTGTCGATATTTACACTTATAGTCAAGAAAAGTGGCCAAAGTTCGCAGCAAACAGTCGGCAAAGACTCAACAAAGGGGTTTATCTACAACACTGTAATCAGTGTCACTATGAACCCATTGAGTGTGTAAAAGATTCAGCTTCTCAAAAATGTGTTAGTTTAATTACATTTAGTGAAATAAATCACATAAAACCAGAAGCTGATAGTGTTCTATCGCGTACAAGATATAATGATAGGCAGAAGAGAAAAGAAAGGGACCAATACAGTGACGACCCACAGTTCAGACAAACTAAAAAGATGAAGGCACATGATAAATATGTCAAAGATAGAAAGAAAGGGGTTAATAAATATAAAACTGATGCTTCATATAGAGTCACGCTGATAGAGAGTGGTAAATGTAAATATGCAACTGACAATGACTATAGAGAAAACTTAAAACAAAACAGTGTAGAAAAGTATGCGAAAGACTCTCAATTCAGAGAAAATGTAAAAAAGATGAGTGTAGAGAAGTATGCAAAAGACGCTGATCATCGAGATCATGTAATAGATTATAATGTCAAAAAGTTTAAAACTGACCCTGTTTATGCTTTATCAATTAAGGCACGAACGCGACAAAAAGAAATTCATGAAGCACTGGAAAGGCAAAACATACATGTGATAATCAAGCAGTTCCAAGAAAACGTGAAACAGGGTCCAGAATATGTTTGCTGTGTTTGTCATAGATTACTCTTTGAGAAACAAGTTGTTCTATGTAAAAGAGAACAATATGGTAAAAATGATTCAGAAGTTGCTGCAGTAGCCAATAAATGCATCACTACGACTTATCTTCACACATGTGGAGATACGTGTGATCCAAATTGCTTCTTAAAACAGTCACCTGCTGCAAAATCATGGATTTGTCATACCTGTCATCGAACAATCCTCAAAGGCAAAGTACCAGCGATCAGTGTAGCAAACAATTTACATCTAGATCCAATTCCAAAGGCCCTCCATCTTGAGACTTTGGAACAACATTTGATTGCCCTAAATATTCCTTTTATGAAGTTATTGGCTTTACCTAAGGGAGGACAAAATGGTGTCCATGGGCCGGTCACCTGTGTCCCATCAAACTGTAATGCAGTTACTAACATCCTACCTAGGTTAGAAAATCAGTCTCTCGTCCTTCGTGTTAAATTAAAGCGAAAACTAACTTACAAAGGACATTACAAGTTTCAATTTGTTGACACCCAAAAACTTCTGAATGCACTTACATTGTTAAAATGCATAAATAAATGGTATAAAGATGTGGAGATTGATTTTGAATGGGCAAATCCGTTTGATAAAAGACAGGATGATCAAAGTGAGAGCAAATCTCAAAATGAAACGTGTATCAGTGATGTACCTGCAGAAACAGATAAACCAGAAGAGTCAGATGAAAACATGGATGAACACATAAATGATGCTCAGCAGCATGGCATGTATTTAGATACATGTATGCAACCCGTTGACATTGGACAAGAAATTCTCGATCAGCACTTTGACAGCGTTTTGTCAGTAGCTCCAGCAGAAGGAAACAGTCCTGTGCGACTACTGACAGACGCTGGCAACGAAGCTAAATGTTTCCCCGTTCTTTTCCCAAGAGGTACTGGAACATTCCATGATGCCAGAGAAGTAAAGCTGACATTGAGTAAATATTTGAATCAAAGAATCCTCAATGCAGATCCTAGATTTGCCCGCAATTTGGAGTACATATTTTATGGACAGTATGCATCAGAGGTGGAGCAAGTGATGTCTAATGCATCAATTGCTTTGAGAAAAGGCCATCATGGTGGGGAAACAGCCCAAATTACTTCATCCATGCTTTCTGATTCAGACTTTGTTAAGAAACTTTTTAACAACGATATAGGCTATAAATTCCTCAAACCTATTAGAGGTACACCTACGTTCTGGCAGGGAGTCCAAAAAGACTTATTTGCAATGTTACGGCAGCTGGGAATTCCCACATGGTTCTGTTCCTTTTCATCAGCAGATTTACGCTGGACAGAACTCATGGACATCTTTCTGAAAGGTGAAAACATTAAAGGCAATGTGAAAGATCTGGACTGGGCACAAAAATGTAATTTGTTAAAAAATAATCCTGTGACCGCAGCGAGGATGTTTGATCATAGGTTTCATTGTTTGTTAAAAGATGTCATTTTGTCTCCTGCTCAGCCAATAGGAAAGGTAGTCGACTACTTTTACAGAGTAGAGTTCCAGCAGCGTGGATCACCTCACACACACTGTCTGTTCTGGGTGGAGGACGCACCAACATTTGCTAGAAATACAGATGAGGAAATTATTGCTTTTATTGACAAATATGTGACCTGCAACCTTCCTCCAGAAAGTGATGACATGTGTGAGGTGGTTTCCAGTGTGCAGCAGCACAGCAAAAAACATTCAAAAAGTTGTAAAAAGAAAGGAACAACATGCAGGTTTAATTTCCCGCGACCACCAACTAACGAAACTTTCCTTACTCGCACCAAAATAGAGCAGGAGCAGAATGAAACAAATGAAAATAGAATCGCACTAGCAAAACAAATTCTGACAAAAGTAAAGGAAGTTTCTTCCCAAACGGAGTCAACATTTGATAGTGTAGATGACCTTTACTGTTCCCTCGGCATTAATCAGGAGATCTTTAAAAAAGCTTACCAGTTGTCTGTAAATAAAAACACAGTAGTTTTAAAACGAAACACATCTGATGTGTGGATAAACCCATATAACAAAGACCTTTTGCATGCGTGGAATGCCAATATGGACATTCAGTTTGTGTGTGATCCGTGGGCATGTATTAAATACATAATCTCTTATATATCAAAAGATGAACGAGAGAAAGGACTGATGCTAAAACGCGCTGAAAATGAGATTAAAAACGACGGTAATGTAGATGCAAAACAGGCACTTAATAAGTTAGGAAGCGTGTTTCTTCATAACAGAGAAGTTTCTGCTCAAGAGAGTGTTTATCGTGTCACAAATATGAGACTGAAGGAATGTTCAAGAAAAGTCACCTTTGTTCCTACTGGGGACAATGTTGTGAGAATGAGCCTTCCTCTCAGTCTCATTCAAAAGAGAGCAGAAAGTGAAGAAACTGAGTCAGACAAACTTTGGATGAGGAACATTACAGATCGCTACAAAAATAGACCACAAAGCAGTGAATTTAAAGACATGTGTCTGGCATCCTTTGCTTCAGAATACAGAGTTGCTGCCAAAAATGAAAACAAAAGTAACATGGTTAAACTGGACAATAACTGTGGCTATATTAAAAAAAGAACCAGGACAAATGCAGCTGTTGTAAGGTACGCTCGCTTTTCACCCACACAGTACCCTGAAAAGCACTACCAAAGCTTGCTGCAGCTTTTCTTACCTTATTATTCAGATGATCAACTGAAACCCTCCAAATTCAGTAGCTTTGAGGAGTTTTATAAATCTGGCTACATTAAGAACAGCTCTAATGAGGTTCAATCAGTGAAAGATGTTGTTGATTTCAACAGGTCCAAATTTGAAATAGATGCTGACAAATTAGATGAAATTCGAGAATCTGTTGAGCAAAATGGATTTGAGGAAGATGCCTGGGCAGCTCTGTGTCCTGAAGCAGAATTAGAGCGACTGGAATGTTTAGATGAGAAGAGCAAAAAAGAAGGATGACGCTCCTACTGAACGAGAAGAAATTCCAGATTTACAGCCAACAGATCAGAAGGCTGTATCTGTGGAATTTCAAGTCCAAAAAATCTCTCGCCCTGAAGCTCTTTCAATTATGCGTTCATTAAACAAACTACAGGCACAAGTGTTTTATAAAATACGTCAGTGGTGTTTAGACAAAGTCAATGGGAAAAACCCAGAGCCTTTCCATGTTTTTGTCTCAGGCGGCGCGCCGGTACAGGAAAATCCCATTTAATTAAAGCAGTCTATTATGAAGCAAGCAGATTGTTGGCTAGAATGTCCACTAATCCAGAGGAGGTGCATGTTTTACTAACTGCTCCTACTGGTGTGGCAGCATATAACATCAATGCAACAACAATCCACAGCAGCTTTTCGATCGGTAATAATATGTCGTTGCCTTACCAACCATTAAAAGAGGAAAAAGTAAACACATTGAGAGCCAGTCTGAAAGATCTCCAAATACTTGTAATTGATGAAATATCAATGGTAGATCATAAACTTCTGGCGTACATTCATGGCAGACTGCGGCAAATTAAACAATGTGCAGACTTTTCTCCATTTGGCAATGTATCTATCATGGCTGTCGGTGATTTCTACCAGCTTCCACCGGTTAAAGGAAAGTCTCTATACACAGAAAATGTAGGTAACAACTTATGGGACAATACTTTCAGCCACGTGGAGTTGACTGAAATCATGCGTCAAAAAGACAAAGACTTTGCTGTGATGCTAAATAGGATCCGAAAACATCAAAAAGGGGAAAAACTTGAAGAGCAGGATGAAGTCCTATTAAAACAATGTGAGACAGGCATGGGAGAAGATACAGAAGACCTTCACATCTTTGCAACAAATGAGCAGGTGCAAAATCAGAACTTTAAAATGTTGCACAAGGTGTGTACAGATATCGTTCAAATACAAGCACAAGATTTTGAAAAAAATGCAGAAACGGGGCGAATCACAAAAACATCGCATAAGTCTGCTAACCAAACCTATTTAGACAAAGTACTTAGTGTTGGTCCGAAAGCTCGTGTTATGCTGATCAAAAATATAGATGTGTCCGATGGTCTTGTTAATGGAGTGTTTGGTACTGTGTGCAGAATTCAGTTTGATGGAAACAACAACTTTCCTAAAGCAATTTATGTAAATTTTGATGATCCTAAGATTGGCCAAAAACTGCGGCTTAAATTTCCATGTTCTGAACCAGGACTTGAAAATGCAACCGCGATTGGTGCTGACGAAGATCGACTTAAAAAAGGTAATGGAGTTAGACGTCAGTTTCCATTACGTTTGGCCTGGGCTTGCACGATTCATAAAGTGCAAGGCTTGACTCTGGACAAAGCAGTGGTGTCTTTGAAAAAGATTTTTTCTGCCGGTCAAGCATATGTTGCTCTCAGCAGAGTGACATCTTTACAAAATCTGATTATTGAAGATTTTAAACCCACTGCAATATATTCCAAAAGTGACATTGATACTGCTCTAGAAAATATGGCCAAATTTATTGAGGCTCCCTTAACAAGACCAGCATCATTTCTGAATATGTGTTTACACAACATTCAAGGTCTAAACGCTCACATAACCGAGATGAAACACGAAAACAGGATTCTGAAAGCTGATCTAATTTGCCTGACAGAAACATGGCTGCAACATAATTCACCACAAAATGATATTGACATAGAAGGCTGGACCTTTCACCATAAAGTAAGGTCAGACTCATACAGCAGCACAGGAGTTCTGTCTGCTTTGCAAAAAGAGCAACATGGTGGTGTTGGTTTTTACCACCAAAATCACATCACGTGTAATCTCCTTGATGTGCCAAGTAACAATTTGGAAGCCATAATGTTTAATGTTCAGCCTGCAAACCATAATTACATGTTACTGTATAGACCACCATCATATAAAATTGGCCTTTTCAAAACTAATCTGAGTCTGGCAGTCAGTCATTTTAATCAGCTTCCAGGAGGTAAAATAATAATGGGGGGACTTTAACGATAATGCGCTCGTTTCAAAATCTATTGAGAACTTTATGGAACAGCAAGGGTACAGTCAAATTGTAACCAAACCAACAACGGAGAACGGAACTCTAATCGATCACATTTACATTAAGGACATTAACCCTAATATTGTAAATGTGGAAGTACTTTCCACATATTATAGTTATCATGACTGTATTTCTGTAGATTTTGTATATTCTCCGTAGGGTCGGCTGTATTCATCGCTGAGGGTGGAAAGTCTGGATCACTGGTGGGGGGTGTACTTGTAGTGTACACATGAGCTTTTTTCAGTTGTATGGCTAGACTAGTTATGCAGTTGGGAAGCCCATTTCCGTCATGCAGGGTTCAGCACCGGAAGAGAGAAGCCTTTAGCTTTAGGAGTGTAGCTGATCTGATCAAACATGCCTATAATAGTTTATCCTGCTCTTAAGTCTGCCACACTTGTGCCTGTCTAGGGATTTTAAAACTTATTTATTAATATTTGTAAATATCATAAAATATTTATTGATTAATGTAATTGTAATTGTCATGAAATAATCAGTTGATCCTCCTGCATATTCATAAGTTCGATCATTCATTTTAAAATGTATTTATTTAAATATTTAAAAGCTATTTATGTATGAAATTGTGTGTTCCGTCAGTTCAGTTCATCCCATTGCCTATTTAAAGTATTTTTTAACATTTTTAAACAATTATTCATAAATGTATTAAATTATTTATGCCTTTTTTACGTAGTAATTTGATCCCACTGCTCATTTAACATAGAAATTATATTTTAGAATGTATTTAATTAAAAGGTATTTATTATTTATGAAATTATGTGTTGCATCAGTTCATGCTACTCCCTATTTAAAGTATTTATTGAAATTCTTAAACAATTATTTATTTAATCACCTATGAAATTATTTATGCCTCGTTAAATGAATTGGTGTATTGGTCCCGTTGCTCATGTAATGTTTAAATTATTTTTAAAATGTATCTATTTAAATATTTTAAATGTATTTATTTAAAAGCTATTTATATGTGTTTGTTCCATCAGTTCATCCGACTGCCTAATTAAAGTATTTATTGAAGTCATTATATAAATTATTTATGATTTTATCAGCTATAATGTTAATAGTGTTGTTATATTAGTCATTTGATCCAGCAGCTCATTTAATGTTTAAATTAGTGTCTGCTACATTAATGAGATTATATTTTTGATCACTGAATTTGTCTGAGCTGAAATGGTGTTTGCACAAGATAGCTTTAAAGTTTTTAGCTTTGGGGGTTTTAGTGCAAGGCTTCTCAGGTTTTTTGCCCTATGCATGTCTTCCTATGCAGCCAAGGCGGAAGGCTAGAGGAGAGGAGGAGGACATTGCTACAGACAATGATGAAATGGAAAGGCGGAGACGAAGAAGAGTGGTAGGCCAGCGCTGTGAGAGAGCATCTGCCATTACCGATGCGACTGTAGCAGCAAGAGGGTGAAAGATGTGAGTAGCATTTGTTTAAATAGTGTGACTTGAAATTTACAGTTCAGAAATTTGTGTGCTCGGTTACTGATAGTGTTCTCACCTTTTAGGTGTTCGCGATGGCAGCTGGAATGTTCATTGGGCCGAGGGAGAAAGTCCAGGCAAAGAAGATGAGGCTGCCTGAGAGCGTATGTCTTTAACTATCAAAAGTATTATGAATATTTAATGGTGTAATATAACATTTATCTATATATTGTTAGAGTATGTTAGAATGTTAGTATGAGATTTTGTTCATTGTGACATTCTGTAGCGTTATGTGTAGGTGTGGCCAATCTGTCTCTGTCTTGCAGGTGAAGAGAAGAGGCTGATTGTAGTAACTTCTTTTCATTAGGGAGTTGCTGCTGGGCTGAGGTCACAAACATCCCTGCTAAATGTTTTTCCTGTGTTTGTATCCACACGGTCCACCTTTGGTTTTGTTGTTGGATATTTCACTGTAATTGTATGACTTTTAGCACATGTCATTATTTAAGATTTTGTTTTATTTTGGTTAGAAACATTTAGTGTATTGTTGTTGTAAAGATTGTGCATAGTTTTCTTGTTGGTTCTTTCTTGTTAGTCTGTTCCAGAGTATTATTATGATGTGATTTTAAATAGTGTATTTTCCAGTTATTTAGTGGTGTCTATAAATGTTAATGTAAAAAGAGTCAGTTATAATTTGGAGTGTTTTTAGTGTGTGTGTGTGTGTGTGTGTGTGTGTTTTATAAATGTAAATACTTAAGAATTTTTGTTTCACCTTTGTGATTTAGTGTGATAATAAATCTATTTTTGAAAGCTTTCGAAATTGTCTTCCATATATATTTAAGATTAAATTGATGGTTTTCTAAAATGCTGGTTGAGTAAGTTTTGGAGTGAGGGTTTGTGAAGATTGAATGTATCAACATCCACACATTACATTTTAATACAACATAACATAAAAGTATTATGTATGATTATTAGTAATGTAGTTATTGTATGTATCACATGAGCTTATTTAACATTACCAAATACTTTAGTTATTGTGGTTTAGTATGATCAAAAATATGTAGCATATAGTTACAACATTTTTGTACTGTAGACATGTGAGTTTGACAGTTTTAATGTAATTTGATAATATTCACTATATACCTTATATATCAGTAGAGTTTTGTAGCAAATGGCACCTCCTAGTGGCGTAAACTGAAGACATCTTCCCTGAGTGCCCATGCAGATATTCCATATAAAAAAGTTTTACTGGGCATTAATTGTAGTATCTTTGCGAGGGGATATTATGTATGGCTTTGTAATAATTTTGATTAGTAAATGAGAAACAAGAATTGTGAGGAATTGCATTTCAAAATAATTGCATATTTAGAAGAGATCTGTTCATCAAATCTGTAAGCTTTTTGATAAAATGTATTGAGAAGCAGGAAAGGCAGGTGAACAGTCAGGCAGGCAGGTTTTTTAGCTGAAACGCAGAAGGGAATAAAAATAACAGAGGAGGGTACGTAAGCAGGCAGGATCAGGGTTTTGGGACTGGGTGTGGGGTTGAAGCAGCATCCTTGAGACATTTCCCCGGGAGTGGTTGAAGAGCCGGATTTATTCACTGAGTAGGTGATTTGAGGATGAGCCACAGGTGAGAGGCACTGCAGGTGGTGATCAGCCAGGAGAGAGGAAGGCACAACACAGCCCCAACCCCAAAAAGTCACAGAGAGCATGGAGGGGAAACAGGAAACATGAGGACGGAGGAGAAAACCAGCCTGTGGGTAGGGTTTCGTAATAGATGTCAGTGTTTACTGTCATAATGAAGCAGAAATGTAAGTCAATTAGGGAATGGTAAAGTAGAAGGTGTAGCCTAAATTTTCACTCTGAAAAGTAGGAATTTAACAAGTGTGATAGAGTAACAAAAAATAGTATTTCTGAAAAAGCAGCATTGAAATTTCACTTTCTTGCAGCATTGAATTAGCAATAACAGTGGCAGCTATTGTCTGTATAGCATGAAATATAGCAGATGGCTTAATATTAAAGGGAATTATGGTTACAGCGATATGAATGTGAATGGGAGTGTTTTTTCATATATGATTAATAGTGCAACCTTTTGGCTGATTTACACCAGATTTCACGCAGGTCTTCAGTGTTGATCGGCCATTCCAAACAAAGTGAAAATGTGGCATGTTTAAAAACGTCATTGAAATGAATGGCCTTTCCCATAGCATTTCAGCTTCGATTATAGCGCCACCTGTTGGCAGAGTTGCACCAAATTAGTCAGGTGTCTTCAGGGGGCAATGGGGAAGAAGTGACACAAATTTGGTGTCAGTCAGACCTGTGGAACTGTTGATATAAAAAGCATGTAGTGTTCTGCAGTTATGAGGCCAAATGTCTTTTGTTTGGAAGTCCCATTGAAATGAATGGGATACTTGAGCTTTGATTGTAGCGCCACCTTTTGACCGAAGTGCACCAAATTTATGTGGTGTCATCAGGGCCCCATGGGAAACAATTGACCCAAATTTGGTGTGAATCGGACTTATGGTTATGGAGATATAAAATGAATGTAAGTGAATAGGATATATTTTGGGTAGCGCCAACTAGCGGCTAACTGGACCAAATTTTGCACAGCCCTTCAGGGGGGCAGGGCAGACAAGGTCGTCAAGTTGTGTGTTGATCAGCCTTTGTAATCCAGAGTTATGTTGTACTTGGTGTTTTTAACATTTTCGCAAATATTTGTTAGCCTGTAATTTGGCCGTTTTTTGTCGGATCAAAATTCCCTCTACAAACTTTCTTCGCCTCGGTCGAGAGATGGTCTGTGCAAAGTTTCGTGTCTATCGGACTTGCGGCTTCGGAGGAGTTAATTAAAATAGGTTTTTCAGTTTTTGTGATATCGCAAAATGAAATCGTCATCGCACAGAGGCGTGTCCTATACCGTCGGAATCGTCAGAATCCCCCAAACACGTAGACATAAGATTTATGAAAGTGCGATGTAGTTTGCCGTAGTTATGAGGCAAAATGTGCTTTGGTTGAAATTCCCATTGAAATGAATGGGGCATTTGCGCTTAGATTACAGCGCCACCTTTAGGTCGAAGTTTACCAAATTTTTGTGGTGTCATCAGGGCCCCATCAGAAACAATTTACCCAAATTTGGTTAGAATCAGACTTGTGGTTATGGAGATATGAGATGAATGTAAGTCAATGGGAATTTTTTTGGGTAGCGCCAACTAGCGGCGAAATGAACCAAATTTTGCAGAGGCCTTCTAGGGGGCAGGGCAGATAAGGTCCCCAAGTTTTGTGTTGATCGGCCTTTCCAAGCCAGAGTTATGTTATACTTCGTGTTTTTAGCGTTTTCGCAAATATTTGTTAGCCTGTAATTCGGCCTTTTTTTGTCGAATCAAAATTCCCTCTACAAACTTTCTTCGGCTTGGTCCAGAGATGCTCTGTGCAAAGTTTCGTGTCGATGGGACTTGCGGCTTCGGAGGAGTTAATTAAAATAGGTTTTCCGGTTTTTGCGATTTCGCAAAATGAAATCGTCATCGCACAGAGGCGTGTCCTATACCATCGGAATCTTCACCATCCCCCAAACACGTAGACATAAGAATTATGATTGTGCGATGTGTTAGGCCGTAGTTATGAGGCAAAATGTGCTTTGGTTGAAAATCCCATTGAAATGAATGGGACATTTGAGCTTAGATAACAGCGCCACCGTTAGGCCGAACTGCACCAAATTTTTGTGGTGTCATCAGGGGCCCATGGGTAACGATTGACCCAAATTTGGTTTGATTCGGATTTGTGGTTATGGAGATATAAATTGCATGTAAGTCAATGGGAAAAAAATTTTGGTCTGTAATCTGCAATAGCAGCGCCACCTATGGGCACATTAGGGTCCCCTTTGGTGCCTGGCATCAGGGGACCATGCTGAACAATTGGGCACTGGATTCATGTCAATGTGACTTGTGGATATAGAGGAACAAATTTTCTGGATTAAAGAGCGCCACCTAGGGGCGAGTGGCACCCAATTTTGCAGAGGCCCTCAGGGGGGCGTCCCTAATGACTGGTCCAAATTTGGTGTCGATCGGCCATTCCAATCCGAAGTTAAGACCTCACTTCCTGTTAGTAGCGTTTTTCGCAAACGTTTGTTAGCGTATAATTGCGACATTTTTTGTGATATCAAAATTCCCTCTACAAACTTTGTAGAGCTCGGTCCAGAGATCATCCGTGCCAAGTTTCGTGTCGATCGGACCTGCGGCTTTGGAGGAGTTAATTAAAATAGGTTTTTCAGTTTTCGCGATGTAGCTCGAAAAAAAGTCTAGGCGGAAATGGGCGTGGCCTATACCAGGAGATTCAGCTTGATCCCCGAACGCGTGGATATAAGGTTTTTGATATCCGCCTTCCGTAGTCGGGAGATCCAAGCCCAAACGCGTTGACCTTGCTTATAGCGCCCCCTAGTGGTAGAAGTGTGCGGATTTTTGCGCCTGCGGTCATTGACAAGAGTTGCACCTACCCTGTGAGTTTCGCGTCCCTGGCACTTACCCTCTAGGCTGCAGTATGAGTTTTAGCTACGGAAGAAAAAAATAATAAAAACGAGAACGATTACAATAGGGTTCCCAGCCACTTCGTGGTATGGGAACCGCGTTGCCTTGCAAACGCGGGTTCCCAGCCCACTTCGGGCTTGGACCCCTAATAACAATAATAACTAGAACTGCGAGCAGTTGTAAACGGGGTCCAAGCCCCCGGCGCCAGTCGCCTCACCGCTGAGGGCGCATGAGTCGTCCCGGCCCGCCATGATTAATTGTGCCATAATCACGGGCCCCAGAGCCAAGACGGGCCTGTGGAGCAGAAAAGACCATAGTTGTAAATGAAAGTGGCTTGCGGTTATGGAGATCTGAAATGAATGTAAGTCAATGGGAATTTTTTGGAGTAGCGCCAACTAGCGGCTAACTGCCCCAAATTTTGCACAGACCTTCGGAGGTCATGGTGGATAAGCTCTCCAAGTTTGGTGTTGATCGGCCATTCCAAGCCTGAGATATGCTATACTTTGTGTTTTTAGCGCTTTCGCGAAATATTTGTTAGACTGTAATTCGGCCGTTTTTTGTCGGATCAAAATTCCTCTACAAACTTTCTTCGCTCGGTCCAGAGATGGTCTGTGCAAAGTTTCGTGGTCCATCGGACTTAGCGGCTTCGGAGGAGTTAATTAAAATAGGTTTTTTAGTTTTGTGATATCGCAAAATTGAAATCGTCATCGCACAGAGGCGTGTCCTATACCGTCGGAATCGTTAGAATCCCCAAACACGTAGACATAAGAATTATGAATGTGCGATGTAGTAGGCCGTAGTTATGAGGCAAAATGTGCTTTGGTTGAAAATCCCATTGAAATGAATGGGGCATTTGAGCTTAGATAACAGCGCCACCGTTAGGCCGAACTGCACCAAATTTTTGTGGTGTCATCAGGGCTCCATGGGTAACAATTGACCCAAATTTGGTGTCAATCGGATTTGTGGTTATGGAGATATAAATTGCATGTAAGTCAATGGGAAAAAATTTTTCGTCTGTAATCTGCAATAGCAGCGCCACCTATAGGCACATTAGTTTCCCCTTTGGTACATGGCATCAGGGGACCATGCTGAAAAATTTGGCACTGGTTTCATGTCAATGTGACCTGTGGTTATAGAGGAACTAATTTTCTGGATGAAAGAGCGCCACCTAGGGGCCAGCTGCACCAAATTCTGCACAGGCCCTCCGGGGCCCATCACAACTTAGTGGTCCAAGTTTGGTGTCGATCGGCCATTCCAAACCGAAGTTATGATCTTACTTCCTGTTAGTAGCGTTTTCGCAAACGTTTGTTAGCGTATAATTGCGCCAGTTTTGTTGGATCAAAATTTCCTCTACAAACTTTGTAGAGCTTTGTCCAGAGATTATCCGTGCCAAGTTTCGTGGCGATCGGACTTGGCGGCTTCGGAGGAGTTAATTAAAATAGGTTTTTCAGTTTTCGCTGTAGCTCGAAAAAAGTTTAGGCGGAAATGGGCGTGGCCTATACCAGGAGATTCAGCTCGATCCCCGAACGCGTGGATATAAGGTTTTGATATACGCCTTGTATACGGGACTTAGAGCGATTTGAATGTTGCAAACTTTGGGCCTTGCTTGTAGCGCCCCATAGAGGTAGAAGTGTGCAAATTTTTTCCCATGCGTTCATCCCATGGGCCTGAACCTACCCTGTGAGTTTCGTGTCCCTAGCAGTTTCGGGTATGCTGCAGACTCGGAATTAGGCTAAAATGTACGGAAGAAAAAATAATAATAACTAGAACTGGCGAAGCAGTTGTAAACGGGTCCAAGCCCCCGGCGCCAGTCGCCCTCGCCTGCGGAGGGCGCATGAAGTCGTCCCGGCTCACGACGTCCCGCGTGAAGGTCCCCGAGTGAGGTCTCGACGGGCCGCTCCGAACCGAGGCTAAACGCGGCGTGTTTGAAAATGCCATTGAAATGAATGGGCTCAGCGACGGCGTTTGAGATTCTATTACGGCTCCGCCTTTTGGCCGAATTCCACCAAGTCGCTCAGCTGTCATCAGGGCCCCTTGGTGAAGAAGTGACCCAAATTTGGTGTCAATCGGAGCTGCGGTAGTGGAGATATAAAATGCATGTAAATGAATGGGAGTTTTTTTCATATATGATGAACAGCGCCACCGTTTGGCCGATTGGCACCAAATTTGACACAGGCCTTCGGGAAGTCCAGCCGCATAAGGTCCCCAAGTTTGGTGTTGATTGGCCTTTCCAAGCCTGAGATATGTTATACTTCGTGTTTGTAGCTGCCGCAAATATTTGTTAGCCTGTAATTCGGCCGCTTTTTGTCGGATCAAAATTCCTCTACAAACTTTCTTCGGCTCGGTCCAGAGATGGTCTGTGCAAAGTTTCGTGTCGTTGGGACTTGCGGCTTCGGAGGAGTTAATTAAAATAGGATTTCCAGTTTTCGCAATTTAGCGAAATGAAATCGTCATCGCACAGAGGCGTGTCCTATACCGTCGGAATCGGCTGCATCCCCCAAACACGTAGACATAACACTTTTGAATGTGCGATATAGTAGGCCGTAGTTATGAGGCAAAATGTGCTTTGGTTGAAATTCCCATTGAAATGAAAGGGGAATTTGCGCTTAGATTACAGCGCCACCTTTAGGCCGAAGTTTACCAAATTTTTGTGGTGTCATCAGGGCCCCATCAGAAACAATTGACCCAAATTTGGTTAGAATCAGACTTGTGGTTATGGAGATATGAGATGAATGTAAGTCAATGGGAATTTTTTGGGTAGCGCCAACTAGCGGCGAAATGAACCAAATTTTGCAGAGGCCTTCTAGGGGCAGGGCAGATAAGGTCCCTCAAGTTTTGTGTTGATCGGCCTTTCCAAGCCAGAGTTATGTTATACTTCGTGTTTTTAGCGTTTTCGCGAAATATTTGTTAGCCTGTAATTCGGCCGTTTTTGTCGAATCAAAATTCCCTCTACAAACTTTCTTTGGCTCGGTCCAGAGATGGTCTGTGCAAAGTTTCGTGTCGATCGGACTTGCGGCTCGGAGGAGTTAATTAAAATAGGTTTTCCAGTTTTGCGATTTCGCAAAATGAAATCGTCATTGCACAGAGGCGTGTCCTATACCATCGGAATCGGCACCATCCCCCAAACACGTAGACATAAAAATTATGAATGTGCGATGTAGTGTGCCGTAGTTATGAGGCAAAATGTGCTACGGTTGAAAATCCCATTGAAATGAATGGGGCATTTGAGCTTAGATAACAGCGCCACCGTTAGGCCGAACTGCACCAAATTTTTGTGGTGTCATCAGGGGCCCATGGGTAACAATTGACCCAAATTTGGTTTGATTCGGATTTGTGGTTATGGAGATATAAATTGCATGTAAGTCAATGGGAAAAAATTTTTGGTCCTAAATCTGCAATAGCAGCGCCACCTATAGGCACATTAGGGTCCCCTCTGGTGCCTGGCATCAGGAGACCATGCTGAACAATTGGGCACTGGATTCATGTCAATGTGACTTGTGGTTATAGAGGAACTAATTTTCTAGATTAAAGAGCGCCACCTAGGGGCGAGTCGCACCAAATTTTGCAGAAGCCCTCAGGGGGGCGTCCCTAATGAATGGTCCAAATTTGGTGTCGATCGGGCATTCCAATCCGAAGTTATGACCTCACTTCCTGTTAGTAGCGTTTTTCGCAAAGGTTTGTTAGCATATAATTGCGGCAATTTTTGTGATATCAAAATTCCCTCTACAAACTTTGTAGAGCTCGGTCCAGAGATCATCCGTGCCAAGTTTCGTGTCGATCGGACTTGCGGCTTCGGAGGAGTTAATTAAAATAGGTTTTTCAGTTTTCGCGACGTAGCTCGAAAAAAGTCTAGGCGGAAATGGGCGTGGCCTATACCAGGAGATTCAGCTGGATCCCCGAACACGTGGATATAAGGTTTTTGATATACGCCTTCGTAGGCGGGACTTCCAAGCCCAAACGCGTTGACCTTGATTACAGCGCCCCCTAGCGGTAGAAGTGTGCGAATTTTTTCGCTTGCCGTCGTCTCATGGGCCTGAACCTACCCTGCGAGTTTCAGGTCCCTGGGCCTTCACCGCCTAGGCTGCAGTATTGGAATTAGGCTAAAACGCACGGAAGAATAATAATAATAAAACCTGAGCTGAAACAATAGGTTCCCAGCCACTGCGGTATGGGAACCGCTGTTACTTGTAAACGCGGTTCCCAGCCCACTTCGGGCTTGGACCCCTAATAAAACGAGAACGAAAACAATAGGGTTCCATGCCACTGCGGTATGGCCCCCGCGATGCCTTGCAATCGCGGGTTCCATGCCCACTTCGGGCTTGGACCCCTAATAATAAAGACTCCGGGCTTTCTTGAATTTAACAATCTTCTTCTATCAAAGACTTGCATTTGAATACTTTTGTTACATCAAGCCTTAACATTATGTATTATAATGAGACATTATCTAGTGTTACATCGCCCATAGCCTTTCTACTAACAATTGGTTTGTCATCAAACAAATCAGTAGAATAAATTAATAAGTTCTGCCTGTTGACATTTTATTGATTTTATAAAAGCAATAAAAGAGCAGCCATGTGGATTAAACGAGTTAGCAAACACTACCTGGTGGAAAAGTAAAGTTAGGACAGCTTAACAGTTATCTTAAAGTTAGGGGAGTTTATTTTACGAAGTTAGGATGCTTCTGTAATACACTTTTCCTATCTTAAGTTAGGAAAGGAACATTGACTTAGGAACTGTTAATCTGTAATGGCCTTTTGCTTAAATCGGTTAATAACCCTTATTACCATGGTTACCAAGCAGTTAGGATAGGATCTGCCGGTTAGGAAGTTTGTGTAATATGGCCCCAGCATCCTGCCTAGCATCCTGGAGTTTAAAATGGGATTGATCTCTTTTGCCTTGATCCTCCCTGCAGACTCATTGGCTGCTATCTTCCAAGCAGCAGGGATCCAAGATATCTGTGAGTATTATTACTGGGATGACAAGCAGCGGGGTGTTTGTTTGAAGAAGCTTCTGGAGGATCTGGAGAGTGCTCCAGAGCGAAGTGTTGTTGTTCTCTCAGCGTCTGCCCACTACCCAACCGGTGCAGACCTCTCTCAAAATCAATGGGTTGTGATTACACAACTCATCATGGTAACTGACGTGTACATTTATGCTCTTTTGCAGAGGCTCAAATTATTTATTTACCAGACAAGTAGCTCTTCATTCCTACTTAAATCATCATTTGTTGTTTCCATACTGCTTCCACAGAGGCGTAGGCTTTTCCCTTTCCTCTTGCTGCCTGCCCAGGCACTCTGTTATGGAGATTTAGAGCGGGATGCCTGGCCTGTACGGTATTGTGCATCGCTGGGGATGGAGCTCCTCTGTGCTCAGTCGTTCTCCCACTGCTTTGGGCTATATGGTGAGAAAGTGATGTAAAAAGAATATTACTCATTTCAAGGATGTATGTGTGTCACTCCTGACCACAGGGACTCCACATGTCAAAATGAATGCATACTTCAAATTAAAACTGTAAATTTGTAAAGTTAAATCAACAAAAAGTACAGCCCAGAGTTTCTCTGCTATTACAAGAAAATAAGTCAATTTGAACTCAATCTTCTTTTCTTTTGTGCAGTCAGCCCCACACACAACAGACGAGAGCAGCTATGTATTCATGTCTTGGCCATTGTTCGCCAGAAAATGTACGCTCATAGTATCTACTCTCACTGTCACGTGAGGCAGCTCATCTTATCTGCTTGTGGCAGATTTTATTTTGTAATTAAAAATTGTCTCTGAACTTCATTTTCAAGCAGAAACGCAAGCAAAAGCTAGTATGACATGTTTCTTTACATCGGACTCCTCTCCTTCTTCCCATCACCAGGCGAGGCTGTCGGACACCTCCTGTGCGTCTTAAAGCAGAACTCCCTCCTGTTATCTGTGCAGTCTCAAGTTGACACAATAATCAGATCACTGTGGGCCCAGCCATCTGTAGGAGGAGCACGTGTTGTTGCAACAGTGCTCAGTAACTCAGCCCATCTTGTTGAATGGTGAGTCACGCTCCACTTGAAGAATGTGGTTTGTACTGTGACATTGCTAGTGTATTAGTAGATGTCCACAGTGATAGATAAGCGTTCTGGTGACAAAATCCTTCAATTAAAAGATGTACTTTTTGTCCATGTTCACGGTTTGCAAATATTGAATTGTATACTTTAGATTATATCCCAAATGTTTTCCACTGTGTTCCCCAGGCAGGGAGAAGTAAGGTGCATTGTGGCGAGATGTATGCTGATCAGAGACATTTTGAGGGACAGGCTGAGGCTCTTGGGAACTCCCGGTTGCTGGGACCACCTAACTCAACAAGGTGGACTGTACTGTTGCACAGGCTTGAATGGTGAGGAGCAGGCAGCACAGTTTCTGCCCTGTTGGACTTGTGTAGTGCTTTTTGTCTAATGATCTAGAGCAGCAAATAATTCACTGCAGCAGCCTCTAATAAGGACAAGGCAAAACACTGTGTAATATTCTTAATGCTTTTCTGTCCTCCTCTGTAGAATCCTTTCACATGGATAATTTGCATTTATGGTACATTGTTATGGATCTAATGCTTAATACTGAGTTAAGGCCTCACATTTTGGCTCTGTTTGAATATAACATAAAAGTATTGCACTTTATACATAGGTATGAAATATATTTGTCTTACCCTATGCTGTTACAATTACAAGCCTTAATCAACCTAATCACTGTTCATTAAAGCAAAATTCATGACTTTGATCAAGGGATTTGCAGGGAATGTTTTCCCTTCGTTTGTGTGTATGTGATTATTTAACAATGGAGATGATTGTCAGTAACATTAATTTACATGGACTCCCAAAACATTTTTCTTTAAATGTTACAAATTATTACAATAAACAACATCAAATCCCATGATACTATCATAAATACTTTCTTGTGTTTTCTTTTGTCTCTTTAGGTCAGCAGATAGATTTTCTGTCAAAGAGGAGACATATTCACCTGCTTCCCAGGGGCTGTCTAAACATGAGTGCAATCAACGGCCGTAACTTGGAGTATATAGCTGACTCCATCCATCTGGCTCTGACCACTTCACTCTGACCATGTGGCCTTTGATCAAGATCTGAAATCAGCATCAAAGGAACTTTTCAGCCTTACTGAAATGTTCAGTCTTTATAATTCACTGCCTTTTGTTACTAGATTTACTTCCTCCTCTTAAACATTGTCACAAATGTCCATGCTTAATCTGATACATTCTTGTGTAAACATATGCCATATGTTCATACATAAGCTGGATGCATTTCTTTGTCAGTTTTAGATTCTTTTTAAATGCCACAGATCAGTATAATAAATGTATCTTTTGCCTCATATTACAGATTTCTTCTCATCAAACAGGTTGTCTTAGTGCAGGACTGCACTATTAATAACTACAATCATATCTAACTGCCAAAGCAGCAGAAAGGACAATTCTTTAATTTCTTTAAATCATTTTATTTAAGGAATAATATTGATGCTGCTGGTTGGGTGCTTACCACAGAGCAGCCTTTTTTCTGTAAGAGTTGTATTTGTATCAGATTATTTGGGGGTTTTACTGTCATGTCCTATTTTGTTATAGCATTTCCTTTCGACTGTGCATTTTTAAACATCGGTGACTAATCCTCTTCTCTATCATGCATGGCGGTCTGGCAGTAATGGAGCAATACAAAAATGAGCATTATTTTCTTATTTTGTTAAAAAAAACATCCTTTTTTGGAAAACATACAGCTTTTATCTAACTAACTTCATATCATTGTGGGCCCTCTTTTCATTTGTGAGATATGCCACCATTGTCACTGCATGCTGTTTAGTTCTGGGAAACAGGTTGCGACAAGGTATTTAATGGAGGCAGCGTGCTCGCTGTTTTCATTTCAGTGACCTCAGGTGAACAACAAGGATAATCAACATCCACCATCATACAGAGTCTAAGCCATTATACACTGTCTTGAGCCCTTTGATTTTGGTCTCATAATGCTTACATGCACAAAGTGTTGCAGATATTTGATCAGGGGTTGTTGACATGCATGCTAATATTCCACGTGCAGTTGTCTCCACAAATGAATATAGAGGACTGCAAAAACCAAAAGTGACTTATACAAAGGTGTTGCTTTCCTTCCACTTAATGTCAGCACTTCACAAGAACAAACAGAAATCTGGACCCTACTGAAATAAATACTTTAGTATCCAAAACATATATGAATTTAAGTGAGAAACTAGGTAGTATTTAAAAAACATGTTAAACACTGTAGATTTAGCCTAGCAGAAATAAATCTGAAATGCTTTTCTTAAATACTGATAGCTACCATTATCCAAGACTGAACTCTTAGAATAAAGAGTCTTATTAGAAAGTGGTACCCATCTAGCTGTGCTAGGCTAGCAGCAAGCTCTAGGCATTGTGTATCTATCATTTGGTCAGTCCTTCAGAAGTATTGTTATCATCAGCCAAAATTTTAGAGTGAAATTTTAACTCGTCAAACACTTGGGACTGAATTCTTGCAAATGTTAGCTTGCTAATATGCTACCCTAAGATGAGGACATGGTTAACATTATACTAGTTCAACAAGGGCTGTTAGCCTTGTTATTTTGAATATGTTATCACTCTGATGTAAGCTAAAAGCTACTGACTTACTAAATAGCTAACTACACTGTTCTATACCCTCACAAATATACTTGCATGGCTGTAGATTCAGTATTATTTTTTCCAAACAGCAACGTTGATGTTAACCTAGACTCTAAAGCAGTACTCAGATTGCAGTTTAAATAACATGTGAACATGAACAAATGATTGAACTTTGTCTTGTCTGAGCAGATCTCTAAATTGTCACAGCAAGATGCCAATTGAAGCAGTACATTTAGGACACATGTGGTAACAGTGAGTGGACGCAGAACAGCCTTTCATTACCATAGAGGTAAATGATTTCAGGTGTTCATCTGCTGGCCTAGTCCTCTAGTGCACTTTAAAGATGAGCTGATTGACAGAGATCAGTGATTAGCCATGATTATTCGGAGTGAACAAATGCTATTGACCTCAAACAGCCTGAAATACAATGTAAATGATAATAATTAAATAATCAAATGATTCCCTGGAAACATAATTAGTTTCAAGTGGAGTATGAATAGGGAATTATCTGAACCGTGTCATCCTCTGCAATAATAAAAATTGCTTCACTTGTACATGTCATTGTACTAAAAAGCCTAAATGCTCTTGATAGGATTTCACACAAAACTTCCCATTCAGGGATACATCATATTTTGTATCTGTGGTGGACCATAATAAGGTTGAGCTTCTACTTTTATATTGAGATATTTGTTATCAGTAAATTGGATTTGTTGTAAAAACTGTCTAACTCTATAGTATCTATATAGTATCTCTATAGTAGCGGCTTACTCATAAGTCAGGCACTGGCTGATGTTTTGAACTGGGTAACCAGAAAGGTTTTTTGCAAGTTCTCAGAAATGTTTTTACTGTGTTGCTCTAAAACACTAAACAGGCTGCATTTGATCGCACAGCACAGTATTGTGTGTCATACTTCTCATTCAGGTGTGACTTGCTCTGAGAGGTTTCAATGCACTACCTGTTTGGCTTGTGAATGTGGGAGATCCATAGTTTTGCTATCATTAATATCAGTTCTGATAAAAGTTCAGTCTGCTACAGTACAGCTATAAATCACATGCATTTGCACATTTGCATTCATTTGACAGAATAGCCTAGAACTAAAACTGGAATCTAAACTTAATATGGCTCCATTGAAGATGCAAAATATCATGTAGGTCTATCCTTGAATCTGAAGAGGCTATTTTGTAAAAGCATGTCCTCAAGCATGTAGGCTTTTCATAGTTTGGTAAAATGACATGAGGATCACTCGGTTCAGATCAATGTAGCAGGTGTCTGTGTTTGTCCAACACACCTTTTCAACTGACTGAGACAAAAAGACATTTTCTTCCTTTTTATGATAATAAGCGATTAACAATACATTTCAAAAAACATGTTGGCATCATTTTACCTATTTATTTTTTACCTTTAAATCTGATTTCAGTTGGACTTTAGAAAGAGTCCCTTTTTACACCAATATCAGCATGTAAATACAGCTTAAATGTGGGTAATAGCTGATTGACTCCTTCCACATTGCCAGTAGGTTGAGTTTGCATGGTGGTTGTTGTATGTACCCCATAGACAGTGTCAATATAAGGTGTAACCACAGCATTTCTGGTTACAACACCGTGCTGTCATGTTTACATCCCTACCAATCGAAACTGGAGCCAATAGTACACGTGGCTACTGCCGAGTCATTTGACCCGTAGTGAATGTGGATTGTACCCTTTCACACTGAGGACAAAAGCAAAATCTTAGGGGGGGTTGTACAGTGTAAAAGTGTAAAAGGGGCTTTATAGGCACAGAAGTACTGTGTTAAAAGCTAATGTTGATGCAGATGTGATGTAGCCTACAGAAGAGCATGTCAAAGACCATTTGACACATCAAAACTTTAACCTGATGATGGCACTAGATGAAACTTTAATGTATCACCAGACTCGAGTATTTACGTTTCGTCCTGTGGGGACCATGAATGTCCGTTCCAAATTTCTTGACAATCCATTTTGACAGTTTTGGAGATATTTCACTCAAAATCACCAAAAATGTCAAGCTGCTGGTAGTGTTAGAGCAGAACTTTGGAAATCACTTAAGTCAGTGCTTGAAGTGAGCCGTTAAGCAGTACCTGCACCTTGACATTTTACTCTTTGGCGTACAGCGACATTTTCTTACGCACCGGGGACTTCTTCCAAGTTGGTACTCTCCTCTGCCCTCGCTATATCTGGTTCTCTGAGCGCCACGTGGCGCTCACCTGTTCCCTTTCTCACCTGCCTGATAATCTCTTTCCGAAGAGAGAGAGGAGGGAGAAGAAAAGCTTGTGTGCCTTTCAAGCAGCCGTGTGCTGGATGTAGCTGTTCAGTGTCCCTTTACACTGGGGACATGTCAGAATCAAAATTTCTCCATCACTTTTTGAAAGGTTTTGTTAAAAATGTTCTGAAAAAAGGCTTTTAACAAGAAATGTTAAATAACAAAACAATGCACAATAAGAAAACATGCAATGCAATTGAAAAAAGACTATATAGGAAACAATTGCATTGTCCAAAAGCTGATTACTGCATTATATTACATTATATTTTTATATTTTGAATTCTAACCTGCCACCTTGGTTTTATTAGTTTCACCTGGAAGTTGAGGATAGTGCAGGGGCATTTTCACTTAGGGGTGTGCTCACTCTGTTGCCAGCAGTTTAGACATTAATGGCTGTGTGATGTGTTACTTTGAGGGGACAGCAAATTTACACTGTTATACAAGCTGTCTCACTACTTTACATTGTAGCAAAGTGTCATTTAATCAGTGTTGTCACATGACAGGATGTAATCAAATATCAATATAATACAAATATAATGTGTATAATGTGTGTACTTACTTTTGTGAGATACTGTATATAACATTTAAGTCAGAAAATTGAGTATGAACTTCAAGGAGAAGTGATGGCGTACCTCTGTCTAAACAGATCCTGCTGACAGGGCACTGAGCTACACTGGCTGCATGCAGGAGGAAGAGTGGGGACGGTTAACCTCTATTGATTACAACCAAACTCTTGTAGCTTTAAATGAACACACCAAAGGCTCAGGCACACTGAATACAGCTTCCACTGCGAAAGCCACATCAGGATCTCCAAGCCTGCTCACCTGGCTTCACACTAGGTTATTCATTCAGAATCAGTCCGCTAATGCAAGAATATAGCCACAATTGTTTTGTCTGCCCTAACTTGTTTAGGAGAAACTGGGAGTGAAACACCATGCCTACAGAGCTCCATCTCTGACAGCCCTCCTTACGGAAGCCACTCAGCATGTCCACCCAGACATCACGTCACCTCACCTCCTTATCAGCCTGCCCCTCAGTCCCTTTTACAAATATTTGTGACCAGTGAAGGATGGCAGTTCAAACATTACAGCCACTGTGGCAGTGACCTCTGCATTAATCCAGACAGTAGTGACTTTTTTTCCATAAAGGCTCAGTCATATAAACTAATGTAAATGTCAGGGTTTCTCTGTATTTCTCATTATAAAAAAGCCTACTGATCTTTTCCAACTGGTCAGATGGGTGTTGAGCATTATTTTAAAGCAGTCACTACAGTGAGGAATATTGTTAAGCCCATTTAGAGGATACTAATACAGAAATGAAAAGGAAGACCAAACTGTAAATTCTCGCTGGCATATGGAGATAGCTTTTGTTGGTTTAACTGTATGAGTAGCCTACTCTGTAACATACATTATTTTTCTTAGAGGATATAGGCTATGCAGACTATAAGTCCACAGAGACACGCGCGTCAGAGCTGTCAGTCAACTTTAAGGGAAGATATAAAAGCGAGTGATCCCTGTCAACCCGACTGCACCTGTTGATCGAAAGGGAACCCGCTCTTAACGCTTCTCACAAAAGTAATTACGATGCCAATTAGTAATGGGTCGTAAAATAGGCCTATCAAAGGTTCGGAGTGCGTATGTATGGCTCTAATTGCTGTTCAGAAACCCGCATGCGTTCATATGTGTGACGAGCGCGCATCTCTCCAGAGGCACACAGAGACTCCGCGCCGGATCTTTCCTGCACTGATACTCTGTATCTGAAAACTGGGGAATTAACATACAGTAGGTGTGCCACTTTTTCTCACATTCGAGATGCGCAAATGGTATGTTATCTTAGTTAAGCCTATAACTAAAGGTCAGTAGCCTACTATAACTCAAATTTGTGAGTTATGAGAAATAAATATTTAGTTACTTGCATGCTTTAATTTAGAGGGTTTTAATTTGTTCGTGGTGGTAGCCTATGTTCCAAAAGACTTTTCTATAACTGCACTGTTTCTTTCTAATTGTATCGCAGGGTTCAAGGGCTGCATTTCTTTTTTGAGATACTAATCAAGATACAGTGAAAATAATTTTATCTTTTTTATCCTTAACATTGGTGGTTGTTTAACTGTTTAAATGTCTCTGATAGCACAATGTTGCTGCCACTATTTCAGTATGTAGCTTATTTATCCTTCAGTGTTGGCAGTTCTTTCATAATTTAACAAATTCTGCTGAGCAGGTGATCAATTATTTGACATAGGTATATTTTTCCTGATACAGCTATTCTATTCAATTATTATTAGAATCAATGTGTGGATCAAATCTGTCGTGTAGGTTCAGCTCATACCCGCTGCTGGTCGCGATGTGAGACGTCGTTATCTGTGATTTCAGCGAGGATATTTCAGACTTTAATTGCCGTGACGTTTTTATTAAACATGCTGTCAAATCAGCAGGACCGTATAGAAACTACAGCCGAGATTAAAGATGACATAAGAAATAACCACCCATTTAAAAATTATTCGGTAAATTGAATAAGCTTTATACTATTTCTACAGCCCACTATCATAAATCACACATTTGCCTCAAGGGGCTTTACAATATGTACTGCATACATAGGCCTATACAACACCCAAGAGAAGTAAGTAAAAAATGCTGTAACAATTTAATTTATAGTATGGTTTTAATTCTATTATAGCCTACTTTGAGACATGACTTATGTGCTTCTTCTATATGTTGATAACTTCAGGAATTTGGATTAATTGCCTTCTGGAAAATGGTGGTGTATGTGGTGTGAGGCATTTTGAATGAATCTGAAGCAGAAATCTTTCCTCTGATATTTTTTTAGCAGTTACTGTAGCCTATTAAGAAAGTGATTTCTACTTTGTTTCATCTGATCCACACTTTTCAGAGAGATCAAAATCTTCAGTCAATAAAAATGTGCAACCAGAACCTGTTTCGCTGCTGAGTGTACTGATCACCCCACTTTTATGTCACTATTGTTCTATGTTGTTGTGCAGTTATGTTGTCATATGTCCTTTATATTTCCTCAACCAAGCCAACATATGCACATGCAGTGTGCGATGTGTGGGTAGATAATACTCTGGTGTATATAGATAATGGTCCAGAGCAGCTCTGAATCACACAGCAGTATTTTCTTTAATATTCATTGTTTGCGGGGGCAACAAGCTGATGAAATAAGTGAAACGCACCTGACTCACAATGACAGACCTACTTTGTGTGTGAATTGTACTACAGCAATACATCCCACTCATTTAAGACTTTTAATTATAGAAAGAATGTGGCAGTTTTTAAATTTAGTCAAGGGAAATCTTACATTATTGTTCTAAATGGAAGTTACTGTCAGTACAGTGATTTTCCCTTTGGTGCTACACAGGCCTGAAGATTGGGACAAGAATTATAATTGGACAGAGGAACTTGCTCATTCAACTGCACAGCTTCTCTGCATTTACTCAGGAATATAATAAATGGGAAGGTTTCCATTGAAGTGAATTAATTGACACAAATTGTATAAACATGTCTGCATGTCTGTCCATTCAGCATCTTCTTGGCTTGACAAGGCTGAATAGTTTACTGTGCCTGTTGTTGAACAGTTAATGGTAATCCTGATTTAACCCCTCCAGGTTAACATCAGCCTTTTGGGATGGAGGGCACAGGCAGCGGCTGGGCAGCTGAGCTCACTCCCCCGTGTGCACAGCGTGAGGTGAATGGGAGTGACACTGGTCAAGTCTTCGAGTGGCACTGCAGAACAGCTCCTCCAAGCGCAGCCCCCAGTTTGTGGGCGTAGAGCTGCTGCAGTCTTTCAAGCTGCTCATCATTCCCTGCTACACTCTGGTGGCCCTGGTGGGCGTCTTTGGAAACTACCTGCTCCTCTATGTCATTTGCCGCACCCACAAGATGTACAATGTCACCAACTTTTTTATTGGAAATCTGGCCTTCTCTGACATGCTGATGTGTGCTACATGTGTCCCCTTCACACTGGCCTATGCCTTCAACCCACACGGCTGGGTCTTCGGCAGCTTCATGTGCTACCTGGTGTACCTCATCCAGCCCGTGACGGTGTACGTGTCGGTCTTCACTCTCACAGCCATTGGTGTTGACAGGTAAGTCATAATGAGTTGCCTCTATGAGGACTCAGGACAGATTAATAAACCTCCTGGGGACATCCGATGAACCTTATTTACATGCACAGTGCATTTCACTGACACATCCTACAGTATAATCAGATGAGTGGAAAGTTTTCAGCTTCGGCATTTATTCAAACCTGCCAGAAGC